>NC_061157.1:47369881-47449881 GCF_022113875.1 Hydra vulgaris | reverse complement strand
AATATTAACGACAGATATTGATTTATTACCCAATTTCTGTGTATCATCAACAGACTTCTTTATTAATTTATGTGGGTCGGTATTCTCTATAACACTACTTATATCTGTCAAACTCATTGACCTTGTCCTATTTTTTCTACACTCAATTAAATCAGGCTTTAAAAGGTTGTTAGCACTTTGAACTCGACGTATAACAAATGACCTATTTAAAACATCATTTTCTTTAAAAAGTTCTTTATAAAATATCTGTTGTGCATTAGCTTCTGTTGAAGGAGTTGTTACAATCAAATCTGAGGATGATTCTATAAAGTTAGATTCATCAATCTTATTGTCAACTGAAGTCTCTTTTTCTTTATCAACTGCAGATAAGGACTGCTCTGGCATTTTGGTTTCTTTTGGAGCTTCTGAAACCTTAAATAAATATAATAATCATTAGTAACAAAATAATATACACTTTAAATTTCAAGTCAAAAAGTAAGATAAAATATACATATATATATAAATATATATTATTGCATAAATATAAATTTATATAATATTGTATATATTAAAGTAGTTTATATATATATATATATATATATATGTATATATATATATATATATATATATATATATATATATATATATATATATATATATATATATATATATATATATATATATATATATATATATATATATATATATATAATTTGCAACATATTTCTTTTAGTCAAAATTATTTCTTGGAACTTTTTAGATCTTGTACTTATTGCGTAGTAGTTTTATTTTAAGCTCTAACTACTGCGTGTTCAGGAGGTCTGGAGAAGAAAGTTTTCTATGTCTGGAGAAGAAAGTTTTCTTTTCTTTTTAAGTTGGTATTATAATAAAATTAGTTAAAAGATATATTAATTTGCACAACAATAAGATTTAATTTTGGTTAAGAATATGATACACAGTACAATTTTTATGTATGCAATTGCTTACATGTGGTGGATCATAATTGGTTTTATATGTTTAGCACATTTCTCATTAAAATAAAGTTCAGGCATAACTTCATTTAGTAAACTATCTTAAAAATAAAAAAATGATTTGTTTACATTTTTTAACTCACACAGGAACAGGAAAAACTTTAATTGACAGTGGATCTTTTTATAACTTTTAGACATTATTAGTTGATGTTGAAATCTTTATTAATATCACTTGTTAATAAGTACTTTTAGTATTATTTCCCAATATCTTTTTCTCCTAAAAATGTCAAACTTCATTCTTTCCTTAAAACATACCCCACACATTGACTCTTTCCTTTACAATGCATAATCTTATTTAAATTTACTTTTAGCCTATTAGACTCCAATCCTCTAACAAGTAACTTATTCTATCAACTCAATTTCTGTCTCTGCATTGCATACAAATAATCTATATAGAACAATTCCTGTCATTAAAAAAAAAAAAGCAAAAAATTTTAATCATTAATTAGTGTCTTTTACTTATAAGTAATCTAATACAGCTAAATATATGACTGTTTAGAAATATATTGTGGTTAACCAGCAACAAACTACCACCTTATCTTCAGCACTATCAGCTTTGTTAAAAAGATTATTAAAAAATCATCTTTAAATAAAAAAATTTATATTGATGTATAAAAGTATATATACTTAAATATGTTTGTTTAATATTAATACAGATAATATTCCAGATAGTTCAATTTTAAACTCAAATACTTTTATTTACGAAGATCAAAGACTAATCCAAGTTGAATTCTGACTACATAGACACTACAAGTTGAATTACGACTACATACACACCACAAACAACAACTAATAAATAATTGCCATCTTTAAGAAGTACTATGCCTGATGAAATTGGGCATTCGTCAAAGCGAACAATATTTCATCCTTCGAAGATTTGTGTAGCAAAATATTGTTTAAACTATTTTTTTTTTCTTTTCAATAATATCAAACATCTATGAAAACTGTTTACATCTTCAATCTGCTGAATATTTGACAACTTGAGTGTTCCAGAGGTTATTTTTAAAATAAAAAATGATTTATCCACAGTGATAAGTGCATCATTTTATGGAGCACTTAACACTGTGGTGTTAAGTGTACTAAACACTTTATTTTGACAAATGCTCTATTTTTCAAAGTTCTATTTCTCAAAGTTATTCTACTAATTTATGCAAATTTATGTTAAACCACAGTTTAACTATCAAAAAAGTAACATTTTTGGTAAGTTTGTAAATTTCCTAAATGAATTAACAAAAGCAGTTTTGGGTTTAATGATTTGTTCTGTGTTTGGTGGAAAACAGTTTTGGTAGAAACAGGTTTAAATATTTTTTGTTCATTTAATAAAATCTATTTGCAACAATTGGATCACAGAAAAATGCTAGGAACTATGTTTTTACTTGCAAAGGTAAAAACTATGTTTTTACTTGAAAAGGTAAAAACTATTTTTTTACTTTCAAAGGTAAAAACTTTTACTTTCAAGAACTGCAAAATCAGATCTTAAAAATCTTTTTGAACTTGAAAAAGATTTTTCTTTTTTTGTAAAATTCTCTTAACTTAATGAAACTGCAATTTTTTCTAAACCAATTGAACATCAAAATGTGTCACAATGCGATGAGACTGTAGCTGCTTTAAAAACTCATTCATCCATAAAAAAATGTTGATGTTTTTTAAACCTATTACAGTTTTTTAAACCTATTTTATCAAATTTTTTTAAAAATTATTAATGTTAAAGGACTTTATGAAGATATTTAGACTAGAGATAAAAATTGTTCCGGTTGTTTACCAAACTATGATAAACGATTAAACTTTCTTTAAAATTTGACTGATATGTTCAAAAAAAAGGCAACTGAAAAACAAGAAATACTTCTTTTGCTTTTTCTTATATGTGCTGTGAAATGGTTGAACAACTAAAACATTTACTAATTACAAGTCATAAGTATGTCTGCCTTGGACATTTTACTACTAACCCTATTAAGAAAGCATTTGGAAAACTTGAATAAGGATCAGGTGGTACCTATTTTATAAATGTTCAGCAAATATTACAAAAAGTTGACATTAAAAAAACAAAACTTTGTTTGAATATTTGTATCAAAGCTAATAATTTAGAAATTTCATCAAGCCATTTGTGTGAAAAATATAATTATGTAATGCAAGATAATAATTTAGACAATGTGTTTCATAATCTTCCAGTTATAAAAAGCAATTTGTCTGAAAAAATTAAAATGCTTTTGGTTTACATTACTGGCTATGTCAGTAGAGATCCTTCAGTTGAAGATACATCATTTTGTTTTGACCAATTTGGAGAATATGTCTGAGAGATGATTGGTGGTGTTTAAGTTTGTCTGAGAGATGATTGGTGGTGTTTAAGTTTGTCTGAGAGATGATTGGTGGTGTTTAAGTTTGGATATCTGCTGTTGGATATTTTATTCATACATTTTACCATCTGTACTGTTTTTCTATCTGTTCACTTTTGTCTGTCGAGTTTATCTAACTGCTTTTTAATGGTATCTGACTTTTATGGATTTACCAGTATTTCAAAAAAAAAAAAAACATTGTCGAATATATTATATATTTATATATTAATACAATTTTAGATAACTACTGCCATCTTTATTCCCCGCTTCAAAGGAACCAAAAATGAAAATTTTGAAGCTACCTTAAATGTGGAATATATATATATATATATATATATATAATATATATATATATATATATATATATATATATATATATATATATATATATACATATATATATATATATACACACACAAAATTTTTTAAAACTAATTCTAGTTTTATTTTGAAAAGTTTTTTAAAATACTCTTTTATGTTTAAAAAGACTTTACGGACCAGTAATACAACGTATGTATGTATATATGTATGTATGTATGTATGTATGTATGTATGTGTGTATGTATGTATGTATGTATGTATGTATGTATGTATGTATGTATGTATGTATGTATGTATGTATTAATGTTTAAAACTTCATTTCAAATAGCTCACCTTACTGTGTAATATAGAAAGAGTGTCAACCCATACTCTCCAGCCTTCTTTTTCATTTTGTATGGCGTAATGTAATAGCATTTTTATAATAGAAAATACATTATCTGTTACTTTACTTTCATCTAAAACCATATTTATGTTTCATATATTTTCAAATAAATAAAAAAAATCATAGGTTTTACTAACAATTTACTTTATAATTCATTTTTAATTTAATTTATTATTTAAGAATGCACTGAAATACAAAAATAAATATGATATACAAAACCAAAGTTTATAAACAACAAAACTTAAAAACCTTTATTGCTAGGACTTAAGTAGGCTAACGAGAAAAGCCATTCTTGCCAACACATCAATTGCAATAATAGTCTGTTGAAAAAAAACAACTATTATTTAATGTCTGCAATTATTTATCTAATGTTATATTTGTCAACTATTTGTCAAACTTTTAGTATTATTTATTATTTTAGTTCCACTGCGCACAATACTTTAATTTTCGAAAATTGAAACATAAATCCATAAAACAAAAAATATATATGATAAGCAAACTTTAAGTTTACAAAATGCTTTTATGCAAATAAGCTAATCAAGAAATATCGTAAAATAATTTTTGTTAATACAAACCTTTTGTTATCATTGTTTGTATTCAGTAGAATAAGAAGATCAGAGAGAAAAACTAGTGTTAGTTCGTTAGTACTCTTTGCTAAAATCTTATTTTCTGTAGCTATTGCTTCAAAGCGGTCTTTTAACAGCAAACTTGAAATGACTGGCAAAATTGCTAAACAAATTTTTTAGCAAATAAATAATTAAGGACATAGAAACAAAATGCTTTTATGTGAAAAACCTGCTTGAGGAATAACTTTTTAAATTACAAATTCTTATGTTATGAGTTATTTATTTAAATTTGTTCTTAAAAATTAGCAAGATAAACTTTAAAATGAAAAATAAATTAAAAAATAATAAGATTAAAAAATTTAAGATTTTTGCAAACTTATGTAGTTAACTATTTAGCAGCATCTCACCAGTGAAATTTATGCAAAAATTAAGCGAAATTTATGCAAAAATTAAGTGAAATTTATGTGAAAATTAAGCGAAATTTATGCAAAAATTAAGTGAAATATGGCAGAAACCCAATTGTTTAAAAATCAAATTAAATTTTTTTTTCCTTTTTTTATATTTTATAAAACAATAAAAAATTTAACCTATTACATAAAAATATAAAAAATGTAACTTTAAGTTATGGTATTTGAAAAGTACAAAAAAAATTTAAAGCAGCATTTACATTTTTTAGTTATTTTTCAAACTCAATTTTCAACGTTATATTAAGTTTTATTAAAAAAAAAAAATCAAAATGAAATTCCATATAAAAAATCAAATTTTAAAAAATTTAAAATTTTACGCATACAAAAATTTTCAAAAAGCAAATTACATACAAGGATGATACATCAAAGAAGAAGAATCTGGAGGTGGATGCCTTTTTTCTGAAATAATCTTGGTTGTTTGAGCAATCAAAAACTAAAGTACGTAACAGGTTATTAAAAGTAAAATAAACAAAGTTCAGATTCAAAAAAATTTAATTATTCTTTAATACAAAATCTAGTAAAATATTTGTTAAGAACTTAAACATGACTATGGTGGTCCATCGTTGCCATTAGAAAAAAAAATTTCCTACAAAATTTGTTGTCCATTGTTGCCATTGTTGTACACGTTTACTTGTTTACAAATGCTGTGAAAAAAGAAAAAAAGGCGACTAATATACAAAAACAACGCTTGGTTAAAAAACATACGTGTAATGGAAAACTTAGAGTGCTAAATAAAACAAAACCTTAAAAGAAATTTTAGACTTTATGAAAGTTAACTTTCCATAATATGCATGGAATAAAAGAATTCTTGATGGACATCTTTGACATTCAAAAATTCCATTGATAAAAATTCAACAGTTGGAGATTTTCAAAATGCTGTCAAAATAGAATTACAAAGCCCTACTACATCGCTTAGATATCGTGCTATACATAAAAAATTAGGACAGTTTCACAATTTACATGTACCAAGAGCTGTTGTTCATGCAGCTATACTCATAGAAGATTTAACTTTAAAACAGAAAACCTTGCTTTAAAAAGAAGCAAGTCAAGGACAGCTATATATCAGAAAGTTCAAATGTATAGAGATTATATCTTTCGATAGTATATTTGATAAAAGATTAACTAACTGCATTATTAATAATACTATTTCTCATAAAGTTTTTTTAGCAAGGAGGAAAAAAACTTTTGTAACAAACCAAATAAAGTGGAAATAAATTTTGAGATAAATTTTGTTTATTATTTAGATAATTTAGAGTTGAACCAATAACCTTATCAAGAAATCAAGAGTTGACGCTATTTAGTATAGCATATAATGTGTTATGTAAATTATGTTACATTCAATATATAATTTAATATATAACATGTCAATTATTATAATTTAATATGTCAATTAAAATCTTTTGATTAAAGGTATCTTATTCTTTATACAGGTAATAAGTCCCTCAAATGACAAGCAAAAGCAAAAATGCATAAACAATCAACAAAATTGCATTTTCAGCTATAACTTTTTTTGGCAGAAACCTATAATATAAAAAACATACCTATTAAATAATAAAACATTTTCAAAACATACTAAGCATATTTCTTGAATACAATTTTCTATTTATTGTTATTTAAAATAAAAAATTAAAGGACTAGTCTTTGTATTATTTAAATAACAACTAGTTATAATTTAGAACTAGTTATAAGTTTTATGAGTGAAATTAATTACATTATTTATTTTAATAATGAAACTATTTAATTAGAAACTATAATGTTTCTTAAATGAAAAGTACTAGTTACAATACAAAAAAACCCCTCAGTAAACAAAAAAATAATTATCAATATTATTTGTAGGATCGTATTATGATCATACAAATAATATTCATAGTTATTTGTCATAGTTAGTTCAAGGTCATCATGATTCATAATGACCTTGGTCTTTTAAACATTTTAAATGAATCTTGTAATATTTTTCCAGAAATTCATGAAACTCCTTCGACCATCATTCAATCTAAAATGTAATACAAAAAAAAATAATATATTTTTTTAGTTTAATATTATATTTTAATCTCTAATATTGTAAAACTTGGCTAAAGTTTGGTTTGAATAAAGGTTTGAGGTTGAAGCGCCATAATTGATGCTATCTGTTGGATCATTCATAATATTTTGGTGAAAATAGGCAAAATTAGTTTCTGTACCTTTTTCTACTCTAATATACTTAGAAACAAAATTATTTTTTAATTAATATTTCAGACAGAATCTGGCAATAAGCTTTGGAGTACTATTATTTCTCACTTTTATCCACATTACTTGTTTCAAGTATCTATACTGCCAAATACTGCAATCAGAAAGGTACTATTTTGATAGACCTTTTTTTTTTTTTTTTTTTTTTTTGGGGGGGGGGGGGACCATTAGGAGAATGTACCCAATTTGGACCTTCTGACACATAGTTGTCCTTAGCTTTCTTCTGTTTAAAGCAAAGTTAAGTTTTTAAGTGCTGCTTGATCTTCTGCAAACATAGCTGCATGAACAACAGCCCTTGGTACACATTAATTGTGAAACCTTCCTAATTTTTAATACATAGCACAATATCCCAGCAGTGCACTAGGGCCTTGTAATTCTATTTTGACAGCATTTTGAACATCTTCAACTGTTGCATTTTTATTAATGGTATATATTTTAAAGGTTGAAGATATAAAGAGATCTTTTACTCCATGCACATTGTGGAGAGTTAACTTTTATGAAGTCTAAAATTTTTTTTCTTGAAAGATTTGGTTGTACGTAGCATTCCAACCTTTACATTCTACATTGTTTTCATATATTAGTCGCCATTTTTATGTTTATTTTTATTATTATTATCCACGGCATTTGTAAACAAGTAAAGCCATATGGCAATGGCAACGATGGGCCACCATATTTTTTCTTATGGCAATGACGGGCCACCATATATAACAATAACTACCAATTTACAACAATGAAATAACTACATATAATATAAATAAGGGGAAAAAAAGTTAAATACAGTGATATAAATACGCATTCCACATTCTAAAATAATTTAATTATATTTAACATAATAATTTTTTATTGTAATAAACAGTTGCAAAGAGAAAAAATTTTGATATAGGAGCATTATGTAATTCAGACAAAATAATTTTTTGACAACAAAGTTAAGTAGCTTAGAGACAGCAAAACTTTGTTATGGTTGATTAAAAATTGTTGAATAATAACATCAATAATTTTGTTTAAAAAATTATGATGTTTGCTAACATAGCCAAATTTTCATCAAAATAACAACTTAAAGTTCTCCTTAAAATATATCTTTGATATTAACTTTTCAAATATTCACTACAAAAATCTATACTTTAGCAAAACGTTTAAGTTTACAACATATTACAACTTTTTACTCAATTTAAATGTTAAAATTAAAAAGTTTTTAAACAGAATTAATAATATGTATAAATACTAGTATTTTAAAAATTTACTTCAAACAATGCATTATACATTGCCATAGACATTTCAAATATTGACAACTTTTGCCCAATCATGCTAATGAAAGAGTGTTTTTCTACCAACTCTAGTTTGCGCCTATAAAAACAAAAACAAAGAATAAATAATCATTTATGTGATGACAAACCAATTTTCAATATTAAAACTTTTCCCAAAATATTTTAGATACAAATGCAAATACTTCTTTTCTTATTATGTATATAAGGTTTCAGAACACTTATATACATAAGGGTTCTGAAACCGTATTCTCAGAACCCCAATTTGCTTTCTAAAATCTTTTTTTTTCTCAAAGACTTTATTAGAACCCCACTTTTTCAGTGTTCCAGAAACCCAGGGGGTCCAAACCCTCATTTAAAAATGGGGTCCTGTATTAAAAAATAAAACATACTTTAGTTTATTTTTTAACTTGGAAATATATTTGTTTTTAAAATTTGTCATTCAAGACAATTATAAAATTATTCTTTCTCCCTGCTATCACACTATGTAACATATCATGTTCCGCAAACGCTTCCAAACAATGAATGGAAAGTAAAATGTTTAAAATATTTTATGAATTGTTTTTTTTTTATTATTGAAAAGCGTCTGCGAAACATGATATTCGAACTCATGATATTTATGAACTGCTAAAAAAGCTTACATTTTGTTTTATTAACTGTATTAAAAGTATATTTAATACAATATAATATAAAAAGTTATTTTATTATAAAACAAAACATTTCAACAACATAAATACCTATAAATATACTATAATTTATGGTTCTGAGGCCGACTGGTAGACAGGTTTCCCGAACTCTGTGGTAGCTCTCAGAGAGGCTGATTTCATCAACAGCTGAAAAATATCAAAGTATTAACAGTGCCATGTTGCGTATGAATAGTATCCCTGTGTGTACTTTTGGTGTGCATTGTCAAGGCCACATTTGAAGCCCTTTGTTACAGCTTAAGGTTTATTAAAAGTAATGAGACAATGGCTTGGGCTATTAATCAGTGTACTGAATATTATCTATGCTTTGAGTAAAGTTCTTTAACAAATTTAAAAATGAATACAGTACTAAAAACTATAAAACACAAAAAACCATCATCATTACCAATTTCTCTAAACCTATCCTTCACTAATATTCGTGGTCAAAATAACTTTTCTTCTGTTGAGTCTTATCTCTTGCAATGTTCACCAGACCTACTTGTTCTCTGTGAGACTAATTTGAGTTTAGCTGTCTCATCTGGTGATCTTAGTGTTGATGGTTATCTTCCTTTAATTCGTAAAGACTCCAACTGTCACATGCTTGGCCTGGGCATTTACATTCATAAGAATTCACCCATTTGTCAGGAAACTAGGTTTGAATCCACAGACTATTCTTTTATGTGCTTTCCTTTAGCATCACTTCACTCTATTGCCTTTCTATTTGTTCTATATTGCTCTCCTTCATCTCAAGATTGCACTCTTTTTCATGTTATTTCTGATCAAATTGGCCAAGCCCTCTCTTTATCCATCAGCCAATATCGTTGTTGTTGGTGACTTTAATGCTCATCACACTGAATGGCTTGGCTCTAGTGTCAATGACTCTGCAAGGGTTAAAGCCCACAACTTTTGCCTTTCTCAATCCCTAACTCAAATTGTCAACTTTTCAACTCGCTTTCCAGACAACCTGAATCATTTACCTTCTCTACTTCTAAAGTGATTTCCTGCTATTCTACTATTCAACAAGTACTTATCAGAGTCTTTTTTTGTCAGCCAACTGGAAAGCAGCATCTGTTATCTCTATTTTCAAAAACTCTGGAGACCGATCTGATTCATCTAACTACCGTCCCATTAGTCTTCTTCCTATCATAAGCAAGGTTTTTGAATCTTTAATTAACAAACACTTAATCTCTCAACTTGAATCTAATTTTTTCTGATTTCGATCTTCTTTTTTTACAGCTGATTTGTTAACAAAAAAAACTGATAGGTTTTATTGTGCTTTAGATAGAGGTGGAGAGGTTAAGGCCATTGCTCTTGACACTTCTAAAGTTTTTGATAAAGTTTGGCATGCTGGACTTCTCCTTAAGCTCTCTTCTTACGGTGTATCTGGTAACATCTTTAAGATTATTGAATCCTTCCTTTCCAATCATAGTATAAAAGTTATCCTCAATGGACAGTACTCTTCTTCATATTCTGTAACTTCAGGGGTTCTTCAAGGTTCAATCCTTGGCCCTATAATCTTTTTAATTTACATTACCAATTTTCCAGATATTGTCACATCTAAGGTGGCATTGTTCGCTGATGATACTACCATTTATTCTTGTCATGATAAGAAGCCAACACTCTCTAAGAGCTTAGAGGGGGTATTTGAGCTTGAAAAGGATCTCACTTCTGCTACAACATGGAGCTCACAGTGGCTGGTGAACTTTAATTCAGATAAAACTAAATTTTTTTCAGCCAATCGTTATTGCAATAATTTAGACCTTCCTATACTTATGAATGGTAATGTTCTCGATGAGTCATCTACCTTTCATCTTCTAGGATTAACTCTTACTTCCAATCTTTTTTGGAAACCATATATCAAATCCGTTGCAAAATTAACATCTGTTAAGGTTGCTTCTCTTTATCGAGCTCGACACTTTCTTACTCTAGATTCTATTCTCTATCTCTATAAATCTCAAATCTGGCCTTGTATGGAATACTGTTGCGATATATGGGGCAAATCTTCTAATGATGCCTTTTCTCTTTTAGACAAGGTGCGAAAACGCATTGTAAACATAGTTGAAATTGGTGTTGCAGCCAACCTCCAACCATTATCACATCATTGTAGTGTTGCTTCTTTCTCTTTTCTACAAATACTATAATGGGCACTGCTCTAAAGAGCTAGCGTCTCTTGTGCCATCTACTAAAATTCATTCTCATTTTACTCATCATTCAATTAAGTCTCATCCTTTTTCTGTGACTGTTCCTAAGTGCTCCAAAAAATTTTAATCCTCTAGTTTTTTTCCTCAAACATCAATTCTTTGGAATTTGCTTCCTTTATCTTATTTTCCTGATGCATATAATTTGCAATCTTTTAAGTCATCTGTCAATCGTTATTTTGCAGTACAATCTTCATCTTTTCTCTTCCAACTCGAATTAGTGGTTGCTTGCAACCTTGTCAGAAGTAAAGATGTTAAAAAAAAACAAACAAACTTTAAGCCACTTTGGGTGAAAAAGGGTTTATGGAACTCCTGGTAATAATTGGGATTCAGAAACCTGAATAAGGGGTGCTCTGGAACCTCTTAGGGTTGCAAACCCTTTTTTACAGGATTTTTAGAACCCAAAGGATATAGATTCCAAAACCATTATCCTTGGGGTTCTAGAACCTTGGGGTTCTAAAACTCTGAATCTAGGTCGGGGTTCTAATTTCAGGAAATAAATATTCACTAACTAAAGTTAATTGGTAAAGCTAACTGGTCTAAAAACTTAAACAGAATTTTTATTGAATTGTTTATAGAATTGTTATTAATTAATATTGAATAAAACTTAAATAGAATTATTATTAATTAATATTAAATAAAACATAAATGTTGTGTCCATAAAATATAAAGACGCAAAAAGACTTAAGACCATAAAATAAAAAGACGCAAAAAGACTCACGACAATAAAATAAAAAGACGCAAAAAGACTTAAGACCATAAAATATAAAGACGCAAAAAGACTTAAGACCATAAAATATAAAGACGCAAAAAGACTTAAGACCATAAAATATAAAGACTTAAGAAAATATAAAGACAAAAACTAGCATAAAGATTTAATAAATAATAAAAGATTTAATAAATAAATAATTGTAAACAAAATAGAAGTTAAAATAAAAAAATCCATTTAAAAAACTTCAGAAGACATCAATTGATAAAAAAATATACACACAATAAAGGTAGATTTAGGAAATATAGTTTTCTAATAATATATGTTTTGGATAAAGATATAATATGCATAATATAAACAAAAGTTACCTAAAGTGGATCAACAAAATCTTTTCATTTTTCATCATGACAATTAATTGAAGAGTCTTTAATGCAATAGTTTTAGCTTTGAGTAATTTTATGAGAAATAATGACAATGTTTAAAATACTTTTGTTATCAAATTTTTTATTCTGACCAATGAAGTTTAAAGACTTTCATTGACCAGACAAACACTTAATGGACATCAATATTTAGATCTTTAAGAGTCATAAAAGTAAGTATTATATTAGAGTGTAAAACTTGTGGCTTTGGAGTTACAAAGAGTCTTAATAAAATCAAAAACATTAAAAAAAATCTTACTGAATCTTGAGATGTTGCATATATGCTCCCAAAATCTTTATGCTGCAAATACGAACTTGACTGTTTTGTGCAACGAGAAGTTTGAAAAACACTCTTTAAAAAAATAAAACTTGAATTTGTATCTTGTCAAACTATTTGCAAAAACAATGAATAACTTTAAACTTATTTAAAAGCAATTTATAGATAACAAAAAAAATTTTCAAAAGAAAACTTAAATCAATTATTTGAAACACACTTAATAAAATTCTAATTTTAAAAACACTCATTATTGAACTAAAAAAAAACAAATGTTTTTTTACTGGAAGCCATCTATTTCATCAAACTTAGGTACAATAGCTGTTGGAGTTTCGCATATCACAGATAAAAGCAATTGTACAATATCCACAAAATTTTCTTCCTATACATTAAAAATGAAAACTTAGTAGAAGTATAAACAACATTGATGGAAAGTGCGTGAAAAAGTGTGCGCATAAATGTGTTTTAATATTGCTTAATGGAACATTGCCTACATACCTCATTCTCCACTGCTAAATATACTAAAATGCTCTTAAGTTCATCTTCTGAAATACCTTGATTCTATTAAAAAAATAAAAAAATAAAAAATAATGTAAATTTAAAATCACAAAAATATTTAAATATATATATATATATATATATATATATATATATATATATATATATATATATATATATATATATATATATATATATATATATATATATATATATATATATATATATATATATATATGTATATATATATATATTAGGGTGGTCCATAAAACAACTTTTTTGAGAAAAACCTGCTGACACCCCCTAAATGTGTTTTATCTAATGCAAAAACACTAGGTTTAAAATTTTTTTGAACAAAAATTATTTTTAGGGGTAGCTCAAGGCCCTCAAAAATTTGACGGGTCCCTAATATTTTGAAAAAAAAACTTTTTCTAAAGTATGTCAACCTGGTACTCAAAATAAGCAAAATTATATAAAAAATTTAAAAATGATAATAATTTTTTATAAAAATAATTTTTTTAGGTATAAATGCATAAAAACTATTGTTTTTAAGCTGAAAATAAAAAAAGTCAATATTTTCAGGTTTTTTGAGAATAATTTTTTTTAGGCATGTTTTTTATGTAAAATGATTATTATTTTTGAAGTTTTTATACAATATCGCTTCTTTTGAGTACCAGCTTGACATACTTTAGAAAAAGTTTTTTTTTCAAAATATTAGGGACCCGTCAAATTTTTGAGGGCCTTGAGCTACCCCTAAAAATAATTTTTGTTCAAAAAAATTTTAAACCTAGTGTTTTTGCATTAGATAAAACACATTTAGGGGGTGTCAGCAGGTTTTTCTCAAAAAAGTTGTTTTATGGACCACCCTAATATATATATATTTTTTTTATTTTGTTTATTATTATATATGTGTAAATAATAATAAACAAAATAAAAACATAAAATAATGCTAATGATTTAAAAAATCATTTTACTTTTATTATCATCTGCTTAACCAGAAGCAAAACAAATGCTCTCAGAGATATAACTTCTTCAACTGTGGCTTTATCTAAAAAAAACTGTAAATTTACTTTTACCGTTCATTAAAAAACTACTACAAATTAAAAAAAAAACAAAAAAAAAAAACTTAAAACTTGTAACAACTATAGAAAATATTCAAATAAAAAAAGTATTGTATTAGGCCTTAGTAAACCATTTAAAAATATAAATCTGTAAGTTTAATCATAAAACTTAGTAACACACCAACTGCATTTAAATTTAACACTTAAAAATATTTAATTTGGATACAGGAAAACTTAAAATGTTCTTTACAGAACATAATGCTACAAAAAAATTTATTAACATCGAATCAAAAAAATATTTTAAAAGAGAAAGAAGATTTTGTATAAAAACTTATAAAACTGATGTTTAAAAAAAATATTCTTGAAAATATTTTAAAAAAGTGACCTATCGACTAAAACAAAAAAACAAACAAACTACTAAACTTAACAAATTTTCAAAATATTACTTTCAATGGCAGAATCTCTAGCTCTGATAGAGTAATACTTTCGTAGCATTATAACTAGTCTTGGTACACCAACTTCTTTTCTTATATAACCAGCATAATCAAGTCCACCAACATAACCTGTGGCAAATAAACTCAGTAGATTTGACTGCAAACTTAAAGGAGTTTTAATCCAAAGAGCAGGTTCCAGTAAGACATGATCAAGCAAACCACCTAATAAACTATTAGCACTCGGAGTTGCCATAAAGAACCTATGATAAATTTTTGTTAATCAAAATGTTGTGTCTATACATATACCCCCTGTTCACACATATATTCCAAAATAATATAATCTTTTATGCTCCTTTATTTTGAATTTGAAACATAAATTATACAATCTAATATAACTCAAGTTTATTTTAAAATTTTGAATTAGAATCAAAAGCTTAATGAATTAAAAACATGTTTTTTGATTAACAAGTTGTTAATCAAAAAACATATTTACATCATTATTATACTATTATCATTATTAGTTATTAGGCTCTTATGTTTATTTAAAAGTCAATTTTTACAAATTTTACAACTTAATATAGTTCAAAAATCTTATACTATTTAAAATTTATGCATATAATAATTAAAATATATAAAAATAAAATCTTTAAATAAAAAAATAGAACTAACCTAGCTAATCCCAGTAAGATGTCCACTGTGGCTTCAGTTAAATGGACAGGAGATGATTTCTGTAACAAATGACCAATAATCATAAAACCTTGACTTTGCAATAACTGCTGTTGAAAGACTGAACAACCTCTTAAAAGGTCGTATATCAACCCAAAGAGCAATGAACTGCAACAATTCAAAAATATAAAATTTTCATATATTTAAAATAATTATCTGAAATGTGTTATAAATTATAAAAGAAAAAATATGATTACTAAAGCGTCATTCATAAATTGCGTCATGCTATAAGAAGGGAGGGGGCTGATGGTTTTGTGACAACTCATATAAAAACTTGCTATTTAAGTGTTATGATTTTGTGACGAGGGAGGGGAAGGGGTGGGGGAGGTCAAAAACAGTCAAATATTGCAGTTAAAAAGTAAAGAAAACATCAAAAAATCTTTTATAATAAAACAACTTTTTTTTTGACAAACGTTAAAACGTTTTTTTGACATTTGTTTTAATGTCTATTGAAAAAGGCTTTAATAAGAAATATTGAGCACATCAGCGTAAATAATTAACGCCTTGAAGTATAATGAATAAAAATAATTTACACATATAAGACATCAAATTGCACATCCATTCATCTAATAAATTGCACATCCATTCTCTCAAGAACAACACTGAATATTAAAATACTTTAATTTACCATTGATAAGATTGACTTTATGAGTTTAAAAAAATATTTCATATGCTTCTAAAAAACTCATTTTTAAAGAAAATTATTGCACACACTTTCATGAAGCTAGTAATTGTTTTAAGTTTCTTTTCGCATTTTTTCAATCTTTCTTTTAATATATAGTAATAACAAACTTAACAATTTTTAATTTGAAGCAAATACCAAAATTTTAAATTTAAAGCTAATGCCAAAATTTTAAAGAAAAGTGATGAAACTCAATGAATGTTTTCTGTCATTTTTTCAACAAACAATCTTTAAGTTTCAAATCAAAGAATGTGCTCAAAAGTTTCTTTTGAGCACATTCTTTGATTTGTTGAAGCCTGAATACTTGTTAAGATTAAGAACTTATAGAAAAAATATACAAGAATCGAACATTTATGAGTAAAACAAAATAAGCAATATACAAGAATCAAACATTTATGAATAGAACAAAATTAGCAATATACAAGAATCAAACATTTATGAATAGAACAAAATAAGCAATATACAAGAATCAAACATTTATGAATAGAACAAAATAAGCAATATACAAGAATCAAACATTTATGAATAGAACAAAATAAGCAATATACAAGAATCAAACATTTATGAATAGAACAAAATAAGCAATATACAAGAATCAAACATTTATGAATAGAACAAAATAAGCAATATACAAGAATCAAACATTTATGAATAGAACAAAATAAGCAATATACAAGAATCAAACATTTATGAATAGAAAAAAATAAGCAATATACAAGAATCAAACATTTATGAATAGAACAAAATAAGGAATATATGAGAATTGAACATTTATGAGTAGAACAAGTAAAATAAATATTAAACAAAAATGTAAACTAAAAAATACCAAATTTTTGGTTCTGGATCTGATTGACCATGAAGAGGACAATCCAGCTGTGTAAATAATGGAAACAACATCTAGTAACAAAAATAACAAATAAGCATTATTATTTAAAAATACATATCTACTACAAATTTATTTAAACGTGATAACATTTGAAAACATGTGATAAATTTATTTTATTATTAATAAAAAGAATTAGCAGGAATGTTACTTTTAATATTACTAAGAAAAAATTATAGCTTACTAATATTCTTGAAAACGCTGTTAATAGTAAAAACATTTTCAATAAGTTTAATAAAATAAAAAAATTAATATATTTTAATATAACGTATGAGGCACACCATGCAAAATGGTACCAAGTCTTCAAAAATTAGTTTTTAAGCAGTAAAGGTAAAGTGTCATCATAAAAATTAAAAAAAATCATTTTTAGATAAAGAATTACCAAGTAAATGAGAAGGATTTTTTTTTGTTTTCGACTTAATGTGTAATATAAGGTGTTTTTCCAAAACTACAAAAAAAGTACAAAATGTTTGTACTAAATTATAAATAAAAGTACTAAATAAAGTCTTCTTATTTGTGATAAAATAAAATTTTTATAAATTTCAAGTACTAAATAAAGCCTTCTTATTTGCGAGTTTTGTAAAATATCCTCCTATGTTGAAAAAAAATTTTTTTTTAAGAACATTAACAATTTATTTTGTCACAATTAATAATAATAAAAGTTAATTAACATTAATTTTGCTTTTCAAAACACAAGGAAATTTTTTTCATCTAAAGTTAAAACCAGTAAACCCATATATTTTTAAACTCCTATAACAAAGATAAATGAGATGCTTTTTAACTAATTGTGCCAACTTAGCACTTTTAAACAAAATAAGTAAAAGAATGACCATACCCCTTTAGTATAAATAGCTTTGCATTATTTTGTACATATTCTTATAAGGGAAAGATGTGTTCAGTAAAAGTGTCTAGAAATTAGAAAATGGATTAAGATCAATTTTTGACCAACACCTTTAACCCCCCCCTAGCCCTCTTTTTGATTGAACTTTTTTGGACCAAATTTAATCTAGTTAGTACAACCATTAATAAAAAAAATATTGCAGCATTGAAATCTGTTTTAAAATGAACGAATAGCAATATTTAAATATGAAACTGATGGCTTTGTGGTGTATATAGTAATAATATAATATTTTTACTTATCAGGTAAGCTTGTTTATATTTTGAATTATATCATTTTAAGTTTAAATCATTTTATTTAAAAAGTTATTAGATAATGAATCAACAAAAATATTTATATCTGTAGTTTAATAACAATGAAGCTCACTGAATTTGACTTATTTGAAGTTTTTATTACTGAGGAAATTAAACGGTTAAAAACTAATTCTGCAAATATAACAGGTTGCATATTAATAATTGCAAAGGCACTTGGCTCCTAAGAATTGACATTTCCACAAAAAACATTAGTTCAGAATAGCTGGTAAAGATCTGCATCTGAAGAAAAACAAACTTGAAAAAATAGGCTATGCTGGCATACAATTTAAGGCTGGTAAAGAAACCTTGCTTAAAGAGCATGTTAAAGAATAACTCTTTCAATAAGTTTCCAATAGAAACAATGTCAATTTAAACAGTCTGCTAATTTTAATATATTGCCTAGTTGGAAATATTTCATAAGAAAACAATTTGAAGTAACACCAATTACTATGAATTATGTAAACTTTATTCTGGTGTTTACTTCAGTCTATTTCAGGCTATTAAACTGACAATGCAAAGGATATTGGAGAACATTTTTTTTAGATATAAACATTGAAAATATACTAATGAAAATAAAGTTTGGATTTGATGGTAGTGGAAGCCATGCAATATTTAATTAAAAAGATAATGTTAACACTAACAATATCATATTGACAATGTTTTGGTGATTTTCACTTGAAACAGAAACATATATTTTTATAGTTCTTTATGCTTTACTGGGTACATTTGACCATATCATGAAAACTGTTATACATTTGAAAGCGGATGTTTTTGGTTGGTCTGAATCCCCTTTCAGTGCTTCAAATAGATTTCTGAAGCAAGCAGAAATTACTTAAGACTTCATTACAAATAGAGATATTACAAAAAAAAAAACATATAAAAAGGATATAATTGAAAAAAGAGGAACAACAACAACAGGTTATATAGCTAGAAAACTATTGCATAAAACTAGAACTCAATTATTGCATATCAAACAAGGATTTAATTATTGCATAACTTTTTGTTTAATATCATGCAACATTTTAAAAGTTAGAATTGGTGCTCTCAGTAATTTTTTGAGTATTTTTCTCAAAAAATACTCAAAGAATTACTGCAAGCGCCAAAAAATGAGACCAATACAAAAAATTTACGTGGATCAATATAAAAGCTATTTTACAAATTTTTATTTATTCTTATTTAACAAGTTTCCACCTGTTAAAAAAATAAATTTAGCTGGACCATGGATCAATATAACACCATCACTTCACAAACTGATTGGTCATTCTTGGGAGCTAGTTTTGAATAATGAGGAGAATGGTTTGGGAAATCTTTATGATTCAGGGTTAAATGATAATAACAAAATACTAAGATTGATACATAGTAGACTCTCAAGAAAAAACTCCTCAATTGTCAATTTAACAGACACCATTAACTGAATGTGGATACCATCTGATCAAATTTTTTTTGACAAGAGATAAAAGTCAAAACTATTCTGCAAATTTTGGAATGAATGAGGACATTCTGATAAATATTCTCATAAAAAAAATGTCTCTAACAACATTTTATCTGAAGATGACACATATTTTAAAATGTAAATAAATTATGTACTTAAGTACTTCTTTTGATAATTTTTATTGTTTTTGCTATTGATGTACCTATGTTATCTTTGTATTACAAAATATATATGCATCTTATAAACATTTGCACATATTTTTGTTATAACCTATAAAAAAGCAAATTTTATAAAATTTTCATTATTTTGTTCTTTTAAATTATGACCTAAATATCCTGCAACAAAATTATTTTTTAGTTTTCAAAAATTTACACATAAAAACCTTTCCGAATATTTATGAAAACAACTTTTCAGCTCACTGTGAGTCAGGAAGAAGCCTTCCTATCATCATTTCATACCTGCCATGCCCATAGTAAAAATTTTTATTAATCTTTTTTTTTTTTTTTTTTTTGTTGTGTGCGTCTTTTATATAGTTGGAGGTTTCCTTTTGTTACTGCGTTAACTTACCTATAATTCATTTTATATGTATGTTTGTGATCTAGTTTAATTTCTGATGCAGTGTGATCTCAGTAATTAACTAGTGACTGGACTATAAAACCTACGCTTACATTAATCTCTAATATTTTGTTGATGTAATGTTGTTCCTTTTACATTTCCAAATTATCTTGCTTAATGTTTTTCCTTTTACATTTCCAAATTATCTTCCTTAATGTTTTTCTTTTTGCATTTCCAAATTATCTTACTCAATGTTTTAAAGTACTGTGTACAGGAAGTAACTCCATGTAATTTAAGTACTCCAGGTCAGGTCAGGATCTATATATCACAATCACCCTGCTACTGGTATCATGTAACCCAATACTTTTTGTCCCTATTCTTTGATTCCCAAAGACTGCAATAGTCACATGCTTGGCTTGGGGGTTTACATATGCTATCTGTTGTAAAATCAAGTTTGAATCCTTTGACCTTTCTTTTATGTGCTTCCGCTTAGCATCTCTTCACTACCCCATTTCTCTTTGTTCTTTATCGTTTTCCTTCTTCCCAAGACTGCACTCTTTTAGATATAATTTCTGATCAAATTGACAATGCCTTTTTTCTTTAACCCCTGCTAATATTGCTGTTATTGGTGACTTTAATGCTCATCACACTGGCTTGGCTCTAATGCCATCGACTCTGCTAGTAACTTCTGCATTTCTCAATCTCTTACTCAGATAGAATAAAAATGATCAGAATTAAAAAAAAAGAAATTACATGACTTTATGATATGACCAATAGATTGGATAAAAATATCATAACTAATGTGACAAACAGCAATTTTAATAATTGCTGTTATACAATAATACTATAATACTTTTGAAAACACCACATCTAATTAGATGTCACAACACATCATAAATTAGGTGTCACAACACATCATAAATAAAGTGTCATAACACATCATAAATTAGTAAAATTTATGAATAGTTTTTAAATAACATTTAGAAAGAAAATAATTTAATAAAACAAAAACAAAAAAATTACAAAATTGAAACCTGAATTCCACCAAGAGAATGCATAGCAGCTTGCAAGGAGTTTGTAACTACACCATAAACACCCTGAATACACACAAAAAATATTGTATTTATTCATCAAGTTCTACTTCTATCAGGTTCTAGCATGACCCCAAAACATCTTTATAACTTTTCTTATCACGGTTTTCTTATTAAAAAGTTATAAATCTCTTGTGAAATAATTAAAACATTACAAAATATAATTATAACATAAAATTATATAATACTACAACATAATAATTATATAATTATATAACATTATATAATATATAATACATATTTGTATAATTAACAAATCTGTAGTAATAATTAAGACTTACTTCATTCATTAGAGCATGTGGTGACTGGTAAAAGCATGAAGCATTCTCAGAAGGTGAAGCTTCTAAGCAAAGTTCACCATCAACAGCTTTAGGATTGTATGAAAACAAGATGTTTTGAGAAAGCTTACTTTCATAAATCAACTGTATATGTATATAAAAAAAAGAAATTACAATATTTTTGCAATATGTATCTTGTATTAAGCATATAATTCATATAATGTGTATTTAAGTATGCATAAAACAATACTGAAATAGAGATACAAGGCTTTAGTACACATATCAACAATGCTCGAAAAAACAACTTTCAACCATAAATGATTATGATACTTCCAAAAAAAAAATATATTTTGATCTCCCAAAAGTAATTTAATAAAGTTTTATGATAATAAATATAAAGACATTTAAAATCATAAAGTTAAACTATTAAATTAAAGTTGCAATTAAATAATCAAAATACGTCAAATGTTTTAGATAGAAAAATCATAGTTATAAAACTAATTTGAAAATTGAAATAAAAACAAAAGTTAATATTTCTTTGACATTCTGAATAATAAGAAGTACAGTGTAGTAATGTTTTAAGACCATAAATATTTTATTATATAAATAGGATGAAAAATAACTAGTGATCAAAAAAACATTAAAAAAAAAAAAGTTTACTTAAACTTAGTTTAAAAGTTTACTTAAAATATAAACTTATAATTTTTTATTAAAAACTTATTTTTTATTATTGATTTTTAAAACTTTCTTGTGCTTTATAATAAAATAAACTGCAAAGTAGTTTCATTTTCAAATCCAGACATTTTCTAAAAAGTAGTTTTAGTCTTAAATCCAGACACTTTCTAAAAAGTAGTTTTAGTTTCAAATCCAGACACTTTCTAAAAAGTAGTTTTAGTCTTAAATCTAGACATTTTCTAAAAAGTAGTTTTAGTTTTAAATTCAGACACCTTTTTAGTCTTAAATCCAGACACTTTATAAATAGTGTATGGATTAAAGAGTATATTTCAAATAATATACTATACAGACCTTAATACACATTATTAATACCTGCACAAAACTATTATTTGTCATAAAATTAACCTTTCTATCAGTTTCAGAAATATTGTTCTCTAGCTCATTTGGAAATTTAAACTTTCCCTAAAAAAGCAACAAAAAAAATCAAAAAATTAGAACACTATTTTAAAGCAATGTAACTTATACATTTACTCTGTACTAAGGTCTTAAATGATAAAAGATGTATACTCTCATAGACTTGTACATAACCTAAACATTTACCTTGTACCCAGGTCCTAAACGATAGAGTGCTATAACTAGATTATAAGTAATTGGTTCTGCAATAACATAAATTGCACTCATTTGACCTTTGAATACATGACTTGAGGTTTCAATATGAGAGCCACCAATAAAAGCTTTATCAACAGGATCTTTACTGGATGGAATAGAAACATCGGCAGCGGTAACCATTTGACCATTAACAAATACTTGAACAAGACTGGATTTAAAACGATTGTAAACATGTGAAACACAAATATGATACCACTATAAATAAAAAAATAATATCACTGAATTATTACATTAAATCTCATAACTTGATATTTCTATTATTTTGACTATATTGTAGTATGTTAACTACAGATTTAACTGTTAATTGCACATAATATTGAAAAGTATAATTTAAAAACCATTTGTGGCTCAAACTTCATTTTGACAAGTAGTGTATTTTTCTTTCCATTTTTACACAATACTTCTATCACAAGCATTGGTCCAGAAAAGTGTGCAGTATAACCAAACCCACGATTGTTAATGAAGCTATAAAAAATATATAATTATTTTTAATACTTTTACAAATGCAAAGCATTTTACTTAACATAAAATCTTATGTTTGAATAACATATATGATACAAATCATTTTTCTTTCAAAAATTGAAAGAAACAATTTTTCTTTAAAATCTAATTTTAAAATTAAAAATAAAAAAAAATTCATACATACATCAATCTCGGAATTAGGAAAAATGAGGTCTAACCACAAAACATAGAAACAAGATCAGCAATTTTTTTGCCGACCTCAAACACTTATAGGTCAGCATTTAGGTCAGCATTGCCGAATGCTGACCCTAATTCAGAGGGCTGCATACATAAATATATATACATACACAATTGCACATATATATACACCCACACATAAATATTTTTCTCAAATGAACTAAATTGATTTAACTTTTTAATATTGAATCGGACTGGCTTTAACTTTATGACTTCTGCAAGTTGATTTTGTATTGATGCAACTTATTCATTTGTAGTATGTTTTGTAGTATCTGGATCAATTTGTGTCCAAGTTTCTTGGAGCACATGGATTGCAATGGATTTGATATAGCTGAAAAAAATTGAATTTTATCTGAGCTAAAGTTTACCAGCCACTGAGCTGAACCCATGCTGTAGCACAAATGAGATCCTTTTCAAATTCAAATGCCCCCCCCAAGCAATCAGAGAGTGTTTGCCTCTTATCAAGACAAGAATAAATGATAGTACCATCAGCGAACAATGTCACCTTAGATGTGACAATATCTGGGAGATTGGTAATGTAAATTTAAAAAGGCATAGGGCCAAAGATAGAACCTTGAGGAACCCTTGAAGTTACAGGATATGAAGAAGAATACTGTTCATCAAGACAACTTTTATATTACAATTGGTAAGGAAGAAGACCAGCATGTTAAACTTTATCAAATGGTTTAGAAATGTTGAGAACACTAACCTTAACTTCTCCACAGCTATCAAATACACAATAAAGCCTATCAGTTATTACCCTTAACAAATCAATAGTAGAACAAGAATATCAAAACTCATATTGATGATCAGAAAGTAGGTTATTGGATTAAAGATGAGAGATTAAGTGTTTGTTAATTAAAGACTCAAACTTGCTTATGATAATAACAAGACTAATGGGGCAGAAGTTAAGAGTCAGATTTTTCTCCAGAATTTTTGAAAATAAGGATAACAAATGCCACATTCTAGCAGGATGGAAAACAAGACTCTGATAAGCACTTGCTAAATAGTTCTGAAAGAGAAGATAACAGCTCCAGAGAACACTTCTGCAAGACTATAACAGATATGTTGACTAGACCACAAGCTATAGAAGAGTTTAACCAGGAAATCACTTTAGATACAGAAGCTGAAATGATACAAACGTCAAGCAATGGATCAACCTGTTTGTTGACTATATCAGGTCATATGAGGGTGGAATCATGAGATAAAACTGATGAAAATTTTTTAGCAAACAATTCAGCTTTGTCTTTAGGTGAGGAAACAAAATTTAAACCATGCAAGAGAGGAGGCATAACAGATTTACCTTATTATAGAAACTGTTAAAGATTCTCTAGAAGTCTCTGGAACCTAATTTTTGAGATGAGATACTAGGTTTTGTGACCTGAGAATATCTTTTTTTTAGGGATGAGATAAAATAAAAACTGGTAATCTTATGTGGTTTAAAGTGTTCAATTGTTCTAAATTTCTGTTGCCTAATTTAAAAAAGTAATAATTGTGCACTTGAAAAAGTAATAAGCCGTGTGCACTTGAAAAAGTAATAACTATCCTGTGTACGCTTGAAATAAGCTAGCTCTTGCTAGCTTATTTCAAGCGTACACAAAAAAATATATAGCTCTTGCAATGACTGAATTTTAATTTACAAGAATTATAGAAGAAAAGTAGCTTTTATTTAAAGCCAAATTTAAGTATTTAAGGATTGTAAGTGCACAGAAATTTTTATACAGGTCAATTTACAACAAGTTATTAATAAAAAAGTTATTTCAACTATTATTTTAATTTTTGATTTGTGAAAGGTACATCTTCCCAAAAAAAATGCTAAGTTATGACTTGTAAGCAAGTTGAAACTGTTAGTAAAAGACAACCCTTTAAAAAAAACAAAAAACAAGACATTAGAATGCCAAATAACCACACATCAAACATAAGGCAAGACATAAGACAAAAAACATAAGGCATTTATAAAACTTTTGTCTTTAATTCTCTTCTTTTTTCTATTTTTATACTTAACTTTGTAAAACTCAAAAATTTTAAAAATTAATAAGCAAACAGGATTCAGTTTTTGTCATCATTTTGTTTAATGATTTAATGAGTTTAACTAATTTATTTCTTACTAGTATAAAAACTTGCTTTTTATAGAACAACTCACTGTTCACCAGCAAACTATTGACTTGTACAATCAAGTATCAAGCAAACTGTTGACCTTGAATATCAAATAAACTGTTGATTTGTACACTTAAATATCAAGTAAACTGTTGACTTTAAATTAAGCAATTCTAATAAAACCTTTTTTGTTAGATTTTGTGACAACTGATGATATACATCTTATCTTCCATTAGAGCTATTGCATTTTTTAAAACAGCTTTGTATTGCTGCATCAAACATTTCTTAGCATTTTTTCACCTCTTGTTTTTACTGCTAACAATTTTAAAATTAGATTAGTTGCTAGGAGGAACCATTTTCCACTATTTCACTGTTCAATTTAAATCCATGTTAACCCATTTTTTCCTTTAGGGCAACAAATTTAATTCTTACTGGTGTAAAAACTTGTTTATTATAGAACAATTCACTGCAAACTGTTGACTTAAATATCAAGTAAACTGTTGACTTGTACACTTAAATATTAAGTAAACAGTTGACTTTTACATTTAAATATCAAGTAAACTGTTGACTTATAAACTCAAAACCAATACTACTGCTCTAGAATCATATTTGCTAACCATATATAGCATGTCTTGTCATATACTGACAGTTTTTTTCAAAATCAAATACAAAGTTTACTATTCCAAATTACTACAGTTGTTGTCTAATTTTTTACAATGTGAAACCCAGAAATATTCAAACATCTACTGATTTCACGATCAGTTTATTTGTTTTAATTTATACATTCCAATTACTTGCTATTTAGTTTAAGATAATAAAGTTCTTTTACCCATAAGTTTACCCTCTTTTTTTTTACCCATACGTTTTTTGTTGCAGGTTATTTTTAATAAAAGTTTAATGAATACTGAACAAGATTTAAAAGAAGAAATTGGAAATTATAACATTCTAGTATTTGTAGGCTATTGTGCCATAAAAATGGTACTACAGTATTTTTATATTTTCAAAAATCCTTGCAAATAAAGAACATTGCCAAAAAGCTCACAAAAGAAAAACAATATCAAAATGCTTTCAAAACCTCGCAAAGGAAGAACAATACAAAAATGCTTTCAATCAATAAACTTCACCTCAAAAGTATAAATAAAAATGTGATTAAATTAGAATAACTTGTTAAAAAAGTGACATAATAATAATAAACTATTAAAATCAAAACAACAGCAAAAGAAGCTTGAGCTAACATAAAAAAATATGTTAGATCAAGCTTTTTATATATTTTTAATCTGTAACTAATTTAACTACCAGTATATATGTGGTCTACTTTTTTGCTCACTAGGAGAAAGATGAGCAGCATCAAGTTGAAGCCATGTAATGAATGTGAATCCAGGCTGATGAGGCCACCTTGATATTGGAGGAATAGTTATAAACTAAAAATATTGAACAAAAAATTTAATGTAAAAAGATAAACAAGTATAAGCATTACCAATGTAAAAAAAAAATAATAATAATAATAAAATAAATAAAATTCAGCAACAACATAAAAAACATACTGCTCCAGGTTTTCCAGAAAAATTGAAATATATATCTGGGCCATGTTTCTCAGACATTTTGCAAAGAATTTCCAAGAGCTTCAATGAGTGTGGAGGCTGATAAAATTAAAAAAAATACTATTTTATACATTCCCACATAAATGCAGATGTCTACAGATATTTTAAACAACTGATGCTTTTTGAACTATTTTTTGTATATATAAATTTACTACTTACTTTACCTATTTCAAAATTATAAGTTAAAACAAATTAATAACAAGGTTAATCTATCTACTTATCTCTTTAACAAATTAAAGACTTAACAACTAATTCTCATGCTTAAAAAAAATTACACAATAAACAGAAATTATATTTACGTATGAGATTTAAAAAATAAAAACAAAAATTTTTAAACTTAACAATATAATAGATGCGCTGACAAAAGAGAATTAAAAAATAAATTAAAAAGAAAGCTATTTATAAACTTTTAAATAATGACCTTGCTATGCTAATGACTATTTTACTTTTTAACGTTCAATAATGATATTAAGAACTTTTACTTATTCCTACAATATTTTTCAATGTTTCTCTATTAAAATAACTTGTTCAAGTTGGCATAGATTTAAACCTGTATTAAATTATTTTCTGCTTAGAATGATGAAGGCTAGAATTTTATGATTCTACCCATGGATTTTTGATTCTGCCTCCTTGATTCTACTCATAGTTTTTTCCTTGTGCCTCCTTGGTGGTGGCTAAGCAACACATTCTATTATTTTCTGAGGGCACAGCCAAAACCTCAATTTAGTGGTCTTAAGTCCACTGATAGCAAAACTCTGTGGCAGCTCTCAGAAAAACTGATTTTATCAACAGCTGTAAAATATCAGAGTATTAACAATGCCATGTTGCACATGATGGTGTCCCTGTTAGTGTAGTGCACATAAAATGCTTTTAGTTACAACTTTAGGTTGATTAGCAGGAATGAGGCAACTGTATAGGTTGCTCACAGTAGAATGGGTTGATTTCAGTTGATTACAGTCCTACTTATTATTAAGCTCAAAATTTAATAATGTAATACAAATCAAAAACCTTTCTAAACCAAAACAGTAAATAAATGAAAAAATTTACAAAAATTCTAAAATTCAGTCAATAAAATCTCTACAATACAGTCAGTAATTTAAAAATGATCAGTAAACATATACACAGGTTTTAGCTTATTCAAGTTTGCATTTGCAACAGTTTTTAAAGTGTAATCTGATGCTCTTACCCAGGTTTTATGATTTGGCAACTTTATATTGTGTTAAATCATATACACAAAAATTACATTATTGTCTCGCTATGCAAACCCACACATACAAAGTAAAGAGTATTTAGAAGATTAACAATTTAAAGCTTACCCATTTAAAATCTTCTGTTCTTTGCAAAGCTGAGAAAAAACATTTCAGTTCTTGAACAGTGATACTATAGGTAGCTATATCTCCAATAAGATCGATAACATGGTCTAAAATTAAAAAGTAAAACTTGAACAGCTCCTCCATTAGTTCTATAAAAAGATCTTTTTATTGTGACTATCTTAAACTTCAACTCAACTACCTTGACTTTTAGTTAATCATAGTTGAGTCAATGAGTATCAATTAGCTCTTAAATTGAGTCAATAACCCATGCAAAACTGGGGAAACTATATTCTGAAAATTTTATTGATCAAAAGCATAATAAGAAAAAATAAGGAATTTATTAGAACAAAACAGTTAGATTTCATTAGATTTATTCAAAATGACAGAGCCAATGTACAAGTGAGGCAAACTGTAATTTTAAGTAGATTAATATTCTCTATTGAACTCTACGAGGTAATGTCTATGAGGTAATGTCTACGAGGTAATGTCTATGAGGTAATGTCTATGAGGTAATGTCTACGAGGTAATGTCTACGAGGTAATGTCTACGAGGTAATGTCTACGAGGTAATGTCTACGCGGTAATGTCTACGAGGTAATGTCTACGAGGTAATGTCTATGAGGTAATATCTACGAGGTAATGTCTACGAGGTAATGTCTACGAGGTAATGTCTACGAGGTAATGCCTACGAGGTAATGTCTACAAGGTAATGTCTACGAGGTAATGTCTACGAGGTAACGTCTACGAGGTAATGTCTTGAAAATAAAGATCAATGTAAATGTGATTCTTGAGAAAACACTATTTAAATAGTGGTTTATTTTGCATAAAATTTCCTTTTTAATCAAAAAGGTTTTTTTGTATGGTTTTTAACAGCTTATATTTTTTTGAACAAATTGATTTTGAAGACTTTCTTAGCAAGCATTGGTTCAGTAACTGGATGTCACCATGTCTTAGAATCAAGTACTACTTAAGAAAAATTTGGTGTGGAAAACTCCCTTAAAAAAATATCTGCATTTTTGTAGTTCAAAAATTGTCATATTTTAAAAATCCTGAAAATTGTTTGGATATAATATTCGGAAAAAATCAGGAATTTTTTTTCCCTTATAATCTTTTTAATTTTGCTTTTAGCTAAGTTGTTTCTAATTTTTTTTTTGACACTTTTCATAATTTTTCAATGAGTGATGAGTGAAAAAGCTTAAAAAACAAATATATTACAAAAATATGTACCTCAACATGTGTGTATTGAAAATGTTCTGGAAAAACTGTAAGTTGAAAAAAATGTCAGGAAAAAAAAAAATCCCTGGTAGTTTTATAATTTTGGATGAAAAAAAAAGAAATACCAGCGTAAATTATTTTTTAACTTGTGATAATATAAACTATGTGGTGTCTATGGTCAAACTATATGGTGTCTGATGTAAAACTATTTGATGTCCCAAAAATACTGCAGTTTAACTTAACATTTGTTTGATGTTTAACTTAACATTTGCTGAACCTATACCATGTAAAGCTTGAAAGACATAATACTTATAAAATATAAGGTTTGGAAGACATAATAAACCAACCAACCAATAAATAATACCTTAAACAGCACCATAAAAAGCTTTGAAAAGTACCTTGTATACAAACAAACAAAAACAAAAAGAAAAATTCAATTGTACATCAAATTTTAGAAAGGAATTACATTTTTTTTTTTTTGTTGTTGTTGTTATTTCACCTACCCAAGGTTGAGAAGACCACTACAGACGAGGAGGCTACTTAATTGTGGTTATAACCCTCTTTCAACTCTATAACTCCGAAACACGAACCTTAATGAACAAGGCCGCTGCGCAGAGAAACAAGTTGAGCGGGGTACTACCAGAGAGAAATTTTATATTCCATGTTTGACCTCATACTGAAATAGCTTTAATACATAGATTGACTAAATAGGTATAACAGGCAAGGCCTAACATCAATTAAGGGTTTGGGCTTGTGCAGCAATCTTTTTTTTATTATTCTTTGTTTTTTTTTTTCTTTATCTGAGAATGCGGCATAACCAAAAAAGGTTGACAAATGTATGAATGCACAATAGTATGGGCTAAAAGGGCCACTACTATCAAGGAGACTATCTTTTTTTTTTAAATTGTGGTTACCTCTCTCAATTCTTTAAATTTAAAATAGAAACCTTGACAAACTAAAGAGGCTCTTTATAAAAAAATCACACTGGATTTAAAATTGCAATATTTAATCAACATGTTTTTTTTGTTGTTGTTTTTTTTAAATATCTTTTTGGATTGAGTTTTTTTTATTTATAATAAAAACAAAAAAATTTTGATATTTAAATATGTTTTTAAACCAAATTAATAAATTACCCTAGCTAATAAAAAAAATGTGCATCCAAAAACAATCAGATTAACACTGGTTCAGTACAATTTTAGAAATTGAAAACAATATCTAAATGCCACAAACTATAAAAAAAATTGAATTAAAAAACACTGCATCTTTACCTGCTACTTCTTCATTATCAAATGATGGTAAAGATTCAAGTAAAACAGGTATTAATCTAACTTTCGCACATGCCTGAAGATTTTTTATGCTTTTTTTCAGCAATGATTGAAAGGTAGAAAGTGTGTATAGCTAAAAGAAAAAAATATAACATACTCAAATGATTGACCTAATGTTCCAATAGAATTAGGGTCAGGATTAGAATCATTTTTATATTAATTATTATAAAATTCTTTAATATGATAAAAATATTATCTTAAGGTTAAGTCTTCCTAATATAAGTACAAAAAAATATATAATAATAAAAAAATAAAGAATAAATTAGTTTAAACTAATTACTAAATTAGTTATAATAAAAGAATAAGTTATAATAATTAATAGTTAATCAAGAAGTTCGATCCTGCACTCAAGAATTTGAAAACCACAAATGATTTGAATTTTTAGAAGAAAAGGTAGGTAATTAATTTAACAGTAACCAAACAAAAATATCTTTTAGCAATTGAATTATGTCTTTTTTTAGTAAACCAAATATTTTTTTCCAAAAAGGGTATTCATCTAGAAAAGGCAGTTATCAAATGCTTAATCAATAAAATATTTAAAATCAATAGTACTAAACTTGAGTGTCATAAACAATCTCCTAAAAGTATTTTAAAGAATTCATCTTTGCTAATTTCAAAAATATATAACTCCTATTAACACAAAAAATAAAACATAATACTCCTAAATAACCAAAAATCAAAAATCTTTGTCATATGTTAAATTACTACTATTGGGAAAAATATCCAATTCAACTTAAAAAAGACAGAATTCTATTATAAAAAGATATTGCTGTTTGGTAACTGCTGAATTAGTATTTACCTCACTTAAAAATTCAAAATTCTTTCTTTCTAAAAAACCTATTTCTCTAGAGTGGTCTACAAATTACAGAATGTAACTTTTGCTATATAGAACTACTTGCTATCTCAAGACGGGGATATCTGAACATAATAAGGGACAAAATGTCTTAAATCTATAAAACATCTTTGTGCTAATGAAAATTGTTACATGCAATTAAATGATATGTGTTTTAGATTCAGCATCTAATAAGTTAATGAGATAAATTTGAAGAAACAGATAAACAATTTCTGTTTAGCTATTACTTTCTATATATATTACCTATATTTTTAACTCATTCTTTGGTTACCTCATACTTGTTCTTTAGTATGACTTGTTAAATTTTCAACAGATTTTATTTTATTTTACATTTATATTATTAATAGCTTATACATGCTTGGATATTTAAATTTTGTATATGTTTTATACAGCATTTTTGCAATATATACCTTGCTTATGATAGGAAGAAGACTAATGGGACGGTAGTTAGACGAATCAGATCGCTCTCCAGAATTTTTAAAAATAGGGATAACAGATGCTGCTTTCCAGCAGGCTGGAAAACAAGACTCTGATAAGCACTTGTTAAATAGTTTTGAAAGGATAGACGACAGCTCTGGAGAACACTTCTGCAAGACTATAACAGGTATGTTGTCCGGGCCGCAAGCTGTAGAAGAATCTAAGCAGGAAATCACTTTAGATACAGAAGCTGGAGTGATACGGGTGTCGAGCAATGGATCAACCTGTTTGACGACTATATCAGGTAGAACGCAACTAGCGGAATCAAGAAATGATATTGATGAAAAGTTCTTGGCAAACAATTCAGCTTTGTCTTTAGGTGAGGTGACAAAGTCTGAACCGTACAAAAGAGGTGGAATTACACAGGGTTCCCACTATTAAAACTAAGACTAAAATTAAGGATTTTAAGGAGATTGGAGGAGATATTTTCCTAATATTTAAGGAGATTTGGTCGCGAACGACATTTTTTTGAAAGAAAAAGTAAGGATAATTAAGGAGAAAACGATTACATTAAAAACATCTTATTTTTTTCAATAAATTTTAAATATAAACAGAAAAATTATTATTACTTTATATATATATATATATATATATAAATATTAATATATATATAATAACAAAAATAGGTTTAAAAACTATCAAAAATCTATATATTATCTTCTTTATTAACAAGTATAATCCATTCACTTTAAAAATTTTTTCTAGATCAACAAAAAAAAAAAAAAATAAGGAGAAATTAAGGAGAGCAGTCAAATTTTAACTTTTTTTAAGGTTAATTAAGGACATTTAAGGAGGTTTTTTTTTTTTAAGGATATTTAAGGTTTTTAAGTATATTTAAGGTTTTTAAGGAGGTGTGGGAACCCTGTTACAGACTAGTCCTTATTATTGATACTATTAAAGATTCTCCAGAAGTCACGAGAGCCTAATTTTTGTGATGAAATACGAGATTTCATGATCTGAGAATAGCGGGCTTTGGCGTTAGACAAAATCTTTTTACAATGGTTCCTAGCAGTAATAAACAGACGCCTGTTTCTGGAGAATTGTTTTGCTGATAGATATGGAAGTAATGGTTTCGATTAGCAATTGCAGCAGCACAATGTGAGGAAAACCATGGAGAAGAGTGAGGTTTGACCTGGAATCATCGAGAGGGAATAAAGGATTCCATGCCAGCCTGGATCCATGAAGTTATGTAAGAAGCACATTTGTCAACAGGAAGACGAAAGATTTCTACCCAGGGGCCATCACGAAGAAAATCACGGAAAGAGTCCCAGTCAGCTTTAAGGTAGTTGTAAGATGTACAATGATAGGGGGATTCTGATGGTAAAGAAGAATGAGATAATAGTTTTAGAGAGGCCAAACCATGATCAGAAGCACCTAAGGGCGAGTGTGGAGGAACTGAGCACTGACTAGGATCAGAAACAAGACATAAGTCGAGTAGAGAAAGTAAATGATTCGGGTTGACGGGAAAGCGAGTTGGAAAGTTGACTATTTGAGTTAGGGATTGAGAAAGGCAAAAGTTGTGGGTCTTAATGCCTGCAGAGTCACTGACACTAGAGCCGAGCCATTCAGTGTGATGAACATTAAAGTCACTGACAACAACAATAGTGGCTGATGGATAAAGAATGAGGGCTTGGTCAATATAATTAGAAATAACATCAAGAAGAGTGCAGTCTTGAGATGAAGGAGAGCGATATAGAACAAAGAGAAAGGTGATAGAGTGAAGTGGTGCTAAACAAAAGCACATAAAAGAGTAGTCTGTGGATTCAAACCTAGTTTCCCGGCAAATGGGTGAATTCTTACGAATGTAAATGCCTAGGCTAAGCATGTGACTATTGGAGTCTTTACGAATTAAAGGAAGATAACCATCAACACTAAGATCACAAGATGAGACAGCTGAACTCAAATTAGTCTCACAAAGAGCAAGTAGGTCTGGTGAACTTTGCAAGAGATAAGACTCAACAGAAGAAAAGTTACTTCGAAGACCACGAATATTGGTGAATGACAGGTTTAGCAAACTTGGTGATGACTGTGGTTTTTTGTGTTTTATAGTTTTTGTTACTTTATTCATTTTTAAATTTGTTAAAGAACTTGACTCGAAACATAGATAGTACTCAGTGCACTGTATCTCATAGATAGTACTCAGTGTACTGTATAAGGCATATCCTACATAATTTTTTTTATTAAATAAGGTATGTTTTATAATTTAAGTAAAAAAAAATTGCAAAAAAATATTAAAAAAAAAAAAAAAAAATGAAAGAAAACAAGTAGACATAAAAAATAAGGGTAGCAAAAAAAATCAGTTAAATATAGCACATTTCAAAAAAATTCAAATTTCAAAATTTAAAATGACCACCGCAGGCTTTTATACATGAAAGAACTCTCCTAGTCATAGACTCTATCAATGTCGGCAAACTCCATACTCATTTGAACCTTTTAAAAAAAAAAAACCAATAAAGATCCAAAAAATGAAATAGTTGACGATAGTATCAGCTATGTAAATTTGAACTTTGTGGCGCCGAAATTAAATCATTTGAGCGTAGTTGTTTTACAATGGTGTAAATGTGGATACTGTAAAACAATGTCACTTTAAAAAGAATGTATTTGTTATTTTTTAATAAAAGCAATAAATATTGCCACAGGTATTATAAAACAACTATAATATTATTTAAAAATATAAATTAATGTATTATTGTTAGCAGAATTAAAATTAAAAGTTATAACAAACTGTCACATAATGGCTATGTAAGTTAAAAATAATTTTTATTTTATTTTAGACCAAAAGTGGATAACAGAACACAGAAGTTTTGTAACAGGCTGCATTGAGCCATATCCATTATGGATATCAACACAGTGGACACGGACGTAAAAAAGACGTCTTTTTTAGGTCCGGTGCCCACTGGGAATGGCCAGTCTGAATGACAAAGAAGGAGCATGGATGCCAGATTCATTCGAAGAAACCCAGAACAAGTATTTTTATATTTACAATTTAGTTGTCTTACGTTAAACTTGATTTTATTTATACAACTTTGTTTATTGAAAAATATTTATCTGTTTCTTTTAAAGAACATTATCGTTAGTTTACATGGTTAATATACTGTAAATTCGGAAAGTATAATCGAAAGGTTCTACCAGCATGTGTTGTTTCAGCAATAAGATCCAGGTTTCCAGATGTTAATGGAATTTATATGAATTTCGAAGGTGATGACGAAGGTGCCTTAGGTATATCTGAAGTGGTAGATGCCTGGAAATATACTGGTGGATATGAAAGTGCCTATTATTTTCCCAGCCACAAATTCTAAAAAAACTTTATGCGCAATAGAATATATAATATATATTTTAGAAACTTGAAGATATTCTAGGATATTTAAAACTGATTGCCCACATTTGGGAGGGCAATGTCTACTTTTATAGCCATTTTTGTTCCGATCAGCATAATTTTTCGGAAAACATCCTGATATGACATAAGTATGAAATACACAGTTTTTTTTTATTTTATGAGTTTCATTTCTAGTTTTGATTATTACTGTTATCGTATGAAGTTAGGGTAAAAATCAAACTTAAAAAATCTTTAAAGGGACCAAAAGAAAGAGTTTTAAATAGTGGGGGCCAAGCCCCCCTCCTTCACAAAGCTGCAATTATTGGATCTAAGGGTAATCTATGAAGTGATATATGAGAACCCGATTTGTTATTGCTAGAGCAACCGATAACAGCGCAACATGGCGTTGTAATTTTTGTTTAGAAAGTAAAAATTCAAGACAGATGGTGCACATAGTGAATGCCGTCACAGTGCACGTTTAAAAAAAGCATTATAATGAGTATTTTTCAATTAATGTCAAATTTGCATTTAAATTAAAAAACAATATCGTGAATAACAAATAAAAGTTTGACTTGTATTTATTCTATTTGTGGAACCATTAACTCAATAATAACAATTTCTTGCAATCTTCAAAAATATTGCAATTTTTTAAAATCAAAAATATCATACAAATTTTACAAAACAAATTTTATTAAATATATTCTGACACGCGGCTAAATAAGTTAAATTTCTGTTAAAGTGATAACATGACCGTCAACACGGCCTTGAAAGTGGGGGAAATTTCAAAGACGCTCACTTTCCAATTTAAAAAAAAAATCTTACATTTTAAGATAAAAAAAGTTATCCTAAAAAAAAAACTTGGGGGTTGTCAACACCAAGGTTGACGGCCCCCGATGTTGACATGGCCGTCAACACCTAACCTGGTGTTGACGGCCATGGATAATGCCATGAGAAAAGTTTAGAAATAAAAGTTTCTAATAAAAATTTACAAAACAATACAAAACAACTTTTTATTAGTATCTTTATAAATATCATATATCATATAAAAACATTAAATATTGATAAAATCCAAATTATAGCTACCAGTACCATGGATGGGGGTCGGAGACTTAAATTTAAGATTAATTTTAAGAATAATTTTACCAAATTAAAAATTTTTTTTTTTCGTTATACCTAACATTCAAAGTTTTTTTTTAAATGTTGAGACCCTAATGACATGTTTTATCCCTGATGTTGGTTGTGCATTGAGATGATAAACTACTTCCTGATCTAACCAGGACAGATTTTATTGAACATCTACCAATCATATTATTTGGTGGGTATAGCCAACTTATTGGAGTTTCCTACTTACATTTTGGAGGCAATTAAAAAGCAAAAGCATCCATAGTTGCTAAATGATGGAGGAATGGGGAGTAATCTATGCAATGAATATAAAACTAAATAATTTTTACAACTGCAAGTTTCTACAAATTAGTGTCTATATTTAATAATACTTTCATCCTCTACACTTATATGTTTATAATTAACATATGATTGCAATTATTAAATTATTGTTGTTTTCTAGTTACTATTTTAATAAAAATAGTAATTTATTTAGACTTTAAAAAACTCAATCATAGTTTTAAATAACTTAAATGGGTTTTTTAAGGTTCTCTATTTATTTATTTTTTATTATACATACATATATATATATACAACCAGACTAAGCTATAAATCAAATAAAGTTAAGCTATAAACTAAATTCAAGATAAACTTATAAATCAAACTTATTACCTTTGTCTTGTTTGATACTAAATACAAGCTACGAATAATCATCAAAATATTAAATGGATCATTGATTACATAGTTTGATTCCCCAAAAGTTCCTCCAACAGACTAAATTTAATAAAAAATAGTTACAAATTGACTAATTCAATAATAAATATAACACATTTTATACAAGTTGCCACATGGATCACCCCAAGTTTTTTTAACTCTATTTTTATTAAACATGCAACCCAGGTTGTTTTATTAAACAAGTAACCCAAGTTTTTTACAACCTTGGCCCCAGCTAAGTAATAATATTACCAGGAGTTATTAGCCAGGACAATTTTAATGTAAATTACATAATATATTATACAATTATGTATATATTGGTAATAGTAGTAGTCAGTCCTTGAAATTAGATAAAATAAAATTGTCAAAAAATAGAAACAGGGTTCAATAAATCAATGAACGTGCAAATATTTAGCATAAAATTGACAGAAAAACAAATGTTGAGTTTGCTGATTTATCTTTTAAGTGCCAATATTTACAAGTTGAATTAGTACTTTATACAATAGCTATATTAATTAGTTACTGTTATATTAATAGTCAGGCCTTGCGATAAAGCATCGGGCGAATTTTACATCATCTAAAAGCGATTTTGCGTGTAGCTAGGGCTATTTGAGTCGAGCAAAAAAATTTTTGTTTGAGTATATTTAAAGATATTTTTGAGCGGAATTTTAATGAAGTAATTTACGATTATTTTAACATTTAATAAAGTATTTTAAAAACCGCACGCAGTTGATATAAAAGTTTGAATTACAAAAAAATTAAATATGCTCATTATTTACAAGTAGAAAAAATTCAGATTAAAAAAAAAGTTTTAATCTTTTTAAGCTAACATTTTAATAAAATTATTCAGCAATAGCAAAGTTGTCGATAAAACTGAACAAAAATACTTTCTTTTAGTTTTAGATTTTTAACTTAAATAATTATTTTACGGTTGTTTGTTAGGTTTTAAAAGTATTCCATAGATTTAAAAGTATTTATTAACTGTTAGACTTTGTTATTTAAAATATTTAAGAGTAATTTCAAGAAAACATTTTAAAAATTGGTAAGCGCAAATAAAAAAATAAAAGGATTAATATTAAAACGTATTCTACTTGATTCAATAAAAAAGTACAGTTATTAAAATTTTTGTAAAAAAAATCACTTAAATAATAACAATTGCTTTTTTGTTAAAAGTTACAGAAACTCTTTTACTTATTTTACTAGAAATAAATTTCATTGTAAACATAAAAAATCTATTCAAAACGTTTGTTAAAGTTTTTTATTAATACATGTGATTGTGCTTATCAACCGCTTAAACAATATTAAAATTTCCAGTTTATTACTTGCTTATTTTTTAAAAAGAAAAAATAATTATTTGAAAAACTTTAAATTACATATTTGAGGAAAAAAAATCAAATATTAGCATATTTTATAATCTTTTTTAAATGTTCAGTTATAATGTTTTTTATTCGTTTAGTATAGACAAGACGTGTCAAACGTCAAGAAAATAAACAAATGTTTTTACATTTTAAAAAACGAAACATTCCAAAACATTTTAAAATAATAACATTTCTACAATTAATGATTTAAAGTAGTTTTGCGGTAATTAAGTAAATTGGTGCAGTCAATGTCAATAAATATGAAAAGCAAATAAAAAGAATTTAATGATGTCAAAAATCATGTCTTGCTTATGCGTCGCACAGTTTTTATTCATCACAAGGCCTGAATAGTGCACTCTAAAACGGTGATGTCATTTTCCGTTGTGTAAGATTTGACACTTAAGTAAACTATATATACATTAATTACGTTCTAGAAAGTAAACTTGAAGTCTTATTTGTTTTATGTGGAGTAAAAGTGTTTACCATACTTCAAGATGCAACCTTATATTATGAGGAAATAGCAAACTCTATCACAAATTTCAAAAATGGTCAACAGCAATCATGATGTATCACAATTTTCAATCACTTAAGCAACATGAGAGAGAATGAGTTGAAAACTTTATGACTAACCTCAAACAGTTTGCCAGAAAGTCTCCAAAAAAAAGTCTCACAGTCCCTTACTGCCAATCAACATAGAAATTTGTTAGTATGTGATGCCTTTATTGCAGTGATTTACTCGCCTACTATTCAACAGTGACAACTCGAATCTACAGAAAAGAATCTAGATGTACTTTACAAAACAGCCCTTACTATGGAATTGGTCGCTGAAGATGCTCTCAATCTAACAATGAAAACCATGACTGCTACAACCGTACTACCAAGTTTTGCAGCTACAAAAAATCAAACAATTACCAAAACCTCTTGCTTTTTGACAAAACAAAATGCCTAGCACGTAATTCTACCTGCATAAATTTAAAAAAAAAATGTCACTAGACAAGCGTTTGTCTGTCGAAAAACAGAGAATAAAACCTACACTAAGATAGCCGTGATTTAAAAAAAAAGCACAGACGATAAGGACAAGAGTACAATACTCTCTTCAGTCATAGTCTCAATTAACTCACCAGATAGATTGATTAACATCACCATAAATAAAAATAAAATTCAGGCATTATTGAACACTGACTTAGACAAAACATTCATTACCTTTGAATAGTGATGTACCAATGAAAAAGGCCGATTGTGGCTAATAATAGGGTTTAATGTATGTATATGAAGGTAGTATAATAATATTAGGTATATATTTTGCATATATAAATTGTACCTATGCACCAGCCTTTTAGCCAATGTGGATGCATTTTATTTAGGTGCCCCAAGAAGTCCTTACGATCTTATCACAGAGCACTGCAGATGAGCATTTAAATGGAAGTTCATACCTACTTACAAACCAATGTCGCAAAACTTGCTCAGAGGTGGGGTTTGAACCACGGATCCTTTGTTTTTGAGGCAAGCGCGCTATTGCTGCACCATGGCTACTGTATTATTATTATTATTATTACTATTATTATTAAAATAATACCTTTATATAAACAATTCCACAGCGCAAAATGAAAAAGTAGTCAAATTTTATTCTATTTTTCTTCAACTTTTAGCAAATGAATATTGATGTCGACACATGAAAATTTATTTAAAATATACCTTTAGCACTAAAACTAATTAAGTCGTTTTTATGCTTCCGAAAGTTACGGTTTTTCTTATTGTCACATGATAAAAAAGGTATCATTGTAAAATGTTATTATAACCATGAATTTATTTGCATAATAGGAATTAAATTAGCTTGAAAATGGAGCTAACATGTTCAAATTGTTGTTGGTCAGATTTTATACTTTACAAAGTATATATATTCTAAGAAAATAACGAATGAACTTTTGCAATTTTCATGTAACATAAGTAAACCAAAACATGATAAAGTTTCGATTGTTATAAAATTGAGTTAAAAAACTCAAGTTTTTTATTAATATATGCGAAATAATATTAAATTTAAAATTTTTGCATTTAAAGTTTTGAATAACAATGCTTAGTTAGAGCACAATTTTATTTTAAATTTGTGTAACGTAAGTTAAAACTACAAACATTTTCTTAAGTTCTGGCGCTTTTCATTAACAAAATGAATTACATCATTAAGTAATTATTTCGTTGACAAGGTTTTAACTGCAAATTTTTATATTTAGAGAATTTAAAAATGATTTTTTATTTTTTTTTTACTTACAGGCAATGAAACAGCATCTTTTGTTCTGTAAAATTATTTTATAAAAAATAAGAAACAAAACATAAACAAGTTAATTCTTAATGTGCTACATTTTAGCAATCACACCTATACAAAGATGAAAAGTAAATCAAAAATAGTTTTACATTTAATGCTCGAGCTACTCTGGAAAAATTTAGCTTAATTTAAACTACAATGATACTATGAAACTATATATGTAAAAAGATCAAACTCATCTTTTTATGTAAAGATTTTTTTTATAGATTGATTTAGTCATTTTGGCTTTTTTTATTTTTTTTTAAAGGGATCCCCAAGTGCCAAGACAAGTTGTGTTTATATCATAAATAAACATTAGAAAAAAAGTTTAAAACTAATTAAACTTTCCAAGACAAATTATTGAATGAGATATTAACAAAAAACATCCTAATTTTAAACGCCATTTTGTTTCTTGTGAAGGAAAGTTCCAGCTCATTACTAATTTTTTTTAAAAATAAGATTAGTCTGATTAATGCGCTTTTTATAGTGATGTTTGACATCAATACAAAAGTTCTTTCAAATAAAATAATGGGGTTTTCCCTGAGCTTTGTAACTATTTTTATTTATTTATTATGCATGGGTCACGGCACAATATTTTAATGGGGGCCAATGCATTAAAAAAACCTACTATAGAAAAATAAGTACTACTAAAAACCCACTCAATAAAAAAAATAAAAAGACCTTATGAAAAAATCTGGGAGGAGGAGGGAGGGTATGGCCCCCTTGACCCCCTGTTACTGTGGCCCCAGGATATAATTAATTTAATTATAAGTATAAGTAATATTATCTAAACATTATTTAATTAACAAATAAATAAAATAACATTTGAATTTTGTTTTATATATAAAACAAAATTCAATTTATATATATATATATATATATATATATATATATATATGTATATATATATATATATATATATATATATATATATATATATATATATATATATATATGTATATATATATATATGTATATATATATATATATATATATATATATATATATATATATACATATATATATATATATATATATATATACATATATATATATATATATATATATATATATATATATATATATATATATATATATATATATATATATATATATATATATATATGTATATATATATATATATATATATGTATATATATATATATATATATATATATATATATATATATATATATATATATATATATATATATATATATATGTATATATATATATATATATATATATATATATATATATGTATATATATATATATATATATATATATATATATATATATATATGTATATATATATATATATATATATATATATATATATATATATATATATATATATATATATATATATATATATATATATATATATATATATATATATATATATATATATATAATAGGGCTGTCCAAAAAAATTTTTTTTTTCAGATTTGATTGCATAGTTGTTTATTTTGTGCCATTTGACATATTAATTAACTGTGCAAAAAATCTATCCGATCAGATAATGTTTAGGGGGTGCTCAATGACCATAAAGTTTTACGAAAAATGTGAAAAACATGGAAAAAGTAACAAAGTTCCACAAATTTCTAAAACCCGGTTAATTAGATTTTTCAGATTTGATCAGTTTTAATTATTTCTAAATATTAAATTCTGAATACAAATTACAATCCACATCCACTTTATACTGGTTTATTAGCAGAGAAATTAATGAAATAAAATACTGCAATACGACTAAAGTTCTGCGGTTTTTGTTATATCAGAATTTTTCCAAAATAAAACACTAAGATTTTTGACTCTTTGTCATTGATTAAAATACGAATTATAAACAAAAAAAATTATTGTAAAGGAGTAACAGTTTCTCAAACCATTATCAACTACTAAGTAGGTCAACTCAAAAACATATGAGCAATTAACATTTAATTATCATAATGTTATAGTTCGTGCAATGTTAATGCTAGCGAGGACTATAACTCTTCAGAGTACACTTTCTGGCATCTGGCACTCGCTTTCTGTGATCCTCAACCACCTGAATTAACCTCTGCATTTCAGATTCCTTCCTTGTAATCGATTCATTAAACATCAACATTAAAGCCACAGATCGTTCGGCAGCATCATTTACTACTTTCAATGAATATACTAAATTTTTTCCTTCTTGGTATTCTGGGGAATCATTCCAGGTAGCTGGATCGTTGTTGAACAGAAAATCAATATCAACCTTCATTGACCACAATGCACTTGCTGAAACTGATGTCACCAGCATGTCCAGAGATTTCTTCTCTAGACTTTCAATGTTCTTTAATTTGATCAACCTTTCAGACCAGTTCTCACCGTGAAATTTCATGTTGGAAATCATTTTTCGCTTCTCTATTATTTCAATGTTTGATCGATGATAGGTTCGTTTTCTACGGACTGTAGAACGTGACAATGATCCATCATCGAGGTTCTGTCCACCAGCCCTTGCAATTGCTGCTGCTAGTATAGTAAATTTTGTGTCAGATAGATTAATTCTGTCTAATGTTGATGAAACATCAGGCGAGTCAAGAATTGTCTCAAAGATATATTGTCGTTTTGGAGTACTTGCTAAACTTGATTCAGCTGACCCTGAAGAACTTGCTTTACTGACTTGTTGTCTGTAATAAACAGGGATTTCTATCTCAAAATCTCTATCAACCATTTTGTCATTATCAACAGCATCGTTATCGTTGTCATCACTATAACTTTCGTCATGTAAAGGTTCAATAACAGGAACTATTGCACTCGCACCAGATTGTCTTTTCTCTTCTTTTAGCTTTCGTTCTCTCTCTGCTTGTTTCCTTGCTTCATTTCTTGCTTCTAATTTTGAAAGTTCTTTGTCCTCTCCAAACATCACCATTTTTCTCTGACATCTCTGATCCAATAAAAATTCTTTATCTTCTTCAATTCTGATCATGGTTTCAGCATCCTTGTGGGCAATGTCAAAAAGTAGGCCAATGGTGTCTGTAAATGATTTCTCTCTTGATTTCTGAGAATCTGACAATCTGGATTTTTTTTTTTTATTAATTTAAATTCCTGGACTAAAGTTTTTAACTTTAAGACTACATTCGGATGAAATGCTGTCGGAATACGGGCTTTATTTTAAATAATAATCAGTTCATCAACAGTTATTTTAAGACTTTCAGGCACTGACTTTTTGGTTGAATTAAGATGATAAAAAAATGTTTTTAAAACATCAGATGTTAAGGGAAGAGCTTTATCTGGAAGATTTGGCTCTGGTTGTCCAATTAAAAAGATTTTGGTTCGAAGTCGTGTAGAGATAGCAACACGAGATGATGCTGCCATTTCAATGATAACTGAAAAATTATGAGAAAATCAAAACTCAATACCATATTATACAAACTTATCATTCAGTTGTTGGTTTATGCAGCTGCAGCAATATATAATAATAATTATTACTAAAGAAATTAAATAAATATTTTCAAATTAGAAATTATTATTATCTGCACTTAATAACAAACAATACACTACCAGACTACCATGCTAGTTTTCTGTAATAGGTTACTAAGGTTAGGTACTATCAAAATATTAATACATTTGTTGTCAAACTGAAATTCCAAATAAAAATAATATTTATACTTGTAAACCTTTTTATTCTGTTTGAACAAATTCTAAATTGAGTTAAATAATAGTATTAAAATTATGAATACAAATTTTAACAAAATGATATAAACACAGTTGTTTTAAACACTAGCAGACATTTTTTAGTCTGGTGCCCTGATGACAGTTAATCTGCTGCACTTTAATTAATCTATATAGCACGCAATCAGACAATATTTCAGTGGAAAAAATCTAACTAACCAGGTTCTAGAAATTTTTGGAACTTTGGAGCTTTTTCCACGTTTTTGACGTTTTTCGTAAAACTTTATGGTCATTGAGCACCCCCTAAACATTATCTGATTGGAAAGATTTTTTACACAGTCAATTACTATGTCAAATGGCACAAAATAAACAACTATGCATTCAAATCCGAGAAAAAATTTTTTTTCCTGTGTTCACATGAACAGCCCTAATATATATATATATACAGTATGCAAAAAAAATAGTCATACACTTGAAAAAAATTGTAACTTTAAAGATTGCATCAAAAAATGTTCCGTTAAAATATTTGAAAAATATCAAAAAAATGTTAGTTTTCCGTTAAAATATTTGAAATTTTTTGTAGATATCTTATCAAGTTTTTAGAATTTTTTAATTGTTTTTAGAACACTTTTGTTTTAGAAATAAAATATAGTGTTTCAGCAAAATGGCATCAACAAAACAACATTTGTCTTTCCATCAACGAAACCTCGTAGTTGATTTAAAAAATCATGGAAAATCCTACCGTCAGATCCAAAAAGAAACAGGAATTTCTTTTACAACAGTGTCCTCAATTGTTAAGAAGCATAATTTGAATGGAACCGCTGCTATTGTGGCAAGCAGAAGATGAAAACGCAAGACCATTAGTGCAATTGATCGCAATATTATCATTAATGTGAAGAAAAATAGATTTGTTTTGGCAGCTAAATTAGTTTTAAAAGTTCAAGAAGATCACAGTAACCCCTCAATTAACCTCAACAATTAAAAATTGTATTAGAAAACAAGAATATAGAGGTAAAGTAGTTCAAAAAAAACCTTTTTTAACTTCAAAACAAATAAAATGTTGAGTAGAATTTGCAAAGAAGTACAAAAAAAAAATGCTGATATCTTATTGGAAAAAAATTATGTGGTCAGATGAGTCCAAATACAACCTTGTCTCATCGGATGAAGTTCAAAAAGTGTGGCGAAAAAAAAAAGAAGCTTACAAATTAAGTTGTTTGCGAGGTAGTGTAAAGCATGGAGGAGGAAATGTGATGGTTTGGGGTAGTATGAGTTGGAAAGGAGTAGGGAAATTGACATTTATTGATGAAAAAATGAATGCTTCAATGTATTGTGAAATTCTTAAAGCCAACTTGCAACTATCTACTAAAAAACTGAGAATGGGAAACAATTTTATACTGCAGCAGGATAACGATCCAAAACATACCGCTAACAAAAGAAGGTATACTTTGACACAAATAACACCAATGTTTTGGAATGGCCATGAATCCTATAGGAGATGATCTGGACATGAATTCTATAGGAGATTTGTGGTATATTTTGGACAGTAAAATTAGTGACCGAGCATTTAGACAAAAAGACAACTTAAAAGAAGCTATAATGAGGGCATGGGATAATATAACAACAGAAGAGACTCACAATTTGGTCAAATCAATGCCAAATCATCTAGCTGAGACCATCAAGGCCAAAGGAGGCCCCACTCGATACTAATTTCCATGAAGTTTGATCAATTTGAGATTATTTTTAAACTGTGCGATTATTATAGTACTATCAGGCTTTCCCAGGAAAGGCGTGCGGTCGCACGCCTTGTTTGTTCACGCATAGAATAAATTTTTCTGACTAACTGACCACGTTTTATTATTATGCGTTTCAAGAATTCGCGCCAAAACATAGCTAAACGAAAATACCGCAAAAATGCAAGCAACCTTAAAGTAAATAACAAAAATCTGTTTGTGCTTTAAAATTAAAAAAAGTTTACCTATATTTTATTTATTTATTTTTTTAGGGTGGTAGTTATTTTAGCTATGAAAAATCAAATCAATAAAAAAAATCAAATCAAAAAGAAAAAGAATAATGTTTAAAGAAAATAAAAAAACCTTTTAATGTAAAATTTGTTTATCAATGACTTTTATCATTTTTTTTTTTTTTGTTACAAGAATTATTTTTTTTTTTATTTTTTTTTTATTATCAAAATATTTTTCTTACATCCAATTCCAATTTTATACTTTGTTTAGACTTCGTTTCCTTTTTTTAAAATTATTTTTTATTCTCTGTGGATAATTTCCGCTTTCCCACGAAATAATGCACGGTCAAGTGATCCTGACATTTACTAAACATATGTTGTTAATAAAATCTGAAAAAAAAAATTGTATTATTCTTGTTATTAAGAGATAAATAATATAAATAAAATTTGATTTTCCTATTATAAAAGAAAATATTTACTTTGCTTATTTTCAAATAAAAGTAGAAAATTCGTATACTATGTTTAATTACTTTTTTTGTTATGTAAGTTAATTCCAACTCGATACAATCAAAAATTAAAAATGTGCTACAGTGAATGTTTTTATAACCACCGCAGACTATATATAAAGGGGAAAATCCCATCCCATAGTATTAATATAAATGTTTAAAAAATTCTGCGGTGAGTGCAGGCTATTCAAACTAGATATTGTATTAACAAAAAAACTATGCGGAGCAGTTAGCAAGTCAGACGTAGAGCAAGAGGATAGAAAACTGTATTGGTTATTTGACAGTAAGATAATTGACTCAAGATGGAATGTTAAATATTCGTTGATTAAAGACTCAAAGACCTGGCTAATAAAAGATAGAAGACTTATTGGACGATAGTTTGAAAAATCAGATGTTCTCCAAAGTTTTATAAAAATTTGAACCACTGATGCCATTTTCCAGCAACCCAGTTCAGTCAAGCACTTATTAAATACTTTAAAGAGAATTGAAAAGAGTTCTGGAGAACATTTTTATAAAACTATGACAGGAATGTTGTTTGGAAAACAAGACGTAGAAGAGTTTAATTGAGATATGGCTATAGCAACCAAAACTGGATTGATTTGAATGTCTAACAATGGGTTAACCTGTTTAATTGGAGTGAAAGGAAGAGTATAGTCATTAGATTCAAGAGTCAAATTTGGAGAATTTTTTTTTGCAAACAGTTCTGCCTTATTCTTGGGAGAGGTGATAAGATCAGCCCCATACATAAGAAATGCAATGTTAGACCTACCTTTGTTAATGATGCTGTTAAAGATTTTTCAAGTCTCAACAGCCTAATTTCTAAGATAAGAGCCTGACTTTCTAAGATACAAGATTTAGTGAACTGAGAATAATGGAGCTTTCTTACATCGATTTCTTACCATTATAAATAGGCATTTTGTTCTCAAGAGAGTTTTTCTTTTGAAAAAGGTAAAAAATATGATTTTGATTAGATATAGCAGCTGTACAAGAAGGGAAAATCATGAAATAGAATGTGGCTTGACTTGGAACTGATGAGAAAGAATAAAAGTTTCCATTCCTGCCTGGATTTAAGAGGTTAAATAAGAGGCGCATATATAAGCAGACAGAGAAAAGACATCAGCCTAAGGACCATCGCAAAAAAAATCACGAAAAGAATCCGAGTCAGCTTTAGGGTAGTAGAAAGTAATGTGATATTTAGGTAAATCCAAAGAAATACAAGCTGAAAGATTTAAAGAGATTGCATGGTCAGAACCACAATATATATGACATTAGTATAAGGCTTAGGTTGATATATCGCTATATTTATAAGAGGCAACTGTTAGTTTAATTTTGGATGAGGCTTATGACTTATTTGCTTAGTAGATGTTTAAAAAATATCAGTTTCAAATTTTTAAATAAATAAGTTACAAAGTAATTATGTTTGGACTAAATAACTTTACAACTTTGATCTAAAAATAATTTCTAAATTAAAAACTTTTTTTCTAAACTAACAATTTCTAAATTCTATGAAGTGAAACACTTTTAAATTAAAATAAAGACTTATATTAAATAATATAATCTATTTATATATAGTTAGCAATTCCAAAGCACAACGAAAAACAATTGATTTTTGACAAAAAATATGTAATTTTCATGAACTTTACTCTCTTATATCTTTTTTTATAATAAAGCTAACACCTTGAGGTATTTTGCATCAATTAGTTTGATTCATTCTTTCCAACCATATATAGAAAGTACTATGTTTAATATGATTTCTTTTATTATTCATCTCTTAAGACCACTATTGATAAAAAAACTTGCAATAGGATACATTTTTTCAAAAATAGCTTTTAAAGGTAAGATTTCCTAAGCACCAAAACACATCTAATTTGTTTGATACTTTCAAACAAATTAGATAGGGATGAAGAATCTAATGGAATGTGGACTCTTTTTAACATGAATACATAATTTAAAAACTTCAAGGTTAATTTATACGAAAAAAGTAGTGTTTTTTGAAAGAGTCCATGTGGAAATGGAAATTATAGCCTTTCCTCAATTTAAAACAAGTATTTACTTATGTTTTCTTGAAGAAATGGTACTTAGGAATTTTGTTTAGAAATTATATATTAAATGTTTTTATTGTTTTGTACATTGTTTGTTTTGATTTTTGTGCTTGATTTTTGATGGTTTTTTATTTTATTTTGGTGCCATTTTGCGCCAAATTTTCCATACTTAAGGACAAGGCACTTTGTTAAAAAATCATTGGTTTTTCCAGCACAAAAAATGGAATAACTTTGGATCCAATTAATTTCTAAAGTTGAAAGACCTCTTATTATTTAAATCTTTTTAAGCTCTATACAACTATGTTAATCGTATATAAATATATTGACAAAAAAAAATAGAATGACTATAGTAGAAGCAGCATAACTTATTTGTAAATGTTTCTTTGTGCTCAAAAACTTTTTATTTATCAGCAAACTTTAGTGCTTTGAAACTTACTTTAAGTTTTAGAGAATTCCATTTTAGAGAGAACTAAATTAATTGATTGAAGGCCTTTTTAGTCATTTTTAAAAAAGGAGGCCTTCTAACTTTTATAATTTTTAGGGGAACTTTGCTCGATTGTTATACAACTTTAAGTAACATAACATTAAAATTAAATCAAAAAAACTATTTATTTTAATTTAATATAAATAATGCATAAAAATGTAAAATATAATTTTTATAAAGAAAATATTACAACTGAATTCCCTTATACTTGTTTGCAAAATTTAAATTTAAAAACTTCAAAATTTAACAACTTACAAAATCTAGTACTGCTTGAATTAATTTAGATTCAAAAGTATCCAATTCATTCAAGTCGGCATTATCATTAGAAGAACTTGATGATATTTCCTCTCTGACTTTTATTTGAATTCTTTCTAGTTCTGTATCAGCCATTTGCATTTGAAATGAAACACCATTGTTTGATGTAAACGAAGAACTCAGAGTACTTTTCATTTTTTTAACAGAAGTTTCCGATATCAATTCATCTTTCTTGAAATCAATTTGGTTTTGTTTTTCAACATATAAAGTATTCAAAACATTTTCAGCCATGGTTTGTTTTCATTGTGCCTCATAATTATACAGTTGGTACAAAATAATCGAAAATTAGTTTTTCAATCTTCCGTAAATAAACTTTATTATTATTTTTTTTTTGGTTGTTCTAAAATAGAATAAGCAGTTAGTTAAACTTTTTCACATCCTGCTAGATACGGATACACACGTTATCACCCGGTTAAGTACTTGATATTCCGGGTATTATGTTAGTATATCCGGTTGAGGATTTCAAAAGAGAGTTTATGGATTTGTATTTTATCCATCACTGTGAAAACCTCCTAACATTAAACCTGCTCGGAAAAAAAAAAATGTATTTTTTTAGAATAAACGTTTAGCCACTCTTTGTTATACATAATATCTTACTGAAAAATTCAAGAAAAATGAAACCAAAAATGTAACTATTGATTAGTTCAAAAGATGCCTGTATAATAGGAATGTGTAACAAAGGAATTCCAGATCTAAGAACCCCTGCTCCCTAAACAGCAATAAAATACTAGAGCTTAAAGCTAAAATCAACACTCCCCTAATAAACGAACTAAAACCAGATGTTATCTTCGTAGCTGAAACGTGTTTCAATGAAACATCAGACACTTCAACTGATGGATACCATTTGCACAGAAAAGACAGAGGCAGTCGAGGAGGGGTGTGGCAATGTATATTAAATCTAATATCCCTGCCGTATTAACCAGTATAAAAAAACTTAACGACTATAGCATTAAGCAACTTTGGCGAATTATCAAGTTTGGTAATGAAAAACTTCTCCTAGGATGTATCTATCAACCTCAAGATAATAACGATGATGCCCTCGTAAAAATAATTTTTTCAATTAAAGCCGCGAAATGCAATCTCTCGAAGTTAGACTGCGCATCCATGCTCTTAAACGGTGACTTTAACTTTAGCCACACAACATATGAAGAACTTGTAGCTGATGACAGTACACTAGTTGTAGCGCATATCAACAATGAATGGCCTAGTGACACTAAGTTTCAACAATGCTTAGGTGAGCATTATTTAACTCAAATGATAACATTCCCAACATATCGCAACTCAAGAAACAATGCAGTGGGTAATACTCTTGACCTTGTCATTACCGATAAATCAAACAAAGTTAGAGACCTCAAAAAGGATGATCCTATCGGAGACACACCTAAGGGTAAAGCTTACTTCCTAATCACTGGACATTTTGAAACTATGAATTTTGAAGTACCAGCTACTTTTCATTCACGTTATATTTGGAGCAAAGCGAGCTATCAAAAAATATCAGAGTATATCATGGATTATGATTGGGACAAAAACTTTACTAATCATTCAGCAAACTTTAACTACCAACTACTTGTAAACAAATATATGGAAGCTGTGTGCAAATACATTCCAGTGACTTGTGTTCCGTTCAAAACAAAAAAGACCGGTGGACCACACCGGAAGTTAAAGAAGCGGTTTTTCATAAACGTAATCTCTAGGGGCAATATGTTGCTTCTGGAACTAAAACACATGAAGCACTCCGGAGTAAGCATAAAATAGCTTGTAAACATGTATCAGAGGTAATAAAAAAAGCTATTAAAAGATGCGAACATCAGTTAGCTAGTGTTTTCAAAAATGACCCAAAGAAACTTTATGATTACATCAAAAATAAAGAAGAAACTAATAACTCACTTCAAGCTCTCGAAGATGACAATAAAAACATTATAACCGACGGTGCAGTTATTTCAGATATTCTAAACAATTACTTTCATTCTGTATTCACTACTGAAAAACCTGATTCGCTGCCAGATTTCGGATCACGTACAAATGTATCTTGCACTATAAACTTAAATTTCATATCGGCGACTTCAGTTTAAGAAAGGCTAAAAAAGCTCATTGAAACTAAGTCAAAAGGATATGAAGACATAGACCCACGAGTCTAACGCAACTGCGCGTCAGCATTTGCAATTCCATTAGTTATGATCTACCGAAAATCAATTTGCGATTCACAGGTTTCAGAGCTTTGGATAAGATCAAATGTCACCCCAATTTTTAAACAAGGAAGCAAGCAGAACCGAGCCAATTACAGACCAGTCTCACTAACATCGGTACCCTACAAAATTATAGAAGTTATTATACATGAAAAAATTATAAATTACTGTCTTAGCACTAACCTAATATCTAAAGAACAGCACGGATTTCTTCAAAGTAAAGGATGCAAATTGAACTTACTTGAAACTCGGGATATACTAACCGAAGCAATGCATCAAGGCTGCGCCACTGATATCATCTTCACTGACTTTTCGAAAGCTTATGATAAAGTTCCACATGTCAGACTCTTACACAAACTTAAAGCCTATGGCATAAACGGCATAATTTTAGACTGGATAGCAAACTGGTTAACGAATCGTTATCAACGGGTTGTAATCGGCAAGCATAAATCTAAATGGAAATATGTAACAAGCGGGGTACCCCAGGGCTCTGTGCTCGGTCCACTTCTTTTTATCTTATATATAAACGATCTGCCGGACTATATTACTCATCACATAAAGATTTATGCCGACGATTGCAAAATAATCGCAGTTCTAAAATCTGAGAAAGACAAAAGAACATTGCAAACTGACATAGATAATCTTGTAGATTGGTCGCATAAATGGAATATGCCTCTCAACTTCGATAAGTGTATAGTTATGCACGTCGGGCCTGGTTACTGTAAATCTACTCAAACTTATTCGATGCTTGATTTGAGTGGAAACAGAATTCAACTGGACGTCACTAAACACAAACATGATCTGGGAGTACTTCTATCAGACGATCTTAAAGTAAGCTATCAAGTCAAATCAGCAGCAGCAAGAGCCAACAGTAAACTTGGTAGACTAAAGAAAATTTTTAGAAGTCGTGGACTTTTTTTGTGGAAAGTACTCTACAAAACATATATAAGACCCCAGTTAAAACTTGCTTTCCAGGCTTGGTCACCACACAATGAAAAAGACATTGCTATTCTAGAACAAGTACAGCATAAAACCACTAAAACAATAACGGAAATAAAGCATTTGTCATATGAGGAAGGACTCTTTCATATCGGCTTAACTACTCTTAAAGAAAGGAGAGTTCAAGGGGATCTGATTCAATAGTTTAAAATTTCAAAAGGTATTGATCAAATTATTTTTGATAACTCTCAAGTCTACGCACCATCGGTTTAGAAATATACTTTACGTAGACATTATCTTCGACTCGAACGTCAAAGGGTAAAAAACTGTCAAGAAAGATTTAATTTCTTCACTCATCGCATCGTGAATGTTTAGAATACGCTACCTTTAGATGCCATAAAAGCTGAATCAGTCAACTCGTTCAAGGTTAGTGTTCATAAATTGAAATTCGTGATAGACGAATGATCGGTAACGCGAGTGTCTTCTTTCAGTATGGAAGTGCCTGGTGTAGCACTTTCTTATCAAAATATATAAATGTATTATATAATTGATTTCTGAAATAAATAAACTCAAATTCAATAAACAACAATACGTAACTTTTTGATAGTACTAGAAGTTTCACTACTTTTAGGCACTCATTAGTTGTTTGCGCATATATATACAATGCAACAGGAAAATTCTCAACTACTTCGATGTTACTCTAAATCTCTATCACTTGTTAACCTTATTTAAAACTTGATAATATATTAAATTACATTTATGATGGTTCAAATTACCAAATATACTGAAACAAACACCACACTTGATTGAACTTAAATTGTCTGCAAATTCTTCTAACAAAAGAAAACGTAATGAAGTTTAAAACCCTTTTTTTTTCTGTATTGCTATTTATTAATTTGACTTGAATTAGTGAAAAAGGCGAGATTTCTAAACCAAACTGACCAATTTTCTTCTTTTCAACTTGCTCATTAGCTAATCAATGATCATGTTGATATCATTTTATACTTTCTAGTGTCTTCAGCACTTGTGTCTTACGTCTTTGTGGTTATTGCTCAAATTGTTAATGAGAGTGACCAATCAACACACTGAATTGGATACATTTAACTTTTGAGCAGGTGCAAATGTTAGCATATTTAATCCATTAATTTATTTTTTTGTAAATCTATATACAAATATAGGAACGCACTTTTTTTGTTGTTGTTGTTTTTTTCACAATTGATTTGCAGTCTGAGTTTAGAAAAAAGTTTGTCTGTTTGCTTTAAAAAAATCTCTAAGATAATTTTTTTTTTTGATTCAAGTTTGCAATAGTAACTTAAGTAGCCTATATTTTTTAGAATTATTTTTAGTGATTTTTATGGAAGCTATATGCATGTAAAATATCTCGTCAATTAGCTGTCAACAGAGCAAATTATATTGTGTTAGCACATTACTTAGTATAGTTTTTTGGAAAAATTGCAGAAGGTAAATGCTTTTCATTAGGATAATAATTCTCAATAAAGTATTTTTGAGCTCTTGAAAGTATTGTGTCTTGCTGGCAACAAGTTCTTAAAAATACACCAAACATACTTTGAGATACATACATTCAGTTTTGATAAATGGTGAATTAAATAGTAAATAATTGGGAGATTGTAAAGGGTAATGGAAGGTAAAATGAGGTGTTTAAGGATTAGTTTGTTTGATACAACCTTTTTAAAAACTTTTAAAAAATAGAGCTTGATATTTAAAAAAATTTTTAATATCTTATTTTAAGTCATTTTAGCTTAACTCGAGAAAGTTTTTCAAGGTAAATGGTGTAAATGGTGTTACGTGTAGCTGTATCAGTGACGGATTCAGAGGGAGTATGGGGTATGCTTCAATTGTTAATCAAAAAGGGCCATTAAATAATAAAAAAAAACTCTTTTGTAAACATAAAAAGTTTTTTTGAGTTTGGTATTTCCCCACCAAAAAATTATGGATCCGTCACTGAGCAGTATTGTAATTGTTCACTTAAAAAACACATGTTAAAACCCCAACAACCTTTGTTGAAAACCCCAACAATCTTTGTTAAAAATACCCTTTTAAACAAGAGTTTAAATAAAGAGTAACAGTATTTTCTTCAATCACGCGTTTGGAATAAAAAAACGATTGAGTGTTTGTAAAAAATACCTTGATTAATGAGAGTAAATGGGCACGTTTATCTCATGTGAGGAAATTAGAGCTAACTAATGGTGAACAACCTCAATTTATGCAAGTTTGAGTACATGATGGATTTAAAAATAATAAATGGTTTAAAAGCAGACTTTTTGTATAAAAATCACTTGTATACGTAGGAATTTGATAGAATGGACATTCATGGCTAACTTTTCTAAATTTCAACAATCAAGCACAGACCTATGTTATCAAATCTTCGTTGGCCCATCTCAAGTTTTCCGCAATTTTCCGCAAAAACCAGAAAAGTTTTAAATCATTAAAAATATTTTAGCAATATTTATTTTTATTCCGCCTCATGTAAATATTTATTTTTATTCCGCCTCATGTAAATATTTATTTTTATTCCGCCTCATGTAAATATTTATTTTTATTCCGCCTCATGTAAATATTTATTTTTATTCCGCCTCATGTAAATATTTATTTTTATTCCGCCTCATGTAAATATTTATTTTTATTCCGCCTCATGTAAATATTTATTTTTATTCCGCCTCATGTAAATATTTATTTTTATTCCGCCTCATGTAAATATTTATTTTTATTCCGCCACATGTAAATATTTATTTTTATTCCGCCTCATGTAAATATTTATTTTTATTCCGCCTCATGTAAATATTTATTTTTATTCCGCCTCATGTAAATATTTATTTAACAAGGAAAGAGGAATCTTTTATATTTTTTATATTGAAGATGAAAGCATTTATAGAAAAAAGTTACTATTTTTTTAAAGTTTGAAAATTTTTACACTTTTTATGCGGAAATACTTTTTTTGTTGATAAACTCGAGACTTCACGCAGAAGTCACGCTCGTTTTAATATTGAGTGAAACAGCCAATTTTCTTCAAAAAAATCAAATGATTTAATTGGTATTATTAGAATCAGAAAAATCTTTAATTAGAGTGTAATGATTTACAGCATTATGTTCAGAATATTGCAGATCGTGCAAGCATGATTCCAGGAAGAAATATATTATTATCGTCTAATTACTCAGGAGGTCAAAACAATATGCATGAACTTTTACAAGATATACTTGCCAACATATCACTGGATGGGAAACCTGATTTTCATTACTTTGACAGCAAATACTAAATGGAAAGAAATTGTGGAAAGCCTTTTCCAGATTTTATTGCAAGAATGTTTTTGAGATTTCTGTAGACCATTTACAGAAGAATAAGAATGAATCTAAAAGTGTTTTCTGTAAAGATGCGAAGCATTTGGGTACGACTAGTAAAAGATTAAAGTTCAGAAAAACATGATAAAGTATATGGTAAAATATATTCACTGATTTAGAAGTTAAATAATTGTTATTTTTTTATGGCGTATTTTTTGAAACGACAGTTAATAAATTTCCTTTACAAACGGATTTAATATGTTCCTTCACAAAAAAAAAATTCTTTTAGAACGTAAAAAACATATTGCTAAACGGGAAAGCAAAAGATAAGGTTCAAACAGGTAGTAGAGATTGTCTATAAGTTTGATATTTTCCATACTATTTTATACAAAAAACGATTATTTTGCCTAGGTAAGGAAGTAATTCACTTCGATTAGAATTTACAAAACATACTGACAACATTTCAAACTTTTTTTTACTACTTGCAGTATTTTGCAGTTTTCTACTTGATGTTTTTAAATGTTTTTTGTTAATTTGCTCATTTTTTAATTCTAATCTATTTTTAAAGTGTAAACATTTTAAATTTTTGTAACAAAAAGACATTTTCTGTTATCTGCAATAACTCGCTCTTATTTGGTGGTAATGTTAACTTTGGAGTTTCTACAATATTATATATACATATATATATATATATATATATATATATATATATATATATATATATATATATATATATATATATATATATATATATATATATATATATATATATATATATATATATATATATACATATATATATATATATATATAATATTGTAAATATATTATAAACATAAAGTAATAGTAGTATATCCAAAAAGTATTATAATACTTTGTGGATATATTATTATTAAGTTATATTAAAATTTACAACAATTGTTGTAAATTTTATTAACCTAATCAATTATTGTAAATTTTATTAACTTTCTCGAACGTTGCTGAAAGTTTTTAAAATTTTTTGAAAACCAAATTAATTTTTTGACGTATGTTTTGGTGATTTAATTTTTAAATTTTTTTTACCGTTTCCATTATATATACACACTCCATAAAAAAATTCATGTTTTTTTTTTTTTTTTTTTTTTTTGTAAGAAGCAATGTAATTAATTTTTTGTAAGAAGCAACCTAATTATTTGTAAGAAAACTAGTATTATTAACTTCTTGCAACAAGTTTTATTTGACGTCATTTACTGTAACTGTAACATTTTTACACTTTTTAATTAACTCTACATGATGATTTCTTAGAACAGTTGCTTTTTTAATACATGGAACAATGTTTTTAGCATGGTATTTATACGTTACGATCATCGAAAACTTCCATTTGAGTCTAAAAAAAAGTGGATAAAACACCAGCGTATTGACAATGTAACAAATTCAGACAAAGCGCTATTAAATACAACTAATCCCCGTCATTCGGAAGAACTTTTTGATGGCTATTTAGGTGAAGGTAGAATTAAACATGACGGAAAAATCAGCAATTTCGTTAGCAACCAAAAAGACTCCCCCAAATATGTTTTTAAAAGGTATAACAGCGGTAGGTGTCTTTCATAATTTACCATTGAGTTTAATAGATTTATTTAAAAATTTATGTTGATATACTTTGTTTTCTACCATCTTTTTTCGCATAAATATTGTTTTGATTTTATGGCAAAATTTAAAAAAGTTTCCCAGGAAAACGAGGAAATCATCGTTTAGACTAAAACTTGCATTTAGATAAAACTTTTGCTTGAACGTTTACGACGAAAGGCTGAATAAGCGCAAATTTCAACTGCAAAACAGTTGCAAAAACTGTAAAAAATGCGAATCAGTTGCAAAAATTAGAATAAATGCAAATCAGTATATGTGCGTCAAATAAATTTGCAAACATTGGCATAAGTGTGAATTTACATAAATGCAAACTGCCAGTTTGAACTGCAAGTTCGAAGCAATTACAAAAACTGGCAAAAGTGCGAACTGACATAAGTGCGCCGAATAAAATTGTAAATATTAATATAAGTGGGAATTGTCATTTCGCACTTAAGCCAATTCGCATTTATGCCAGTTTACACTTGTGTGAGCTATCACTTGTGCCAGTTTTTGTAACTACTTTGCATTTATGCCAATTCGCTCTTATGCAAGTTCGTACTTAAGCCAGTTTGCACTTACGTCATTTGCAGTTATGCCAGTTCGCACTTACAAAAATCGCGCTTTTTCAGTCGTCTTGTTTATGATATGAGAAAGCTTAGAAAAGTGTATATATATATATATATATATATATATATATATATATATATATATATATATATATATATATATATATATATATATATATATATATATATATATATATATATATATATATATATATATATATATATATATATATATATATATATATATATATATACATATAACCCAGCAAACATTGTTTTAGTGGATTTGCAGTAGAAAGTTAACATGTCGGAAATATAAAATGTCAAGCCAATAACTTTCCGACATGTTAATAGTGGTTAGTCATCAGCTAAAGGTTAGTGGTTAGTCATCAACAAATATTTCGCTTTAGAATGTTTGCTGGGTAGGTACTTGTTATCTTAGCTTTTAGTAATAGTATAATGTAATTAGATTTTCGGGAGTATATCTTTATATGAATGAAAATGTATAGCGGTACTTGGTGATAAAACCATTTGCCTGATGACCTTTTTTTTGAATTCTTTTATAGTGTTACTCTATTTTTTTATTTTTTTTATTTTGCTGAATGACTGTCGTTTTTTTATCTATATATAAATAAACAGTGTTACGCAGTATATCAAAATTTGTTGCAACTTGTAGATTAACCCTACAATAAAAATTAATAAAATGGAAAAAGTAGTTTTGTAAAGATTTTGTGATGAATTAATGAAATAAACCTTTTTGAAAATAGTTTTCTCAAAAGTTTATGGCCTACCGACTTACTGACACAATATTTCACAGTTTTTTTTTGTTTTTGTTTTTTTTTTTAGCGTAAAACGTAAGACATAAAAAATAAATAAATAATATTTACAATAAAGATTTCGTTAACAATAGAAATATGACAATAAATATAACAATAAAAATTAGGAATAAAGAATGCGAAAACTCGAAGATATCCTTGAGGTCTTGTAGTAGAGAACCGCTGGAATCAAAACACTTTAAATGAATTCATTTTTATTGATTTTTTGTAAATGTTTATTCGCTTTTGAATTGGATCTGTTTCGATAAATAATTATATAAACCGTTGCATAGAATAGTTAAAAATAATATACTTCAGTATATTTATTGATGAGTTTGATGACGTTAAGATGATGTTAAGATTGATGCCTTAAGATGATGTTAAGATTGATGTGTTTGATGATAGTTAAGTTCATAGCAATTATTACATTAACTTCAATATTCTTATTTAACTTTTTAATTTTATTTTTATTTTTTATTTTTATTTCTATTATAAAACATGTTTTAAAATAACAATTAATTCAATTGTTTATAAAAAATTGAATTAAAAAAAATGTTTTAAAAGATGTTTTTTGATTCAATTTTTTATAAAAAATTGAATTAAAAAGAATGTTTTTAAACATGTTTTTTTAATTCAATTTTTTATTAAAAATTGAATTAATTTTTTGAATTTCAATTTTTGATTAAAAATTGAATTAAAAAAATGTTTTAAAAAATGTTTTAAAAAAATTTTACTGAGAAATTTGTCTTAGTACTAAGATGTACTAGTACATGTTGAGGTTTTTATTGTGTTATGTTAAATTGTGTTATACTTTTTTGTTTTTTTGCTTTTTGTTTTTAGTTAATTAAAATTTATTTCAAGTAAATTTTAAACAATAATTGTTTGTAATGTAAAAAAAAACGGTTTAAAATAAAGGACTCAATGATAAGACTATAATTGTCTCCTTTTTTTCCCTGGTTATTTAATATTTATTTAAACGGCGAAGTATATATATATACAAAGCAATCAGGGAATCTGACATGGGTATATTTAAGGTATAATAAAGATAATTTTTGTTTTAATAATTTTTTTAAATTTTGAAAATAAAAAACATATTTATCTATAAAGTAAGCATCTTTGTCACAGATTCCCTGATTCCTTGATTCCTTGATTCCGTAACGCTGTAAAGATCGCGCCGTATAGATTGCGCAAATGTCGCATGAATTTTTTTACACTCACTATCATACAGAATGAAGCTGTGTAAAAATTACTTATTAGATATTAATTACAATAACAAAAATAAATAACTTAAGTAATTAATCAATTTGTTTAGACATTCATTACCCGGATTTTAATTTATTTTTTCAGACATTTAAATTGTTACTTTAAATTATTTATCACTAAACATTCATTAATTATGTGTAATATATTTCTTTGGATTTTATTTCTCAAAATAAATAAAATTTATATATGTTATTAGTTGCTAAAAAAGGGTCTTTGAATTTACTAATATTTGTACATTTTACATATAAGGTTCAGCTCTAGGCCCGTTTCTCATCATTCTCTACACGATCTTGGAATGATTTTGCAAAACTTACTGAAACTTCTGAGATATTTGCCGATGATACAAAACTTTTTTAAAAAACCTTATTGGGGACTAATCTTGTTGATCTGCAGTATTTTTACATCTAGCCTCAAGCTAGATGTAAAAATGAATATGTATAGTAACTGTTGGAATATGTGGAGTACACGTATTCAAACAGTTGTCTCTAAATTTTTACAAATTCTTTGTATGTTAAAAAAGCATTTACAATAAATAATGAAAATAAAGCTCTCAAATTATATAAAGTATTTATCAGACAACCTAAATATGCAGTGTCTATTTGGGCTCTTTGTTTTAAAATTAATTTAGCTTTACTCAAATTTGTTAAATGTAAAGCAACAAAATGGGCTTCCAGCTTGAAACATCTTCAATACTGCAAAAGACTAAGAAGATTAAATCTACCATCACATGAGCTTCGGCACCTTCAATGCAGTTTAATCTAAATCTTTAAATTAACTCACCTTTTTGATATCAATCAGTTTTTGATATCAAAATCAACAAAAAAGCACATTTAAATATTAAGTTTATGATATGATATCCGCCAAAATTTATTAACTCATATATAATAATAATACTTATATATAATATAATAATTTATTAACTCATATATAATAATAACTCAACTATAATAATAATAACTATATAAATAATAAATAAATATTTTAAAGTTATTAGTTTATAATGCAATCGAAATAAAATTTTTAATAATAAAAAAACTATTCAAAAATTTTGTTTTTAGATGAAGATAACAGTCAATATTCTTCAAACTTGTCGCTTCTTGATGATTCGGAATATCATTCAAAAAGAAAAAAACTAAAAAACGAAGAAACTGTCAACAATATCGAAGAACTAACAGTTACTAAAAAAGATCATCATTATGATCTCGGTTCATTAGACAACATTGTAAAAAAAATTGATGTAGAAAAAAAGAAACGTCAACAAGAACGAATGGGAGACGAGTTTGTGGGAATCAAAGCAAGAGTTGCAAATATTTTTGATTCATTTTGCCAAAACTGCTCTTACGAAAATTTGACAGCTTCAAAACTAAAACTTTCACAAAACAATAGTTTACAGACTGCATTTGAAAATCAGATCACGGCAATACTTGCTACCTATTCGGAATTATGTATTGATCGCGAAGATATTTTAAGGGACGTGTTTTTTTCATTCAATGAAAACGATTGCTCGAAACAATTGCAAGATTCAATCTTTGAAAATGTTGAAAACATTTCTTCAGAGATATCAACAGCAATTAAAGACACTAATAACCGTTTGAATATTCTCCAAAATCTTTTTAAGAGATTCATAGGAATTACAAGTAAAACAAGTTTGCTTCAAACGACGCAAAAAAATAATCGGGAGTTGGAATTAAAAAAATTAGTAGTTGAACAATTTAAAAAAATTCACAAAATCAAAATGGAGACGAAAGAAAGAGCAGATACTTGGAAGTATGCTGCAGACGAGATTGTTGGTGTTCTAAGGTCAGTGAGACAAGAGGGTCTTGTTGATTTTCAACGTCTTGAAAAAGAGTTTTTAAAGCTGGTTCACGAGTTCAATAACCAAAAAGAAATATTAGAAGATACTTTAACGAGATTTGAAAACCAAAAAACAACAATACAAAAGCTGCAAAAGGAACAGGAAACAAAAAAAATTGAGCGCACTCTTGTGCAAAAAGAATTTGATCAATGTAAAGAAAATCTTAAAAATACAGAAACTAAGTATGTAAATCTAGAGACAAAGTGTACTAGCCTTGAAGTAGCACTCAAAGAAACTTTATTAAAGTGCACCAATCTTGAAGAATCGCTTGCAAAAGCCAATGAACTCTTAGAACAAGTAACAGTAGACACTTTTTGTAATAATAAAACAGACGAAAGTGAGTTGTTACGTCGCGCTAATGAAAAACGGGAAAATTGCGTTGAAACAGTAGAAAAAAGTTTGTTTGTTCATGAAGAAGTTGACAAGTTAAATCTTGAAAAAAGTTCCATATTATTTAATCAAGCAGAAACAAGTAAAATAAAAGAAGAAGAAAATCAGTTCAAATGTAATAAGTGTGCACACTTACACAATAAAATTGAGTTATTAAATGCGGAAATTATTGCAATGAAGAGCTTAAAAAGTAATCATTTACCCTATCTCCAAAAGAACGATATACCTGGACAAGACACAAATGAGATACATATTCTTCAACCTAATGAAGGTCAAATTATTTTAGAAAACATTACAACAGCTTCTGTTAATATCTCTAATAGCAACATACCATTATATCAATCAACTGTAGAAATTGTATCAGCATCAGTCCCGCACAAAATAAAAGTTATAGATGTCTTTACACAAACAGATTCATTGTATCCCACATTTAAAAATAACAGAGAAAACAAAAGAGTTAACAAAAATAGCGAAGTTTATAAAAATACTAGTCATCCTACAAACAGAGAAAGTAATAAAAATAGCAAAACTGATAAAGATGGCAAAAAAAATACTGTTGGCAACGAGAATAATACTGATGTTGACAATTTAGTTAACAACATGGATGAACAAATTGAAACGTCAGATAAATTAGTTAGCAACATGGATGAACACATTGAGTTTTCAAATAAATTTTCCAATGTACAATCAAAAGTATCTCTTTTAGAAAAAATTAAAAATTTGATTAAAAATAATGAAGTTCCGAATGGTATGAAATCTGTCAGTGACATGAAACCTCCAGCTGACGTTTTAACTTCGATTGAAAAGGCATCTCCAATTCTGCCGGTACCTTTAATTGAAAACAAATCTCAAGTTGACACAAATTCAAAAACCAACAATAAACTAACAAGCTCTAAAACAGATATTAAAGTGGTTCATAACCCGTCAACTACGTCTGTGGTTCTTAATCCGTCAACTACGTCTGAATTGGTTAAAAATAATTCAAATTTTAAAGAGAGTGAAACAAATCAACCTGTTTTTGAGAAAGAACCAATTCAAAGAAAATGGACCGAAAGTGGATTTTTTGAAGATAACAACTTTGCAAAGGAAAATATGGAAACGCAAAATACGGAAAGTCATTCCCAAAAAAATAAATTCCATTTGTTAAATCAAATATTACGTTTCTTGAACGAGATTACCAAATCCAAACATTTAAGTGATAAAGTTAAAATCTCTATTGCTAAAGACATAAGCGATAAGGCGGTTAAAACAAAAGAACTATATTTTTTTGGGGAACAGATTAATGATATTCTTAGCGCACTATCAAATGAGTATACACGTTCTCCGACACGTTCTCCGACTAAACTAGCCAAAAAACAATCTGTTGTTAAATTACCTGAAATAAGAAAAAATCAAAATTATGAGAGTTCAACAGTAACACAATTGCCATTTATGAAAAAAGAAGAACCTCAAGTTGGGTTTTACCTTCCTGAAATTCAGACGTCTAACCGCCATTCGAATCAGTTAAACGGGATCACTCGACATTTGACTTCAAAAGAAAAAAAGTTGGAACTTTTAGAAAGAAAACGAACCAAATTTTTTAATAGACATAAAAAAATGATTGAAAAACTTAAAGCAAGCGGAGCAGGCATGAAACAGATTTATACAATACTTGGATTTTCTCTTAGGTAAATTTTTTTTTTTTTTTAAAGTATACAATTTTATTTTTTACTTAAAATAAAACAATATATATTGAGTGAATAAAATTTCTGAAATTTTTTAGTGGTATTGAAGAAAACTTTTTTGAAGAAAAATTAAACCAAGATATAAATATTATAATAAACAAATCAAAAAAAAAAGATTTGGATTCAAATGCAATAGCTAGTGTTGACTACGAACAACCTCGCGTTTCACTATTAAATAACAACTTAACTAAAGTAAGTTAAAGTATATAAACAATAAAATCATTGTAAATTACTTCTGGTAACTAGACATGGGGTGGTTTCAAAGAGGGTGGGATCACGACTGTATTTTTTTAAAAACCGACTATAGTTTGAAAATGCAAGTATAGTTTGAGCATGTATAGTTTGAACCATTGGGCGCATTGGTAGCGCATTTGTCTCAGAAACAAAGAATCCGTGGTTCAAACCCCACATCTCGGCAAGTTTTGCGAAATTGGTTAGGAAGGAGGCGTGAACTTCCAATTAAATGTTCATCCACGGTGCTCTGTGATAAGACTCTGCGTAAGGACTTCTTGGGGCACCTAAATAAAAATTAAAAAATTAAAAAAAAAAATCACAAAAAAAGGTGATTTTCAACTTTTAGTCGGTTTTTTTCAGGAATATACTCGGCATTTACCACATTTTAATCAACAAATTTTTAGTTTTAAGGACTTTTTTTTTAGAAGGCAGTCGGTACTTTTTAAAGGTTCATCCCCCTCCTTCCCAACACTTTTTTCCTAAAATTGGTCCTGAAGACAAGCTTAATATTTTAATGTTAAATTTAAAAAATAATATTTTTATAACTTTTCAAAGCAACTATTATATTTTTGTATGAAGGATATATTTAGATTAACTATTATATTTTTGTATGAAGGATATACTTAGATTAACTATTATATTTTTGTATGAAGGATATACTTAGATTATATTTTTGTATGAAGGATATAGATTAACTCCTTAAACTAAGTTAATTTTAAAAATCATAAAATTGCCAAACTGGCAAATCAAATATTAGGCATGCCAACGCAACAAAAAAAGATTTGTAATATATTTAATGTTTTTATAAATAAGGCAAAATAGTCAAAAAAATGACATTTTATATACTTACTGTTTTATTTATATTTGCTATATCTTAGAAATAAGTATAAATTTATTGTTTATAAAAAAAAAAAAAAAAACTGTTGGTAGCTAAATAAATTTAGCAATATTCGTGGCAAATTGCTGTCTTTATTTAATACAAGTCTCTCGATTATTAAAATAGTAAACATATTATACTTCATATTAGTATTATAAATATTAAAGCAACTAGTTGAACGAATGTTGGCATGGCGTTTGCATATGAGTGGCTACTTGCTGGGCCAACGTTGGCATTGTGTATATGTCAATAGTTAGACCCAACATAACGTTACAGTTGGCTTCGTATTGGCATAAAGTTGGTTGCTTATCTTACCAAAATTGTCGTACTTAATGTTTCAATAGATTGGCGTTAGATTGGTGCATTACAGGTCAAACTGGAGATTTCCAATAATTCTCTAAAAACTTTACCATCTTTTTTGCTAACAGCAAGCACATTCTTTTATGAAAACGTTTTTTTTTGTAAGATATTCAAACTAGCCATTCAAAAGAACTATAATACAATCAAAAATATTTAATAATGACTCATTATTAAATATTTTTGATTGTATTATAGTTCTTTTGACTGGTTAGTTTAACAACCTTACAAAAAAACGTTTTCATAAAAGATTATTAATGAGTATTGTTAGATTGTTAGATTATGCTAGATTATGTTAAACTATGTTAGCTTATGGTACTTTTCTTAACTTATTGTTATTTTATGCAAATAATGTATTTATTAATTTTCTTTATATGTTTTTTTTATTATTTTTTTTTAGTTATACCAAATAGAGTTTTTGATTATTTTTTATTAAAAAAAAGTTAGAAGTTTAAGGTTAGAATTTTAATGTTAAAAGATTACCTGTAGCACAGCAATATTTTACAAATAATGCGATATTTTCTCCAAAATATCTTGAAAAATCTTTCAATTTTATTTTGGTAAAATTAACCATAACCAGAGCCGTCCCGAAGAGATCTTAAAAAAATAAAAAGTCTTTGTTCACGGACCCTGACCACAAATACTCAACACAAAGTTTTCAGATAACAACTTTGTGTTCCATAGTATAATTTAAAACTAACTTCCTGTTCAATTGAATACTGCAGTATTTAATTAAATAGGAAGCTAGTTTTAAATTGTTAATAAGATCGCGGACCTAATTTGTGGAAAATATTTCCAGATATTCTTTGGAAAAAAAGTTCTATAGAATTTCTATAAACTTTTGAAACATGGTCTTATATTCTACAAAAACTCTATAGAATTTTTGTAGAATGTCTATTAATTTCTATACAAATTCCTATAGAACTTTTTTTTCTACTTTTTTTTTTCTACAGAAAAAAAAGTTTTATAGCAATTTCTATAGAAATTAATAGACATTCTACAGAAATTCTATAGACTTTCTATATGCCAAATGTTTCAAAAGTTAGTAGAAATTCTTTAGAACCTTTTTTCCTGGGTTGTTAAAAAAAAAACTACATTAAAGCAATTTAAGATTGAATCAAAGCGATTATTATTGTTCATGGATCTCAATATATCCCACTTTAAATGCTTCTTTTAAAATAAGCCTAATAAACAGATTTATTTATATCATTTAAATTCAAGTGACGATGTTAAAAATTTATCTAGTGACTATGTTAGTTATGAAATTTAATTTTTTTTTATTCAAGAATTTTTGTTTACATATTTCTTAAACATTTTAGCAAATCGGAAACATTTTAACACTTCTTAATTATTTGTTATTTTGTATTTTTTTATTCTCTTAGTTATTTTACTTTATTACTAATTTTTGCTTTTATAATTGTAAGATAAATGTACCAGTAATTGACCTGGTAGTTCCCAGTGGGCACGGAAGTTAAAAAGACGTCTTTTAAACGTTTAAAATACGTCCAAAACAGTCAAAAGACGTTCAGAAAACGTCTAAAACGTGTATAAGACGTTTAAAAGACGTCCTTTTTTACTTCCGTGCCCACTGGGTTTTACCTCGAGAAAAATGAAACAAAGGTTAATTACTAACATAAAATCATGGTTAAAAAAACATGGTTTTATGTTAATAATTAACCGTCGTTTCATTTTCCGTAATGACATCCTTTGCTTTAGTAGTTGATCATATGTTCGAGAAGAGAAAAGTTTAAGCAGTGATAATTTATTTTATTATGGGTAATATAGAAATATTAAATATTTTTGAAGTGATACTGCACAAATATAACATTTTATTTCTGATATAATGTATAATCCAGGCCGTAGGAACAAAAATTATATGGGGGGGGGGGGGGCAATACTACTAGGTAGGTCAAATAGGAGTAGATCAAAATTTTTTGTCAAAAGAACTTACGCCGAAAATACGGATAACAAATTAGGTCATTTCTATCTTTTTTTTTCCTTTTATTTCTTAATTTGTAAAGTTTGCTTTTTTCTAAAAACTAACTTTAAAATTATTTATTTGAAAAATTATTGGGGGGGGGGGGAGAATGCCTTTGCTGCTCCCCCCCCCCACCCCCTTGGTTGGTACGGGCCTGTAACCCACATTATGAACACAAGTTTGGGTAGAGGATTTTCATTAGGTTTGTTTCTTTATACATACAATCTTACCTTACTTATCTGGCCACCAATAAGAAGAAATATTATCCCTTATCCATAGATTTTAAGTTAAAATTTTCATCTGAAGAATTTGTATAACAATAAAAATCTTCACCATTGCTAAACTCAAGAATGGAAATTGATGAATCTGACTTTTCATATCGTTTCTGTTTCTTGATTTTTTGATTACTCTTCTTTACTATTTTTTTCTCTCTCATCCACTTTCATTTTCTTTTTTTTTTTCTTTTTTTTTTTTGTTGCTTTTTAGCTATTCTTTCTAGTTAAAAAAAATGTATAAAATATGGTGATCTAATAAATCATAAAAACATGAAATATGTATATTACAATGAAAGACAAACAAAGAAATTACTGAGTAATTACTAATATTTTTGAAATTTATTAATCTATTATTTGATGACCCTCATAAATAACTACAGATGGACAATAAAAAGACTATAAACAAACTTTAATTGGTATCAAGCTTACCTATTAATAAAATTAGACTGGAGCGTAGCACATTACCATTGACGGTTTTTGTTCAAGGCTGCTATATGTTTGCCGCGTTTACGTGTGTACAGCAATTGTCCTAGTTCAAAATTTAACGTAATTAGGCCAACTTACCCAAAAAGACTGCTCTGAATACGCTTTATTAAAATATGTTTTATTTCTCATTTATTTTTAGAATCAACAATCTACCAATTTTAACAGTTTTGAAAAAAATAAAAGTACTATTAGCAAGATGCCACAAAGAACTTCGAATCAATTAAAATCTCTGGACGATATGCACCTAATGTTTCCACCTATAGCTACAAAAAAAATTAAACCCGCAAAAAAAGAATTTTTGACCAATACCTTCTTCAACACAACAGGCTTTAAAAGTAATTTTTAAAATTAAAGAATAAAAACAGTAAAATAAAATCCGCGTTAGTCTTTTTAAAATTAAGAATCTTTATTTCCATCATGAATTTCCATAACCTTCAACAAGTCTCTATATATATTTTTATGTATGTGCATACCGTTTAAGTCCTTTATAAATTGAGAGAGGAGAGGGGGGCTGGCCCTCCCGTTTTATCGTGGGCTCTAAATTTAAAAAAAAAAAAAAAAAAAAACAACAACAAAAGTTCTTTCTGAGTTTATTTATTTCATACTTACATTAAATTACAAACAATTAAAGACAAACAATTAAAAAAAAAAAAAAATGGCTTGGTTATTTAATCTAGATTGTAGATATATTTTTATATATATTTAACTATTTTTGTCAAGCAACCATTTACAATTAAAGGTAATTTCCGAAAAATATTTAAAAATATCAAATACAAGTACATTTTATTATTTGTTACGAGACCGGAGAACATGAAGAAAATAAAATCTTATAATCAGTAACCTTTGATAATAAAAATTAGAAATAAAAGTGTATTGTTAAAAAAAATCATGTAAAGAATCTTGATTGGCAATAAGTTCGTTATTTTTTTTTTGAATTATTTAAAAACTTTGGCATATAAAATTCGCCAAATAGTCACACACGAGCAGTGAACGCTCCCTGAGGAAAATTCCCTGAAGGAAGAAATGAAGTACGAAGTATGAAGTGAAAATTCTCTGAGGGAAGAAATGAAGTGCATTAGAATAAAGGAGAATTATTTATTGAACAAAGCATATTTTGACAGTTGTCAAGACAATAATAAAGATTAATAGAGGAATATTTTAAAATAAATAAGACAGATTATACACCCAAAACAGTACTCAACAACAATAACAGTAAAAAAAAAAATTGTTTTATAAACACTAATATTAACGAAGATATACAACAAATACATCACCACACAAAAAACTTATGAAACAAAAAACCGATCACAAAATAAAAAGTATGCTAACAACAATAGAAGGCCTCAGAATGGAAAAAATGTATTAATACTGATGTGTAAAAATATATTAATGCTGATGTGTAGTGATTAAGTAATAAACATCTCCACAGAGTCGCGTCCATTATTACTGGCGTTTCGATGAGGATCAGCATTTAAAAAGTTTATCCTGTCAGACAAACGTCATCGCCACTTATGCTTTACCCCGCGACTTACGCCTATTCCATACTGCAGTAAAAAAGAACTCACTACAAATAGCCAAAACCCAACCAACCCCAAATTTGTAAAGCACCAATATTTTTTGATGAAATGATGATATAAAGCACAAGTGGCTATGACGTTTGTCTGACGAGATAAACTAGTTATAAGTGCTGATCCTCATCGAAACGCCTGTAATAATAGACGCGACTCTGAGGAGATGTTTATTACTTTATCACTACATAAATTATGTTTACACATTAGCATTAATGTTTGTTTTTTCCATTCTGAGGCCTTTCATTGTTGTAGAATTACAACAATGAAATCTTTGATAATAAAAATTGGAAATAAAAGTGTATTGTTAGAAAAAATCATGTAAAGAATCTTGATTGGCAATAAGTTCGATTATATTCTTTTTAAATTTTTGAGTGGTATTGGCTTCTTTAAGTTTACCACTCAGGCTTGTAAAATGGTTTCATAGCATTGGGCCACGATAGGAAACGGCAAAGCTTGTAATTTTTGATGTACGGAAAGGTTTTTTAAATCTTCCGGTAGATCGCGTGTTGTATCAGTTTAACGTTTTATGGAAAATATTTTTGAAAACCTTTGGCGTTTTTTTTTACTGATGTTGAAACATAAATTGTGTAATTTTGAAAATATTTAGCTTATAAATATCAAGTGCCCTCATGCTTTTTAGAGGAGGTTTAGGATTTGTGAAGCGATTTTTAAAATGAATAATGCGTGCTGCATGATCCTGTTGTTTAAGGAGACAGTCGAGTTTAGATTTATTTGTACTATCCCAAACAATATTGCCATAAGATAAATAACTATTTATGAATGCAAAATATTGTTGAGTTAGGGTAGATTTGTCTAATATTTATCTGGTTTTATATAAAATGCCAATACTTTATGAGATTTTATTGCTAATATGTTTAATATGATCTCTCTAGAATAAGTTTTCGTCTATTAAAATACCAAGTAATTTATTTGTGAATGAGCGCTCAATTTTGATGTTATTTATATATAGCATTGGTAAGGATTTTGGAATAGATTGAAACTTTTATTTAGAATGAAATAAGGGAAACTTAGTTTTATCAGTGTTTAAAGATAGGCTGTTAGCAAAAAGCCAGGTATTTGTTCTAGTTCATTATTTGCTACTTGAAATAGAGAGATAATATTGCTGTAAGAATAGAATAAAGTGGTGTCGTCTGCAAACATAATAGTAGACACAGTATTTGATGCTTTATATAGATTGTTGACATAGATTAAGAACAGCAGCTTATTTTTTTCATATAGACGTTTATGCTCTAAGTAATTATGCTTATCACGTTCTTTCTTTGATTTAATAAAGATATTCCTCAAGCAATACACAATTGTACAGATTTTTTTTGCGGAAGTTTAAACCTAAAGTTTTTTTTGCAGTACTTTTAACCCAAAGTTTTTTTGTAGTACTTTTAACTAAGATTTCGTTTTACGCGGAAGTGGCATGGTTTTCTCTGTGTTTGGCTTAGAATAAACTCAGAAATTTGCGCTTGGTATAACTGCGTGATATTTAAGTGTAACCGAAATTCTTGGGCTTTGTGTGTTTTCGCAATAAAAAAATGTCTGTAATAAGAATTCTTCTGAAACATGTCTGACTCCATTGAATATTTTAATTGTAAAATTTCGTTTGCAAGTTTAATTTTTATTTGTTTAATCGATTATTCTTGAAAGCAACTGATAACGGTGTTGGAACATCCAGGTCCGCGAAGAACATTTAACTCAAAAGTTCACCTAGCGATGTCGCATATCTGGTCTGCAATCTTGCATATCTGGTCTGCGATGTTGCATATCTGGTCTGAGCATGCATTGAACATTGGGTCTCTCAATCTGAAACTAGGAAAAAAAAAGTTTACCCTCAGAATAAATTTTAACTGCACTGATATTTTCTGTCAAAAAAAAAAAAGTCTGAAGAATTTAGTAAACATTTTATAAATTTGGTTCAAATCTGGCTAAAAAAAAAAAAGTATCTAATTTATTTAAAAACTGAAAATCTGAAATATACGATAAAGAATTTAGCTATAAAGACTTTGAAGAAACTTTTTCCTCTTTAAGAAAAAACGCAACAGGCTTTGATGAAACATCTAGTGATATAGTTATCGCAAACAAAATCAGTCTCAGCAGATCTCCAACTTATAAAGAAGCTTAAGTTCTCGATAATCTCTGGGATTTTTGATATACTTAAATTAAAAAAAAGTAATTCCTATATACAAATGTATTGATCATTCGAACATTACTAGGTATAGACCTTTATCAATATTTATGTATTTTTAAAATAATTTATTTTACCCAAATCGGTTTGTCTTATTTAAAAAAATTTTTTTAACTCATTGAAATGGTCAATCAAATAACTGATGATTTTAAAAAAAAAAATTTACTTTAGGAATATGTATTGATTTAAAAACATTTAATACAGTGGACCACTGCATCCTTTTAGGTAAACCAAAGCTCTGCGGAATAAAATTTATTATTGGATTAAAGTTTCTTACCAAAAGAAAGAAATCTAATATATAATTACCAAAGTTACTGATTCTCTGATTTCGTAACGCTGTAAATAATTACTAATTAGCGGTTAATAATAATAAAAAAAAAGCACTTTAATTAATTAATCAATTAGTTTAGACGCCATCCGGTGCAACATCTTATCGCAGTTTAGATGTGTTTTAAAAAATCAAAAATTTCACTTCTCAAAGTAAATAGTTATTTATATAATAAGTAATATATAATAAGTGATAAATTTGTACGTGTTTAAGTAATAAATCATTAATGTGTTTATAAGTGTGATAAATGTGTTAATAATGTGTCTAAGTGATAGTTAAGTTGATAGTAATGTGTTTAAGTGATAAATTGATAATGTGTTTATAAGTGATAAATAAATAATAATAATAAAAAATAAAAATTCATAAATGTAGATGTTTGCTAAAAAAGGTGCCGCAGGCGCCCCTGACTTTAATATTTATTAAGTATATTTAGTTTAGTTTAGTTTATTTTGTAATCGATCATAAAATTACAAAAAAAAATTAAAGCCAATAATAAAATTAAAATGATCGATGAAGAAGGGCAGCACCAGACTCCTCTGTTCTGACAGTCTTGTGCTGAATACAAAGCAGTTATAATTAGATAAAAAAAGTTTTTAAAGGAGTTGACACTTTGCGCATCAATAGTCTTTTGCGGGAGAGTGTTCCAGTAACGTATAATTCGATTTGTAAAAAAATGTTCTCTTTAATACAATGATTTACTCTTTGTTTATCAAGACACTGACTGTGACTTCGAAGATTGTAATTCAGTTTAGCTAAGTGTTACGTCTGTGGCACATAAAAAAGATCTCGTCAATGTTACGAGTAATTTTGAATTGCTGAATAAGGTTGCCCCCTGTTCAGCGGTCTTCAAGAGTCGTTTAACCTAATATTTGCACTCTTTGGGCGTATGGTAAATGCTTTAATGGTGCAACTATTTTTGTCGTACGCTTCTGCACTTTTTCTGTTGCGTTTTAGAAACGACGAGATGCGGGCGAATATTAGCTATATACAATGTTCTCCAAAAAAAGATACCTCGACTGCGGAATGCTTTTTTCAGCCTACCAAGTATTTGATTGGCCGTTGAGGCTGCTGTCTTAACTTGATTTTTTAAACGAGTGATAACAAAACTGGGTATAATTAAAAGTATATAAATATATTTTCAATTGAGAAATTTACTTTTTTTAGTTTTCTTTTGAACATATAATAATTCCATTCATGAGAAAAATCAAAATTTTTAAAATTATTTATTTCCATAAAAAGCTCCAGGAAAAGAAATGCAAAATTTACCAAAGTTTGTTTGAAATTTTGGTTGTTTAATAAAATTATCATTTCTTAGAGAATATTTATTTTTATCTTTTAAAGAATATAAATCAAAAAAGAAGCTGGAAACATTTACTTAATATATATTAAAAACATTCATGTTAAATAAGAGTGGCCTTGAGTGAGTAAAACAATTTTTGAAATTTATAAGACGTGCAATATGCTTCTGCTGACAATAAAGTGACTTTAATTTACTTTTATGGGTACTACCTCAGGCAATATTAGCATAATTAATATGACAGTGTATAAAAGAGTAATATAGTTGTGTTAATGAATGTTTGTTTAAAAAGCTTCTTGCTTTATATAAAACTCCAATGCTATTTGCAATTTTGTTGCATAAATGTCCGATGTGATTCTTCCATGATAAATTTTCATCTACAATGATACCTAGAAAATTTATGAAATTATTCTTTTTATTTGAATATTATCAATATGAAGAAGAGGCATATTACTTGGAAGTAAATGTTTTTTAAATCGTGGATGAAAGAAAATCCTTTTAGTTTTATCAATGTTGAGTGAAAGTTTATTTGACTTAAACCAGTCAGATATTTTTGTTAGTTCAATGTTCATGTCTTAAAAAAGTTTATTGATGTTATTATTAGATAGAAATAGGTTTGTATCATCAGCAAACATTATAGTTGTTAATTTTGAGACTTCATGGAAATCGTTAACATAAATTAGAAATAATAAAGGCCCTATATAGATCCCCGCGGAATTCCACAGGTTATATTTAGTTAATCTATATTTAGATAATCTTGTGAAGAAGATCCGTGGACATAAACAAATTGTTTGGGATGTTTTAAATAGCTTTTTAGTGGTTTTAAAACATTACCATGAGATACCATAATGTTCAAGTTTTTTAAACAGTATTTCATGGTCAATTGTGTCAAAAGCCTTAGATAAGTCTATAAAGACACCTAAAGTAAACTCTGACTTTTCGAATGAATCAGTTATACTACGAGTAAGATGAATTATTGCATGTTCAGTAGAGTTGTTTCTTATAAAATCGTATTGATTTATGTAAAGTATATTATTAACAGCAAGATAATTAGATATTTGGTAGAACATAATTCTTGCTAAAATTTTTGAAAAAACAGAAAGGATAAATATTGGTCAATAATTACTGAAATTTGATGGGTCACCTCATTTAAATATAGGTGTCATTTTGGCTATTTTTCAATTGATCGGGAAAAATTCCTTGATTTATAGAACATTTAAAAACTTTAAAAAGAATATATTTAATGGTATTGTATGAATCTATGACTATATTATAATTTATATCATCAGGACCGACTGCTTTACTAGTTATAATCATTTTAAAAGCACTTTCAAATTTTGAAGAAGATACTTCAAATTTATTAAAACTAGAGATTAATGGAAAAACGTAATCATTTATTGGATTAATCATATTTGGAATATTTTTAGCTAAACTTGGGCCAACAGATACAGTAGCTGCTAGTCTTGCCTTTAGCTCATCCATTTTTGCGCTGTTTAGAGATTATGTGATGTTGGCCCAGAAGCGTAAATGTGTGGGATTTGAAAATGTTATGTTTCTAATATACTTTTTTCTGAAGGTCTTGGTGTTTAGCTGATCTGGCTTAGATCTGGATTTTGGTGGTCTATATAAAATTCTTTTACTTGATGAGAAAACTTCATTTTTAATTAAATATCAAAGTTTTATTTGAATTTCATTAAAACAAATTACCACCATAATTTTAAGTTGTAAAATTGATTTACTTCTATTGGGTGTTTTAAGACAACAAAGTTGTGGTGGTATAAAACTTTTAGTTTATAGCTAGGGTTAACTCTCTAACTTTTTAGTTATTATACTCTACAAATAACTTTTTAAAAAAATAGCTGTTATCCTAAAACTCAAATAAGGGGTTAGAGGAATTATTTATTTATTTTTTTAATATTTTGTCCTTTAAATATAAACACACAGATTCTTAGAAAACAAGCGCCATTACAATGCCTTTTATGATAACATGTTTATCTGGTTGAAGATCTCGTATTAAACTAATCCTTAACGAACAAGCAACCATTATAAAAAATGACCAGTACTAAGCTTTTTAACTTTGTTAATTGCTATTTATTACATCTTGCAGAACTGTTGAAAGGTTCATGTGCTCGCATTGCTTTAATTTGTTGGGCTCATCTACATTTAATCAATTTTTAACTTATTCATTCGAATGGAACGGTAGCTACCTGTTTCAACTAAGCTTTAAAGTTGATTGGAAATTGTTATTAGTATAAAAATACAGGATTTGAACAGTAATGCGTTTGAACACAAATAAGTCTTAATAAAGTTAATCCACTCATTATCTTTGCTAAAAACGTTTGAATCCCCATCTTCAAATGATCAAAATTTTGTTTTGATCATTTGAAGATGGAGATTCAAACCAAGCATAAAATTATACAAAACGCTAACAAATAAATTTTGATTCATATTCAATCAATTGGCTGCTAACTGCTGGTACTTTAACTGTCTGAAAATCTTTTCCTGCTGTTGGAGATGTTTCTAGCGGGAAATATCCATCGTTAACATATTAAGCATTTTAAAAGGAGCAGCCTCATAAATATGGCAACAGCGCCGAGGCCTCAGGGTTGTAAGAACAAATTTGAAAAAATCAAAAGCGCAGATTCATTGTATGCATTCTACTCCTTTTAATGTAAAAAGAATCTATCTACACCTAACACAAAATGCAATAGATAATATTCTTTATTAGAATTACAGTTCTCAATGAAATATTTCAAAATTCTTGTAATTATTTAGTTTCTTCTAGCTGGATACGTGTAGGCACTTAGAAGTTTGATTTATATGCTAATTCGTGGTGGATTATGGTAAAGGAGTGTTTCTCGAAAAATTTTTAGAATCAGTTTTAAAAACTTTTTCTGAGAATTCTGCGACAAGCTTCACTATTTGTTTAATTGCTTACGTAGTCGAGTCTCAAATGTTATAACAAAGTTACTTTCAATGTGATATATTTCATTATCACTTATAAATTTCAATAATAATAAAAAGATTGTTCATCCAGAAAGCTTCTTTTATTAATTTCTAAACTATTATTATTTGCAATTTTTCCTATCTGAATTTTACACCTCCCTTTTGCAGCGGCAAAGGACCTACGTCATAAAAGTTAAAAATTATAAATATAAATTAACTTATAAAACATAAATAATAAATAAATTTTACAAAACATAAATAATAAATATAAATATAAATTAAAAAACACATTTTATAAAAAATATGTTTTTAAATTAATATTTATTTGTAAAAACATTTTTACAAAAAAAAAATACATGTATATTATTTTTGTAAAAATGTTTTGATTAGTAAAAATTTGTTATTCTTATTCCTTTAAGCAACTGACGATTAATAATTACTTAATAATTAATAAGTATTTGATAACTAGTAGTTCATTAATAATTGATAAGTATTCGATTATTAATAATTAATAAGTAGTTTCCATAAGTTTGGTATAAATAATTGTCTTGAATTCTAAGTAAACAATGTAATGAGTTAAATATTATTGATTTAGAAATCTAAAATGTAAAAACTAGTTTACACTTTATTAAGTACAAGAAGCTAAATACAATGTGATGTTACAATGTTATTGCTTTTTTACACAAGCAACATTAAAGTTACTTGAATTTATGTTAAAAAGTACAAAAGCATTTTAAATACAAGCATAAAATTCATGTCACGTCTTTGAATCGTTTTTTTCTTTTATTGTTTTGAGTTCTATATCGATTCTTTCTTTTGCACGAAAGACCTATTAAATCAAATAATTATAAGAATTTGTTTTAACAAAAACTTGCCATTATTATTTTGAAATAATAATAAAAAATAAAAAATAAAATTAATGTTTACCTTAGATTGTAAATAAAACGAGCCTCCAGTTTTTTTATCGTTAATATTAAATAAATAATCAAAACTCTAGAAAAATAATTAAAAATACAATTTTATTACTAGTTGTAAGCAAAAAGAGTACTTAAAGTGGATAAAGATAATAAAGTGAAAATAATTGGATTTTTTGATAATTTCATATCTTCTACAACTATAAGTATCGATAATAACATAAACTGCTTTAAACATAATAATTTAAATATTTAAAAATATATTAAAAAGATGTAATTGTTAAAAATATATGAAAAATTAATTCCATCAACACGGTAATTGAATTGGTAAAAACCAATTTATAAACCTAAAAATTAATATATTAAAAAAAAAGCCTTATATTTAAAAAAAAAAAAACAACAGCTTATTTAATATTCCCAATTTTCAAGTGTTTTTTTTTTTTCTCAAAAAACAAAAATAAAAAACCATGCAAATTTATACTAAAATATATATGATATATTGATGGTAAACTGTTTGAAGCAACATAGTTGTTTAAATATTGAGATGATTAAATATTGGGACTAAATATTGGGATGTTCATAACTTAGTCTTTTAAAGATTCAGGTTCAGAAAAAAAAAAGATGAAATTCATAAAAATGACTGCAGAATTTAAAAATTCACAAATTTATCTTAATTTTTGTAGCTAGAGATTCAAAAATTTCAGAATGATAAAAAATTTTTTAAAGCCGTGTATTTTTTCCTACTTAGCTTGGAAGTTTCTAAACATTTTTTGAAGCAACAGAACCCCACAGTTTATGTATATAAATAATATTTTTAAATCTTCTTTCTTCTTTCGTCAACAAATCCCAACTGTATGAAATGAAATATGACTAAATATATTAACAAATGCAAAAAAGTTAAGATGAACAACTGATTAAAAATTTATTTTGTCAGGGATTAAATATTTTTTAGACTTTGCATCACTGAAAGTATTTAAATTACATCATCACTGAAATTAATTAATTTACATCATCACTGAAAGTAATTTATTTACATCATCACTGAAAGTCATTTATTTACATCATCACTGAAAGTAATTTATTTACATCAACACTGAAAGTAATTTATTTACATCATCACTGAAAGTATTTAATTTACATCATCACTGAAAGTATTTAATTTAGCTAAAATAATTTAATGACTAAAAATGAAACAATCAAAAATAAAATTTTATAGGCTTTATTTATGGACCATAAATAAAGCCTATTCTATTGTAAAGACTATATGTAGTCTGATTTCAAGAACAAAAAACGAAAGTAACAAAAATTTGATAGTAATAAGAACAAAAAACGAAAGTAACAAAAATTTGATAGTAAACTTTGAATTTTCAACTATAAAAAATAAATCAGTACAGTATAGATTTAAATTCTATACTAACATACTGCCTTTTTCATAAATTTTACAAACTTTGATTTTGTTCTGCCATACCCAGAAGCTATCTTTACACAATTATTATATATTTCATTATATTCTTATTGTCATGAAGAATATGCTTATGGGTATTGTGCAATGAAAGAAAACAATACAAAA
>NC_061157.1:47244881-47362381 GCF_022113875.1 Hydra vulgaris | reverse complement strand
AGAGAGAAGTATTAGAGAAAAGTGCAGAGAAAAGTATATTAAAATAAATTAAAGAAAAGAAAAGCTACAGATAAAAACTGTAAAAAAATCTGAAAACTTACTCAACACTTCTTGTCTATTTAAAAGCCAAAAGCCGAGTTCAATTAAGAAAAAATTGTTATAATTAGAGCCTAGAAACAATAAAGGTCCAAACTTTGAGAAGCCCTTGCCCCAAACGTGAGAGCAACAGGTAAATAAAATATTTTTTCTATTTTTCTTAACTAAATATTTATCGATAAATTGTAAATTTCATATAATAATCTCTAAGCGTTCAAAAACTATGAACACAAAAAATTATGATCATGTAAAGTTTGAACCCCCTCAAATTAAGGGGGGTTCAAACTTTACATGATCATTTTAAATTTATATTAATATATTATACTAATTTAATTATTTTTTTATTATTAATTAATTTTTATTATTAATTAATTTATATTATATTATATTTATAATTTTTGAATACTAAAAGATATTGTATGAAATTTAAATTTTATCAATGAATATTAATTTAGTTAAGAATAATAGAATCAACATTTTATCAACTTGTTGCTTTCAAGTTAGGGGCCAAGGCATCTAAAATTTTGGGGCTTTTTTGCTCCTAGACTCTAATGATTGCAATTTTTGAAAAGCATTCTTATTCCACATAAACACAAATATTTAATGTTAGGAGTTTTCTCCATGTCTAGCTCAAACACCAAAAAAAGTTAGATCCGTCCCTGATTAGAATATTAATTATGCTAACTTTAAAGTTTTTTATATATATATAAAAAATTTTTTCTACATATGGTAATCTTTATAATCAGTTGTCATACTTAACTAAGAAAAAACCATGTTTTTAATGAAGATTTTCAATAAGAATGAACAAATTAAAAACAGGATAATAATTTTATTTCTATGTATAAGAATTATTATGTTATTAATATTATGTAATATTGCTAAGTCATTGATGACAAATATTATTTTTTCTACTATTAAAACAAATCTTACTAAAAAGCTTATTCCTTTTTTAGTATAGTATTCCGCTATCTTGAAATCAAAATTTCTAATTTAGGATAAAATCTTACTAATCAGATTCAGTAAAATATTTTGTAGATTCTGGCAAACCTGAGCTTTTAAAAAATGAAAATATTTACCTCAAGAGACATTCCGCTAATAGTATTTGCTGCATGTCTTGGTGCTTCATTTGAGGTGCGTGATGCAAATTGAGAGCCAGCTGAATTTTAAATTCAGTTTATTGGATAAAAAAAGATTTTAAATACATACTAAAAGACTAAATAAAAAATTCAACTAAAATTTTAATTTACTTACCTTAATACTAATTTAGTATTCTATTAAGTTTTCAATTAAAACTAAAGTTTAGCATCCGTAATTACAAAGTTATTGCAATACTTTGTCGTATTTGCAATAAATTTATTGCCGCATTTTAACCAGGCTTGGTCGGGAAGCAGGTGCGATCGCACTCGATAACTGACCATGGAGATAATATTTAGTTGCGAAAAACCGGCCAGATATTTTAGTCATTTTGAGAAAATTTAAATTTATGTATGTTTCCTTAATTAAGTTCATTATTTTATCGTAATTTTTGAAATATTTTGTTTACGGACATACATGGAAACATACATAAACTCGAATGTTCTCAAACATCTTTGTGCGGAAAAATAAAAAAAATAAAAAAAAACCCACCAAATCTACGAACAACTAATTTTATTGGTTTAAAAAAACTTACTGGAATTTTTAGAGTATTCTGTTGAAATATTTTAAAAAATTGTATTATTTGAGTTTTGTTATGATTTTGTTGAGATTTCTAGCATAATTTGTTTCAAGAATATACTATCAAACAAACTATTATTTTAATTCTTGGAGCCACATCTACAAAGCTATAAATGTTTTAAACTAACATTATTTGTTTACAAAAATAAATGTTTTTAATTTACTAACTTTAATTATTTTTGCTTCAGCCATTTTTACAAACTCGTATACTTAAACTTAAAGTTAATTTTTTCTGTTTTAAATACTAATTAAAATTATAAAGCCCACTAACTAAACATCATCAGCGTTATTGTGAAGCAGTTCCGCTTCCTCCTCACATAGTAATTTTACGTTTTTAGTTAATTTCTATTTAGCTAATTGAATTTCTACAAAAACTCAATGATTTAATTATTTCATTTGTTCATCTTTTAAGATATTTAACACATTTGAAACAATTTTTCTTAGTATACTAAGAAAAATTGTTTCAAATGCGTTAAACTTTTCAAACAACGCGAAGCATAAAACAGTTATAGAAAAAACTTTTTTATTTATAAAAAAAGACTGAAAAAAATACAGAATGGTCCTCTTGACTATTTCGCGGCCCCTAACATTGTCAGTCCCAAGGCTATAGCCCTTCTACTCCCCCCCCCCCTTCTCAATTCAGCACTGGAAATAAGATAAGTATATAAATAAAAATTATATATACTCTTTGATAAATCGGAGTACATTTGTTAAAATGTCACTTAATTTTATAAAAAATATTATAAAAGAGCGACGTTTCAAAAATATTTGCTCTAATCGTATTTATTTTGCTTAAAGTTTTTTTGCGTTAAAAGCTATTTTTCTTTTTTTAACTGTCTCTCATTGGTCCAGTTAATCTTATTGCGCTTTTTTGTGAAGTTTTTAAAATGTTCTTAAAACGACAAAAAAATCTGGCCGGTTTTTTGCAACTAAATATTATTTCCGTGGTCAATTGAGTGCGATTGCACCCGCTTCCCGACCAAGCCTGGTTTTAACACATCAAATGTTTTGCTATTTCATCCTATTTGGAATAAACTTAAAATTTTAGGTTTGCAATATGTATGCCCGCTTGTTAAAAAACAAACAATTTACAAATATTGACAATTTCAAACCGGAACATTTACAAATTGAAATATTTTTTTATTTTTGTTTATACACTTTACTGTATGAAAATTTAATTAGACATACACAGGGTCCATAGCCAAATATTTATATAAAATTCTCTGACTTTTTTGAAAAATCAGAAGAATTTCCCTGACCATTTTCAACAATGGTTTTTATAAAATGTGTAAAATTATTACCTACTGTAATGGAAATAGTAAAATTGTGCATGCTTTGGATGACTAAACTTATAAAACTTAGCTATTAGTTAGGTTGGATATTAGTATGGATCTTATTATACATGTTAGTATGGACCTTATTATTAAGATGAACACTAAGAAAAACATAAATTTCAGAAAAAATAAAACAAGAAACTTCTCAATCAAAATTCCCTGACTTTTCCATGACTATCTAAAGAAAAAAAAAACTCCCTGACTTTTCCAGGTTTTCCATGACTTTAGCCAAAATTAACTAATTTTCTAGGTTTTCCAGGTACAGTATGAACCCTGCATACATTTGAAGGTGACAACATAAAATCATGGTAGTATCCTTGAATGAAACTGATTTTTTTAAATGCCATATATATATATATATATATATATATATATATATATATATATATATATATATATATATATATATATATATATATATATATATATATATATAAATGGTCATAGTTTATTTAGTTTATTTATTACATTTTAATTGTTTAATTTTAGATTGCTCATAGAAAGAAATTGTTTAATTTTAGATTGCTCATTTAGAAATACAAATTTAGTTTATGTGTTGTAGGTGAAGATTTTGTTTATAACGGCAAATTATTTTACAAAATGAGTAGACAGTTTACATCCGGTTATTTAACTTGTAACTATATGTAAATTGATGGAGGGAAAACAAGTTAAAAATACTAAAATAATTTTTTTTTCTTATATATAAACATTGTTTTGAGATTTGCTTACTGTATTACTGTGGCGCCTGTTGCAATTTAATGAAAGCCTTAACTTTTATCAAATTAAGAAAAAAAATTTTAACTAATATTTTTTCTCCGCATGTGTCTAACATAAAATTATTTTATGTTAAACATGTAAATTATTTTATTAGTTAAAAGGTTTTAACTAATAAAATAAATTAAAATTAGATTTTATAACTTAATAAAATAATAATTGCGCTTAAGCAAGCATTTAAAAAGTAATGTTTTTTAAATTTGCTATGCTTGAATAAATTTGAGAAGAAAAAAAAATGAATTGAAAAAAAAATGAATGAATTTTCGTTTTTATAAAGCATGTCAAACTTGAAAAGCAAATAATTACAATAAAAAATAAAATAATATTTAACAAATATTATATATTTTTAACATGTATTTCAATTTGCATGCCAACACTTTAGGATATTCAGGTCGGCAGTTGCATGCCGTCCCAAAGCAAAGGTAGGTTGGCTTTTGCGTCGGCATTGCCAAATGCTGACCTGAATTTCGCTGACTATATATATATATATATATATATATATATATATACACAAGGCTGGCGCGATAGGGGTGTGTGATACCCCCCCCCCCATCAATGATTTTTAGTCGGCAAACTGGACCCTTAGTCTGCAAATTGGACCCTTTTCAACTAGTTAGTCGGCAAATATCGACCCTTTTGATATAGGTTAGACAGTCGGCAAAACTCTTTATACCAGACTTTTATTTAATTTTTTTAATAAAAAATTGTGCTTTCTTTTCTCATAAAAACAACATAAAAATTTTGAATTTTTGAATACAATTTTGTTTTAATTTATTTTCTAGATGTTGTTTTGAATAGTTTAGTTAGAGTTATTACAAAGAATTGGAGAGTTCTTTTCTTTAGCTTGATTTTTTTATTTTATTTTATTTTTTTAGATGTCATTTTGAATAGTTTAGTTAGAGTTATCACAAAGAATTGGAGAGTAGTCTTTCCTTAAACAGAAAAAAAAAAAAGTCAAATTTACTTAAATTTGTTACTTAAAAAACAGGAATTATGAAAAATGGATGAAAAAAAAGGTGGTACTCTTAAGTGCTTAATACACAGCAGTTGATGATTAACAATTTTTTAAATATTTTTCCACCCCCTCTTCCTGTTTGTTAAATTTTACTTGTTACGAACAAATAAACTAAATCCCAAACCTGAAAAAAAAAATTTAGTTATTTTCTAATTTTTGAGATCAATTTAGGTCTTAAAAATTAGAAAATATAAACTTGCTCATAGGAAATAGAATACTCATAGGAAATACTCATAGAAAATATAAACTAGTAAATAGAAAACTCAAAATATAATACTCATACTCAAATATATAATACTCAATACAAATATAATACTCATACTCAAAATATAATACTCATATATATAATACTCATATATACTCAAAATATCATACTCAAAATATAATACTCAAACTCAAAATATAATACTCATAGGAAATATTCATAGAAAATATAAACTAGGAAATAGAAAACTACAAAATATAAAATAGGAAATAGAAAACTCATAGGAAATACTCATAGGAAATATAAACTTACTCATAGGAAGAAAGAAAAAGTTCCCACTCACCCATTTGTTAAGACTACCTCATCTCCTTCTTTTCTTATCTTTTATTAAATTCTATTCAATTTTTATTACTTAACTAAACAAGTTTTACTTACTAAATTAATAGTTATGAATAATTAACAGTTGCTTTTTTATTGACCAGTAGCCAACATTTGGACAAGACAATTATTGGTTAAAAGACAATTATTGGTTCTGTATTTCATTATTTTATCATTTTCTAGATTATATGTACCACAATGTGTTTTATATGATGGAGAATTTATTATTTTATTGATTTTGGGATTCAATAGTTTATAAAATTGAGCCTAAAACCTAATTCATAGTCAGAATATAATAATCACTAGAATATTATAACAAATATAAACAATCTACCTGTTTTTTTACTTAAAATTATTTTAAAGAAAATAGTTCTCACAACAATAAGCAAGGGACTTCCAGTTAAGCAATGCACTGCAATAGTGTTAAGTGTTATTGGTATTTCAGGAGGTGATGTTTCTAATAGTGCGCTATCTTTCTCAACTGTTTTTATAGATAGAGATAGGAAGGGGAGGGGGAGGAAGGGGTATTAATAAAGAAGGGTAAGAATTTTTTAAATTCTATAGTGAGTTTATATTTTCTAATTTTTATGACCTGAATGATCTCAGAAATTTTTAAAATATTTGATAAAAATTATTTTTTTGTTTTTAGTTTTGAGATACAGTTTCTTTGTTTACAACAGGTAAAATCAGGGATATGGATTATCAAAAAGACTCCGGCTTTATATCTATATTTTTTGCTGGTCTCTGGAGTCCAAAAGCTCTAAAAATATTGGTTGACTTATGATCTGTGAAAAGAAAAAAAACACAAGATTTAATAGCTTGAAAGTTATTGTTTTTAAGCCTAGAGTCCTTGATGGCATTATACCAAAAGACTGCTTTTTCAAAGACTAAAAATTTTTTACCATTAGTAGTCCATAAGCTTTTTTATATTTTTACAGCTCTGGATACTAAAAACTAGGATGAAATCTTTTTGTGACTTTCAAACCAGAGTCTTTTTTGGAACTCCGCATTCCTGAATAAAATTCAATAAATGGGGGAGGGATCTTAATAAACTCAGGGTTGGTAGGAAATTTTTTTGAAAAGTATTAGACATCAACTGCTGTTTATTATGCATTTAAGAGTACCACCTTTTTTTATTTTTAAGTTAATAAATTGAGTTAACAAGAAAAGAACACTCTCCAATTCTTTGTAATAACTCTAACTAAACTATTCAAAACAACATCTAAAAAATAAAAATAAAATAAAAAAATTGAGCTACATCTGCATTTTTGTAATTAAACTCGCCCAAGTAAAATTGCGATAATGGTCAAAATTACAAATGTTATGTTTATTTTTAAACATGTCAAGTTGTTTTATTGGATTTCTTGCCTCAAAATATGTAAGTGTACATATTTTCAGCTTTCCCTTGCATACAGAGTAGAAACAATGACCAAAACCGTTTTTCAAAATAGCAGATTTTTGTTGGTTCAAGGCAAAGTTTGAAGAATCATATCTTTGAAACCATTTGAAATTAGATGATAAAATTTTGGAAATGTTCATAACTTATTAAAATCTTTGAGTGGTGTAAAAATCAGCGAAATCTGAGACTTAGGGTTACATTTTATAAAAAAATTGTATGCTTTCACATTAATTCGTAGGGCTGTATATATATATGTATGTATATATGTATGTATGTATGTATGTATGTATGTATGTATGTATGTATGTATGTATGTATGTATGTATGTATGTATGTATGTATGTGATATATATATATATATATATATATATATATATATATATATATATATATATATATATATATATATATATATATACACACATACATATAAAAATATATCCATTAGATATATTATTTTACAGTTAAAAAATATAAAACATTTTTTATAAGCATCAAAAATTTTTATAGTTTTTTGTTTGTCAAATTTTTAATAAGTAAAATTGTTAATAAATAACTGGATAGCTAGTGTGTTGCATTTAAGAAACCAACTTTTAATCCACATTAGAAACATTGTGCTGCAGCATCCAACAAAAATTGTATAGTTTTTAATTATTAATGTATTTATTTGACACAAAATGTGCATATAAATATGGACCTTGTCCATATATATATAATTGGATGCAATTAAATATAGAATAATAATAAAAAAATGCAGAAAATATAGGTTGTTTTAAGAATCATTTTTTATAAGAATGAGGTAACTTGAAATAGTTTCAGGGATACCTTCAAATCATTTCATTAGAAAAACTTGAAAATATGAGACCGTAATTCGAAGTTGATTCTCTGATTCAAAAGTTATTGCGGTTTGAAGTTTCATAAAATGTTGACTTGCGTTGCTCATGACTTTCTCTGATTTCAAACAACTTTTTTACCCGCATGAAGTTACTCATGTTTCCATGTAGTAATTTAATGTGGTTAAAAAAGTTGTTTAAAATAAGGAAAAGAGCTGAATTTTTTATGAAAGAAAAAATTGAGCTTTTAAAATAACTGCAACACACTTTTTACTGTAACCCAGAATTATCCCAGGGATGTTCAATAACACAAATTCTGTACTTTTGAGCACCAAGTTTCTGGTAATTCCAGGTTAATATTAGAATGCTATAAATTTTTAAGAAAGAACATCTGGTTTTGTTCACTGCAAATACAGTTGAACTTAATATTATTCTAAAAATCATGTCTCAGAATCATCTGCTTTAAAAACGATAAAATTTATGCTAACTTTGAGAAGCAAAAGAATAATGTGCCAACTAGCTATTGACAACTAGTTTTTTGAAAATGGTTTATACATCTATATACTAGGGGTGTACCAGAAATTTACTGAAAAAAAATTTTTTGAATACCATTTTAGTAAATATCAGCATGAATTTACTAGTATACGAACTATTTAGAATCTATCTATCTAATAACACAATTAGTGGAAGAAAAATTACCAGTATATATTTTTTTTCTTTTGATATGTTAGATATGTCAAAAGCTTTTTATTTCATGCCTTATAATAAAATGTTTTGAGTTAAAAAGTTGTGGTATCAAAAATAAACTACTAAGATGGTATAAAATTTTTTGTGTGTAACTGAGTACAATGTGTTATCTGTAAGGGAAATTTTACAAATTGATTTAATGTTACAAGTGGTGCGTTGCAAGGTTCTATTTTGGGTTCGTTCATGTTTACTGTTTATATAAACCATTTACCAAACTAGTTAATAACTCAGTATTGAATGTATGCTGATGATATAAAGCTAATTAATATAAGTAAAACAAAGTTGAAAAAGATTTAAGTATTAAAATCTCAAACAACATGAAATGGTCTATTCAAATTATTTTTGTGTCTGGCAAAGCTAATAAAATGTTAGAAATAATAAACATTCATTTAAAAACTTAGATATAAAGCCATCTAAGCTACTGCACACCTAGATCTAAGCTACTGCACACCTAGACACACATCTAGACTACACAATTTCAGAGTGGCATCCTTACTTAGAACAAGAAAAAAATAATTTAATATCTGATAATTTAATAGCTCAACTACAAGAGGTCATAATAGTATTAACAACTAACAAAAAAAACTTTTGAAAAAAACAACAAAATTGACAGAATTACTATAACCATGTCTAAAATGTCAAAGTTGGTGTTTTATATTCAACATTCTAGCTTAGCATCAGATTTGTTGAAAGGTGAATTAAGACTTCAAATGTCCAGTGCAACTCACTGGAATAGCAGCTTATAATGGTCAGCTCACTCCTCACAGTTATCACTGAGATATTAATTAAACTTGATTCCAAGTTAAAAATCAGTATGACAGAAACCTCCTCGTGGAGCTGTCAGAGATATTAGATCAATTTGAAGTTGCAACAGATCTAACACAAATTCAAAATTATTTTACACCCAAAGTTATTGTGCATTGCATTCCTGGCTTGCATGTATTTGACCCCAATACCGGTTAAAAAATGACTATCCTTAGAATAAAGACAAACATAAAATGAAAGTTTGCCTAAATAAAACATACAAAACAAACCAAACATGAAAATAAAAAAACTCTTATTGCAAAATATTGTTTCTAATTTTCTAGCTACTTACAAGAGAATTTGGTAAAGATTTGTTGGGACAACCAAAACACAAAAAATTTAGTTACCTTGAAACTCTTGCTTAAGAGCTTGGGTAAATGCTTTGCCGATGATTTGTCCCCCTAGAACAATTATCTGTGCTAGAAATCTTGCCTAAATAAAATGCATATATATATATATATATATATATATATATATATATATATATATATATATATATATATATATATATATATATATATATATATATATATAATATAGTTTAAAATAATAAGAAAAAATTAAAATAGAATCATTAGTATATAAAAATAACTTGCCATAATTATTAAAAAATAGTTGCCATAGTCTTCTTTTATTGTATAAATGTTTAGAAAAGTTAAAATTTTCTATATAAGAAATAAAGTATACACTCTAATAATTCTCAATGATATTAAAGTCAAAACAAATAAAAGAAAATCGGAACCATTCAAATATAACTAAATTAGTTTTTTAAATGAAAAAAGGCAGTTTTAATTTATTGTTTTATTCAAACTAATTTAAACAAAAATTGGCTAAATAATAAGATTGGACTAGCTAAAGTTATCAAACAAATATTTTGTTTTAATAGTATCAAACAAATGTTAAAGTTATCAAACAAATATTTTGTTTTAATATAACTATTATACAATTGTGATTGTAACACTAAAAAATTAAATAAGACTCAAAAATATGTGTAAATAAAAGTCTTACACTAGAGTTAAATTTCGTTTTTTTGTTTATTAATTATTATTAAGTAAAAAGTTGTACAAAAATTTTAATATTGTCTTATATATTTACAGTATAAAATATAATATAAATAATTAAAACTACATTGACTATTTCTCTAAATGCTTAAATAAATAAAATTTCGTAGATATTCACATTTATAAAAACACAAATAAATACATATACACACAAAATAAAAACTTAAATCAATTTTCTAGTTTTGATTCTTTATTCTTTCTTCGAAAAAAAGAAGAAAGTGATGCTATTTGGTCTCTGGATACTAAAGATTCTTCAATAGGTGCAGTGACATCAAAAAGTTTAGTCCTATTAATCTTAACTTTATTTGCAGGAATTGGGAGTTCTAAATGATGAACAGGTAGTGGCTTTGTGAAGAAATAGTAGTGCAATAAAGCTTTTTCAGCTGGAATTCGTTCTTTGGATGAATATACTAAAAACTTCTTTAATAAATCAATAGCATCCTTTGAAGCATCAGGAACAAGTTTCTCAAAAGGGATAGGATTATTTTTAGGAAAACTGATTTTGTTAAAGTCAGGAAGTTCCTTTAAACCAGGCCATTGATCTTCATCAGGGGTACCAAGAGCATGTAGTACACAACACAATTGTTCAATATCACTTTCTCCAGGAAATAAAGGAGAATTATTTAACATTTCTCCAAATATAGTTCCAATAGCCCAAAGATCTACACCTTCATCATAAGTATGAGACCCATATAAAAGTTCTGGAGCACGATACCACCGTGTAGCAACTTGGTGTGAATACTGACGCTTATTTGGGTCATTTTGAAAAATTCTAGCTAAACCAAAATCTGCAATCTTTAAATAACCAAAGCAAGAAATTAATAAATTTGCTGGCTTCAAATCTCTATGCATAATTTTTTTTAAATGACAATACGAAATTCCTTTTAAAAGCATTATCATATAACTTTTAATTTGTGATTTTGATAAAGGGTTTTTAAAATTACGCAGAACTTCAGAAAGATCTGAAAGCATAAATTCAAAAACTAGTACAAAACCAGTACCGTGAGGGAAAACATCATAAAGTCTCACAACATTTTCATGATCAATTTGTTGCAATGCTTTAATTTCTCGTAAGGCTGTGTTAGAAACACCATCCTCGAGTCTTCTTATTTGAACTTTTTTTAATGCTACAACCTCTCCGCTTTGCAGTTGTTTTGCTTTAAAAACCATGCCATGTGCTCCTTCCCCAATTTTCCCAAGGATTAAGAAGTTTTCCATTAAGTCACTATATATCAAAATGTATGAAAAAAAAAAAAAACGAAGCACACCAGTGTATTTTTTGCTACGGACAACTCTCCGCGTTGTATTAAAAAGTAAACATTAAGCGGTATGATTTTATACTGACGATAAAAAAAGCTCATACGGACAAAAAATACGTTTTTTTAACGTCGTATTTAAAATTTGAAAACATTTTACGCATAAAAATAAGTTTTAATTAAAACACTCAACGTTAAAAACAGTTTATTTGAATCAGCTTATTATTATGCTTTATATGTTTAAATAAAACAATGCCGTCTATGGTGTCGTCTGTAGTTTTGTGTTATATAACCCTGAAAAGGTATTCTTTAATGGCGAAGAAAAAAGGTGAAAAAAAAAGCTAAATTTAGAAAGACAGTTAAACGTTGAGAAAACAAAAATATTTCTTAGTGAATGTTTAGAAGATTTCAAGTTATGCACAAATTTCTTATTATTTTACATTTAGGTGCAATCAAATTAAGTTAACTTGTTAAATAAATTTAACAAGTTGTTTGATTTTATTTATAGTTACAAATAAACAAGAAGTTGTTATCGAGTAATGAAACTTGATTTAGAATAAATTCAATTTGTGATGTTTAAATTTTTGAGCTGTGCTGATTTCTTCAAGTTTCCAATGGAGAAATTAGTACAGTTCAAAAATTTAAACACCACATAATTCAGGGTTGTAAAATGGTTTCATTGCATCAGAACGCGATAGGAAATTGAGAATCTAGTAATTTTTTGATTAACGGAAAGGTATTATAAATCTTTTTGAACATCGAATATTGTTTCGAACATCGAATGTGTCTGTTCGATATTTTGCAAAAAATATTTTCGAAAACCTTAGGACTTTTTTCTATCTGATGTTAAAACATTAATTTCATGATTTTGAAAAGATTTATTTGCTAAATATCAAGAGGCTTTGTGTTTCTAAGAAGAGGTTTACCGTTAGCAAAGCAATTATTAAAATAAATAATTCGTTCTGCAAGTTTCTGTTGTTTTCAGGGACATATGAGTTTAGACTTTACAAGAACATTAGTAACTACTTATGACTGCAAAATAGAGTAAGTATGGTTTATCTAAAGTTTGAAAAGATTTTTATAAAATTATCGGCGTCCCGGATCAAATATCTAGCCGCATATCTAGGCTGGATTTGTATATTATCCGGTATCCGATATACGGTCGGATAATAAATAAAATCCGGTTGGTAAAGCTATATATTTTATGCTAATCAGCGTCATAAAAAAAATTCTTATTACTATGTGCTATCAATAATGAGAAAAAAAATTCTTATAATATTGCTTATGACTATATGCTAATCAATAATAAGAAAAAAACTTGTTTTAACTAATGCTGTATTCTTTAAGATACACACTTAAGATCAAATCAAATCAAATCAAATATATTTCGAAATAAGTTATAACATTTCAAGGAAATTTACAATAGTACAAGTACTAATATAAAGTAAATACCTCAATATACAACGTAACGTTATAGTCAATGATGAAAGTAATAATAATAACTGTTATTAATAATACTAATAATAGCAATAATAACAATAATAGTAATAACAATAATAACAATAATAATAGTAATAACAATAATAACAATAATAACAATGATTGTGATAAGAATAATAATAGCAACAACAACAACAAAAATAATAGTTATAACAATAATAATAATAATAATAGTAACGAAATAATAACAATTATAATAAGAGAAGAATTTCATAAATAAAGACAATAACAGCAGCAAAAAAATTTAGTAAAGAGTGATGGCAACAACAACGATTTAGTACGAAGTAGAATAGTTGAGAAATAGAGAATTTTTGAATGAAAAGAGATAAATAGATAGATAAATAAAGAATGCCAACCCATTCGTACTAAAATTAATAATATTAGTATAGATAGTTTAATAATAAAGTTTAAAAATGGCATAAATGGATAAAAATGGCATAAATGGATAAAAAACCAGAGAAATTAGATGTAGATAGATAAGTAGAGAATTTCAAAATGTTAAAAATATCAAATTAAAAACTGAAGGATTACGAATTGACATATCTAGTAAAGAATGTCAATATTAGTTGGTTGAAATATTTAATTGTATTTTTTTAACAGATAATTAAAAAGCTTGATTTTGAATTCAGAGATTGAATTAAGAGATTTTAGATCAGGAGGTAGTTTGTTCCATGAGCTAATACATTGATATTTAATGGATTTATTTCCATATTTAGCAGATTGGTGTTTCGGAATAACTAAGTTTAAGCTACTGATGGAGCGAAGAGGATAGTGACAATTTGTAATTGAAAAGAAATTGTTGAATGATAGGGGAAGGTTTTTGTGATGATAATTCCAGACAAATAGGCAGTTAAGGAATACCACAAGATCGCTTATTTTTAATATTTTGGAGATTAGGTATAGTACATTAGATTTAGAGTTATTATACTAAAAATATATTATTTTCAAGGCTTTATTTTGGAGATGGGACAACCTTAAAATGATTTGTTTATGGGATTGTCCCCATACTTGACATGCATATCTTAGATATGCATACGGAGCTCATACGGACATACATACATGATATATATTTAGCAGAGTTTTTAGATTAACATAATGGCGGACTTTGGCTAGCATTCCATTAGATCTGCTGAGTTTCATTGCTAAGTCATTCAGATGGCCTTGAAAAGAAAGATTAGAATCAATTTTAATCCCAAGATATTTAATAGAGTCTAAAGGATAAATTTTTTGTCCACTTAGTCTGAAATTTAATTGCTTTTTAATTGGTGCCAGATTGGATTTAAAGATGATAAGCTCTGTTTTGTTAGAATTAAGAGAGAGTTTATTAGAACGAAGCCACTGAACAAGATTTCCAAGATCATGATTAATATGTTTGTTGATTTTTTTAAGTAATTTGTCAACCAGTAGCATGTTAGTATCATCAGCAAAATGGTAAGCAGTTGCAAATTTAAAAGAAGTATTCAAGTCATTAATAAAAAGAAGAAAAAGAAGTGGTCCTAAAACTGAACCTTGTGGGACGCCATTTGAGCAATTCTGTAAAACAGATTTAGTGCAATTAATGGAAACAAACTGTGTTCTATTTTTGAGATATGAAGTAAACCATTTTAGCGGGATGCCTCTGATTCCATAGTATTCTAATTTTGTGAGAAGGATGGAGTGATCCACAGTATCAAATGCTTTCTGCAAATCTACAAACACCCCACATGCAAAGTGTTTATTATCTAGAGCTCTTCTAATCTTCTCAGTAATTTCAATAAGTGCAAGGGTAGTAGAATGTTTGCTTCGAAATCCATATTGATGTTGGTACAAGCATTTAAATTTTAGACCTGATCAAATTATTTGGTAAATAACGGAATTAAGGTTTTTAAACAAAAACCTTTTATAAAACTTCAATTTACAGTGAAAATATAAGTGCCGTTTTCGATTATGAAGCTCGGCAAGACTTTGTTATTTCTTTTTTGTTTATCAAGATCTCAAGGATCTATATTAGGACCACTCTTATTTTTAATTTATATTAATGATTTAAGCAAAGCCTCTAATATTCTAGATTCTATCTTATTTGCTGATGACACAAATTTATTTTATTCTCATAGTGATATAACAGCATTATTTAAAACGGTCAACATTGAACTCCTAAAACTAACCGAATGGTTAAATATGAACAAACTTTCAATTAATTTAACTAAAACTAAATATACTATTTTTCATCGCCTCCATAAAAAAGAAAAAATTCCTCTTGAACTTCCAAAACTTATTATTGGAGATTACATCGTAAAATGAGAATGTTCGATGAAATTTTTAGGTGTAATTCTAGATGAAAACATAAATTGGAAAGACCACATAAACATGATTGAAAATAAAATTTCTAAAAATATTGGATTACTCTATAAAGCAAAACCATTCTTAGATCAATCCTGCTTGAAATACATATATTACTCATTTATACATTCTTATCTTAATTATGCAAACATTGCTTGGTGTAGCACCAATAAAACAAAGATAAAAAAGCTATTTAGCAAACAAAAACATGCAATTAGATTATTATCAAATGCACACCGCCTCTCACATTCAAGACCATTGTTTAACAATCTAAAAATACTAAATGTGTACCAAATAAATATATATCATCTTCTGATTTTTATGTATAAAATTAATAACAATTCAATACCAAATATCTTCAAACCATTATTTAATAAAATTCAACACAAATACGTAACTAAATATTCTAACAACAACTTTGTTCAACCCAAAACTATATACGACTCCACCAAGTTTTCAATAACTGTTAGAGGACCTAATGCATGGAATAAGATAATCAGTAATGATATTAAAACTCTTAAAACTCTTGATCAGTTTAAACAAAAACTAAAACTATTACTTTTAAATAATGAACAAACAGATAATTATTTTTAAATCTATCTATAAAAATATTATATTTTAAAACTATCTACTAATGCATACTTTATTTGTCTGGAAGGTCTAAATTCTTTAATTTTATATAGGTATTACAGTCTGTTATATTATAAAAAAAGAACTTATAAAGATTTTTAGCATTTTTAGATTTCATTAGTTTAAATAAATTTATTAGTTTTCTTAAATAAGAGAGAGAGAGAGGAAAAATAAAAAAAGTAATCTTTTTTGAGTTTTAATTTTTTATATTAATATTTTGTAATTTGTTTTTGAGGAATTAATATATTACACTTTATAAGAACAGATTGTAAATTAAATTTTACGTTTACTTTTTTCATGTTTTTTAGTTTTTTGATATTTTTGTTTTTCTGAATGAACTTTTAAATTTTTCTTTCAAAAAATAAAATCGAAAAAATATCTTTCAAAACTTTGAACTATTAAACTATTTGGCATTTTATATAAACTTCTTTGTAATATTTTGCTTTTTTCTTAATTTTTTAATTTTCATTTTAGTTACCATGTATTTATATAAATGTCTAGACAAACAAGGGACTTGGTGATAAGACAACCCCGTCTTCTTCTCGTCCTTGCCATTTTTAAATATTTTAAATTACGGAACTTGTAAATATTTGTACGGCTAAATTATAAAAAAAAAAAAAAAAAAAAAAAAAAAAGAATATCTAAAATATATAAAAACAATTGCTCTTATTTTCCCTTTACCTTATAATTTCAATAGATTGTTTTTGAAGTATGTAGTTCTGGCTAACTTTTTAGTTCTTTCATACAGCCGTCTAATTGCTTTATACGAACTTAAAATGCTCTAAATGCTTATCATAATCTTTCTTAGATTGAATATAACGTACATATAGTTTTTGTTTTCTTTATTAGATTTAAATATAGTTTTTGTTTTCGTTTCGAAAATTTTAAGAGGTTTTTAGAAAACTAATGATTAAAAATTTTTCTAGAAAAAGATTATAGCTATTGTTAGCACAAACCTCTGAGAAAACAAAACTTCAATTTACAATAGACAATTTTAGTTTAAACATACTTTTTCCTCGTATAATAATGATACTTTTTTTTTTTCAAGTGAGACGCCTTTATTTTTATACTTTTCTTTGAAAATTGCAAAGACTGGGAATTAGTCAGTTATGCCACTTTTAATAACGCTGGATTTAATTGCGGAATGGTAAAAAGTGTTTGAGAAAATGTTGTCAGTTGCAGAATATTTTTGCATTCTTGTCGATTTGATTATTATAGGCATTACTCTATATTCATTCAAGTGACTGTGAAAAGTTTTTTTTTTTTGTTTTTTTTTTATATTCACTGTATTTTAAACAATCCACATTATAATTTCCAATAAATAAAAACTAAGTGTCTTTATTTTTTTTTTACGCGATTTTAAAATACTTATTTAAGTTGTTACGATATTATTTTTTGATGGTTTATTGTAAATTTTTGTTTAAAAAGTAAACATTAAGCGGTATGATTTTATACTGATGATAAAAAAACCTACGGACAAAAAACACGTTTTTTAATGTCGTATATAAAATTTAAAAAAATTTTACGCATTAAAATAAATTTTAATTAAAACACTCAACGTTAAAAATAGTTTATTTGAATCAGCTTATTATTAAGCTTCATATGTTTAAATAAACAATGTCGTCTATGGTATCTAACTTTATAAGCAAGTTTTTCAAGCACATAAGCACATATACCACCACCTGTTTTAAACAATTTTGGCTCAAAACTGATGGCTTTGCAATTGGCAAGATAAAATTAGAGTTTTGATAAAATATTGCATCTTAAATCCAGCTTTCTGCTAAACAAATTAAGCTTAAGTTTAAATTTAAATTAATTATTAAGAACATCAGCTCTTTAAAGTTTGTAGTAGTTGAATGTATGAAGATTTAATTGAAACACGGAGAATTGATTTGATGAACACATTTTAAGTTCTTTGAGAAAAGCTTGCGGCCATACTTCAAACACCTTGTGGCCACAATTCTAACACCTTGTGGCAACTTTTCAAACTCCTTGTGGCCACATTCCAAACACCTTGGTTTAAACTTTTTATAATGTTGTTATACTACTTTAATTTATATTTGTATTAATGATGATGATTACATAAATGGTGATAAATTCAAAAAAAAACATATTTGTGACTGCATTTTGTTTAGACCTCAAGAGTTTGCTAGTATTATTATTAACTCTTGAGGCTTAATCTACATCTACAATCCTATGTCTAATGAACTTCTACAAAACGCAGTTTAATAATCTTTTCACAGTGTTAACTCTGTTCTTTGTACATATTCACCATCCATGGCCAATATACTTGACTTAAAAATATGAAATAACTACGTCAAAATATTTTTACTGTAAAAACTATATAAATAAAATTATTTGTACAAATTGTTATGATTAAGTAAATTAGCATCCCATGATACAAATACTGTACAAGGCCGTAAACAACTTTTTTTGATGTTTGAGCTAAGCAAATTTGAAACAGGGGTGTAGAGTCGTAAAAAAAAGTAACGACCCCGACTCCGATTCTAGTTGTTGAAATTTTTTGAGTACAACTCCGACTCCGACTACAACTCCAACTCCGACTCCAACTTAGAAAAATTTTTGAAATATTCTTTGAATTCTGTAAAAAATATTACGCGATAAATTAAAAAAAAATTTTTTGACAAATTTATGAAACGTTCTTTAATTTTTAGAATGAGTATAAGGTTAATTGAATGTTTTGCACATGCACGTGCAATACCGAGAAGTTTTACAATTGGAGTCGGAGTCGCAATTTTGTTCAGCGACTCCGACTCCGCTTAAACTGTCGCAACTCCACAACTCCAACTCCACAGCCCTGCTTTAAAACATGAAGAAAACTCCATATTTAAGTATGTTTATATATGAATCGCTAGCTTGAAAAAGGGGACATGTCCTGCAAAAATTCATATAACATGTACTCTTTTTCAAGTTAGCGATTCATATATAAGGAATAAGGATGCTATGCAAAAATTTGCAGTGATTGAAGACTGGGAACAACAAAAAATCCACAACGTTAGCTCCTTCTCCCAACCCCGATTAGGAGAGCAATGAGTCAAACTGTTTTTTTTTTTTTTTTTCAATCTTAAACTTAATTTATATTCATTGACGAACTTCAAATTTGATTCAATAATCTTTTTTTAATCGGGTTTTATGACCTTATAAAGTTTACACCCCCCTCAAATTGAGGGGTGTAAACAATCGAATCAGTTTCATAAGGCTGAAGTACCTTACATATAAGTTTAAAAACCTTAGGAGAAGCACATTGCCTAAAACAAACCATAAAGCATTTATAAATAATATAAAATTGCTTTTACAGCTTTAATAATGTATTTATACGGTATATACAAATGTATAACAAATTGTTATGGATACACGCACACGCACACATACGCACACACACTCTCAGACGCACACAAACATACGTATACTATATACATATATATGTTTTTACGTCCCTAAGGCGGAAATTGAAACCTACTTTACCTACTTGATTTCTGTCACTAAATCAAATCAACAAATATAGAGTATATATTTATTCTTTTATGAAAAAGCAATAACTTAGATGTTTTTTGAAATGGTAATAAATCAGATTAGAAAAAAGTTGTTTAGCTTTTTGTTAAAACACTCTTCACGAAAAGCTAAATAATTTTTTTGATATCAAACATTTTTATGATTTTTTCTGGGATATTGTTGTTTATTTGATCAATTCTGCAATGTAAAAAAATTTCCGTTCTTTGAAAAATTTTCCCCTAAAGCGGACAGTTCCAAATTATATGATAAAACATAAATAAAATGATAAATTCAATATTTTTATTTATAATGTTAAAATATACACATAATAATAATATAAACAGAAAAAACTAGAAAAAAATAAATAAAAAAATATGAGCTTGAAAAAAAAAATTGAGTTTTTTCTTCAGCTGTTGCAATCTCAACACTTTTAATAGCTTAGCGTCTTCTTCTTCTCTTAACTGGTTTAAGCATGTTTTGTCTGTAAAAGCTTGACAAGCCACTGTTCAGACGTTTCTGGCTTTTTTTGCAGGATGTTTGTAAGCATTTTGGAATCAAAATTGCCTCAAGAAAGCTCTTTCAAGAGTTTTTTTTACCAGTCACCAATTCTTCTTAAGAAGTTAAATTTAAAGTTGGAATTGAAGTTGGATTGAAGTTGGAGTTGCAGGTGGTGTTGTGCTGGTTAAACAGTTTGAGGCAAATAGCTTGGGCTGCGTGGTGATTTTGTAAATATTAATGATATAGGTGTAATCTTGTGACACACGTGTCAAAAGATTACACTTAATGACACGTGTGTACTGTGGCTATAAAAAAGAAAAATATGTTGACCATCAATTTTTTTAAATGTAAGGAATAAATATTTCATTGAGCCACTGCAACTCTTGATAGCTTTTCATTCAGATGGTCATGTTGTGTAAAGTGTGTTTGGCAGGCCTCCTTTAGTCCAATTATCATAGGGTTGATTCTTTGATTTGTAAACAACAAAAGGTGGTAGAAGGAATTCGTCAACATTATCACAATTAAGAATAGTGCAGTTTATTTTTTCGTTAATTTTAGGGGACACTTTGTACCTTATTTAGTGCAACCTTTTATTTTTTCGAAACTAATTTAACTTATCGAAGTTCTTTATTTTTTCGAAATTTATTTACCTTTTAAAAAATTATTTTTTTCGAAAATAATTTAGCTAATTGAAATGGTTTATTTTTTTCGAAACTAATTTAACTTTTCGAAGCTCTTTTTTTTTTTCCGAAAATAATTTAGCTAATCGAAAATAATTTAGCTAATCAACTTTTCTACATATAAAAATCGCTCCTAAGTTTATCATATCTTAGTCGAATACATCTGGAAAAAAATAACATTACACAAAATTATTGTTGTTTTTCTCTTCCAGGCAGAATGGTTTTCATACATTTGAACTGGCCCTTAGAACAACATTATATATTCGTTTTGCAAATTTGTCCGAGTTTTAATTTTTTGTTATTATAAATATTCATTTAGATGCAGTTTTTAGAATTAATATAATAAAATAAATATTTTTTGGATTTTGAAACTTAAAAAAGGTATCGATAAAATATTTTGAATTTCGTAATACAAATTCACTAATTAGAAATCGTTTCAAACTTACCGAAACAAAAAGTTTCGAAAAGTTTTTTTTAATCATAAACTCAACTTTTACAAAAATGAACAACCCTAATTTTGATATAAAATCATCTCTTTTTTTTTTATATAATTTTCTTATTCCTTTTCAAATAAATAGATAGTTACGTAAAGCTTTTTGATTAGAAGAAAAAAATCTCAAATTTACTGCAGCTACTTTTATTCACATAATATATAATACAATTTTTGAAGAAGTTGAAACTGCCATTGCGGAAATTTCAAATATTATTGCGGTCAATTTTTTGATGCAAACTTTTTTTCCCCCCAGACATTTCTCCCTTAGAATAACTTTTTTTCACTGATTATGATTGAAATATTTATATATACAAATAATTGCGTAAAATAATTTCTTCCTTTTATTTAGTAATTAACAACCTTATTTATTTTTCTCTGTAAATATAATTGAATTTGTTATATAATACTCATTGATCTTTTGTTTATATATCTAATAAACAATAGTTCTGATAAAATTATAAATAAACAAAAAGTAATATTATATTTACAAAATATATTAAACAGAATAAATAAAGAGTTAAACATATTGTAATGTGAGTTTTTAATTAAGTCTTTCATGTTTTTTTCTATCTTTATATATGTTATGTTGAATCTATATAACATATTAAATCTGTTTTATATTTGTCGTCTATTGTTTTTTTACTTGGCCCGTTTTTTGTACTATTCTTTTTGTCCTAGCATAACTCTTGTAACTTAAACTAAGAATTTTGTTATACAAACGTAACAACTGTGTCATACTTATTGCAAAGTGGTTGATATATTTTTTATCAAAAGGTTGTTTTTGTTGTAGTAATGTTCATTACCAAGATTCAACTTGCATTATTTTAATTTTAAAATTTTAGAAATCAGTTAAGAAAATTTAATTTACATATAAAATAAAGATCCATTCAATAAAATAATAATATAAATTTAGTTTGAAACACTATTTTAAACAGACATTTCTATAAAAGTTACTTCACTGAATTCATTGATAAAAAATCTTATAACTTCTTCACTGATTTCAAAATTTTTTCTTTTTTTGCGTATATACGTACGAATTGAAATAAAACTGTAAGTTACAATTGAAATTAAACAACTCTGGGCTTCTGTTTTATTATGTTAACAAATCAAGTAAATGTGAAAGATGCTGTTCGAAAAGAATTTTTAAAAACAAAGAAATTTTTTAAGAGATTAAGAACGACAAAGAAATAGCAAATTAAAAAACAAATGCTTTTTTGAAAACAGTTATTCATTAACTTTTTTAATTTTGATTACTAAATATTTGAAAGCGTAGTTTTATTTTATTCAAATGACATTGATCGACAGCAAACTGGCGTTATTGATAACTGGACTATCTATTTTTCCTTTACACATTATTGGACTCTATGTCTTATCAAGAAACAAAGCGTCACTCGATAAAATTCAAGTTGTATTTCTTTTTAACATTTGTTTAGTTGAGGCTCAGATGATATTTTTTAAGAATTTGGAAGTATTGCTTAATTTGTTAAAACCAGAGAAAGAAGAAGCTTACGAAGCAGAGAACTATGTTAGCATTTACTTAAATATCGGTTGCTGCTTTCCTTATTACATTACGATGTTGCTGTATACGTTAAATAGATTTTCTGAGCTATACCTTAACCTCAGATACAATTTATATTGGACCGTGAAACGTGTCAAAAGATCAATTATAATAAGTTGGGGGTTAGCTGTAAGTGCAAGTATTTGTTTTATGGCTTCAAAAGTAAAGATAGACAAGATTTACTGTATAAGTTATAAATATGTTTTCCCAATATTGAATTCCTTAGCGGCATTGTTAATATCTTCAACATATCTTTACATTAGTTATAAATGCTATCACTTTCTAAAAAAAAGTAAGGTTATCAAAGCGCAGTTAAAACAAAATGCATTTTTAGGAAAACAATCATTTCCCGTTAGAAAAAGAACTTTACGCAGATATTTAATGCCAACCATATTTATACTTAACTTTTCAGTTTTTATTGTAATACCAGACTCCATATATTGTTATAAGTATTTAGCAGAAAAAAAAATCGAGGAGTCTTTCAAAATATTTGTTGGTTTATCTTATTTTATTGGATTTTTTACCGATGCGTTTATTTATATTTTTCTATCTCCGGTCATTAGAGCTAATTTGCTTAAAAAACTTACATCGAAAAAGAAGTTCTGCAAAGGATATAACATAAGCATAATTACACAAAATGCAACGTCACAAATAGTGTTTTTAAATGAGTATAAAAAGAGTTACAAAGAAGGTGCTTACAAATAAGAAGGTGCTTACAAATAAGAAGGTGCTTACAAATAAGAAGGTGCTTACAAATAAGAAGGTGCTTACAAATAAGAAGGTGCTTACAAAACAAACTTTTGTTAAACAGATTTTAAAATGAATTTATTTGTTATTTGAATATGGTTTTATAACATCTTAAATAATTACTGCTACGTTTAAATATTAATAAAAATTGTAAACACGTTTATAGAAAAACATGCAAACAATATAAAATATAAATGTAAAAATTGAATAGATCACTTTAAATATGAATTTATGGAAAGTTTAAGATCAATCGTATGTTACGATGTTAATATTTGACGCTACAATATTAATGTTTGACAACCAAAACTGCGTTTTTAAAAACAAAATACATATAAATTTTTGAAATATAGGCACCTGACTGGCCAAATTTTTTTGCAGATTGCTAAAGTGCTACAGCTTCTTTTGTTTTCTACACATTATTGTGTTCAAGACATTTGAGACAAAAAACTTATACCAAAACATAGTAAAATTTTAGGGAGTGTAATTAGTCCTTATATAAGTATATTTCTTTAGCTTTTTTATTTTTTTCAGCCCTTATACAAGTATAATTTCTTTAGCATTTTTATAATTTTTTTTACTAATTTGGTTACTAAGTTACAGTTTAATAGTGATTGGAATTTTAGTTAACTATTAGTCACAAAAAAAAAACTATTGTTGAAGAAAATTTATCTATTCATGCAAAGTATTTAAGTCAGCCTTTACTTTTAACACATTTTTAATAACATTTATTTTCTACTTAAGTGTTGACATTTCTTGTTGTACATAAAATTATTATTAGTCATAAACATAAAAACAGCAGCGTACTAAATAATTTTGTTTTAAGTGATGTTTCAGCCTGATTTATATAGACCGTTATCAGACGTAAAATGCCAATTTTTATTCTCATTTAAATAGAAGAAGAAAAATGAAATAATAAAACGCTTTTAAAACTTGTTTTTCCTAACTTATGTAACTACTAGAAATTCAATCATGCACAATTTAAGCGAGAGTACCTCATCTAAATTATTAAAAGTTAATTGGAATTAACTTAACAACTCAAAAAAAAATCTGTATTTTTAATCAAAATTTTATACACTCAAGTTTTTTTATACAAAAAATTGTAATACATTATGATTATTGCTAAAAAGCGGTTCTTCACAGGTGTAATTTTATTTAAAATTTTTTTTATCATTTTTTTTTAATTTTTTTTTTTGCCTTTGTTAAAAACTACAAAAAAAAATTTCTAGAATAGAAAATCCTAGCCGGAGCAAGAAGAAGACAGACTCTTATCACCGAGCCCCATTACATCGGTGTTTTCAAAAGTGTTGTTATCGACTTATACTAAATCTACAAAAAGTCTACTAGTTGAAAGTCGAAATTATTCGACTTTGAAAAATCAATTAGTCGGTTTAATCGACTAAGGAAATCAAAAAAAAAAAAAAAAAAAAAATCGACTAAATCTACTTTTAGTCGACTTAGTCGATTTTAAAAATGTATTAATCGATTTTAGTCGAGCTTAGAAAATATACTTGTCGATTTTGTCGACAGTCGAATTCCTTTCATACTCATAACAACACTAGTTTTCAAGCGTTTTTAAAAATTTGAAAAGCGGAATAATTTAAGAAATAAAATAAGACAAAAGTCAGATAATCGTGAAAGTTATCAATCACATTTTTTCCTCTTTTTTTAATTTTGTTATATATTCGGTATGAGCACTGAGATTTTCCCCTGACATTTCATGGGTTGATATTCTTGAAGTTGCATTTCTTCAGTCACCAAATTCTGATTGAAACATGTTCACAAGTTCATTGGTACAAAACAGTTTGCAAATATGACAATAAATTTTTTCAGTTGATGGAAAATATACTCTCAATGCCCTTTAACGATTTCTCCACTTGCCTATTTTCAGGTAAAGTATGCTTTTTGCATAAATCGTAATCGATCTCCAATTTTGAGAAAGAAAGTTTTTGGGAAAGTATTGTATGAGATCTGGAGTAATGTTCCATGTAGATTGGTATTGTAATTAAAGTTAATATTCTCTTCTCTTTAGCTTTTATTATGTGCTCGAATAGAGAACAGGATAGTTTCAATTGTCAAAATTTGATTGGTATTATCGTTAATGGTTTCTCCTTCAAAATTTTGTGACGGATTGGAATTAGTCTGTATAACTGATGGCACTATGTATTTTAGCAAAGAAGCCTTGAGCTTTTTTGTTATTCTTTTGTTTATTTTTTCTTTTGCTTTTCGCTCCCAGATGCCTGATTTCTTTTTTTATCCGTCAGACATTTCACTATATAAAATTAAAATGCATTTAAAGTGAAAATTAGGAACAAAAACAAAAACAAAAAACAAACAAAAAATTATCTCCAGATTATATTGGTTCATTGATCGCATAATAATACTGTAATTAAAAAACATATAGCTAATAAAAAAAGGAAATTTTTGCGTTTTGGCCTACGAAATATTACAGCCTAGCTTAAGAGGTCATAAAACAGCCTTGTTTAGATTATTTGTTATGTTGAAGTTAGCTACATGCCTGCGATCTTTACCTATCAGTATATCGTAACAATATCCTTAGCTACAAAGCTGTGATATGTAGCTAGCAGCAATGCTACGATATGTAGCAACCGATAAATCGTAGTTATATCGATAGTTACAAAGCTACGTTATGTAGATAGCGATAATATCGCTTTATAGCAATTTTTTTCTTTTACATTATTGTTTTATAATGTTTTTTATGTTTTGAAAAAATCTATATTTAGTATTAAATCTAATATATTTATAATAATAAATGAACTTTACGATTTTATTACAACATATTATATTGTAAATAAGAAAAAAATCGCAATAAAGCTAGCTATTTGCTAGCTGGTGGTCAGTTTATTTCCCAACGGGTTGATAACATGATATAAAATTTCCTTTAAATTTAATAAAATAAAACTTATATATTTTATAGTTCAAAAACTTTTTTAAACTAACAATAAACATCTTAAAATAAAAAGTTTTTTTTTTTGTTAAAATTACTCGGAATAACAATTAAATTTGAATATTTAAAATGGAAAGTCAAATAAAGTTATTTGAAAAGTTTCAAAACTTTTGAAATTATAATAAAGAATAAAGTCTTTACTGCTTCTCTATATACATTATTTTATCTATTAGCAGGGCCTTTGAGAGCGTCATTGGCGCCCGGGTCAAAAATGAAGAGCGACGCCCTTAATTCAAACTAGTTAAAGAAATTAAAATTTTAAAAGTTTTGTGAACGCAGCAGTTATTTGTTTCTAAAACAGCACTTTGTACTTTTGGGTTACCATTAATTCTCTGGATTGAGAAACGGTTTTTTGACATGATCAAAACATTTGCTTTATAACTATTAAAAAATTAATCAACTAAACATTTAAGAAAGGTAAACAAGCCACTTAAAAATGAACTTTTTGAGCTTTTATGGTCGACCAAATAATGATTACAACCTTTTTAGCCAAAATCTTCTTTAATCAAAATAATTAAATACCAGTAACGCGATCCTGGCCCATGGTCAAAGGACAGTTTTTTACAATTTTTAGTTTACCAAATGATTGTTCACCCTCGACAACTGACTTAGGAAAATCCGGTTGATAAATCTCGACAACTGACTTAGGAAAATCCGGTTGATAAATCTCGACAACTGACTTAGGAAGAGTGTTGAAAATCCGGAAAATGATACAACTGTATGGAAAAAAAAACGTTCAAGCTTCTTCTACAAGATTAGATCGAATATCGCGGAAATTGTTAAAACGGCAAACTTTTATAATAAAAATCTTTTTGTTTACATCTCTCAGATAAAACCGTGCACGTTCTCATACTTTATTTTAAACAGAAAAATTATCATTATTCAACTAGAAGAATAAAAACATATTGCCAACCATCCTTCTCGTCTCAAACCTTGAATCAATATGCTGGATCTGTCAATCTAAATCAACATTAAAAACGTTCACTTTAAGTTCTTTTTTATGGTTAAAGTGGAAATGGGCTGTGTTTGATGCCTCATCATAAAGATACTTAGCTTACACTTTCCTTTAGTAGGGAGTTCAACTTCAAATCCTAGCGAGTCAGCTACAATTACAGTCTCTCAATAAGGAAAATTCGCAACCAAGTGTCCCTAATCCGTTTAAGATTTTCAAGCAGCTGTCTAATCAAATGTAGATCATCATCAATGGTAATGGCTTTTTTTTTTTTTTTTTTTGTTTCTATTACAATATATTCAATGAAAAATTAATGAATTTACAATTAGATCGTTAGGAAAAAATTACAATTAGATCGTTAAGAAAAATTTACAATTAGATTGTTAAAAACGTTACTCGATAAGAAATAAATAAAAGATAAAACTAAGACTTTTTTGTTAATATAAAAAGAATGCGGAGACTCGCAGAAGACCATTAGTTCTTGAAAAATAACTCCATTGCTGATTTTTTTAAGCTTATTTCTGAATGAAAAATAACTCCATTGCAGAGAAAAATTAAAATGTTTTAAAACTATTTTGTTTCAAAGAAAAGCTCCTCGAAAAGAAATACTAGATTTTCCAAAATTAGTCTGAAAAAATGCTTGACGAATTAATTTATCATTTCTTAAATTGTATTTTTTTTTATATTTCAGCGTGTATAAATTATGGAAAGAAATTGGGGAAGAGTTAGTTTTACATTTAAACATAAAACAAAGAATATAAAAACCATTTAGCTGATATTAAGAATTTTCATTTCATATAAAAGAGGCTTGGCATGAGTAAATCTGTTTTTAAAACTAATAAGACGAGCAACATGCTTTTGTTGACGATAAAGAGGCTCTAGTTTACATTTATTGGCATTGCACCAAGCAATATTAGCATAGTTTAAATGACAATGGATAAAAGAGAAACATAATTGAATTAGACTACGTTTATTTAACACACCTTTAGCTTTATACAATATTCCTATACTTTTAGCAATTTTATTACACAAGAATTCAATGTGGTATTTTCAACTAAGGTTTTCATCAACATAGATACCCAAAAAATTAGCACTAATTACTCTTTTTATTTGGATTTTATCAATAAAAAGTAAAGGTAGTTCACAAGGAAGTAGTTTTTGTTTTAGACGTTGGATGAAAAAGTGTCCATTTTGTTTTTTCAACATTTAGTAAAAGTTTATTCATTTTAAACCAATCAGATACTTTTGTTAATTCCATGTTCATATCTCGAAATAATGTAGTTATGCTATTATCAGACAATGGCTGCAGATTGTAGAAGACAACTAACAGCTACTCACTGGTCAAACATAGTTTTTCAGAGCTGCCAAAATTTCTCTTGGCAAGTGTTTTGATTTTATCGATAAGAGAGCTCCATGTTGGCATAGAAAGTCTATTAAGTAAAATCCAAGTTGCTTCAATGAGAATCTTCCATTGAAAAAAACTTGCATTTAGATTGTGAGCGCTACCGGGAACATTCAGAACATAATAAATTCGCAAAAAAGTTTACCTTATTAAGGCTCAAGCTTCTTTGTAAGCACCTGACATAATGGTCCCATTTTTGTGTCTCTGACCGCGACATTTTTGAACATCCATTCTCAGCTTTAAAACTACATTAGTGGTTAGTTTAGCTATATCAAGTTCTTTCTTCATCTGAAAAGTTTCAACACACAAGTATCGTTCTTTGATTTTCCAGTAGTTAATTTCTCTTCCATAGAGAAAAAAAACGAATAACAAAGATTATCTGCTCAGTATGAGATATAATACAGTTGAGATATAATACAGGTGTACAGTTGCAATAAAAATATGATTATGAAGTAGATACCATTCAGGATTTCTTCGAGAGCTGCACTTTGGCTGGATTGATGCTGCTTCACACAATTTATAAGTTTCCTCCATTGATCCGTAGCTCCTCTGTTCTAACGAAGTAGGGACAATTACCTACTTTTGAAAACTGCTTTTGTACTGTTTTTTTTAAAAAAAAATAATTACCTCTTGATCTTTTTGACTCAAAACAACTGGCCACAAATAGTGGTTAGCAGTAATTATTACCGAATCAGATTGAACATCACATTCTCCACTTTAAGGTATAAAGTTTCTCGTTCTGACTCTGATGATTAACTTTGAAATTCTTTAGTTCAGATTTAGGGAAACTGTTTGACCCCTCTACTGATCCAAAGTTCTTCAAATCACACATATTGAGTGTAGTAAATTACACGTATTGAGTGCAGAAAAGATGCAAAAACTCAAATATTTGATAACTGTTTGGGTGCTGGTAGTGGCAAAGTTGCTTATTTATCTAAAAAATGCTAAGCTATGATTCTTTTGTTTCAAATTCAAAAACTACCTAAAAGAGCAGCGCTTTTATCGTGAAATTGACAATAAAGTCTCGTGTGTTTGTTTTTTTGCAAGAAGTTGAAGCGAACCCATGGAAAGCATTACTAAACGAACGTTCTATTAGTGTTGACTGTTTCAAAGAAATATTTGATCAGTTACCGTTATAATTACCACATTGCATCATCTTCCAAACAATCAACCATGAGCTAGCATTGCTAACTGTTCACAGGCTTACGGAATACGGCCGCTTCCGTCTGATTCTACTTCAATAAATTGTATTTTTTTCGTAAAAAATAGTTTATAATTAATTATAATAATAGAATTTAAATTTTAAATTATTTTTTTCATGAGCATTTTTATTCCGAATACTAAAGTTTTAATCTCAAGTACAAAAACTAAACAGATTTCAAATTGTCAGTCATTAAAATACTTTATATTTATTGTAAAAAAAAAAAAAATAAATTAAAATAAATAAAAAAAAAAACCAACGGATTGCCCGGCGCCCCTTAAAGCTTGGCGCCCGGGTCAATTTGCCCCCTTTGCCCCTTCCTCTCGAAGGCCCTGTCTATTAGTTTGTACCGAATATCAAGAGGTTCGAGATTTGATGACAGCTTTGGCTATAAGAACTAAGTTGGTAAGGATAGAAGCGTGAACTCCTTGGTTCCTGGTTAACTGTGGTGCTATGGGATAAGACAGTTAAGTTAGCGACCATGGCGTAGTTGTTAGAGCACTTGCTTTAGAACCGTATTTTTTTTAAAAATGCTCTTCCGCAGTGCTCTGTAACAAGAGCGTTAGATCTACTAAAGGCACCTAAAACAAAAATTGAAAAAAAGTCTTTTTGGAGCACCTTAGTAAATAAAAAAATAAAAAAAAGAATGTCGGGTATACTTTTACTTTTATAATCATGATTTTATTTTAAGATTATTCAAATATTTATCCGGCAAACTTTGAATGTTTTACCGGTCAATTATAAGCTTTTAATTTGTTGTCAATATGTTAAAGATGGCCGTGGAGAAACAAAATAAAGATCCCGAGCCATCAAGCTTATCATTTAAGTTTCTTTCTAAGAAAAAAAACAACAAACTTGTTGAAAGAAGCTCAAAATTCAAAAAACTTGATTCCGAGACTTTTGAGGATGACAACGATAAAGACTATATTGTTTCTGCGGAAGGACAAGAGCTACAAAGGTTTAATTTTTTGATTTTTTTTATACAAATGAACTTCTAGCACAAAAGAACAGACAGTCTTTGTTAATTGAACAAGATATGAATGCTCATTAAATCAACAATTATTGTAGAACCATGGTGTTTTTAGACTTTACTGGAAAAAAAATAATGACTTTTTGTCAAAACACCTTGTAATTAAGTATTGAAAATTGGCTGTGTAACGACTTCGTGTGTAATAGCACCTAAGTCGCTAATTTCTCCCCATCCCCTATCTTTATGATAGAATATATTATACTGATTCAGAGTCATTTAAAAACAGAAGTCTAAAAACTAATTCATTTATATTCAATTTAATGCACATTAATAGATGTACATACAATGACTGATAGTTAGGTACTGGCACAGATAAATGTACATAAGTTGACCGAATTTAGGTACTGGTGCAAGTAAATGTACATAAATCAACTGAAAAATAGCTACTGACACAAATAAGTGTACATAAATTGACTGACAAATATGTACTGACATACATCAACTGACAAATAGGTACTGATGTAATTAAATTTAAATGTATCTACTTACAAATAGGATTGGCACAATTAAATGTACATGGTTTAGGCTAGGGTTAGGGTTAGAGATCAATCAGAAAATGATGCATTTTTTATCTTGAAACAGTTTTGGTTTTATAGAAACCAGGGTTTTTTAAAGGAATTAAATCATAACCTAGTATTAAAAAGATAGCAAATATTAGAGTTTTTAGTGTGATTTTTTATACTTCATCAACAAATTAGAGTACTTTCCTCAAATTTTCAAACCCATGTTTTTATATGAATAAGTATGTATTCTATCATAATCAATCATAAAAAAGGGGTGGGGTGAGGAAGAGAAAAAGTCTAGTAGCGCTGATACCTGAAAACAATGTAAAATTGTTAGGAGTAACATTAGACCAGTATCTGACCTTTAACAAGCAGATTAAGAAAGAGCCACTCCTTCTTAGACAATTATGATAAGAGCAGCAGCAAATCTATTGAGAAATTATCAAAATGATTATAATGGAATGGTGCTTAGTCATATGGAGTTTGTTAGTTCATTTTACATTTCACTACCTAACACCCAAATAAAAAAATAAGATGTCATACAAAAACAAGCTGCAAGAATCATTTGCCATGCACCAAGAAACTCTCATGCAGCACCATTAATAGAAGAATTTAATCTCAAATCACTAACAGATAGAAAAACAGATCATGCATTGAAACTAATTAAATCAATTGTCTGAGGAAAATGCCATCCTGGTTTAAATGACCTTATCCAAGTTAACAATGATGGTCTTTTAAAAATAACATTATCGAAAAATACATATGGTAAAAAAAGATTTTCAATGGAGCCATTTTGTACAATGAAGAATTAAAAAAACAGAAAGAAAAAGATAAAAATAACAAAAATACAAAAAAAAATATATAAATAAATAACAAAAATACAAAAAAATAGTAAATAAGTAATTTTGTGTTCTGGGAGTAATTTTGTAAACAGTTGATGGCTTGTTCCTTAGTGAGTAATTCCATGCCATCTAATCAAAGTTTAAAATAATATTTTTTTTGTAAAAACTATGGACCTGGCACCTAAATTCTGCCTGTTGTCTGAAATATAATAATATATATATATATATATATATATATATATATATATATATATATATATATATATATATATATATATATATATATATATATATATATATATATATATATATATATATACATATATATATACATATATATATATATATATATATATATATATATATATATATATATATATATATATATATATATATATATATATATATATATATATATATATATATATCAGCGGGCGGTCAACGGTCAATGACCGCCCGAAATGACTGAAATTGCTGTTTTGACCTCCCAAAAAGAATTCTAGCCGGTCAAGATTGACCGATTGAAAAATCAGAGTTAGTCAGAAAAATCTTTTGTTAACCCAATTTTAAATTTTTTAGATTTCATAACACTGTAAAACTTTGATAAAGCGTCTAAAACAATTTTATTGCTTATATGCTACTTTTTAAAGTAGAAATAATTAATAAAATTGCTTTTATTCACTTTGTTGGAACGAAGCGAATTAAAATTTGCATCGCTGCAACGTGAAATTCGTCATCGTTTATTATACTCGCTAATGCTTCGACGAGTATTATATATGGCGTAAACTATATATATTAATTTTTTTGCTTCAGTTATTGAGATCAATTTTATTGTGTTTTTTTCCTTAACTGATTTAAGTTCTTATTTTATTATTATTTTAATAATAATATAATATACAATAATTGATGATTTTAGCTAAGCACTAAATTTATTTTTGCTCTCTCTATATCTTTTTATTTATTTTTCTCATAATTTTTTGTTGCAAAATGCATTTAACAAATGACTTCTTATTTTCTTCTTATTCTTCTTATTTCTTTCTTATTTTCTTATAATCTTCTTATTTTAATTTTAATTTATTCATAGTCAATAAAATTTTAAATTGTTAAGAAAGAGCGGCACACCAGGCCGCTCTGTGATGAAAATACAGTTTTTATATTTCAATTACGTTTATATTTCTGATGCCGGCGAAAAGAAAATTCGTATTTGAAATTTTTGAGGTTTGAATTCCCGCATTTTAGGTCAAAAACAATCGTAAGTTGTTACTTTATATAAAGAACATCGCTTAATTTTATTAAAAAAATTATAAAAAAGCGATGTTTTGAAAATATTTTTAGTCCTTTTTGTCAAAATTTTAGAAAAAGAAGAATTAAAAAAGGGTGGCGGGGGTCAAAAACAAAACTTTCAGGTTTTTTTTTGTTGTTGTTTAAATAGATTTTAAATAGATCTTTTTTTGTTGTTTAAATAGGTTTTTTGTTGTTTAAATAGACAAAAACACATATGAAACTGATTGAAAATCAAAAAATTGTTTAAAATGAAAAAAATTTATCATTTTGGGACACTCTAATACATCTCTCTTTCTCTCTCTCTCTCTCTCTCTCTCTCTCTCTCTCTATATATATATATATATATATATATATATATATATATATATATATATATATATATATATATATATATATATATATATATATATATATATATATATATATATATATATATATATATATATATATATATATATATATATATATATATATATGTATATATATTTGCTGATCTCAATCTTTTAGAGGTCGGCATCAGATCGCCAAAAAATTTGATACTAAGGTCTTACCATAAAACATAGAAATAAGGTTGACATTTTTTTTGCCAACTTCAAACATTTTTAGGTTTGCAGTTTGGTTGGCATTTCCAAATGCCGCCCCTAATTCCAAGGGCTGTATATATATATATATATAATATATATATATATATATATATATATATATATATATATATATATATATATATATATATATATATATATATATATATATATATATATATATATATATATATATATATATATATAATTTGAGTATCTTTTTTAAAGACAGCAATCTGTTTTCAGGTTAAATGATTGCAGCTGGTGGAAAAAAGATAAGCTCCACCATGTTTCTGCACATTAGGAGCAGAAACATGGTGTGGAGCAATTATCTGTAATTAAATCTATATTTTTTTTCTGAAATCTAAACTTTTGGTCAATATGTTTAACACCCTCTTTAAATAATTCTTTTGACATCAAACTTTTTATTTAGGCTCAATAGCAAAAAGGAGTATTTTTCTCATTTTTAAAACATCTATTAGACTTTAATTTTCCAATTACAAACAGAAAGTCTTTCTCCTTTAACCTTACCTGCAGCCATCCTAGTCACACAAACCTTACTATTTTTGCCTCCTGTGAATTTTTTCTTTTTAATGTTAACTTTATTTAGGCAAACATTGGTAGAAAAGACTAAATTTATCAGCATCAAAAATATTTTCTAGTAGGTATCGAAAGAGAATTGTAGGTAGTGTGGTTTTGAGCCATGAAGAAATAGTTTTTTCATTAACTTTGCCTCTCCAAAAATGATCATGAAAGATATACCATAAGAATTTCTCAAACAGTTTTCCTGAGATCCCAGGGGTGAAAATAACTAGGGAATATACTAGAATAAGGCTTTATTTCCCAGACATATCTTTTTTTAAAGTTAAAATTACTTTTTCAAAATATAAGAAAATGCAACTTCTTTGTTCTTGTTAATATAAAATACAAGTAAAAATTTTTTTCTTGTTTTTAAACAATAAACACTGTAAACTTTTTTTTTTCTTAAAAAGTTGTTAATTATTTTTTTAAAACAAAGTTTTAAAAAACATTCAAAATTAAAAAAGAATTTGTTGATTTTACAAGCTTTTTATACCTCAGAAGTTTAAAAAAAATGACATGAAAAACTTTAGAAAGTTGGATATTACTTTTTTAGTTTTATCAAAATATTACTTTTTTAGTGTCAAGCCGAAAAAAGTCATTTCTGAGATCATCATTCCATTGATTACAAAAAACAAATGGAGAGTTGAAGGTGATGACCTTGAGAAGGAAGCTGCAGAAGAAATACTTAAAGGTTGTTTTTTATATATTGCAAAAAAATATATATTTAATAAAAATATGATAATTATTAATTTTTTTTTTTAACTTATTCCGAGGGCTACCTATGTGTACCTGTTTTCACTTTTAACATGTGCTGTATATGGTTCTCATTTTATTTATCAGCATGCCATATTCTTTAAAATGTAAAAACAAAAAAAGGTTTATTTTATCAGCTACAACTAATTCTCCTCAAAACATCAAAAATGACACAAACTAATTAGAAAGTTTTATGATAACTTGATTTTTCCTATCTTAAATTTTTATACAAGAGAAAAGTATTTTTTCTCATTTTAAGTTTACGCATGAGAAAAGTATTTTTTCCCATCATAAATTTGCACAAGAGAAAAGTTTTCAATACATATTAGTATCTAACTGAACAAAGTTTCACTCATTAACTCTGAAAATTTTTAAATCATTGTTTCAACACTCTCTCAATACTATATTTCTAAAACACAAACCTTGACAATCAAGACTATTGCACATAAAAACAAGTTGAGCGTAGTACTAATAGGAATAAGGTGGGTATTGATCTTAGTACTTGTTACTTACTAAGGAAGTGCTGAATCACTACACCACTATTGCATCACCACTATGGCACCCATTTAGAGTCAACATCACTTTTTAGTTAAAAAATATAATCGCAATACATTTTTTTTGGTCATGGTACCCTCTTATAAATACAAACTTCTGCTTGTTAAAGTAAAATAGCAATAGCAGTCTTGAGCTCTCACAAGATTCGATTGAATCACCTAAATTTTTAAAAAATAACTAAAGATGAAAAAATTAAAAATTAAATCAATTGAAAATTAGCTTATTCCTCTGCAACCATTAAAGCTAGAAACTTAAAACTTCTGCAAAAATGACTAAACCCAGGCAGCCATGACAGTTGGCTTCTAATTTTTTAAATTGTTTTTCAAATTGTTGTTTCAATACTCTTTCAACTCTTTAACTTTGAAACACAAGTCTTGACAAACAAGGTTGCTGTGTAGAGAAACAAGTTGAGCATGGTGCTTTCAGGTGCATGATGGGATCAATCTTAGAATTTCTTGCTTATAAATTAAGCGCTGTTATTATTATTATTATTATTATTGTTTTTGTTGTTTTTGTTGTTGTTATTTTTATTATTATTGTTGTTCTTATTATTTTTGTTCTTATTATTGTCATTATTATTATTGTTGTTATTGTTATCATTATTGTTGATGTTTTTATATTTGTGTTTTTGTAACAAAATGAATGTTTCAATATAATAGCTACAATTTGTAATAAAGTATTTGTGCTTATTTAAATTACAACATCATTACTAATGTGTACAAATAAGTCAGATAGCATTTTAAAAATATGCCAAACTTATCTTTTAATTTGTCATGAAAAAAGACAACAATAGGCAAAATTTTACTTTACTTTATATATACATCACTAAAGGATATACATTTAATGAAATCAAAAAAAAAAAAAACACAGAAAATTTTGTATTAGTAAAATAATAGCTGTTTTTTTTATTATTATTATTATCTGAAAGTGAAAAAATAGGAAATGCTACAAGTTTTATGTTTTTTCAATCTCCTGACAGCTTGTCATCTTTAATAAGTTTATGAAATATTGATAAAAATGTAAAACAATTTGTTAGAACCTTTACTTTTACGACATTTTAAATTTAAAAGTTAAAAAAAGATTAAAACCATCAGTTTTTGTAATATTCTAAAAACATTATAAAAACATGTTAAATTTTGTACTTTGCCAGAGATCAATTTTAAAACTTTTCACTTTGAGGCAAAGTCTCAGCCATTGCTCTAGTACAACTGTTTTAGAATCTATTTTACACAAAAAGCGCAAAGGTTATAATTTAAAATATAGGTCAGGATTAGGATCATCATAATCAACTTGGTACTGGAAGTATAGCAAATCCTACCACTTTGTAGGATTCACTTTTCTAGGCAAATTCATAAGTTAACTCTGATTTATAATACCCCTTAGGGGTTTTGGTTAAGTAAAGGCTTGTCTCAATAAAAATACTCATCTTGAAAAGATCTTGAAAATTTTAGAACTTTTTTAGGTTAAGAATCTTGCTCAAGTCTTCCTTGAGTCCAAAAGCAGATACATGACAAATGTTTTATATAAAAGAAAATGGTTTTATCTCAGATTGATATCTACTTCCATGGTTCAACTAAATCTGGAATTTTTACGATAGAGTTTAAATTAATTATGTGTAATAACAACAATTATGTTATTGAAAGCTCTAACCATAAAGAATAGTTTCAAAAATCTCACATAGTTATTGAAAAGTAAAGTTGATGGTTTTGCTTAACTATTTTTTGTCATTTGTCTATGTTTTTGTAAATTTTTGTATTTGTTTTATATGTATGGATAAACATTGTTATATTATTGAATTCGGTTGTTGCATAATTGCAAACCAGGTCTGTTTAGGTATTGGTTTTGATGTTTTCATATATTTTTAATTTTGTTTTTTTAGAACTGAGAGAAGAGAATAATAGCAGTGTTGAAGTAGGACCTATTCTTATGCAAAACCGACCACCCATTCCACGCAATGGAGAAGAAATAAATGAAATGTACGATATATCTGTTCGCCCAGAACCTGTAAGTTATGTTTTTAAATATTTTAGGTTAAGTTATTAAGTTAAACTAAATAAAGTTATTATTTTTATATTAAATAATTTTTTTTTTTAATTTTGTTATTGTTTTAAAGTCTAATTATAAAAATAATTTAATCTTACATACATACACACATGATTTAGAGCACATTAGAAGATTATGATAGCATTCCAATAACTGTATTTGGAACAGCAATGCTTAAAGGAATGGGATGGAGTGTAGGAAAACCAATTGGTTTGAACAATACAGGTTTAGTTGAACCTATAGAATACATTCCAAGACATAAAGGGCTTGGATTAGGTGCTGAAAAAATGAATGAAACAAATAAATCAATTCGAAAAAGGAAACTTGGTGAAGATGATATAAAAAAGAAAGTAAGCAAAATTATTTATAGATAGATTAACAGTTACATTTTTTCATGAATAGTCACTTTCTTTTTCTTTCTTTTTTTTTTTTTTTGTTTGTTCTGGATTGATCATGATAATTATAGACTAATATATTTCTATTTTATTTAGATGCTATTTTTAACAGATTTTTTTTTGTTTGGTCATAAATTTTTACCTTAATAACATGAACCTACAATAAGCAATCTTTAATGCAGATTATTAGTAAATAAAAATTAAGTGAAGTCATATAGTATAAACTTATGATATATAATATATGGAATACTGTTGCCATATCTGGGGCGAATCTTCCAGTTATTCCCTTTCTCTTTTAGACAAGGTGCAAAAATGCATTGTAAACATATATATAACGTTTATTACTTCTGTTTTATGAAACTTGCAATAATTTTGAATAATTTTTGAGCTTGGAATTGTGGGTAACCTTTCAGATTTCTTTCTAAATTAGCTTGAAGTCATCACTGTAAATTTCAAGAAAATCTAAAACTGAAAATTTTGTTGTTTTATTTTTTAAATAAAATTCAAATCTACTTTTTGTGACTACTCAAAACTGATATATTACCTTCTGATATATTATATCTTCCGAAACTGATATATTTTGACCTTCCAAAATGAATTCTTGCCTAAGATTTGACCTAAGATCTTATATCATATCCCATGAAATTTTTTTTTGATTTTAAAAGTAGTCCGTGTGCGCATTTCAAAACTATTAAAAAATAAATCATTTTTTGGTAGCTTTTTGAGAAATCTAAGCTTTAAGACATGTTTTAATTATTTTTTCTTTCTTACTCTGGATTCCATTCTTTAACATGAGATTAATGCTCCTCTGACTCACCCTAAGACCCCTGCAATAGGATTAAATAGTTGTATATAATTTGTTTGGTTGTTTGATCTAGTGGATTGATACTTTGAGGATTGATTTAGAAATAAATTTTGATAATAATTTATGTATTCTAGTCAGAACATTGACTAGTTTATCACTTTTTTTTTTTTTTATTTTATTGAAGAGGATAATGTAGGTCTACAGGAATACAATGCCCATATAGAATAGTTTTATTTATAAAATTGGTGTTGTGTTGTCCTACCTTTCGTATTTCCCAAAATTGTTTGAAGTCTTGATGGACTGATTCCAATGCTTGCTCAGTCCAATACCCTAAACCTTAATTCAAAATATTTAATGTTATTATTTTTATATGTTAAAATTTAAAAAGTTATCAGTTAATTTTCTAAATATGCACTTACCAAACTTTCCTCATTTCATAACAATAAACTCTTCAACATGATGCTCCACTATATGAACTTTTAAAGGAATGTTTGAACCAAGATCTCTGAAACTTTGTGAAAATTTTTAAATATAATCAGAGTAGTTTGGATATAATGTTTTCCCAAAACACCCATGAACAACATCTTTAAAGTCTCTCAAAGCTTCCATATATTTGGCACAAATAATATTGTGCTCATCCAGATAAATTTGAAAGCAATCAAGTTTTTTTAAAAAGTCGTTGGATCCATTTCCTTCTAACCTATGTTTACCTTGATAAGGTACTCTGGCAAGATTAATTGTAGATGGATAATTATTTACAAAATTAAATCTTTCATTAGTGTCCTCAAACAAGTTTTTTTCAATTATTTTGAGCAACTTGTTTACTATGCCCAGCAAAATATTTAAGCCTGGTACATTAACAATTTTATCTTTTTTAGAAAAACAAGGAGCGACAGATTTTCTTCCTCAATTCAATCATATAAATCAAGCAATTTCTAACATCTTATTGTCACTAGTAAATTTTATACTATGTTAAAAACAATAAATGTTTTTTTTAAATAAATTATATTTTTTGAATTTAGTAGTAAACAATCTATACCTTCTATGAAGTTTGCTCTGTGGTTGTTTCAGTTTTGAATGTGAAAAGTAAGGTGTTTTAGGTTCAACTACTCCAATAGAAACAACAAGCTTCTTAGGGCCAAAATTGTTCAATGTTATTTTTGCATCATGGTTTACTAAATTGTTGATTGTGGTGGATAAATCCTTTTCTTTAGTAACAGGTGAGGTCGATTGTACAATATGCATCAAATTTCTTTACTTAGCTAACTTTGTGCAGTGATGTTTAATACCTATTCCTATTTATTGAAAACAACTTCTGCAAAGAACAAGATTTTCATTGGTAGTCAAAAGATTCAAATTGTGACTTTGATCAATATCTGGATTAGTTTCACAAGATACCATTGGTGGAAGAGTTGCTGTTTCAGTACCATTTTTACGCCCATTAACACAAATAAAACACTCGCATTTCCCACCTCGAATAACTCTAGTATTAAGACCTAAAAGTAATAAGAAGTTATTTTTTTATATTATCTAGATTCAATATTTTAGATTTAAAATATTGTTTATAAAAAGAACAATAAAAATGCAAAACATAATTTTAATGGTTTTTATTGGCTTATTTTCTTAAAAAGCTTCGTACTTAGGTCGAGCTTTGAATAAAAATCTTTTTGAATCTATTTTCTCTAAACTAACTAGATTTTTTCTGCAATTAGAACATTACATTTTAGGCAGATCAGGCCTTTTCCCAAAAAAATCTCTTAATAAGATTTTCATAATTTTTTCCTTGTTTTGGACCTGGCTTATTGCATTTAGTTTGAGTGCATCTTAAATAATTACTTTTTCTCATACAGCATATGCAAAAGCATTTTAAAAACTTGTTATAATCTTTAGCGAAGTATGGCATTTCTATTCTATTCTTGAGAAATAGTTTCTGTATTTTTAATTGGCTCTTAAATTTAAATTAATATAAGTTATTTAATTAATTAATTAAATAAAGTTGCTGTTATTGCTAAAATATGTTTATAAATATTGTTAAAGTCTTTTAAACCAACAACAATTATAAGCAATTGGAAACTAATAAATATTATTATAGCTAATTGCACTGTTGCGATTACAGAAAGTAAACAACTATAATGATTGACAGAAAAATATTATTTCAATACGAAAATATTGTTATTTATAAAATTTTTTATTAAAAAGCTACCAACAAATGATTTAAATTTTGATAGTTTCCGAATGTACAAATGTACTACTTTCAAAAACAAAAACAAAATTTTATGGGACTTGATATAAGGGTTAGGTCACCTTCAGGGTACCCATGTGCCAGTTAAAAATAAAATGTTAAACACTATTAATATTTTTGCTTCGTTAATAATATTAAATATGATATAAACTGTTAATATTTTTGCTTTGTTAATAATATTAAATATGATGTAAACTATTAATATTTTTGCTTCATTGATAATATTAAATATGATGTAAACTATTAATATTTTTGCTTCGTTGATAATATTAAATATGATGTAAACTATTAATATTTTTGCTTTGTTGATAATATTAAATATGATGTAAACTATTAATATTTTTGCTTCGTTGATAATATTAAATACGATTAAACTATTAATATTTTTGCTTCGTTGATAATATTAAATACGATGTAAACTATTAATATTTTTGCTTTACTTCTTTAGATTACTTTTATTTTACTTTAAAAGTCTGTTTTTTTATAAATGATTAAAGTTCTTATTTTATTATTATTTTAATAAAAATATTTAATACATTGTTTTGATAATAATATAATAATATATAATAGTTTTTGTGTTTAACTAAGAACATATTTTTTTTTCAACTGTACTTAACTTTTTTCTTTTCTTTAAATCTTTGTATCTTACTTCTGTTACAGCATGGGGCTCTTACATCTTACTTCTGCTACAACGTGGGCCTCTTACATCTTACTTCTGCTACAACATGGGCCTCTTACATCTTACTTCTGCTACAACGTGGGGCTCACAGTGGCTGGTGAACTTTAATTAAGATAAAACTTTTTTTCAGCCAATCGTTATCGCAATAATTTAGATCTCCCTATATTTATGAACGGTAATGAACCTTCATCTTCTAGGATTAACTCTTACTTCTGATCTTTCTTGGAAACCATATATAAAATCCATTGCAAAATTAGCATTTGCTAAAGTTGCTTATTTTATCGAGCTTGACACTTTCTTATTCTGGATTCTATTCTCTATTTCTATAAATCTCAAATCCGGCCTTGTATGGAATACTGTTGCCATATAGGGCAGATCTTCTAATAATGCCCTTTCTCTTTTAAACAAGGTACAAAAACACATTGTAAAAATAGTTGGACCTGGTGCAAAAACACATTGTAAATATAGACAACCTCCAACCATTATCACATTGTCGTAATGTTACTTCTCTTTCTCTTTTCTACAAATGCTATAAAAGTTACTGCTCTAACGAGCTAGCGCCTTATGTGCCATCTACTAAAATTTATTCTTGTGTTACTTGTCATTCAATTAAGTTTCATCCTTTTTCTGTTATTGTTCCTAAGTGCTCCAAAAACTCTTATTCGTCTAGTTTTTTTCCTCGAACATCAGATCTTTGGAGTTTCCTTCCTCTTGCTTTTCTGATTTATATAATTTGCAATCTTTTGTTTGTCTGAAAAAAAAAAAAGTCGTCTGTCAGTCGTTATCTTGATCTACAATCTTCATCTTTTCTCTTCCAGTAACTTCCAACACTAATTAGTGGTTGCTTGCAGCCTTGTTAAAAGCAAAGATGTTTTAAAAAAAGAAGGAAAAAAAATTTTCTTGTAAATTTTTGTTGCAAATTGCAATAAAAAAATTGTTAATTTAATTGCGTGTTTGTGCTTTTTTTTCTATAGTTATTTTTAACTAATTAACATTAGCAGTTTTAAAATGATTTTAATGAGCAAAGAAATGAGATATGCAACTATTTTTCATTAATGTGGTTAACTTTAAAGATTGAAATTTTTATTTTTTTATTATTTAAAATTGTTGTACGCAACTAAAAACATTTTCTCTTCCAACTGCACTTTTTTTGTTTTTGTATTTATTCGATCTTTATTTTTAATTTTTTCGTAGCTTTTAAGGCCATTTGTGAAATCATTACAATAAATAAATTATTTTTAAATAAATTTAAAATTATCAATAGCGCTTTTGCACTTTTTTTTTTTTTAATAATGAAGGAATCAAGCATATGTTTTCACTAAAAATATATTTGAAAATATATTTATAGTGAAATTTATGTAATATAACAGTTATAATAGCATTTCACAAAACAATTTCTTTTAGTATTAAGTATTCAGTTTAAAACTTTTAAATATTTTATAAAAATTGTTTTATATTTAAAAAAAAATTCAAAGTTAAATTACTTGGATGGTATAATTAAAAATTTGAATAGTATCAAACTTTCATTTTTAATTGAATGGAAATCTGTGCGTGCGAGAATTAATTTAAAAAAAAAAAACATTAGATGGGAATTTGAATGTAAATTATTTGTGCTTCCATTTTAAAATGTTTTAATTTTTTTGAAAATTATTTCAATATGAAAATATCGTTATTTATAAAATTTCTTACTATCCAATTTCTAAAAACAAAAAGATAAAAATTTTGACCGTCCAAAAAAAACAGTTGACCATCAATTCCATGAGTTAGCCAGTCAAATTGACCGCTTGCCTTTAATTTCTTATTTTCCATGCTGCCAGTAGGAGTATATTTCAAATGGTTTTAAAATTCTAAATTACCATCCATGAGACTTTAACATGATTTTCACTCATTATAAACATTTTTGCATCACTTAAAGTCTGATTAAATTAAAATAGTCATTTTAATTTAATCAGATTTGTATTTTTTAACTTACTAATAAGAATATTTTTAAATTTAAATTTAATTTTTATTTTGTAATATTTTGTAAACTAACAGCCGGTCAACGGTCAGCAAACGCCCGAAATGACTAAAATTGCTATTTGACCTCTCAAAATCGAATTTTTGTCCTGTCTTGGTTGACCAGTTGAAAAAAAATGAGTTTTGAAAAACAAGGTTTGAAAAATAATCCAAATGTAATTTGAAAAATGATATAAAATTTCATAAAATCATTTGTATTTAGAAAATTTTTTAAATAGGTGCACAGGAGAGTTAACAATTTTATTGTTAATTGCTAATTAACATAAGCAGTTTTATGGAGTGTTTCATAAAATGATTGTCTTCTTAATAGTAAGCATTCAGTTTAAATAGCTGTGCGCGAGAGTTAACAGCGTTATTGTTAACTAATTAAAGTTAGCAGTTTTTAAAACAATTTTAATGAGGTATTAAATGTGCAATTTATTTTTCTTTTACGTTGTTAACTTTTAAGATTGAAACTTTTATTTTGTTATTATTTGAAATTATTACAAGTAACTAAGAACATTTTCTCTTCTAACCGTACTTTTTTTTTCAATTTATTTAATTTTCTCGTAGCTTTTCCCACCATTTATACAGTGCAATATATAAATTATTTTTATATAAATTTAAATCTATTAATCCGTGTTTGCATATTTTTTTTCTATTAATGAAGGAATCAGATGAAAATATATTTTTAGTAAAAACTTTGCTTTATGTAACATAAGTAACTGTTATAGTAGCGTTTCACAAAATGATTTCTTTTAGTATTAAGTATTAAGTTTTATTTAAATTTATAATTAAATTTAAGTTAAATTAAATTTTTTTATATTTTATAAAAACTGTTTTGATATTTAAAAAAAAAAAAGTTCAAAGTTAAATTATTTGGATGGAATCAAACTTCCTTTTTTGATTGAACAGAAATCTGTGCATGTGATTTATTTTAAACAACAGCTGTTAGTTATTTATTAGAATTAGTTATTTGCATTTCCATTTAAAAATGCCTTGATTTTATTTAAAATTATTTTAAAAAGTATAAAAATTAATTTTGAAGCATTATTTATTATTTTTGTATTTATAAAATTTAGTCATGAAGAACTATTACTAAGATAAAAATTTAAACAAAGAAAATTTTTTGTTTTGACCATCCAAAATAAATAGTTGACCATGTGCAAACAAAAACTTTAAATTATGATTACACCAATGCTAACCAATAACTTTAAATCAAATAAATCTTTAATTTCATAAAAAATGAAAGTTATAGTTAGAACCTGTTATAAAACAGGTTCTAACTATAACTTTCTGACCCGAGAAAATCCTTTGGTGGAATGATAGCCCACACTATGGGGATCACTTAGATATAAGTATCAAAATCAGATTACAATGTCCTGGTAAGCTATTTTCATTATGATAGCTTTATTTTGCTTTTTACAGTGTAAAAATCTCCAATTTACATCAATATAAACATGTTAAACAAAATGATATATTCTTGAATTTACACAAGTAACAAACATAAAGTATATTCACAAAAAATTTTCTTTTACATGGAGCAAACTCTAAAATAATTCATTCTTATATCTCTTTTTAAAATGACTTTTCACATGCAATATTTATTATTGAAGTTAACAAGACAACAATGCAACTTCTTACTGTATTCTAGATGATGATAGGGCCTTTTGTACCTTTGTCAATGTATCTAAAAGTTGTGATGCTTTGCTTTTAAGCATAAAGTGGCCATATCTATCATCAAATCTTTCACATGGAGAAATACTGCATGGACCTTGGGTGTTACAGACACATTTGTAATGTCAGATAAGACACTCTGAATGCTTTAACTATTTGTGGGTAGTTTAGATCAAGGTTGCATCCAAAACAGCCAGACACTATCGCATTGAATTTTTGAAAAGTATCAACGAATGGGATGGCTGCATAACATTAGTGTTTCTCAGCAGTTGATTGAATAATGTGAATGTTGTTTAGCAGCTTTCTGGACTCATTTCCTGCAAAATGTCCACCATTATAAAGTTGTTGATTAATGTGTAGTGCATCAGTCCAAAGAGTTGCTTGAGGAAAAATTTAAAGTAGTTAAGCAAATCGATAATTAAAAACTCCAATTAGGAGATGCAATTCCATGGGAGGAAGGAACTTCAAAACCATAGTGTCTTCAGGTAGTTTAAATATTGTAATCACCAGCTTTTCTGATATTGGAACCTGCTGTCTTAAAGAGTGATACATTTTTTTTCAGAGATGCAAAAGTGCTCAATTTCCCTTGATTTATGAGTTCCTTTGAACCAGATTCACGCTGGGTGCAGGGATGTGCACTTTAGTGTAATTGAAGCCCACAAATATAATTTGCAAGTTTTAGATCACAGGACAGGACAAATTCCTGGTCTTTCAAATTAATCAACTCAATAACTTGCAAAACATTAGTATAATTTTTTTGAATCTCTTCAGAAACAGCAACAATAAGTTGTCGTTTGACAGCAGTATCCTTAAAAACATTGCTTGTACATTTAAGTTTTGCTGGGGAATGCTAAGTTCGTAATTCAATAATTCCCAAGCTAACTTTCAGGAACTCACCTACTCTGTCAATTCCAACTTTTTACTTTTTTATGTGATTTTTTGACATACTTGTCATGGCTATAATTTCATTTTTTGACATACTTGTCATGGCTATAATTTTATTTCACTTCTCATGGCTATAATTTAATTTTTAAACTCATGGAAGTCCTTGCAATGTATGTCAGTCCTCACACATCTATTGTGATCTTGAATTGATGACCTTGTGAAATGATGTACAAGCTGTTTGTCGAATTCATAAAATTTTATGGTGTAATTTTTCTCAACAATCTGTTGTTAGGTTGACTGATTAATAGTAGCTGTTAGCCTCTTGATGTCATTGTTTGAAAGCCCTTGAACTTGAGCAAGGTCTTTTACACTTATTGACAAATTTAGAGGGAAATGTTATATAACTGATGATAAACCTATAATGAATGAATGCAAAATGTCAAAAGTTTAACCTGTCTTTAATTTGAACTATAAAAAACTAAATTTAAACCTTGTGTTACTGGAAGCATCTTTCCACCATAAGGCTGACTTAATCAAGCTGTTTCATGTAAAGAAAGAGCTTTATTTGAAACAACAAGAGCTGCAACTCTTTTTGATGCCAAAAGATCTTTTGTTGCAATAGCAACAAGATTATTTCTCAAAGTGCCTTTTGTGCAGTTGTTATGTTTTGTGTAGGCATTTTTTTTCTATTGTTGAAGGTGTTCTAGCTGCTGAGCTTTGTTCAAATTCAATTTTCATTTGACCATTTTTTCTCAGTTTTCCAATTGAACAGATCAAGCAGTCACAGTAAGTCTTGAGTTTCTGAACTACGTTTTACAGTCTCAAACATATACAATGATGGGAGTGCAATGTCCTTTCCACATTCCTTCTTTCTCAACAAAAGCGACAATTCCAAGTGGAATTTTGTCATCATGAAAGTCAATTTTCTCTTTCAGTACAATCTGAAATTTTTCTTTTAGATTTGATGTTAGCTCTTGTTGACATTTACTGAAACAAAGAAAACAAGCAGTTTTCCTGCATTCTTGTTGGTTTTTAGCAGTATTTAGCAAATTAGATGTGCACAGTTTAGCTCTCTTTGGTAAAGTAAAAACGGAGTGTTGTATCTCTAAGTTTGTCTTTAAGTTATATAATTTGATGACATCATAATAAACAACATAATACAATAATCAAGGCATGATAATTAGTGAGGCATGATAATAAGCAATATGATATCATAGCAACATATTTATATAATATTATATTATTTATTCTTTTTAAATTTTTTTAAAACTGATATGATATATAAGCTAGTTAATATTGCAGCAATATTCTAATGCAACAATAATATTTTGATTAGTTATATATTATATAAAATAATACAAAGCTCTTGAACGTAAAACAGTGCTCGATATTATGATAATATATATATATATATATATATATATATATATATATATATATATATATATATATATATATATATATATATATATATATATATATATATATATATATATGCATGTATATATTTGTGTGTGTGCGTGTGTGTGTGTGTGTGTGTATAAAATTTACTTTAAGTTTATTTAAAGTAAAATTTTTATAATTTTAGTTTTTTGTGTTGTTTTTAAAACAAAATAAAAAACACTTTACGCAAATTTACACCAAAAAAAAAAGAAAAAGAAAAGATCATTTATATACTATGTAAATAAAATAATATCTGAATATGAATGAATGGAATAAGTATAAAATTCTATAATACACCATGTTTTTAGGATTACACTCCAATCATTGAAAAAGATGGAAGAGTAAGGCATATTAAGGGTTTAAGCGAAGAAGTAAAAGATAATTCAATAGGTACTAATTTTTAAAAAGTCATATATTTTTGGAGGAATAAACATTTAAAAGACTTGAATTTAAAAGACTTGACTTGATGAACCTAAACCTAATGGGTAAAGATATTTACATCTGTCAACTACATTTGTCAAATATCATCTGGAAATTCAATGATCAGATGTTATTATACGTCAGTGTATTTACAGATGTTGTTGAACAGATGTAGGTATACCTCATTATATTTACAGATGTTGTTGGACAGAAAAAGTTTTGAATGTAAAGAAAACTAAATTAAGAGTTAAGAGTTAGGAGAGAGTTAAAAATTTGAAAAAAAAAAATGTATTTATCATTTATTTTTAAAAATAAGTGTATTTATATATGTAAATTTTACCTAAAAGCATTGATTTCCATAAAAAAAGGAAATGATTTGAAAAGTTAAAAAGTTGTTTTACACTTTTATTATTGTACTACATTTGTATTACACTTGAAAATTTGTAAGTTGTGTTATAAACTACAACTTTTCAAGTCTTCTGTTAACCATTTCCTTGCTCTTTTTGCATTTATATATATATATATATATATATATATATATATATATATATATATATATATATATATATATATATATATATATATATATATATATATATATATATATATATATATATATATATAATATGCCTAAAGCATCTCATCTGTTGCAGGCAACAACGCCAAACGCCAAAGAATGAGGAAGCTATAACAACTTCAGGACTGCATTTTTATTTTGCAGTTTTGTTAGATTATTAAGTTTAAATTTTTTTCAATGTATTTGTTCAAGCTATTTTTAAAAGAGTTAGTGCTTTGCTGCATAACAACATTATCTGGTAGTGAATTCCAAATCAAAGCAACTCTATTGTTAAAGAAATGATACTGTTGAGCACAGTTCCTTATGATTTCTCTGCAGTATTGTAAATGTTGGTCGGCTTGTGGAGAGACCTTCATAGGTTCTTTATGCCAGACTACTTTATTTTTAAAATTCTCTAGTTTGTATTTTTGAATTAGATCTCCCCATTGGCGTCTCTTTTCTAGTGATGAGCATTTAATTGCGGAACAGCAAATAGAGTAATTAAGGTTATGAAGATTGTGTGGTATCTTTGAAGCACATTTTTGAATTTTCTTTAAAATTTTTAAAATCTTTTTTTAAATCAGGTGACCATATTGACACAGCATACTCTAAATGTGGTTGCACATAAACTTTATAAAGTTTACTCTATTTCTAGATATAAATGTATTTTTTAGAATTCCAAGCATTCAATTAGCTTTATATGATGCTTTTATATATAAATATATATATACTTATTTTTTTTATTTTTTATTTTTGCATTCATTAACAATATTAAGAATTATAAGCAGATGCTAGATAGTAACCATAACCAAATAGCAATATAGAATAATTCCTCCTAATAAAAATAGTAATAAACTCTTTTTACTTTATATTAGTGCTAATGTTGAGATGTTATGTTTCTAATGTTTTTACAACCTTGATATACTTTGTAAATTGTTTTTTATAAATCTCCTAGGATATTATGCATGATTCATATGAAAGTAAATTTTTAAAAATAATAAAATTTTTTATTAATATAGTTGGTATAGAAGCCACATACATTTACATTGTTTTTTTTTTTTCTCTATTTCAAGTACATTTTTTAAAATAATATACTTTAGGATATTTTCCTGGTTGTTATGTATATATTCAAAATGGTCCACACAAAGATTTATCTGGAAAAGTGAGTTTTTTAATTTTATTTATACTTTCATAAAATTATTATTCATTAAACTGAAATCAATGTATTGTTATTAATATTTTCCAACTTAATTTTGCAGATAAGAATAACATTTTCCATCTATAATCTGAAGATATAAATAATATTTTTTGTCCATAATCTGGAGATATAAATAATTAGGAGATGAGAATATTTTATTTAAGCACAATCTTTAAGTTGAGTATTAAATGTACAATGTGTGTTATGTAATTACAACTATAAGTGTCTCATCACCCTATACTTTAAAATAAAGCTATTTTATTGGTACAATTATATTTTTATGTATGTGGCGTAAAGGTTATTTTAAAATTCATTTTATTTAAGATTTAAAAAAAAATTATTTTCTGAATGGAAAATTTTTAAATTGCTAATGGTAAGTTAATTTCCTTGATTTCTGATAGGTTAGTTAATTATTTATATTTCTGAGGGGTGAGTGCATTGGGTCTATTATTTATATTTCTGAGGGGTGAGTGCATTGGGTCTATTATTTATATTTCTGAGGGGTGAGTGCATTGGGTCTATTTTATTATATTTCTGAGGGGTGAGTGCATTGGGTCTATTTTATTATTTTTGAATTCTACTCTGATTAGATTTTTCTTAATGCAAAAATATTTTAACTTTTGACATTCTATTCAATTTTTAAATCACAATAATAATTGCAGTTATTATTGTAAATTACTTGCAGTAGTTATTGCAACCTTTACCTGCAGGGTAATCATACAGTTAAGCAGCCTAAAATATATTTTTTTTTGCTTTTAGCACTATCGTTAGTCAAAAGTAAAATTTAACTAAAAGCAAAGTAGATTTTTTTTCAAAATAAGTTTAATTTTTTTAAATTAATTTAAGATTAAAACTTTCATATTATGTAATTTTTGTGTATTTTTCTTCTATTTAGATTATTTAAGATACGCTTACCATACGAATAAAGTCATTAAACACTTATTTATTACTAGTGTTAGTTATTTAATTTAAAATTTTTAATTAAAATTACAGTTTTAACAACTTCTCTTAATGTAATAGAAAACTATTAACAGTTTTAACAACTTCTTTTAATGTAATAGAAAACTATTTACAAAATGAATTAAGAAAATTATTAACAGTTTTAAGAACTACTGAGACTATCCAACACAAATTTTTTTTTAATGAAAAAATTTAATATTTTTTATCTTATCTGAATTTTTTTCAAACTATTTTGTTATTTTATTGAAATTAATAAATGTTCTTATCAAGAACTGTTTGACATTTTGTTTCAAGTTTATAACAAGTGATGTGTATGCACTATTTAGATTATTTCAGTGGATGAGGATACAACTCGAATATCTGTACAGCTTAGAATAAGTCAGGAGGTTTGTATTTTTTTTCCATTGAAAAAAACTTTTAGATGTTTTTTCTTTAAAATATTTTGAAAGTTACATGTTTACTTTTATGCGATACATTGTTGGGTAAAAATGAATATATTTTACACAACAATATTACTAATTCTTATGAAAAATCGCCTTAAAATTTGGAAAATGCAATTAATTTAAAAGCCCAAAGTATAGCTAAAAAATAAACTTTGATAAGAGAATCAAATCAACTGCCTAAGCCTTCGTAACACTTAAAGACCATAAATGAGATTTTCTAAACAAACTTCCTTGTAGGTTATAGGTTCCCTCAAAAAGTAAGATTGGATATGTAGGCAAAATTAAAATGGACAAAATTAATAATATTCTAAGAAATAAATTAAATTTACAACAGTTGAAAAATACCACTGATGTTATAAATTGGTTCTCTATAATCCAAAAATATAAATGACTGTACATTATTCAATTTGACATTAATGATTTTTTGAGACATGAATATTTATTAAATACGTCTACTTAATAAATACTAAATACGTCTCTAGACGTATTTAGCGTTTTTGGTAAGGAAGGAGGTATGAACCTATTTTAATGCTCTTCGGCTGTGCTCTATGACAAAGTCTTCTTGGGGTACCTTAAACAAAAATTAAATATATATATATAATTTTGAAATTTGAAAAGTTAAGTATTTAATATATATTTATACTATACTTTTATTAATTTTTTTTTTAATTTAGGTGATTCAAATTAGCCAATACAATGCAGAACTTATAGACTTAGAAACATACAAACTTTCGTCAAGTAAAAAATATTTTTATATATTTACATAAAAAATTTATAATTTTAATTTTATTTTGAGCATTTATTTTTTTATTTAGCCTATCGGCATTATATTTATTTAGATAAATTATTCCAATTTATTTAGGTAAACTGTTGGAATTTATTTAGATAAATTATTCCAATTTATTTAGGTAAACTATTGAAGTTTGTTTAGATAAATTATTATAATTTATTTAGGTAAACTATTGGAATTTATTTAGATAAATGCTCAAACAAAACTACAAGCAAACCAAACAATAATATTAATCCTGTGAGGTAATTATTTTTTATTTATTTTTGTTATTGATGCCAACAACTTAATCAGTTGTTCAGTTCAGAATGATTTTGATTTTTGAATCTGTTGTTGATTTGCATACATTCTATTTTATTTGCATGTACTTGCATAAGTTTAATTTATTTGCATAGTTTGCAATTTTATTGGTTTACATAAATTGTATTTTATTTAGTATATTTTTTAAATTTTTAGCAGAGACAAAGAAACTGATGAGCCGTGTTGGTTAGTCCCTAATATCCGTGTACGCATAATCAGTCAGAAATATAAAAATGGCAAATTTTACAATAAAAAGGTTTCAAATTTCTTTGGAAAATGCTATGGTGAATAAATATATTTTTTTGGTTCACTGTAGAGTTTTTTTTTAATTATAGGTTAAAGTGCTTGATGTCATTAGTAAAAATGTATGCACTTGTAAGACAGATGACAAGACTCATTTAGAAGGTTTTGGGTTTCTCTTTTTTGTTTCATTTTTACCTTTTATTAGTATCTTTAGTTTTAATAATTGAATATAGAATGAGAAGCAATTAAAAATTTATTAAACTAAATTGTGATGCATAAGTAGATCTGTCTATTTTATTCTTTTACATATGTCTGGTAGTCTATTTTCAATTTTATATTTTCTAAGGCACTGTTCATGATAGGGCGATTTCAAGTAATTTAATTATTTTATTAGTTAAGTAATTGCTTAAACAATTCAAGTACTTAAGTAAATGCTAAAGGTAATGGATTGTGCTAAATATGTTGCCTGCTCTCTCAATAAAATTAGTACTTCTGTTTCATAAACTATTTTTGTTTATCTAGTTTTGTTATATAATTATTTATATATTTAAAAATAACTAAAATTGCAAAATAAAAAATGACTTAGCGGAACTTTCAAAGAAAAAATGATTTGAATATTAGAATACTAAATTCAACAAAGGATGAATATGTTGTTCTTAAACTTTCAAGGCAAAAAAAAGCAACAACAGGATTAATTTATCATTTTAGAAAAAGTAGAAAATATAAGAATAAAAAAGTTACAGAAGTATCTCGCTTTATCATCAGGATCAACTTTGAGTCTGAATTCTAGCCGTAATCCCAGGCATCAAATTCAGGCATCAATAATTGCCAGTTTTTCTGAAAAAGTATCTTCTGAACTTGTTTTGGTCTAAATAGTTTCTGTTGATTTTATTTCCCATTGAAAAGGCAAAAGCTTATATTTTTATTTAAATCCTAATAACCAAATTTTTGGAATGGTTACAGATTAAGCCAGTGTAATGAAAAAGAGCAGTAGATTGTCTCAGCAGTAGTTGATGTTCTTTATAAAAAAGCAAATGGTCTAGTATAACTTAAAGATTCTTGTTATGAAATTTAGAAGACATTAAAGAAGTTGATGATAGTGAAACTAATTATTTAACTTCTGTCAATTGGAAAACAGTTGAGCTCTATGAGTAAGAGTTAAATCTATTCAAAAAATTAAAATGATTATAAATTTTTTTTAAATTTCACCTCTAAGAAATGATCTTTAACACTGTTGTCTTTATGACACTGTTGTCTTTATGAGTTTGGGAAAGAGTTGGCTTTAATTTTGGATACAAAGACATGTTGGAATTCAATCTTTAAATAGATTTCTACTAATTGAACCAGCAGTTAGGAAAATATTAGAGTATTTTAATGCATTGGAAATGCTATCAACTGATAATGGGATTAAAACTACTAGATATTTAGGATATTGTCTAGAAATTATTGAAGTTGCTGCTAATCTTCTTTGTAAAAAAGATAAAAGATAAAAATATCTTTGTAAAAGATACTACAATATTTCCTTTTGAGTCTATGATGAAAAGAATTTCAGAAAGAAGAAATTTTGAAATTGCAGACCTTTTAAGATATTTAAAGACACTAAATCAGCATAAGCTAAGATATCTATTTTAGACTATCTAAAGAAAAAATAACTTCCAAGTATAGCAAGAGATATTTATTCACATCTTTTTTATGATCATAAAGATTCTATAGCATCTACAATTAAATGTGAAACCTCCAATGTTAAAATTAAAAAACCTTTACAAAAAGAAATAAAGGCTGAAGTACTTTACCATTTCCTGTCCCAAAACTCCAATTTAATAATGAATAAGGTTTCCTTAAATGGTTTGGGTTGCATTAAAAAATAAATAACTGTATTTGAAAGATCAAATGGTTTTCCGAAAATTCCAAAAATATTGTACTTTGCAATCTTAAAATTTTAAATCTTAGCCACCATTGTCAGTTGAGGCAGAAAGATGCTTAAGTGCTGTTGAACTTTTTTGTTTCTATGTTAAGAAAATCAACATATTGAAAAAATCCGATATAATGGTTGACACATGTTTTTTGTGTACTAACTTGAAATTTTAGTTTTGTTGCTTTTTGTTATACTTATATAGTACTATCACACAAAAATGTTTCATTGTTTGGAAATCAACTAAAATCTACTTAAGTAACTTATTTTTAAAAAAATTACTTTATTAAATTGCTAAATTAATTATTAGCAAAATGTAAAGTTATTTTTTTTATATATTAATAGTTTATATAATAGCTTTTAATTGAACTCTGTATTTCTTTTTGTGTGTGTTTATATATATATATATATATATATATATATATATATATATATATATATATATATATATATATATATATATATATATATATATTGCAAACAAAAAGAAATCTGCCTGCTGAATGAAAATTGTAGAGCGACAGACTATATTTACAAATGTATAATATCTTCCCCAAACATGCCCAGCAAAGTATACATTGGTTTATCAGAAGAAGTGTGGAAAAAAAGGTATGTAAACCACAAGTAATCATTTAAAAATAAGAAACTTTCAAATGCAACCACTCTCTCAAAAAATATACGGGAAACTAGGGAAAAACTGAAAGAAACACCAGAATTAACTTGGTCTATCCTATAAAAGCCCCCGCCTACAATAATACAACAAAAAAATGTTTACTTTGTTTATATGAAAAACTGATCATTTTACTTTATAAAAATGCTGAAGAGCTACTTAATAAAAAAACAGTTAATTTTCAAGTGTCGTCACGAAAATAAATTTCTATTAAGTAACCACAAACCTGAAGAATAGATACACGCAGTCGTAACAAAATTTTTTTTAGACTAGAAAATTATTAAAAAATTGATTTGTAAAAATAAAATATTAAGTATACATGTTATCATGGGCAAGAAAGATGTAATAAATATCTGACCAAAATTCAGAAATCCGGCAAAAATTATGCCAGATTTGCTAACATTTTGCCGGAGCCGGATTTGGGCCATATTTGTCAAAATGGCCGGATTTTGGTCGGAGCAGGAGCCGGAGCCGAAATTCGGTACAGCCCTAATATATATATATATTTATATATACATGTATATATATATATATATATATATATATATATATATATATATATATATATATATATATATATATATAGTGCTTTTTTTCTAGAAAAAAAGGTTGCAGAACTCTACCTTTTTTATATGTCAAAAACGAAGTAATAGACCTTTCCCACAAGTCGTCAAATGCGCAATGCATTGTAGTTGTTGTATTCATTTAAGTTTAAACAATCCAAATAAAGTTTTTTTTTAATTCATTATATATTATATATTTTTTTGAAAAAATTATATATTTTCTAGTGATGAGTTCTTTTAATGCTAATTTAGAAAACAAAATAGATACTAGCTGTTCTCTGAGCTGTTTTTTGTGAACTTAAACATGATGAACTTGTTGCTTTCAATGAAGAAAAATCTATAAACAACAGTATTTTAACTTGATCAAGAGATATTTATTTTAGCCAAATATAACTCACAATTTTATCAAGGATTATCTTCTTAAATAGACTATATCTGTAGATAATGGTAAAAGAAGAGCTGAAAAGCATCAAACTCTTGGCTATCGCTTAGTTAAAGAAAATTTTGTAAAAATATAAAAGCATCCATAAATTTGTTTATTACATATTGCAATATTACAGCGTCTGTGAAACAGAAACAATGCAAAGTTTTACACACTTCTGGCAGTCTACTGGTGAAGTACTTTATGGTAAATGCAATTGAAAAGCTGAAAGGGGGTTGTTGTAAGCATGCTGCTGCATCATTATAACAACTAGTTGACTAAACAGAGACAGATATTAAACTGGTCCCAGAAAGCAAAACACATATAGATGTTTTACAGATATGGCATGTTTCAGGTGAATCAACCAACTCTGAAGCAATTTTTTTTTAAACTTGAGTTTTGAAAAAATTAATGCTTATAAAGACAAAAATAATATTTGAAAAAATCCTTTAGTTTCAGGAACCAGTAAATATTGTTTTGCAATTTTTTATGCAGTTCTAAAAATGTTTGCTATTGCAGTTTTTTTTTGTGTTGAAGATTTTAAAATATTTTCTAAAGAGTCTCTTTTTTAGCTTCTTCTATTATCTTTAATGCAGCTCAAAGTCCCCATTTTTTATGACCAAATATTTTTTTTGAAAAACCAATAGATTCTAAAACATAGCGTTGTAATGTTTTCATATATGTTATCCTTATATGTTTTACTTGATTTTTACAACCCACATTTACATTTTCAATCTAAAGAATTTTTAATACATTTATTATATAATAATACGAGGGGAAAAGAAATGTTTATAAATATAAAAAAAAAGGTTTTAAAAGAAAAAAAAGCACTATATAAATATATATATATATAAATATATATATATATATATATATATATATATATATATATATATATATATATATATATATATATATATATATGTGTGTGTGTGTGTGTGTGTATATATCTTTAGATGTACATCAAAAGTATCTTGAAACTGTGATACCCAGAGAAAAAGATTCATATGTGATGATTGTTTTGGGAAAGTATAAAGGAAGGGTAAGTTTCCAATAACACCATGCATAAAGTTGAAAAGTATAATCTGTTGAGCATATATTCAATATATATATATATATATATATATATATATATATATATATATATATATATATATATATATATATATATATATATATATATATATATATATATATATATATATATATATATATATATATATGGTAGTGGTGTAGTAGTAGAATGCTCGCTTCATAAGTGAGAGGTTCCGAGTTCGATTCTCACCATGTCCTTGGTAGTACTGCACTAAACTTGTTTCTCTGCACAGCGGCCTTGTTTGTCAAGGTTCGTGTTTTGGAGTTATAGAGTTAAAAGAGGGTTATAACCACAAGTAGCCTCCTCATCTGTAGTGGCCTTCCCAACCTTGGGGAGGTGAATTTAAAAATTTACGCCTGTATTATCTGTAGCAGGCCTTGCAATAAAGCGTAGGGCAATGTGAATTTTACGTCGTCCAAAAGCGATTTTGCATGTAGCTAGGGCTATTTGTGTCGAGCAAAAAATTTTTTGTTTGAGTATATTTAAAGATATTTTTGAGCGGAATTTTAATGAAGTAACTTATGATTATTTTAACATTTAATAAAGTATTTTAAAAACCGCACACAGTTGATATAAAAGTTTGAATTACAAAAAAATTAAATATGCTTTTTATTTACAAGTAGAAAAAATTCAGATTAAAAAAAAAGTTTAAATCTTTTTAAGGTAACATTTTAATAAAATTATTCAGCAATAGCAAAGTTGTCAATAAAATTGAACAAAAATACTTGCTTTTAGTTTTAGATTTTTAACTTAAATAATTATTTTACGGGGGTTTGTTAGGTTTTAAAATTATTCCATAGACTTAAAAATATTTATTAACTGTTAGTCGTATTTAAAGTATTTAACAGTAATTTCGAGGAAACATTTTAAAAATTGGTAAGAGCAAATAAAAAAAATAGTCGTGCTTATGCGTCGCGCAGTTTTTATTCATCACAAGGCCTGCTGTAGATGTTGGTTTTCAATATTTTCTTACAAATTGTATTAAAACTATAATTAGATTTTTCCTAGGACTACTACACTCAGCAAGATTTCCTTAGTTCAACTTACAATTTGTATATATAAATTAATTCACAAAGTATTTACATTTTTTTTTTTTTTTTAATTAAAGGAATTATTAGGAATAAATAAATAAGCAAATAATATTTTAATAGAAAATAATTATTAATTTATTTCATGAGACAGCCGAAATTTCTTTAGTTCCATCAAAGGTAATCCTTTATAATTTTCGTTCTAGATAATAATTTTTTAGTTAGCTTAGTTTTTAATAATGTGTGCTACCTTTTACACTAATTAATTCGAAGATTCGGTTTTTCATACTTTTTATAAGATTTTCCAAACAAACGTTTGAAATATCGTTCCATGCTTGTTGGATAGATGTTTTAAGTTCTTGTATTGTATTATACTGTATTATATTGCAGGCTTGGTCGGGAAGCGGGAGCGATCGCTCTCGATTGCTAACCACGTAAATAATATTTAGTTACGAAAAGCTGGCCAGATTTTTTAGTCGTTTTGAGAACATTTTAAAAAGCAAAAAAAAAAGCGCAAAAGATTAATTGGACCGATGAGAAACAATTACAAAAAAAAAAAAAAATTAGGCAAATAAAATATCTTTAGACGCGAAAAAACTTAAAGCTAAATAAATTACGTTTAGAACAAATATTTTCGAAACATCACTCTTTTGTAATTTTTTTTATAAAATTAAGCGATTTTTTTATATAAAGTAACAACTTGCGATTGTTTAAAAAAGAAACAAATGCTCTTTATTTAGCAAAGTTCGCAAGTTTTAGTTTTATTTAAGCTAAAATATTTTATAAATAAAAAAGTTAATTTTTTCAATACCTATTTTATGTTTCGCATAGTTTGAAAAGTTTAACATATTTGAAGCAATTCTTCTTAGTAAGATAAACAAATGAAATAATTAAATCATTGAATTACTATAGAAATTAAATTAACAAGATAGAAATCAACTAAAAAGGTTAAAAATACTTTATGATGAGGAAGCGAAACTGCTTCACAATATCGCTGATGATGTTTAGCGAGTGGGCTTTTTAATTTTAACTAGTATTTAAAGCAGAAAAAAGTATAACGAGTTTCAAGGATGGCAACTTAAGCGAAAATAATTAGAGTTGGTAAACCAATATATAGAAACTTTTCTTTATATCTAATTATTTGCTATATATATATTTGTGTTCTGTCGTGACCTCTGGCGCGGTGCTTGTTCATCCGCAAGTTACTTTGAATACGTTGTTTGTGTTTAGTAACCAGAAACTTCTTATATGTTTGTTACATAATTAGTTTTATTAACTATAACCATTATAACTTCATTGAAAACGCAATTATTTTTGTAAGTCTTTGTTTAAATCATAAAAGTTGCTTTAAAAGATACATTACGATAGATACACAAAATTACATTTACATAAAGAATACATACTTTTTAAATAAAAAAATAAGAATATACTAATAAAATCTATAATTTATAATAAACTTTTGAAATTTTGACAATTTAATATATATTTAAAATATTTATTTTTGTAAACAAATAATATAAATTTTTAAAACAAGCAAACTAGAAATCTCAAAACGTAACAAATCGTGAATATGACAATTTCTAAAACATTTCAACAGGATACTCTAAAACTTTATTTTGCTAAATCAGCGTATTTTTTGAACTAATAGAATTAGTTTGTTCGTTAATTTAGCAGGTTTTTAGTGTTCGCGAATATTTTTTTTATTCTTTCGCACAAAGATGTTTTGAGAACATTCAAGTTTATTATGTTTCCATGTATGTCCGTAAAACAAAAATTTTTTGTTTCGTACATAAACTTAAATGTTCTCAAACGACTAAAAAACCTGGCCAGTTTTTCGCAACTAAATATAATTTCCGTGGTCAGTATTCGAGAGCAATCACTCCCGCTTCCCGACCAAGCCTGATATTGTATTATCAAGAATTTCCATATAGTTTGCACCAATATTCCCCATAAATTTTCAATAGGGTTCAAGTCAAGTGAACATGATGGCCAATCCAAAACATTTATATTTTTCTTCCTGAAACCACTTTTTTTATACTTTAGTTCTCAGTAGGTAAACCTTCACTAAACTCTTTTAAAACATCTTCTAAAAGATCTACGTAATTTCTTGCATTCATTTTTGTTGTAATAAAACATATTAGAATTTTGCTGTGGAAACAAAATGTGGCACACACCATAACTGTCCCTCCTTTGAAGTTACTGACTCATAGCTATGCTTTCTTTTTTTTCAAATCATGCCAATAATACTTATTATGCCAATAACCATCAAGCCTATCTAAGTTAAACTTTTTTTCGTCTGAAAAAATAACATTTTCCCATTCTGCATCCCATGTCATGTGGTCGTTTGCAAACTTAAATCTTGCACTTTTATGTTTTTTTTTGTCAATGGTGGTTTTTGTGATCATTCTTTTCCATAGGAATTGTTCTGATTTTGACAAAATTTGTTGGACACATCTTGTAGTCACAGGTAATTCAAGTTCAGTCCTTATTTATCTTGCTATTCGTATTCTGGATGATGGATTATTTCCGTCCTTCAAGCGATTTTTGTTGTAATTTTATCTAAGTTTATAAGATTATCACTGCTTGATGAGACCTTTTGATTTTCTTTGCAATTTGTCGATTGGACAAACCCATATTTTTAAACAACAATTTTTGCTTTTTCTTCCTCATTTAACACCTTTCCAGTGTTAAATGAGGAAGAAAAAATACACAAAACTTCCATATAAAACAAACAAATTAAAAAGTCTTACTCAAATTTCAATTAACTCTTATTAAGTGTTCAAAACAAACTAATGGAACTATGGAAATTTTGTCTGTATATATACCAATTTTAAAACATTCCACAAAATTTAGTTTCTATTGTTATAGAAACACATAAAATTGTCATAAACGCATTTGTTTGCAATAGATCTAATAAAGAAAATTTTTGTGGTTAATTTTATAAATGCGTTCCGCACAAAATCTGCAATAACTACATGGAAATTAGATATTTCTCTGAGTGTATATGAAAAGACCTGGAAAGTCAAGTTTCTAACTTTACTAGCAAAGGCCATTACTTCTCTCTAAAAAGTACTTTAATTTTTTTTTATCAAAAGTAATTTTTTTATTTTTTATAAATCTTTTACTTTCATTATGTCAAGCAAATGGCTGTATATGTAAGTTTTATGTTGGCATTTTCATTTCTGTGCATGATTTTTTATTTTTGTTTGTTTTTACAATTAGAAACTGCATATGCATGCTAATATGATAACTAAAAATATTTTTATATTTTAGGCTACCTGAATGTTTAAATATATATTTTCATTAATATTTTTATATTTTAGGCTACCTGAATGTTTAACTATATATATTCATTATTATTTTTATATTTTAGGCTACCTGAATGTTTAAATATATATTTTCATTATTATTTTTATATTTTAGACTACCTGAATGTTTAAATATATATTTTCATTATTATTGTGTGTTAATGTTATAATAGTTAAAAAATCATTTTCAAAACGCTAAAAATGATTGATGAATGCTATTTATTGTTAAAAATATATTAAATAACAGTTGCAGAAATATAATATTTCACTTAAAATACTTACAAGCAATTTATTTTCATAAAAATAACTACATGAAATTGACAAGTTGTGACTTCAGTATGTGACCATTCATGAACTGCATTTAAATGATTGCTGTGAATCTATGATACATAGTGCAGTCTCGTATCTCTTTGGAAATCTTTACTAACATCTAAAAAAATATTAAAAAGTATATATATACTGCTGAAACTTATATTTTCTGATCTAGTAACTAAAATTTGCGTTTTTCTGTTCCATGTATGATTCTGCTTCAAACTTATTTTATCCTTTGATAGCATTACTAATGTATACCATTCTTTGTTTACAAACTATTTGTATAGATTAGAATTAAATAAAAGTAAATTGGAGATCGCCAGTTTGATTTTTATGAAAATAATAGACAAAACATATATGAGTTTCTGTGCGTGATTTTTTTAAAATATTCATATGTGAAAAACATTGACTTAAAAATACAGAAGTGATTCAGCTGCCTGGTTACTATTCTTGGCCAGTACGTGCACCTAGTCACAGTATGTGCACCTTATCATAGTATCTACAACTAGTCAGTGCTTTATCAGTCTATACCTGATGATCAACATTTAAATTATTTTATTAAAAAGATAAAATAAATTAGTTTTCTGATTTCTATCCTGACAATGAATTACATAAAACATAAAAATATTATTAAATCTTGACAAGAAGTTTATATGCATTTTTATCTCAAAAGATCTCAAAGAGAGTTTTATGGCATTATGATTAATGTACCATTATGTATCCACTAGTTTTTTCTGCTTCTAATCATGGACTTATGGTTCCATTAAGTATTATATAGAATCCTAACAATGGCTTGGTATTCTACTTACAGTTTTTTGAAACTATTATTTTAGTTCATAATTATAATCTGCATATTAATGATAATATTAAAAAGGTAACAGTGATTCTTTTAGTGAATTCAAGTTAAATGATTTTATCAAGCAAAAAAAAAAAACTTATTATAAATTAGGAATAAGGATTTTATTAGAAGACAATTTAATTTCTTGAGCAACATAAGTTTTTCTTTAGCTAATTACTGCTTTTATTTGATACAGTTTATTTAATTAAATGCTTACTTGACAGCTTAATGAAAAGTTATCTCTTAAAAATAAATCAATTGGTTCATTTTCTGATGTCAAAAGTCTCTATCAATATAAAGTAACGTTTTGAAATCAAATTTAAAATGTTATATCTAAATCCTATGCTGCTGTTTATCATTCTAGACTTTAACGAATGTGCAACATGTTTTAAGAATATTTAATGAGAAAGTAGTAGCTGCCCTGAAACTAAAAAGAGCTCATTAAACATCTTCTTTTATTCAGCAGATTTTTAATTAGTGGAATATTGTTAATGTTTCTGCAAAAGGGCATGGTATTAGGATGTGAGACCACAACCAATTTATGTAAGATAAAAATTGTTTTGCTTTTTTAAAACAATTTAAATGTATGAAATACATTCAATACTGCCTGTGTTAGGGAGGGTTTCAGCAACCCTTAGAATTGTTAAAAAAAAATGTAAGAATGAACTACATTATGCCCTAGATAAACCTATACCTCATTAAAAAAGTTTTAAGGAAATATTCAACAGTTCTACATGAGTGTACTTATTAGCCTGTCACAGTTGGTTTTAAAAGATTTATAAACATTCTGTCTACAATGAATAGATTTTGTCTACAGTAAACGCATTCTGTCAACATCAAATACATTTTATGATTTTGATTTATTATCAAAAAGCCTCTTCAGGTGTTTGTCAAATGTTCTTTTGCATGAAATTTGTAAAAAAAAAAACAAGCAAAAAATCCAAGTATTTTACATTATTATAAAGACTTCTAGATGATAATTGTACATTTTTTTTATTGATAAGCTTTGTCAATGTTATTTATTTTTTTGTTAAAAGTTTTATTATATTAACTTTTTATAGTTTCAAAATAAGTTTTTACTTTTTTTTATTAACGCTGACTTATTTACTGTAAAATTATTTGAAGTAATTTTTACGAAATGTTGTTTTTGGTTAATTTTAATTGTATATGTATTTAGTGAGAAGTATTGTATGGCCATTGTTTGTAAAGTCAGAAAATGGACTTTGCAAGTTCTTAATTTATATAATAGTTTTTTATAAAATCACATTCAAGCTATTATTTCATATGGTTAAGGTTTTGAATAAATTTGTTCCAAACAACACTTTTATACTTGATCCTCAGCCAATTACAACACTTATATATTTGATTCTTAGCCAATTACTACACTTTTATACTTGATTCTTAGCCAATTATTACTCTTTTATACTTGATTCTTAGCCAATTACAACACTTTTATACTTGATCCTCAGCCAATTACAACACTTATACATTTGATTCTTAGCCAATTACTACACTTTTATACTTGATTCTTAGCAAATTATTACTCTTTTATACTTGATTCTTAGCCAATTACAACACTTTTATACTTGATCCTCAGCCAATTACAACACTTTTATACTTGATTCTCAGCCAATTACTACACTTTTATACTTGATTCTTAGCCAATGATATTAAATACCATTCAACAATTAAATCAATTTACATTCACAAATTACTTATTTAGAAGTGTCAAGTTCTTTATAAAAAATATATTTTTATAAAAATTGAACTATGACCAATAAGTTCTGTCAAGTGTTATAAGCTATTAATTTTAAAGCCTAATTTTTTTTTTTAATGGAGAAGTGAACAAAAAACTAAAATTATAATTGAAACGCAGCAATGTAATGTTTTCATATATGTTATACTTGATTTTGATTATAAAAATATGTTTTACTTGATTTTTGCAACCCACATATGCATTTTCAATTTAAAGAATTTTTGATACATTTATTATATAATAATACAAGGCAAAAAAAATGTTTATAAATATAAAAAAAAAGGTGATAATATGAGTTGTAAGATTTGACACAGTGTTGAAGTTGCTGAAATAATTCTATATTCTTCTAGTGATATTAGTAAAACTGAATCATGTGATTTTGATTCTGACATAATAAAAAGTTGGAGGTGTACTGCCGGATATCCGGCTGAACATACCGGATAATTTAAGTTACAAAGTTAAACAAAGGTAGCAATGCTATAAGGAATCCTTTAATGTGCAAACTCCAAACTTAAGTATGTTTATGCTTTTATAGAACGAGAATGTTTTGCATCAAAAAACCATGGTAATTAGATCCTGGGAACAAAAATAATCTAAAAAATTTATCTTGACCACTTCTCCCAAATGAGAGGGAAATCACTTAATAAATATTTCATTACAGTATCTTATACTTAAGTTAAATTCATCGCGGTTTTAAATTTCATCAATTAATGTTCGAAAGTTATAATAACGTATAATTTATTACCCTTTCATTTTGGAGAATCTAAAAACTTTACACGGTCGCTTTTTTTAGGATTTAAAATATGACCGAAATTGAATTTTAATATATAATGGAAATTGTAGAAAACATTTGTGTTTTTACATTGTACAACTTTGTTCTCTGTGGTTTAAAATACTTTTTGTTAAAAAACTCCATTATTTATTTATAATTATATAGTGAAATGCAAAACTATATTTAAACAGGTATTACCAAATCTGACCATTAATTATTTTTTATTTATAAAATTGATTTTCAATTTTAGCTTGCAAAGCTTCTTGAACGCAGCAGTAAAGACTGTAACGCAGTTGTTCAAATGACGTCAAATAAACACGTTATAAAAATATCTTATGATCATGTTTCTGAATATCTTGGAGAACTACCAGATGACGAATTTTTATAACTTTTTGAATACAGCTTGTTTTAAAAAAAAAGCAAGTGGTAAATATATCTCAGCACAGAAGGCTGTCTTTCTTTTCGATGACCCATAAAGTCAATATCTGCTGTGAAGTTTAATATTATTAATAAAAAAAAAAACAATCTTCTTTGAAGCAAAATTCAAGATGTTGCATATGCGCTGTTTTTTGAGAAGTCTGAGATCTAAATAATTTTATGTAAATGTTGTTTATATGAAGTGTATTTTGAAAAAATGGAAATTTGTGAAATATTAATTATCACTAACATTTTATCGTAAAAATATAATAAAAATAAAAGCAAACGGTTTTAGTGATTTTTTAAACAAATGAGTTTTTGGTTATTGTTTAACTCCGGAATAATTTTACTAAAAATTTAAAATTTAGTCAACTTAGCTAAAATTTTCAAAAGCTAAAAAACATTCATAATTGAACAGACATTTGATGTGTACTTTGAAATCCAAATCAATGACCAAAATTCCGGAAATCGGAAAATTTATAAATGAAGCATGCAAATAACTACATAATTTAACAGTAATAAAACAGAGTTTTGTTTGCTTATCAACCTCAGGCTAAAGTATTGGTTGTACATCAAAACCGGTTTTAAAAGTAATTCTGAAATGTGACTGCTAATCATCGAGGATGTTCTTTTTGCTCATCGCGTTAATCATCATTTATCTACCGATTACTCTTTATTAATGTTCCAAAAAAATAAATAAACGTTTTCTTTTTTTAACTCATGTCTATAATTGAAGATATTTGTTGATAACGATAAGGTGGGTGACTACATTATTGAAAAACAAAAGTGTTTTAATTCTTACATTATTATGAGTATTCCTAAAAAGTGAGTTGCGAAAAAAGTCAAATCACGTGACTATCATAGAATATATATTCTATACATATTCTTTTTATATATTCTTGCAATAGGTTTAATAGTATAAATTAGCCTAATTTTGCTCAACATTCAACTTGAATTTATTTTTGATGTGAACTATATTCATTAAGCATTTTTTTTTTTTTTTTCAACAGATAAAGTTTTTGTTTTTTATAATATGTAAAAAAAAAGTGGTGATTTTACAGGTGTGTGTGTGTGGAGTGGAGTGGGGGGTGTTTGGTGTCGGACAAATTTAGTCGACTAGTCTGTTATTTGACACCATTCAGTCGGTTAAACTTTCGTTTTGAGGACTTTTTTTTTTTTGTAGTTGTAGCTAGTCGGTACTTTTTGATTATTTAACTCCCCTCATTTTATTCGTAGAATCACCTCTGACGATGAATGCTGTGCGATAAATGCTTATGAAAAATACTATGATCGATTATTGAAACGATTCTAAATAGACGAGTTACCCGAAATACTTTTTTTTATTTATTATATTATTTGTTTGTTAAAACTTTATTTAAAAAATACCTTTAAAATAACTCAGTTGTGGTTAGTTGTAAAAATGTTAAAGCTAATAATTTAATTTAACTTTGAAATATTAAATTGTAGTTCTTTATTTTCTTTCTTAAACTTCTTCCATTCATGCTCGAGGTCAGCATGTATAAGAAGAGCACATATGAAATGAGAAAGATCAGATCATTAAAAGTTCAAAAAAATCAAAAACTTTTTTTTTTACGGACAAGATCCAAATCATTGCTTCACTAAATAAAAAAATAGCACATAGTCCATTATAAAAAAACCATGCTTACAAACCTGCTATCTAGTTCATTCAGAAGATGATTTGCAAAAAGCAATGTAATAGAAATTCTAAAATAACCTGCATTAACTCAAAAATTTAGAAGCACAAAAAATATCTCTCGATCAAAAGTTTGGAACATTTTTAAAATTTGTGTTATTTGTTTTTACATTTACGTTATGCCTAAACGTATCCGTTTACCAGCGTTTCTAAAATCCCAACTAAAGTATTCTTCACTTGTGTTGTACCAAATGTTGTGACAATTAGAAGGCGTTTGTGCAAACAATTTAATTTAAAAAGCCCAGTATAAAAAACAAAATAGCATTTTATTTGCGCAACTTTTTTTAAATAATTGTCTAGACCACGTGTATTTTGATTTCTTTTGTTATAAGTTTTTCTTTCAAAATATTAGATAAAATAATTTTTAACCTAATTAATAATGCACTTTTATTAATTTACTTTGTAAATATTAAAAAAAAAAATATTAACGCATTTTTTCTCTGATTTTCAAAAATGTATTTTTTGGTATTATTTGGTATTATCTTATTTCATTATTTATATTTCCATTATAACATCCAATATATATTATGGCAATAAAATCTTGCCTTTCTTGTTCTGTGGCTATGTATCATATATATGTATCAAGGTATAGTATGTTCAGCATGATAGAATACTTTGTCACAGGACCAAGCTTGTAAGCAGTTAGTTACGTGAGAATGGAATTGAGGTCCTTGACCCTGGCCTAGTAAATCACCGAATCTAAATCCTATTGAATATTGCTGAAATTATCTTAAAAAAACTAAAGACCATGACCTTCCGACGATCTGCTAGAGAAAATTGAATAGATGATTATCAACATACGGCTTCTGAATATATGGGAAAGCTTATTCACTCTATGAAAAAGCTTATTCACGCTATGTCGTTTAGCTAATTAAATTAATATTAAATTGATGAGCAAACATTTACTAACTTTTGGTTCTTTTTTTAATTGTTATGATTACTAAAATATTTTGATACAGTTTTATATATACATACATATATATATATATATATATATTTATATATATATATATATATATATATATATATATATATATATATATATATATATATATATATATATATATATATATATATATATATAATACTAGATCTAAAATACAATAGGTTAAAATTTTAGTCAATCGAAAATACAGTAGGTTGAAAATACAATCGATCAAAATCTCAGTTCTCAATATATATCAAGAGTTAGTAGTTCGTGTTTTAATTAGATGTAAGTATAAAAAATTAGAAGTTGTCTATTGAAGATCCAATTACAAATCCATATACAACTTAGAAAACTTAAGAAAATGGTAGCTCTTTGCGGCAAAGATGGTGACGTATATCCGACTGCGAGGAAGGTTAAAAATTGAATTAAATTTAAATCGATTAAATATGAAAATCTCTAAATTTGATTGAATAATAATCGTAAACAAGAACGTCATAATTCGGTCAAAGATAAAAAGAATATTATTCGGTTGAAAACAATTTTATTGCAGCTTAATCAAGTTAATTTAGTGCAGCCCCGGCTGCACTGAATTAACTTTGAATAAAGGTCGAATTGAAAGTGAAAAAAATGTTAAGAAAGAAAGCGGCCTTTTTGAATCAAATTACTTAAGACATTTTAGGAAACAACTTTTTATTTTATAAATTTTTATAAAAGGATTTTCGTAATAAAAAATTTGTCTTTTTTGTTTTATTTGCAGCATTTTTTATTGTGCACCGGGTACCATTATATTTAGAAAATTCCAAAATTTCAAAATCTCAAAGACCAAAGTTTTTAGGCCCAAACACTTAAAACCCGGCCAGGATATAATTTTTTTTTTGAATGAAACCAACTAATATAGTTATTACACAAAGTTTACAAATAATAAAAATATTTATCGTTAAATTTTTTTTTTTTTTGAAAAAGTATACCAAGTTTTAAACATCATAAACAATTAGCATAGCATTTATTTGTTCAAATACATTGGCTACATAAAAATGACGTGTGAGAAGACTTACACAGTGCGCAGGCATTATGACACTAATAATTGCACTGATTGCATAGTGACCATTTTAAAAGAGCACCTTGGGGTTTAACACAAAACGGGATGTCACATATATCTTCGTTACCAACGTTAGCGCACATGCGTTCTACAAGTCTAGCACGAATTTATCGACGGTATAATCCTAGAGCTGTCGGATCTACATTACTAATTTTTACATTGTTGGTAACTTTTTTTTTCACAAACTACTTCCTTTTAACTAATATGTAAAAGGAAGTAGTTAAAAATAAATAAATTCTAAAAACCAAAAAATGTACAGATTTTTAAATATCATTTAAAAATCTGTACATTTTTTGGTTTTTAGAAAAAAATTAACCAATAAAAAGGTAAAGGCCTTTACCTTACCATTCCTTAAGGAATGTCTTTTGCAAAAACAAAGACATTTAGTAAAATAAAGAAAAGTCGGCTTTAAGACTGGGCCGAGCATAACCGAAGAAAAGCAACGTATGTTCATTTCTATTTTCCTTAACATGATTCTGGTTATCAAACGTTTTATCTGTCGATATTTAGTTTAAAAAGTATGTTTACAATATTCTCACTATGAAAAATTATGACTTGTTGCACTATGATTTTTGATTTAAAGAGATTATATCTAATAACCTATTCACTTTTAATTTTCAAGTGAATTTAAACTTAAAAGATTATTAGTTCCAGTAAAACTAGAATCAAAAGTTACTATTTCACAAGTCCAATTTCACAAAAGTCAAAAAAGTTAAAAACGATTCGTTCCTAATCTAACTAAAAAATTAAAAAAAATTTCTTTTTCTTTTCAAATAAATAAGAGTAATTAAATCTCAGTTTTTTTAAATTAAATTTCTTTAAAAATTTTTTATCAGAAATGGATTCCTTCACTAAAATTTTTTTTCATGTTTCTATTCTTGTCTTCAGTTACGTCTTCTAGAATGTTTTTTTTTTTTTTCCCAATAATAACGTATTCTACCCCACCATTTATTGTGTAAAATCATTAATATTTTTTTCTCTTCAAATTTTTTATTTAATATGTTAATAAGAAAGACGTAATTTTTTTTTACAAAATTTGCAAAATGTTTAACACATTTAATAATTTCTGTAGCAAAAAAGTTTTAAATCTAAAAATTTAAATAAACATTCTGTCATAGATTAGTTTCAAAGAATCTCGTCTACTTTGGAAGGGGGGAAAAATTTCAAAGGAAACAAAAAAGATTTCTTTTTAGGAATCTTTTTGTATATATAAAAATATATAAAGATATTTACATTTTTAGTAAATGACTTACCGTTGGAGAATGGAAAGTAAAAATAAATAGAATTTTCCAAATCTTACTCACATGCACAAATAAAAAAAAAAACAAAAAACTAACAGGGAGTAAATACAAAATTTTTATTATCTAAAAGGAAGAGCCTTTAAATAAGAATTTTCCAAAAAAGCATTTCTTTACACTACTTTTGATATAGTATAATTTAAAGATTGAGAAAAAGATTATTTTATATATATATTAGTTTCATTTTGTCTTGAAACTGTTTACATTTATTTGCTTTTTAAAAAAAAAAAAATTTTGAAATAATATTTGCTTTTGAAAAAATAAATGAAAAGAGTAAATATTAGGAATAAATTTAGGACTAAATAATAATTTAAAGTCTTAAACGGGTAATCCGATTAAATACGGAGATAATAAAATGGAATTAACACAAGCAATCATTATATAATACGCAGCTACTTCCTAAGTGTAAAAAGATTTTGACGTACTTTGACGTTTACGACGGATAGATGACGTTTGTGACAGCATACATGACCAACACGCATAATAGTGAATACATAAATTCACCACAGACATTAACAACATACTTGACACAATACTTGTGACGCTACGAATACTAATGGATTATCTACATTTCTAACATGGTGTTGTTTTTTTAAAAGAATCGATCTATGATTTTATAAAAATTCAGCACAAGCTTTACAACATAGTGTCCGGTATACCGAACTGTCCAAACAATAGATTCGTTTCTCAGGATGAGTGCAGTACGGCGAAGCATCTTTACAACTTTCTAGTATCATAAATTTAAAAAAGTTTTTAGGTTTATATCCAGTTGTAACAAAAACTGATATAAATAACTTACAAACAAGATATCAAAAAACTATTAGTGTTACCTTCAACTTTTGGAGAAGGAAAAGAAATATCTTGGCATTTTTCAGTGTAAAAAAATATATCGTCTACCGCAATCTCGCCAACACTAGCTTCGATAATAAACTGAAAAATAATTGTCATTTATAAACAAATTAATATTTATTAATTTTTATTAACTTTTTATAAAATTTTATTAACTTTTTATAAGACTTTATTAACTTTTTTATAAACCTTTATTAACCTTTTATAAAACCTTTTATATTAGATTGATAAATTAAATTATTTATCATCAAATATATGTGATATCATTCAACTGATTTACTTACTTTAATTGGATCATGAGATGGCTCTATACTAACTTCGCCTCTTTTCCATTCATTTCCTTGCTGTCCTTCTTTTAAAAAAACTAACTTGCGATCATACTGAAATGTTACATAAACCTTTAAATAACCTACATTAGGCCCTGTCATGTAATACCATAATACAAAGCAACCGCCATTTTGCTGGATTGCAGGTGAAACTAAAACTGCTTTGTCAGTGGAATGACGCATATTGGAAAATTCAATGAATGCAAACAAGCCTAAAGTCAAAACAAGTAGAAGCATCAAAATAAAATCTGGTGATTGGATTCAATAATTTTGCTGTTCTTTAAATAAGTTAAAATAAAGAAAAAAAATTAATACCAAACAGGATGGCATAAGAAAATGCAAGGTCTAATATGGGCTAAAACTGACAGAACAAATTTTAATATTTTTGGTTAAAAACTGTAATACTGATAAGTTTTTTATACAATTTTAAAATAATTAAAAAAAAAAACTTATTAGTATGAGCTTCGTATGAACTTATTTGTATGGATTTAGTGTTATATTGATTTTTAGATTACCTTACTTACTCAGGTTCACCTTTTTTCCTGGTTCACTGAATAACAACAATTACAACAAAATAATAATAAGATCACTTTTATTTAAAGAAATTTTTAAAACCTGAATGCTTTTCATCAGCTTGATATCCCAAAAGACTCGCATTTGAAAATGGTGTTTTGTTACTTATGATCCAATCAAACTGATCGCTTTGCTCATTAAACCAATTACAAAAGTTTTGTTCATCAAAATCACAATGGAGATGTTCTAATATTTACAAGAAAACAATTTTAAACTGGGTTAAATTTAGTATTTTTTATTCAAATCTTTAAATAAAAAAAAGTTAAAAGAATTCAAAAATATTATAAAAGGTTTTTGAAAATTTCTAAATACTTTACCTGGAGCTCCACAAACTGATACTTGACAGCTTCTTTCAACTGTAACATTATTTATATTACAAAAATCTAAGTGAACTTCAATGTTGTTATTTGTACAAGAATAAAGCCTTTTCTGATAACCAAGACCACAAATAGCAGAACAAGCTTGCCAATCTCCATACTTTATGACAAAGCTACAAAAGTATTAACAAAGGTTACAAATGCTTATTTAACTTTTATTGATTTTAGAAACATAGCAAAAAAATTACTTGTCACATGGTCTTGTGTTACATTCCTCTACATCATTTGGTTTTTTCGCTTTGCAATGTTCATTTGTAACTTTTTTATTGGTTTGTTTATCAACACAATGCACTTCTTTTTGAATTACTCCTAAACCGCAGCTAACTGAACACAGACTAATGTTGTGTACCTGCCAAAGATATTCAGGACACATATGTTCATTACATGCAACAACTACTGGTGGAGAGGGCCCACTACAATAACTATTTGAAACTATAATTTTTGAGCGAATATTTACACAGTAAACTATTCTTGCTTTCAATCCTCCACCACAGGTTTTTGTGCACTGGCCTTCCACTTTTAATTCCCAAACAAATGAATCACATTCAAACTCATTACATGGTTTGACAGTCTCTGGTTGTAGTTGTTGAACACATTTTTCAGCGCTATGTGTGAGATTTGTAACCTCATCTGTACATGATACATTTCTTGTTTTTACTCCACCGCCACAAGTCACTGTACAAGAAGACCATTGGTCAGCTACCCATGAAAAGACAGATGGGCAAGCTCTAAGATTACACTTTTCTAAACTTAGTGGAGGTGGCAGCACACACAAACCGTTTGGGTAATAAGCAATGTGATCATTTTTTATACAGGAAACATTTCTTGTCCTGAAGCCCTCTCCACAAGTTTTTGAACAAACACTCCATTCATGTGTAAACCATTGATATCTAAAAAATTCATATTTTTTTATTTAATAACAAAAAATAAATAAGTAGAAAACTATTCAATATATTGATAAATAACAAACATATTTCTACTAATAGATATGTTTGAAATAGAAATGATATAACTTGTTTCTCTGTACAATGACCTTGTTTGTCAAGGTTTATGTTTCAGAGTTATAGAGAGTGGGACACAACTAAAGTAGCCGTCTTGACTGTAATGGTCTTCATAGCCTTGGAAAGGTGAATTAAAAAAAAAAGAATGTTTAAGTCTAATGCAAGCAAAGATTTTAATTTCTGATTAAGTTTTTACACACATGAAAATAGTCACTGGATTTCAAAACCCCAATTTGTTTCTGCTCATCATCAATAAAATTGATCAGTCAAAATTACAAATTGCTAATATGTTTGAAACATAATCATCTCTGCCTGAGTCTTTTTTAACTTTTAGTCACCAAAATCTAAGTCACTAACACCACCACTATCACCATCTCACCCACTGCCTTCTGAAACTACACCAACAACATCTAGCATCAGCTATATCATCAGCATACCCTCTATAGCATCAGCTCCAATGTCAACTCACTTTGCATATTTTGGATCTACTTAATGTGACACACGAATAAATTAGACACGCAAAATAGACATGCCAAGGATCGAAGACAAGTGTCATAATCAAAATGTAGCCGATCAATTTAGCAAGTGTGATAATCAAAATGTAGCCGATCGATTTAGCAAGTGTCATAATCAAAATGTAGCCGATCGATCAAGTGTAAATTTAAAATACTTTTGATTGAAAGATTGAAAAAATTATCTTTTAAAAAAATCTAAAAAAAGCTTTACTTCAATGATAAGCAGCAAACCATGCAAAAACTCCAAAAACAACAACAAACAACAACTCCAGCAACAACAACAAACCAAATTAAAGCAGCATGTTAAGACATCAAGTTTTATTCCACACAACAACTCAATTAAAAACAACCTCTATTACTTCTCAACAATGCAACATGCGAAACATACACTCAACAAACAACTCAACATGATGATAAAACATACCTCATAACTCTTAACAGCAACTCAACACGATTACAAGAATGGAAAAAAAAGTTATAATTGTTGTTATTGATTTTTTAGTTGTTAAAAAAAGGTTGTTTTTCCCTCACATTTGATGAGAATGAAAATCAATGGGTAAAAAAACAACTAAAAAAACCAAAACAGTAACAAAACAGAATAAAATAAGCTAAAAAATTTTGAATCTGGCCAAAAGAGGTCAAACTTATTACTGAAAAGGCCACTTAACTTATGCTACGCAGAAAACAAAGTAAATTTTTTTTTCAACTTTTAAGTCGAATTTCTACGAATCAGTGAAGTGATAGTAATTAAAATTTTCACAACATGTTGAGAATTCTATAAAAATTAAAAAAATAATTAAAAATTTATCACAAGTGATCAGTCACTACTTTGGCTAGGCCAGTCAATAACACAGACTTAATTAGATGTGAACCAATTTTTTCCAGTCTTTGAAGTGTGTTTGGGTCAGTATCTTGCTGAAACACCATCCTTGATGCATTTTTGCTTTAACATGTGGTAGCATATGATTTTTCATTAAATCGATAGAGTATTTGGCATCCATGATGCTTTCAATATGAGCAAATGGCTCTAGACAATCATAGGAAAAACATAACTCTGTGTTTTATGGTTGGTACAATGTACGAGGGGGTCTTCTCTTTTATTTAACACACTTAACACCATTAGATAAAAAAAAAATTAAATTTGCTTTCATCACTCCACAACACTTTAGTCCAACCTTGTTTAGTCTAGCTTAAATTCTCTTTATCGAATTTTACTTGAGCCATCTGATTCTTTTATGAAGTCATTGGTTTTTGACTAGGATGTCTTCCGAATTAATTATTGTCACATCAAGGTCTTTTTACTGTTGACTCAGATATTTCTACTTCAGAATATTTGTTGTATTTAAAAGTAATCTACAGCCCAGGGCAAGCATCATCTTTTGACATTTGACAAAGTTGATGATTGCCTCTTTTAGTAGTGTTTTTGGTTGATCGAATCTGGGTTTTGTTATTAAAGTTCCCCTCCAAGCTTCTTAGTGTTGATTAGTGTACAGCTTTTATCTTGATCCATGCACATAAAAACTGTTAGGATACTCCACATTGATGAGCTTTTGTGATTTAATGATAATTAACTGCATTTATTACAGAATAATGAAGATCTTCTTTGTGTTTTCCTATTTTTGAATGTTATTTTAATAATTTTCAATGAAGTTTGCTGAAGAAATTCCATTTAAATATATGAATTTATAAAAAAAAAATTCAATTAAGAGTAAAAATACTTTTGAAATAACGCTTTTAAAAAAAATGTTACATATTAAATGTAATTATTTGTTAAAAAAAAAGAAGTTCTACCAATTAAAACTATATTTGTATGGGTGTAAATTCCAGAAAGAATGGTTTACATATTTCCCATTAAGAAGAAGTTGCACAAAAAATGATAGTAAAAATAATTTTGACCGCTAATATATATATATATAATATATATATATATATATATATATATATATATATATATATATATATATATATATATATATATATATATATATATATATATAAATTAAAATAAAAACACTTTGAATGTTTTTATTTTAATTATTTTACTGTAAATCTTAAAGCCTACTACTACAAGGGAGTGTTGCTACATTGAATTTTTTCCGGAGAGTATATATATATATATATATATATATATATATATATATATATATATATATATATATATATATATATATATATATATATATATATATAGGTGGGTTTTAAAAACAATTTTTTTTGAAAATGTTTGCTGGCATCCCTATATGTGTTCTAACATTAAATGGGTTCCTAACATTATAAAAAAAAAGATTTTTTCAAAAATATGTTTTATATAATTTTGCTTTATTTGAGAACTTTTTTAAAAATAATTTTAGGAACCCATTTATTGTCCGAGGGTCCGTAGTAACCCCCTAAAAATATTTCTTATTCAAAAAATCTTCAAAGCCTATTAAATTTAGAGCAAGACAACAATTAACAGACAACTTAAAAGATTGGAAATTATATGAATCAGGAAAAAAAGATGAAGGAAACAAATTCCAAAGAACTGATGTTTAAAGAAAAAGACTTAAGAACAGCCACAATAAAAGAATGAGACTTAACTGAATGACAAGTAACACAAAAATGAATTTTAGTAAATGGCATTAAGAGATGCTAGTGCCCATTATTGTATTTATAGTAAAGAGAAAGAGAAGCAACATTATGACAATAAGAAAAATGTTGAAAGTTGGCTGCAAGAGCAGGTACAACTATGCTTACAATGTATTTTTGCATCTTGTCTAAAAGAGAAAGGACAACATTGGAAGATCTGCCTCAGATATGGCAACAGTATTCCATACAAGAACGAGTTTAAGATTTACAGAGATTAAGAAATAATCCTGAGCAAGAAAATGGCAAGCTAAAGAGATGCAACCTTAGAAGATGCTAATTTTGCAATTGGTTTAATATATTGTTTCCATGAAAGATCGAAAGAATTAATCCTAGAAGATGATTCATCAAGTACATTACCATTTATAAATGAAAGAAGATCTAAGTTATTGCAATAAAAATTAGCTAAACAAAATTGAGTTTTATCCAAGTTAAAGTTTACCAGCCATTGAGAACCCCACTCTGTATCACTAATACAGAGTGGGGCTCTCAGTGGCTGGTTTAATTTTGCAATTGGTTTAATATATTGTTTCATGGAAACAATATATTAAACCAATTGCAAAATTAGCATCTTCTAAGGTTGCATCTCTTTAGCTTGCCATTTTCTTGCTCAGGATTATTTCTTAATCTCTGTAAATCTTAAATTCGTTCTTGTATGGAATACTGTTGCCATATCTGAGGCAGATCTTCCAATGCTATAGTTTAGATTTTCCTTCATTTATGAATGGTAACGTACTCAATGAATCATCTACCCTTCATCTATCTTCATTTACCCTTTATCTACATTTACATTAACAAACTCCCAGAAATTCTTACATTTAAGGTGGCATTATTCGCTGAAATAACTACCATTTTTTCTTGTCTTGACACTTTACACAAACCCCTTCTTAAAACAAAAAAGAAAATCTTTTCTATCATTAACTATTTTAAATCTATTTACTAATCAAGACAATGATTTTCATATGTTTCATGAATAAAAACATTAAAATAAAACATTAAAAAAATTACTTATCACATGGTCTGGTATAACATTCCTCTACATCATTTGGTTTTTTTGCTATGCAATTTTCATTTATAACCTTTTTCTTGGTTTGTTTATCAACACAATACACTTCTTTTTGTATTACTCCTAAACCGCAGGTAACTGAACACAGACTATTGTTGTGAACCTGCCAAAAATATTCAGGACACATGTGTTCATTACATGGAACAACTCTTGGTGGAGAGGGACCACTACAGTAGCCATTTGGTACTATATTTTTTGAGCGAATATTTACACAGTAAACTATTCTTGCTTTTAATCCTCTTCCACAGGCTTTTGAGCATTGGCCCTCCAATCTTACCTCCCAAATAAATGCATCACAATCAAACTCATTACATGGTTCAACAGTCTCGAGTTGTGGTTGAACACATTTTTCAGCACTATGTGTGAGATTTGTAACCTCGTCTGTACATGATACATTTCTTGTTTTTACTCCACCACCACAAGTCACTGTACAAGAAGACCATTGATCAGCTACCCATGAAAAGACAGATGGGCAAGTTCTAAGATTACATTTCTCTAAATTAAATGGGGGTGGCAATATGCACATATCATTAGGATAATAAGCATTACGATCATTTTTTATGCAGGAAACATTTCTCGTTCTGAAGCCCTCCCCACAAGTTTTTGAACAAATGCTCCATTCATGTGTTAGCCATTGATAACTAAAAATTTTATATAATTTTTGATTAATAATAAAAACTTTTATTAAACAAAATAACTAAAATGCAAATAGCCATTTAAAAAAAAGATTTTTTTATATACATATTGCCTTCTTAATTAATTTTATTCTTCTTTTTATTTAAATATCTATTTAAAAGTTTACTTGCCGATCTGGGCAAGGGTCGCGATAGCATGTTTTAACATAAGTTTGTTTTTTCAAAAACTCGCAATAGCTCACATTAACTATTCTTCCACTTGAACTTCTGCAAGTTTGGATAGATTGTTGTTGACCTAAAAAAATTCACAAGTTCCATATTAACAAAATCGTATTTAACAGAAGTGCAAAATAATAATTTAATAAAGAAAATAACCTTATAATTGTAGTTTAAAAAATGAATTTATATTAACATTCCTGGTTGTATTTTGAAGTAAAAGTAAATGAATTTGCTGCAATTTAATAAAACACACACAGTTATATACACATTATTAAAAAAAATAATATCTTTCTTTATATTTTCCATATCATATATCATTATTTTATAACTTAATAAGAAAGCTTTAATAACTTAAGCTCTAACAACCTTTAATAATTTACCAAATAAATGCAACAAAAAAATAAACACCTATTCCACAAGTTTTTGAACATGCTGTCCAGCCTACAAGAATATATTCATAAGACTGAGCATCATTTGGTTGAAAGAATTCGTAATTTAACTTAATTTTGTCTTCTGACTGTTGAGCTGCAGTGTATACCTAAATTAAAAAAATAAATAAATAAATATAAAAAATATGAATAGAGAGTAATATATTAAATTAAAATCTTTTGTTTCATGGGTTTTTCTAATATATCAGCGGTGACTAATATGGCGAAATTCATATTTTGGCACATTACCAAATCTAATTAAAATATTTATGACGTTTTTACCAAGGAAGTACTTTATAGAATGTTAATAAATTATAATTAAAACACTTGCTTTTTTGCATTTGTTTTTAAAACATCCACATACAATATGTGTTTATTAAATAATATAATGTAAAAAGAACTTTTAACAATATGTTATTAAATAACATTGCAACAATGTTATTTGTTAAAGTCATGACTCTAGTGGTTCCCACTTCTGAAAGAAACCAAATGAGAAGTAAACTTATATGTATTTATTGACCAATGCTATAAAATAGATAAATCTATTCAGGGCTATCCCGAAGAGATCTTAAAGGAAGGGGGTGGGGGGGGGGGGGAGAGAGAAATAAAGTATGCAAACAAGTTCTATAGAAGTTTTTTTGTTGACTAAGATCTTAAAAAAAAGGAGGAACATTGGAAATCAAGAAAATGTGTTTTTGAAGTAATGTCAATATCTCAATTTTCTCATACGATCACATCTCGTGGCACTGATCACATCTTCTCATGGTATTGATCATATATTCTCATAGCACTGATCACATCTTCTCATGATACTGATCACATCTTCTCATAGCAGTGATCACATTTTCTCAAACTAAATTATTGAATAATTCAATTTTAAATAATAAAAGATAATGTTTTGTCTTCTGATTTATTCAATGTCTATCATGATGTACTCAATGTCTATAATAATTTATTCAATGTCTATTATGATATATATATATATATATATATATATATATATATATATATATATATATATATATATATATATATTAACACACTTTTATTGTGGAATTTTTAATTGTTGTAAAAATTCAAATTTCTCTTTTTTTAATTTTTATTCTTAAAATCTATATAAATAAGAAAATATAAAACATTTTTTATAAGCAGTAAAAACTTTTATAGATTCGTGTCAAATTTTTTATCAAACAAGTATTGTTAATAAATAAATGGATAGCTAGAGTGAAAACCCAAAGACAAGGCTTGCCAAAAATTTTTTTACGGCGCAATAAATAATGCTAGTTATATATATACATTCTTGTAACATTAGTGTTACAAACATATGCTTAGAACAAGTACAAAACCAAATTTTGTATTTAAAAACCAATTTTTTTAATGAATAAACTGGTAGCTCGTGCAAAAACTAAAAGCTCTTGTAAGAAACTGTTTAGAGGAGCATTAATAAAAAAATAAAAAAATTAATATTAGGCCTTCATAAAAAATTAAAGTGGTTTTTAAAGCATACTCTCTCATTTTGATTGAATGGTCTCAAAATATTTAAAAATAAAGTTTTGCGCACTTAGGATCACAAAAATCTGTGCCAAATTTTTTTTTGTACTAACACGTATCAATCCCAACCTTTCAAAATGCACAATATGTTACAAAAAATACCTTGGATCTTATTTTTACAAAAAACAATAAACGAGTCTATCAACTTGAGTCTAATCCAGTTCTAGGAAATATAAATCATGGACATTTGGTTTTAACTTGTAAATTTAACCTTGATGCTATTGCAATGGAAAATTATCCAAAGTATAAACTTGATTACAGTAAATGTAACTATCCACAAATAAGCCTAAATATTGATAAAATTGACTGGAATTATTTATTTGATGGGTTATCAGTTCATTTTACGTATGATCTGTTTATTGAAAAAATTAGTCAATCATGTAATGCTTTTATTCCAATAATTGACGTAAATTCAAGAAAGAAAAGAAAACATAATCCATGGTTTACTGATGAAGTAAGTCTTCTAGTATGTTCAAAATAAAATTTGCGTTATCCGAAACTGCTATATAAATATGTAAATAGTCAAAAAACGATTGAACAAGTAATTAAAGCATTAAGAGATCAAACTGGTTGCGTAACAAATGATCAAAATGAAATTGTTGAAATTTTAAATAAACAATTTCAAGATGTGTTTACCATCGAAAATTCTAGAGAAGAGCTTCCACAAATCGAGAATTTAGGGGATATTATTATTGATGCAGTTAATATAGATTATTTTAATGTTTTAAGTAGATTGAAACATGTTGAAATCAATAAAACATATGGAGTTGATTCTATACATCCGTTGATTTTGAAAAATTGTGCGGATTCCGTAGCATTGCCATTAACTTTAATTTTTATAGAATCTTTTGTTAAAAGTGAACTACCAACTCAATGGAGAGCAGCAAATATTACACCACTATTCAAAAAGGGAGATAAATTAGAAGCTGCAAATTATAGACCAGTGTCATTGACATCAATTACTTGTAAAATAATGGAAGGTATAGTCAGAGACTGCATACAATCATATTTAATGAAATATAAATTAATATCGAAGTCACAACATAGTTTTGTTAAAGGGAAGTCTTGTACAACAAACTTATTAGAGGCATTGGATTATATTTCATTTAATTTATCGATTCGTATTTCGGTAGATGAAGTACTTTTAGATTTTGTTAAAGCTTTTGATTCTGTTGCTCACAAAAGACTATTGATTAAACTATCTTCATATGGAATTAGTGGTTTATTATTAAAATGGATTGAAGCTTTTTAAAAAACAGAATCCAAAGAGTTGTCCAAGGTGATGTTGTTTCTTCATAGCGCAAAGTTTTCAGTGGTGTTCCGCAAGGATCCGTAATAGGGCCCTTATTATTTGTTATTTTTATTAATGATATATCAAACATATTTAAAAATAAGTCAGAATTGTATGGAGATGATACAAAAATTCTTTCAAAAGTGAATGAAATAAATGTGGAAAATAGCTTGCAAAAAGATCTGGATAGTGCAGAGAAATGGTCTAAAAAATGGCTCTTGGGTATTAATTCTAGTAAATGTGTTATAATGCATTATGGTATAAATAATCCGCGATTGAAATATACTTTAAATGGTGTTGAACTGAAAGATTCTGAATGCGAGAGAGATTTAGGTGTATATTCTTCAACAAACTTGAAATGGAAAAAACAAATTATATCAAGTACTTCTAAAGCAAATTCAATAATGGGTATGTTAAAGATGACATTTTCATAAATTGATGCAAAATTGGTTAAAACATTGTATAAGGTATTTATTAGACCTCTTATTGAGTTCGCAGTACCTGTTTGGTCACCTTATTCTAAAGGAGACATATCACTTTTGGAAAAAATTCAACACATGATGACTAGATTAGTTCCATCATTAAGGAAAATTAATTACTTAAGAGATTGGAAATATTAGATATATCTACATTGAAAACAAGAGGGGAACGTGGGGATTTAATACAAGTGTTTAAATTACTTAAGAGATTTGAGGAAATTGATTTAATTAATGAACCGAAGCTAAAATTGATTCAATTACTTGAGGTCACAATCTTAAATATGAAAAGAACTATTTAACTATTTAACTATGAAAGAGAACTATTGTGAACTATTTACCTCGGCATCATTTTTTATTAAATCGTACGGCCAATTTATGGAACACTTTACCGGAAACTGTTGTTACTTCAAAAACTGTCAATCAATTTAAGAATAGATTAGATGAGTATAACGCCAAACCAAAGAAGTTTTAACTAAACATTTAGTTAAAACTTCTTTGATTTGGCGCATTTAGTTAAAACTTCTTTGATTAATGGTGCATGTGTGATTATGAACGAAAACTGGATAAAGATATACTTATTTTTTTGCTTGCCATCATCATGTTTACAAACTAGTATTAAAAAGTGTGTTTGAAGCAAAAATCACCCAAGTAACTACAAGCCTAGACATTCCATTGTTTAAAATGTTTCGAGAAAACTGGCAAAATGTAGATGCCAAAGAAATACAAATCTGTACAGAAAAGCTATCTTGTTTAAATGTTTCAGAAATTGATAAACTGCTAGAATTCTCATGATTTGAATTGACTAAAGAAATAGCTAAGGATGGCTATTGTAAATTAATTAAACTTTCAATAATATTTCTTGGCGGAGATACAGAGAAGAAATTAAAGATTCGGCCTCTAGGTGCTATTTATTTGTTAAAAATATTATTACTAAGCTCTCAATTCAGAATTTCAAATGTAAAGCAGCTCTATTGGATGTCTTTCTGTTTATCGTAACATCGTAACTTCTAATTTTGGCTACAATGCATTTTAGAAGTAAAAGTATCAGAACTTAAACTTTTTGAAGTCCATGAAAGCTGAAAGTGAAAGTGAAAGCTTACAAAATAATAGACAAAAACATTTGCGAAAGCTGCTTTACAGAAGTTTTGCCAGCATTTATGTTATTTGACAGATGAAGTGTCTGTTTTGTCTTTTTTGACAATGATGTTGATCAAGAAACTAAAGTAAAAATGGTTGCTAACTTAGCTAAAGAAAACCCATCTGCTTATGATAAACATTACATTGCGTCTAAAGAAGAACTTTGAGGTCCACTTTTTAGTATGTCTTATATGTAAATTATGCTATATGATTTTCTTCTATAGTTTACAATACGATTGACAACAGTTCTTTCTATTTTAATTTCAGAGAAAAACATTGATGACTTTGTTTCTGTCAAAAGCGAGTTCCTACTTAATTGACTCAAAATTGATGACATTTTTTTGAAGAGCTCGTCTTTATGGTCAAATTATGATTCTTTCCAACAAGCTAAAAGGAAGCTATTGACACTGAGAGCAGTTAATGATATGACAGAAAGAGCAGCTAAATTAATGCAAAACTTGGTTTAATCACTGATGAAGAGGAGCAAAAGCAATTTTTATTATGTTGCATATAAGAACACAGAAAAGTATATCCTGATTGTAAAAAACAAACTTTGAAAAAAAATTTAATGAATGTGTCTTTTACTATAAATACATAATAAAAATTATAACTGTGTTTTATTAACTAAATATAAATAATGAACGCTACAACGTTCCTATAGATCCATACTAATTTTTCAACTTAAATTTTGACATCAAGTAGACATGGGTTATCGCTATCCAATAGGGTGTCCCAAAAAACAACTTTTTAAAAAATAATCTGCTCTCACCCCCTAAATGTGTTCTATCTAATACAAAAACACTAAGTTTAAATTTTTTTTCAATAAAAAATAATTTAAAGGGTCCCTCAAGACCCTCGAATATTTAATGGGTCCCTAATATTTTCAAAAAAAAAAGTTTTTGAAAATTATGTCAACCTGGTACTCAAATATATATATATATATATATATATATATATATATATATATATATATATATATATATATATATATAATATATATATATACATATACATATAATATATATATATATATAGATATCGATAATCTGGAAGTTTGGAAGACAGAAATCATCCAGGTCCTTCTTGCATAACAACAAAAACTGATGACCGACGTATAAAAGTCGTCAGTAAACGTAATCAAATGTTAACAAATAACAGCTATTATCAACTGTAATCGAGAAAAAAAAGGTTTCTGTCAGTACAATCAAACAAAGATTGCAAAAAGCTAATTTGCATGGTTGTGTTGCTATCCAAAAACCATATCTACGAAAAGATAATTGACAGAAGAGATTCCGTTGGGCACAGCTCCACAAAAATTGGACGATGGATGAATGAAACAAGTACTCTAGACCGATGAGTCAAAATTTGAAGTTTTTGGAAATAAGTGAAGAGTTTACGTTAGAAGATCTGCCAAAGAAAAAATGCTAACTTAATGTCTGGTTCCAACAGTAAAACATGGTGGAGGCTCTGTGATAGTTTGGAGTTGTTTCTCTCTTGATGGACTGGGGGATTTGCATAAAATTGATGATATAATGAGAAAAGAACATTACAGAGATATCCTGTGATTCCTTCGGGACATCGATTAATCTAAGATAATTTTATTCTGATGCATGATAATGACCCTAAACATACTGCATTACTATGTAGAAATTATTTAGAATAAAAAAAAGCTGAAAATGTATTACGTGTAATGACCTGGCCTCCCCAAAGCTTAGACCTCAACCCCATTGAGTTAATATGGGATGAACTGGATAGAAAAATTAGAACTGTATGTCCAACATCAAAATCTCATTTATGGAACACTATAGAACAGGAATGGAATAATATTCAGAAAGAAACAATTAGAAAATTAATTAAAAGAATGCCGAGAATAGTTAAAGCAGTTATTAAATCAAAGGATTTTTTGACGAAAAGAAAATTTAATTATTATAATGGTTTTTATAAAGTTTTATTGCATAAAACTGACTGAAAATGTATTTTATATTTAAATATGTATAAAAAAAATAATTTTTATTAATATAAATTAAAAATTCTATAACGTAGTTCCATATTAATATTGCTTTTTTTGAAAAAATCTCCATTATCCTAACTTCCATGAGCAGCAGTATATATATATATATATATATATATATATATATATATATATATATATATATATATATATATATATATATATATATATACATATATAACACAATGTGAAATGAACAATTTTTGTTAATAGATTTTATATATATATATATATATATATATATATAAATATATATATATATATATATATATATATATATACATATATATATATATATATATATATATATATATATATATATATATATATATATATATATACATATATAACACAATGTGAAATGAACAATTTTTGTTAATAGATTTTATATATATATATATATATATATATATATATATATATATATATATATATATATATATATATATATATATATATATATATACATATATATATATATATATATATATATATATATATATATATATATATATATATAATCCATTAACAAAAATTGTTCATTTAACACTGTGTTTTATTAATAAAGACAGAATTTTATTGATGAAAACAATAAAATTATTGATGAATTAGAGTCAATTTTCAAAGAAGCTTAAACCAAGCGCTGTCAACTTGCGCAAAAACATGTAACTTTTTTACAAAGGATTGTGGGATGCCCTGGTAGTATAACATTTAAAAACAAATGAATATGTTATTTTCAATATCCAAATGCTATCAGTAGTTGATTGCTCTAAATTTATTATGTAAACTATTTATAGAATTAGTCTTCTTTTTTATACTATTTTGACATTATTTAAAAAAATTCCCGATAAAAATTCCGATGTATGTATGTATAAATGTATGTATGTATGTATGTATGTATGTATGTATGTATGTATGTATGTATGTATGTATGTATGTATCAGGCTTGGGCAGAAATGGCATATAAATGTATGTATGTATGTATTTATGTATGTATCTATGTATGTATATATATATATATGTATGTATGTATGCATGTATGTATGTATGTATGTATGTATGTATGTATGTATGTATGTATGTATGTATGTATGTATGTATGTATGTATGTATGTATGTATGAATCAGGCTTGGACAGGAATGGCGTGCGATCGTACTCTGTAACTGACCACACAAATAGTTTTTTTTCTTCAAAACTTGACTACGGCTATTTTGATGTTTTAACATTTTTAATGCAGTAAAAAATGTTACATTATGAATAACTTTTAATCGTTGATTTTTACTAACGCTTTTATTTTACCCGAAGGTTTTAAAATAAAACCATATAATCAATTATTTTAATGATTGTTTACATAGACGCATGTGTAAATTAATAAAAAATGTTATGTTTAATTTTTTTTATGTATGCATGTATTTTTCATGATAAATTTAAACGTTTGAAACTATTTTCCTATGTCTTACTAAAAATCTTTTAAAGCATTAATTTTAGAAATATCTTTTTTAAGTTACTTTAATTTATGAATAAGTTCAAAACTATTTGCGACTACTAGCTTTTACACATTTTATGTGAATTATACAAGAATATTTGTAATGTTCATACGATTCATTTTTATATTATTATTTTTATTATATTATATTTTTATATTAAACTTACGATGACTTTATGTAACGTGAAGTAACTTTACGTGAAGCATTTAGTAATAAAGTTGTAATGCTCAAATTAAAATTAAATAAAACTGCTTGTTGGCAGTTTATTTCATTTAAATCGCAGGGAACTTTATTTATTAATTTTTTTCCTTAAATTTTTTTTTTTTAATAAGCGTTTTGCGTAATTTTAACAAAACGTTTAAAAAGATTTATTTCAAACCTAATTAATAACGTAACAAAAAATTTCGCTTCGAGAGTAAGTTTTTATTTTTTATTTTTATTTTAGTGCTTATATAATTTCTTTTTCATAAAGAATTTTTTTTCGTTTCTTTTTTCGTTAGAACTTTAGTTTTTTTTAAAACTTTTTTCCATGTTTAAGCTTAGCTTAGAGTTTTTACATTCAGCGTATTTCTGAAATGTTTAAATCATCAAAACATATAAACAATCGTGGTCAAGTTGTCAAGAAATAAAATCATTTGCGTGGTCAGCAATAACGCTCGATCACACACCATTCCTGTCCAAGTCTGATGTATTTATGTATGTATGTATTTACATACCTACATACATACATACATACATGCATACATACATACATACATACATACATACATACATACATACATATATACATACATACATACATACATACATACATGCATACATACGTACACACATACATACATACATCATGTATATAATATATTATAACATAAATGTATATAATATATACAGGTTAAAATTTTTTAAATACAAGATTTTGCTGTGTAAATTTTTTAATATAACTTTATAAATAACTTTTAATTATAAATAAACTTTATAAATACTTAGAGTCAAAAAACTTATTGCAATCACTGTACAATGCTAAATAATGTTTTTACAAAGATGTCTGGCTATGAAAATAGCTGTTTAACAAAAAGCAGCTAAGACATTTTTTGAAGTTTTACTTTTATCATATTTGAACTTTATTTAAAACACAATTCATAAGTATTTATAACAAACTTGTTAAAAACTTGTTTACTATCTATAGACTAAAAGCTAAACTAAACCATTTAGACTTTATTTACCATTTTGCTTTGCAACGCCTACTTACTATTCTCTTATTACCTTTTAGGCGCCTCAGTAAAGAAAAAGTTTGTGGCTTGTAATGTTTCAGTATTATTAGATTTAAGTTCATTTTTGAAATTCAGGCAGTTAAGTGAAATTCAACTAAACTTCCCACAGGTCAAATTCAAGTAATAAAGCCTTTAGTTTGGAAATTATAAATAAATCTAATAAAGCCTTTGGTTAAAAAAAAGACACTAAAACATATGATTTGGTCTTCCAACTAATATAACAAAACATTGAATTTCTGCAATTGTTTTTAGAAGAAACTGAATATTAGAAAGAAGAAATTAAAACACAGGTGCTTTATAACCATTCAAAATTGTATCAATCAAACATTGCGTTAAACTCAGTAATCAGATAGTCTAGCAAAGAAACAGTGATAACCAAGTTAAAATAATTTGAAATGCATTTTTTAGGCTTGTTTAAAGCATATTTGGAAGTGTTGATTAATAATATTTCTAATTATAGAGACAAAATCTTTTAATGCTTAAATCAGATTTAAACTATAAAAAATATCATTATTACTAGCTTGCACAATCGTGTAATTAAAAAAGTTATATGAAAAACATGTATTGTTATACACAGTGCAACAATAAAATCAAAATTTGTTATTAACTTTAGTAGAAGAAGCAGTAGCAGAGGCTGCACCATTAATGACATTCTTTGAGACAGAAAACCACAGGTATAAAAAATTTTTGTAAAGTATCCATGCCAAAATTTCACATTTCATAACATCCAAAGAAAAATCAGTAATAGCTTTTATTAAAATACTAAATAAACAAGTTTTTCCTTTATGTGGTTCATCATAGTTCCTATTAGGATTCTCATGATTCTCATGAAGGATTAATAATTAATAAACAATGGTTAATTAAAATTTATACTTTATAAGTCTAAAATCTTCTTCTTGATTATCAAAGAAAACTAAGGAACAAATACTAGTTTTTATCGATGCAACTATAAACAGCTTCTACTTGTAATAACTCTCTGTCTTCCTTTCTTGTATCCAAAGGATATTGTGATTTCAAAAATTCTACACAATTAATATAATATTTAGTCGTTCAACTTTAAAGGAAATGATGCTTTACTTTAACATACTAACTTTTTCTTTATAATGCTATATAAACTTATGAATTAAGCAATATTTTGAACTGATCATCGGCCATGTTATATGTTTAATAAAATTATTTAATTTAATAAAACACAACTTAAGCAGGGTGTTTGGCAAAAGTCCGAATTTTATTTTCCATATTTGAAACCTTTTCTCTCCTTATTTATTACTTAAAATGCAAGTTATTAAAATGATACACAGTCTAGTGTAATAAAATTGGGGATGTCCATTGATATATTTTGATATATACTTGTTGTTACTAACTAATTTTACCTCCTGGTGATAGTTAAACAATAAAACTTGATAAAAATTCTATTCAGGGTGTAGGTCAAAAGGGAAGCCCAAAGTTTGTTTTAACTAAAACTATCATTTTGATTTTTTTTAAACCAATGAAAGAAAAAATTTAAAAAATAAAGTTTTATATAACAAAGTAAAATAATGATGTCAATTCAAGTTTCTGATTATGTTATTTAACACAAAAGCTAGTTTAACCTCCATCAAAAGATTCTAATTATTATTTTTTAATTATCCCAAAATGATGAAACTGATATACTATTATGTTTTCCAGTTTTTATTTTTTTTCCAACTGTTTCAGATAATTAACCGTGCATAATTTGATTAGTTTTAGCTGTAGTTTGGTTTTATAGTTACATATAGTAAAACTTTTTTCAACAATATAATCAAGTTGAAAAACTTATTTAACTTTTTTTTGTCTAACAACGTAGTAGACATCCCCTAGACACGCCCCTGGGTATCACAAACAATCTAATTTGAGGCATCACAACCAATGCCATCCTGTGTGTCTTCCTCATAAAATATAACTTAAATTTGATTTTTATAAAAAAAGCTGATATAACTTTTTTTTCTTGGTTATTCAAGAGCTCCAAAAAAACCTTACAGTCTTACCACAGCTGCTTTCCTCAATAAATATGTCAAAAATATTACAAAAGCAGGAATCAAATCTTGGACTTGATTTTAAGGCTTTAACCATTGAAAGCATTGTTTTTATCAGCATATATGCCTAGTAATAAATAAATAATGATTTTAATGGTTTGATCATTTTTATCAGCTTAATAATTAAGAATAGAAAATTTGCATTTTAAATTTACTAGTTTCAATATAAAATTCTGAAAATGTTGGTCGGGTCTGGGTATAATAGGTATGTTAAACCCATACCAAACTTGTTTAGTTTTGGGTCTAACAGATCTAAGGCTAACAGGTTTCAGGTCCAAAATAACAAGAACCAGACCCGGTTTAAATGGGTCAGGTCTAAGTCTAGAGCCAACTCATTACAAGCTCTATATATATATATATATATATATATATATATATATATATATATATATATATATATATATATATATATATATATATATATATATATATATATATATATATATATATATATATATATATATGTATATATATATATATATATATATATTATGGTGTTAACCAGGAATAAATTTTATTAAGAGTTATTACAAAACTGGAAATTTGTAATTATATTTCCTTCCTCCTCCTTCTCTTTCCTTTCTCCTGTTCTGTATCAATGCTGCACTGGGTCTAAAATCTAAAAAACTCTAAAATTTAAAAAATGTTAAAGATTAATACGACATCCATGCATGACTTTAGAGTGCAATGGAAATTAAACTTTCTAATGATTGTCAAGACAAGTTATGCTCATTTTAAAAATAAATATTAGAAGTTTTTTTTTATATATTTAAAAAAATGATGTGTTGTTTCACCATTATTCTTTTGTGTAGAAGGTCAACTAATTATACAATTAGATGGGATGATTTAGTATGAAAAAATTATAAAAAGTAAAGCTTCAATTAGATGAGTTATGGTTTTACCCTTTTTAGTCTAAGGTTTTAAAAAAAAGTTTGAACTTTTTAATATGAAAAATAATAGTTTTTTGTTTTTTAATTGAAGCTATATAATAGTTTGTGGTTTTTTAATTTAGAAATAATCATCAGTTCCCAGCATCCTAAAAGTATCTTTGTTATTTTGGTTAATAATTCCAGCCAGTTAAAATTTATATTAAAAACAACAAATTCTAGCCAATGAGAAGTTGTTGCTTTTAATTAAAGCTTGAACATTTATTGAATATTTATTAAAATACTTATTGAATATTTATTAAAATATTTATTGAATATTTATTAAAGCTTGAATATTTATTGACCTTTGTCGAACCTAAGAGTATCATTTTATATGGGTGAATAACTCTATCCAATAAGAACTTACAGTATTTTAACTGAAATTCCAACCTATTCTAATCATTGTAAACCTGTGGGGTAATTTGGTGTTTAATACAAAATTTAAAAAAATTGATCTTTTTTATATTTTTAGATAGAATAAAACTAATTTAAGAAAAATTAAAAGTAATATAACTGCTATAAACTGTTGTGAAAGATTAGCTGCAAAATTTGCAGCTAATCTTTCACAACATTCAATGTTGTGAAAGATTAGCTGCAAAATGGAAAATCACAAAATTTTATTTATTTTTTGTGTTTATGTCTATTATTAACTACTAAAGACTAAAAGTTTTTTTTAAAAGAAATAATCAAAGAGAGGTTTGTTTCAAAGAGAGGTTTGTTTCAGAGAAACAAAATCACAAGAAGTTTTTTTTCTTTTAAATCAAATATTTAACTGCAAGAGTATATATATATACTCTTGCAGTCAGTTTTTGTTTTTTTTTAAAAAAGAAAATTAATTTAAAGAGCGGATAATTATCATTTTTTTAATTTAATTTTTTTTCAATTATTTGATAGACTACCTGCCCTAACCAAACCTTCAGTCTATGTAGCGGCACTTACTTTTAGAAGTAGGCTATAAGATAGTGGATATAGCAGGACTTTCTTGTTGCAGGCTATAAGATAGTTGATGTAGCAACACTCTCTTATAGCAGCAGGCTATAAGATAGTCGATGTAGAAGCACTTCCTTGTAACAGCAGGCTATAAGATAGTAGATCTAGCAATACTCCGCGCATGTTTTACAGTAAAAAATGAAAACATTCAAAATGTTTTTAAAAACATTCTTGTCTTTTAACTTGCATTTTTGTTATTTTTAAACATTAAATTTAATTTGTTTCCTCAATTTAATTAACGCGTTTTGTTAAAAACTAACCTTAATTTTTGTCATTTTAAAATCCATAGACAGCTAGATGCTGTTTTTTTCTACAAACTGTATATTTAACTGTATAAATGTCGATGTAGCAGCACTGACTTTGCGAGTCAGGCTATAAGATAGTTGATGTAGCAATACTCCGCGCATGTTTTGTCGAGGTAGCAAAATTGTTTTCAAAAGAGACTTTTTTTACATTAAAAGTCTAATATCGACAACGATATAAGGATATATATATATATACATATACATATACATATATATATATATATATATATATATATATATATATATATATATATATATATATATACATATACACATTTGATTTATTTAATGTTTGATTTATCTTATATAACACTTTAAAAAAAATTCAAAATTTTTAAGTTATAAACTAAGTGTAAAAATCAAACTTACAACAAGAAGAAGCACTTCAAGAGTTGGCCCAGAAGAAAAGATTTTTTGCAAACCATTCTCTTTTAAAAACTGAAATGTTGTTCCTCCCATCACAATGAAATCTTCATAATTAGTACTAAGAGAAGCACCTATTGAATCAGGTTTCTTTAAACCAAAGTAATAAACACGAGAATAGTTCACCACTATATTAACAAAAGTGACACCTTTTGGTAGCATCTGAAGAATTTCGTAATCTAAAAAATTAGGTGAATTAAGATGTTAATTTTTCTTATATTGTGTTTCCTTACAATTTCATTATAATATTTAACCATAAAAAAGTATATATATAAAAAAATCCTTATGAAAAAAAAACAAACAAAAAAGGTTACCATCTTTAGGTAGTACTTCTTTCACACCTTTAACTTTTACACAAGAAGAACTACTTCCATTGCAAACACCACAATCATCTATTTTTAAAGTCGAATTGAACTTGTTATCACAACCAAAAGGCTAAACAAATTTTTTATAGAGAAAAACTTTGAATATTAAGATTATTCTTGTCTAGTAAAAGTTTTTAGTAATATAAATAACTACTTTTATATCCATTAAAGTTATTATTTTTTAGTTAGTATAAATAAGTGGTTTTATATTACTAGTTAGGTTATTACTTTTTTAGTTAATATAAATAACTGCTTTTATATTTAAAAAAATGTAATGCATATTTATGTAAATGCTTGAAGGTATGATGTGTCATGAACTAATATAACTTTTAGAAAAAATATAACAAGATAAATATCTATATTACAACATTAGTTAATAAATATACCATAGTGTAAGTATTAAAAATTACTATGAAAATTCTAAACAGATGAAAAGATTTTTTCTAAGCTTCTTCTTTTGACAATTAAAACTTTGATTAATTTGAATTTTTTGATTTAACATACCAATTACCTCCAAAATTGCTATTGATTTGCACAACTGTGTCATTTAAGTCCGAATTGTTAGACTTTATGCAAAATATATTAAGACAGTGCTGATCTTAACACAAAAAGATAACTAGTAACTTCTTTTTCTTCTTTTTTTCTGAACGCTTTCAACTCATTTTAAAACTCATAAATTTTGTTTTCCCCTTTTAAAATTTATGATCAGTAATAAAAAGCAAAATATTCAAAAACAAGCTTCAAATTTTTAATCAGATAATTTTAATGACTTTACAACTTTTATTGTCAAAGCAGTGGATATTAATGTATCATTGCGATATTCAACTATGGAGCATTATTTGAAATGCTTTTTTAGATTGAAATTTTAAAAAAATTTTTATAATGAAACATTTTAAATCAATATGCCTAATTATGGTTGAAAAATTAATTTTAGAAGTACCAAAATGTATAAGAAGTACCAAAATGTATAAGAAGTACCAAAATGTATAAGTACCAAAATGTATAAGAAGTACCAAAATGTATAAGTACCAAAATGTATAAGAAGTACCAAAATGTATAAGAAGTACCAAAATGTATAAGAAGTACCAAAATGTATAAGAAGTACCAAAATGTATAAGAAGTACCAAAATGTATAAGAAGTACCAAAATGTATAAGAAGTACCAAAATGTATAAGAAGTACCAAAATGTATAAGAAGTATCAAAATGTATAAGAAGTGCCAAAACGCAAAAGGCATTATTAATTTTGCTTTTATTATAACGACCAGCAGATATATTTGATTCTGGTCATTTATCCAATCAATACACTATCAGTGAAGAATACAAACATGTTTTAGTACCATTTGACTGGTATGGGCGCCCAAAAATTATTTTTATTTTTTAATTTTTATCTTGGTTTTTTATGAAAAATAGAAAAAAAAATTTCAAATAATATATAAATAAATTTCAGTTTATTTTAGCTACCTCTTTTTTTCTTCAGGACAATAAAACAAATTAAAAAGAAAACTTTTTTACATAACTACATGACGTAATCAGCTTTCGGTTACTAACTGTCAAAACTATCGTGCAAGCTTAATTTTTGAATGAATGAACTTTTGATCTTTAGCTTGCTATTTTATTTTACGTGAGGAAAATGAAAAAACGAAGCGTAAACTTTTTCAAAATGTTTTGTTTCTTTTTGGTATTCTTTTTGAATTTTAAAATAATAAAAATAAAGATTTCAATAACTTAATAAAAGTTTTATTAAAATCTGTTTAAAATAACCCACAGTAAATGTAATTTATTTACTAAATGTAATTTTTTTAAATTATACTTAATGATTAAAAAAAAAAAAAAATTTTAAATATATGTTTTTTAAAATATAATATGCTTTTTAATCAAAAAACTATAACATTTTTAAAATTATGTTTACTCTCTTCTTTAATTATCTTTAACATAAAAGACATTTTAAAATCACTTTAAAAATTATTAACCTTTAGTAAAATTTAAATGAACAGATTTGCTAATATTTAAATCAAAATTTTAAAATTAAAATAAAAGTATATAAGTTAATTAAATACTTATGTTTATATATTCAAATAGTTTATTATTAAATACGTTTATTAAATGCTTATTAAATTTGTTCATTTAATGCTTATGTGTTTAATTCAAATACAAGACGTAAAACTATTTTAATAATTTTACAAATATCACACGATTTAATATATGCAAATATATTATGTAATGTAAATATTGATTAAAAATTGTTTAAAATATTTAAACATTTAATTACTAATTATTTATAACATTAATAACTACTAAAATTAAATTCACATAGTTAATAAATGTTTAAAATACTTTATACAATTTTAAATAATTATTTACTGATAGAGTGGTATTTGCAACAAAAGCGTTTATTAAAGTCTTAAGTAAAATAGCTTTCTTATTGAATCTAAAGTAACATTGTCCGACAGTAAAGTCATTCTTCAAAAAATTCATTCATTATTCAAAAAAAATGCCTTTAGATCAACTCCTTATTATAGGATAAAACTAAACAATGATAAACATAAATGATTATTGAAAAAATGATTATTAAAAATTATTGTTGCGGCACACGTTTAACTAGGAAAGGAGGAGGGATCAAAACATCATTCCCCCCCCCCCCCCCCCTTCAATGTTGCCAAAAAAAAATCGGTATTCCTAAATAAACTCTCGGTTCTTCACTGACTATTAACAACCAAAGCAAAGATAATCTTTTTAAGAGTAATTTATTCAAGTTAAGAGATTTTTTTTTGACTATTTAAACTACCACATTCAGTTTTTAATGTGATCAACTCAGTTGTTATTTCAAAATGATCTCTCAATGACATTTTATATCGTCTTTTGATTATCTTGTTACAATGCCTTGTTTTGTCCAAAACAGGGCATCGTTTACAAAAAATTAATCAAGCAAATCAAACTTCAATTTAAACTCTAGACCTTTTTCTTTAAAAAAAAACTTTAAGTTAACTTTTAAGAATATTAACTGTGGAGGAGTATGTTCTGAAAATTTTAAGTTAACTGCTTTTATAGTTTATAAGAAAACCTCATTTATGTCTTGTGCAATATTGAAAAAAACTGTAAAAAATACTTAAAACTATAATAAATATATATAAATAAAAAATATAAATAATATTATAATTATATTATTAATACCAGGTGTAGTAATTGAAAACCCGGTTTGGCACATAGATGGCGTTTTTTCAAAAAGTACTCAATATAAATACATTTTTTTTTTACAGCTGTAACATTCCTCTACAAAAACTAGTTGTCAATTGAATGTGTCTCATACAATAACATTGTTTTTTATTATGTTAAAAATGTCGAATTTTGTACCAGAAAAACATCATTTCAATAGACTTTACTTTTTTGTTTTCATTTAAAAAAAACTGCTGCTGATGCTCGTCGAATGCTTGAGGAAGCTTATGGTGAACATATTCCATTGAAAACAACTTGTGAAGACTGGTTTAAACGATTTAAAAATGGTGATTTTGATGCGAAAGACAAATTACGTCTTAAAAACTATTGGATAAAGACAATACACAAACTCAAAAAGAATTGGCATAAGCATTAAATGCTTGTCAAAAAACAATTTCCAATTGTTTGAAAACAATCGGAAAGATCCAAAAGCTGGAAAAATTGGTTCCACATGAATTGAACGAAAGACAGCAAGAAAGACAAAAAACCATTTGCAAAATGCTCATTCAAAAGCAAGAAAGGGTTTTTTGCATCGAATCATTATTGGAGATGAAAAATGTTTTTTTTTCGAAAATCCAAAACGCAAAAGATTATGGGTTTCACCAGGACAACCATCAACATTGACTGCAAAAACAAATCGATTCGAAAAGAAGAGAATGCAGTGTGTTTGCTGGGATCAGAAGGGAATTGTGTACTATGAGCTACTGGAACCTGGTCAAACGAATAAATCTGAACACTATCAACAACAAATCATCAATTTGAATCATTTATTGATTGAAAATTGACCGGAATGGAAGAATAGACATAAAAAGTGATTTTGCAACATGATTATGCTCGACCACACAAATCAAAAGATGTGAAAAATACATTAAATGCACTTAAATGGGAAAAATTACTACGCCATATCAGGCCTTGCGATGAATAAGAACTGCGCGACGCATAAGCACGACGCGATTTTTGACGTCATTAAATTCTTTTTATTTGCTTTTCATATTTATCGACATTAACTGCACCAATTTATTTAATTACCGCAAAACTACTTTAAATCGTTTATGTAGAAATGTTATTATTTAAAAATGTTTTGGAATGTTTCGTTTTTTAAAATGTAAAAACATTTGTTTATTTTCTTGACGTTTGTCACGTTTTGTCTATACTAAACGAATAAAAAACATTATAACTTAAATTTAAAAAAGATTATAAAATATGCTAATATTTGATTTTTTTTTTCTTAAATATGTAATTTAAAGTTTTTCAAATAATTATTTTTTCTTTTTAAAAAGTCAGCGAGTAATAAACTGGAAATTTTAATATTGTACGATTAAAAACTGTGCAATAGCTAATATTTTTACAAGCGATTTTATATAATATTTATTTATTTTTATTTATTTTCATAAAGCGGTTGATTAGCACAATCACTCGTATTAATAAAAAACTTAAACGAACGTTTTGAATAGATTTTTAATGCTAACAAGGAATTTTATTTCTAGTAAAATAAAATAAAATGTTAGAATAAAAATCTTATAGGTCTAAAAGAAATATTTCAGCGAAAAAATTATTCTTAAAAATTATTCTTAAAAATTATTCGAAAAACTATTGACGTTCTATTTTTCAGCAGCTGTTCTTGAGCACGCTTCGATGAGTTTCGGTAACTTTTAACATAAAAGCGATCGTTATTATTTAAGTAATTTTTTTGAGTTATTTTTTACAAAAATTTTAATAACTGTACCTTTTTATTGAATCAAGTAGAATACGTTTTGATATTAATCTTTTTTTTTTTTTTATTTGCCCTCACCAATTTTTAAAATGTTTCCTCGAAATCACTCTTAAATACTTTAAATACGTCTAACAGTTAATAAATATTTTTAAATCTATGGAATAATTTTAAAACCTATCAAACCCCTGTAAAATAATTATTTAAGTTTAAAATCTAAAACTAAAAGAAAGTATTTTTGTTCAATTTTATCGACAACGTTGCTATTGCTGAATAATTTTATTAAAATGTTAGCTTAAGATTTAAACTTTTTTTTTAATTTTTGAATTTTTTCTACTTCCAAATAATGAGCATATTTAATTTTTTTAAATTCAAACTTTTATTTCAACTGCGTGCGGTTTTTAAAATACTTTATTAAATGTTAAAATAATCGTAAATTACTTCATTAAAATTCCGCTCAAAAATATCTTTAAATATACTCAAACAAAAAATTTTTTGCTCGTTGCAAATAGCCCTAGCTACACGCAAAATCGCCCTTGGACGTCGTAAAATTCACATCGCCCGACGCTTTATCGCAAGGCCTGCCATATTTAACAGACTTGGTTCCATCCGATTACCATTTGTTTTTCATCAATGTCATTGAAGCTTGCAGACCAGCACTTCCATTAAGTCAAAAAATGGGTTGATGAGCGGTTTGCTTCAAAAAACGAACAATTTTATCGAGATGGAATTCATAAGTTGCCTGAAAGATTGGAAAAATGTGTAGCTAACAATGGAAAATACTTTGAATAAACTATCTATAATCTTTCACTAAAAAAAATGTGTTTTCTTTGATAAAAAACACCCGACTTTCAATAACTACACTTGGTATATATAATAAATATATATTTACTGTAAAAAATACTAACTTGAGTTTTTCTTTTAAAATTTTATTTATAAAGTGGATTATTTGTTGTATTAAGATCTTTAGCAAATACACAAAATGAAATTTAAAGTTACTTAATACAACACTTTCATTTTTCTTAATAAACCTTTATTTGAATTTTTATATAAATAATTTTTTAATCAAAATTTTATATAAACAGAAATTGATATTTTTTGTATTAATTAACGTAACAGACTAATGTAACATCAATTAACATAATTATTTTTAAAGTAATAAAATTTTATCACATAAATTTAAATAATTTGATTTTTCCTTTAAAACCATAAAAAAATAGATGATTAGTTTTCAATTATTAAAATGTGAAGATATCTCACTAGGAATGTAATTTGAAAATATCTACCAAACATCGGCCATTAAAACAGATATCATGATTTCTTCCATCAGTGCATGTTAGTCCATCTGCCACATTTATATTCATTTTGAAACTTCGTCCATCTCGTGAACGACAAGACTGTGTACAAGGGTTTCTAGCTAAACAGAAACCTTTTTATCAAATGGAGCCATGAAATAATAATATTGAAAGTCTTCAAGTACCTGCCATTTTGCAAAAAATTAAAACTAATCAAAGTGTAAAAGAAAAAACTTCAAAATATTCTCACCTTTTTCTTCTGCTTGACAAAGTCCAGAATTACCTGCTAAATCATCAACAGCAATGTCTGAAGACCAATGAATACCTCTGACTGCTTCAATAAAAATCTAGAAAAAGACTTTCTAAACTTAAAATTTAAAAAAAGTTTAAAAATAAAATTCAAAATTGCATCTGAAATGCTTCATTTAAATTGTAAAAAAATGATTTTGATGCACTTGATATTTGATTTTTGAATATTTTAGAAAATTTATTTAACTTAAAACAAAACATTTCAGCATTGGCAATAATAATCTGTACAATTTCTACTTAGCAGATCAAATAATTAGTGAAAAACAAATACAACTTTGTTCTCCTCCATAACTATTAAATTTATAATCTAGTATTTCTAAAGTTGTTAAACAAACAAAAAATAATTTTGTATTTACTCGATAATTATCAACTGATTCAATTGACACTTCAGCTCTCTGCCATTCTTTTCCTATATTTCCAGTTTTATTCCACAAAACTACATCTGAGCTGTTTTGATACATTATGCCAATCTTTAATTGACCCATATCTTTTCCAAACATGTTATAGTGCATAGTAAAACATAAACGAGGAATTTTCACAACTGGACCAACTAAACGTGCAGTATCACCTTCATTTTTAGATTCATTTCGTGCACTAGAGGCTTCCATGTACAAGTATGTGCCTTTTAGAAAAAAGGTTTTTTTCAAAAAATCAAAAAAAAAAAAAAATTAAATCTAAAATACATTGAACTAACAATTAAAAATTTTCTTTTAAACCTTTCTCATTTTTAGTCGTGTGGTCAAAGTCAGGCCCAGTCCCAAAACTTGGTGTTGTTCCTTTGTGAGATTGCCAGACAAGTTTACTTCTATTATAATTTACCCAATTACAAAAACCTGATTCAAATGAGCAGTTCAAGTTTTCTTTTTGAAATTGCACTAAAAAAAAAATTGTTTTTATTTTAGTAATTCTTATTTTTTGTTTATAAACCTTAAACATCCATAAACATTCAACAACTTTTATTATAATAGATTATGTAAGTTACTGTGATAATGTAGCAACTACTGTGGTATTGCAATTACTGTGGTACAGTTGCAACTACTGTGTTAATGTTGCAAGAACTGTGATAATGTTGCAATTACTGTAAATTACAATACAGTATTGTAAATTGTTGTTATATTGTTGTGATTACTGGATGACATTATTAATTATTTTATATATTATTTGACAGTTGACTGTCAACATCTCATCTACTGGATATCCCAAACTTTTGTGTATCGCGAACTTTATTTCCTGCCCCTTACACACTTGTTTGAACCAAAATAAACCTCTTGATATCTCCAACTCTTAATAATTAAACTTTTTTCCTGGTCCCCTGAGAGTTTAAGATATCGAGAGTTAACTGTACTAATATAAATTTGATAAAATATTATCTGACAAGAACTATTTTGACTTTATAATTCAATTACTAGTTCTTTACAATTTGATTAAAGAAATAAAATAAAACACTTCAAATATGACTTCGGTATTCATATTTTTAGGTTATTGTGAACTGTGAAAATACTGTTCCTACTGTGTGTTCCTACTGTGACATTTTATGAGCTACTATGAGTTTTTTAAAATTGTTTATATTTACAAATGTGAGAAAAATTTAATGATAACAATTTAGAAAACTTGAAAATTAAGTAAAACAAAATAAGATGCTGCATAAACTGAGACACAACCACATACTGAAAATAAAAATTTATTTTGTTCACAACCACATACTGAAAATAAAAATTTTGTTTTGTTCACAACCACATACTGAAAAATTTTGTTTTGTTCACAACCACATACTGAAAATAAAAATTTTGTTTAGTTCACAACCACATACTGAAAATAAAAATTTTGCAATAAAAAAATTCAAAATTCTTTAAAAAAAATTTGAGCACTTTTATAACCTTTTTGTAAAAAAAAAAAAAGTGTAATTTCTTTATTAGGGACATGCAATAAAGTATAGCCTTCAGACAAATTCCCTTCCCTTCAAACCCCTACCTCAAAAAATTAAAAAAGTATCATTTTTTTTTTAGCTAACAAGGAAAATTAAAATAAATGTTATTTATAAGAATATTTTGGTAAGTTTGATATAATCCTTAGTTGTCTTGAAATCAAATACAACTAAAGCTTTTTAAAAACAAAAAGGTCATCCTACTATAAATGGAAAGACCCAATAATTTGTAATAATAAAAATAAAAGAATCACCGACTCATAATAATTTCTGTCACTAAAACCAGTTAATTTAATCAGTTAATAACAGTTAATGTTATTACATTTATTCATTTTTTAGTTTTAAATTGGAATTACATCATGCTGAAACCAATTTGCATTTATTCATTTATGCTCAAAACATAATAAAGTAAACTCATATAATTTATCATATTACATGTAAATCTACGCATTACAAAAATAAGAAAGTGCAATACACAATAAGTCTTTAATACTCATTAAATTGTTTATGCTCATAGACCCATTGTCTGTCATACGATTATTGTATATTATTTAACCCAGTATCACCTTCGCCATGCCCTGCTGCCCTGTAGAGTGTGCTTTTTCAGACAAAGGCTAGGAGAAACAAACTCCGACTTAAAAACTTCCTGCCTTGGGGCTCTTCGTTGAGTAAAGGCTAAAGATGGTGTCTCGATAAAAATACTCATCTTGGGCAGATGTTAGCTGCATCTACATTAAATTATCCTACCTTGGGGCTCTTGGTTGAGTAAAGGCTAGAGACAATGTCTTGATAAAAATATTCATTTTGGGCAGATGTTAACTGCATTCAGCTACTGTCTTGTAGGAGGCCTCCTTGGCAAAGACTTTAGGGGTAAGTAGAATAATTCTGTTGATCATCCTCAAACCCCTACTTCATCTATTAGACTGGCCTAAATGTAAACCTGTGTTACATTGTTTCCTGTCTAGGATAATAAATGCTGGACCTTCTTGACTTTTGTCATAGGTTTTTGCTTGTGCCTCCTTGATAATGGCTATGCATCTCATCCTGTTATCTCCTAATGAGGGTATAGCTCTAAAACTCAGTTTAATGGTTTTGAGGCCGGCTGGTAGTAAGGTTTCCCAAACTCTGGGCTAGCTCTCAGAGAAGCTGATTCCATCAACAGCTGCAAAACATCAGAGTATTAACAGTGCCATGTTGCACATGGATGGTGTCCCTGTTAATGCTTTTGGTGCACGTTGTCAAGGTCACATAAGGAGCCCTATGTTACAACTTAATTTTAGGAGCCCTATGTTACGAGTTAATTAACAGAACTGAGAAAATTGCATAGCACATTGCTTAAGAGGCTGTGCTCTATCTATGAATAAGTCAAGTTCTCTTTAAACTTAAATATGCCAAAAGTAAATCAAAATATTAAACATAAAAAACCATGCCCATCACCTAACTGTTTAATATACCTTTTCTTGGTCTGAAAAGCAACCTTTCATCAGTTGAACCTTACCTCTCGCAAAATTCATCAGACATACTTGCTCTTATTTAGACTAATCTAAACTCTGCTATTCCTTCTTCTGATCTCAATGTTGATGGGTACTATCCTTTGATTCGTAAAGACTCCAATTGTCACATGCTTAGCTTAGGGCTATACATACGCATCAATTCACTTATTTGTTGTGAAATCAGGTTTGAATCTTTTGACCATTCTTTATGTGTTTCTGCTTAATGCCTCTTTAATCTAACACCTTTCTCTTTGTTCTTTATCATTCTCCTTCTTCCTAAATCTTCTATGGCTTGTGGTCCAGACAACATTCCTTTCACAGTCTTACAAAATTGTTCTCCAGAACTCTCATCAATTCTCTTTAAACTATTTAATAAGTGCTTGACTGAATCTTTTTTTCCTACCTGCTGAAAAATGACACCTGTTATTCCAATTTCAAAAACTCTGATAAACATTATTACCCCTCTAATTATCATCCAATCAGTTGTGTTTCTGTTATTAGCAAGGACTTTGAGTCTTAAATAAACAAATTTCTCACATTCCATCTTAAGTCAAATAACTTGCTCTCAGACAATCAATATGGTTTTCGATCCTCTCGCTCTACGGCTGACTTGCTAACTGCTGTGACTAAAAGATTTTATTGTGCATTAGATAGAAGCGTAGAGGCTAGGGCTATTGATCTTGACATATCTAAGGTTTTCAACAAAGTTTGGCACATTGGTCTTCTCCATAAGCTTGTTTCATATGGTGTATCTGGGAAAGTTTTTTAAATTATCAAACCGATTTTTTCTAACTGCTTTATTAAAGTCATCCTAGAAGGCCATACTCTTCTTTATTTCCAATAACTTCTGGGGTACCTCAAGGTTCTATCCTTTGTTCTATTTTGTTTCTTATCTACATTATCTTCCCGACATCCTTACATTTAAAGTAGCTCTTTTTGCTGATGACTCAACTTTATACTCCTGTCTTGACAAAAAGTCTTCCCTTTTCGATTGCTTAGAACAGGCAGCCGATCTTGAATCTGATCTCACTTCTGTAATTAATTAGAGCTCGCAGTGGCTTGTAAATTTTAACTCCAACAAAACTCAGTTATTTACTGCAAACAACTATTGCTATACTGACAACACTCCTAAATTAAAGAATGCAACCCTATCACTGAGTCCTCTTCTTTAAGTCTTCTTCTCTTTTACTTCTGAAGATTCAAGGAAACCATATATACAATGGATTGTTAAAATAAGATCCGCTAAAGTTGCTTCTCTTTATGGTGCTTGCCATTTCCTTGCTCCTGATTCCATGCTCTACCTCGAAAAATCTCTTATTCGTCTCTGTATAGAATACTTTTGTCATATTTGGGCTGGTTCTTCTAATGATGCTCTTTCTTTTCTAAACAAGGTCCAACAACGCATTCTAAATGTAGTTGGACCCAGTCTGCTAAGCTTAAGCTTTTTTTCCATTGTCATAAAGTTGCATCTCTTTTTCTTTTCTACAAATACTATTATGGCTGCTGCTCAAAGGAGCTTTCATCTCTAGTTCCATCAACCAAAACTTATTCTCGCTTGACTCGTCATTCATCAAAGTCTCATTTTTTTATTGTATCTGTCCCTGTATGCTCTAAAAACTTTTATTCGTCTAGTTTATTTCCCTGCACTTCAACCCTTGGAACTCTCTCTCATCTTCATGTTTTCAAATACAACTCATACAACCTACAACTTTTCATATCTTCTGTCAACCATTTCCTTGCTCTATAATATTTTTCTTTTTTTCTAGTAACTCCCAACTTAATAGTGGTTGCTTGCAGCCTTGTTGACATTGAATCAGATAATTAAAAAAAAAAAAAAGAGATATCAACAAGTAGCAATCAATAAAATTATAGTTTTTTGACACATTTAATTTGTTACATTTATTCACAAATTATTAAGTATTCGATTGTTAAATAACTATTGATCACAGAATTGATATCAACTCAAGTCATCAGAGAATCAAACATGATAGCTAATTATTACTATTGGCTAACTAGATAATAACATTATTACTAAAAATAAATTATGTTATTACATCTCTTCTGAAATGGAGCATCAGCATAAAGAGTCCAACCACTTTTTTCAGTTATGGCTTCACATAACTCTCTTCTCAGTGCATTAAAAGACTTTGTAACAAAACATGTCTAAATAAATTATGATCAGTATATAAATTCATATTAGCATCCATAAATGTAAAAGTGTATTTGTGTAATACATAAATTCAAATTATATAAGTTTTTAGAAGCTTTAAATTATTGAAGTAAAAATTACTAGAAAATTGAATAACTACAATTTCAAGAATGTTTTTTAAAAAAAAGCAACATTTTTAAATTATTTTTTCAAATGTAAAAAATCACCTCAGTATTACATGGCTCATACTCAAACGACCCACCATTACATGGGGTTCCTTTAGGTCCTGGTCTAATGTAAAGAGTATGTTACAAAAACAAATATAAACAAATAAAAAAATATAAAATATAAACATAAAAATCTCAACATTTAATGCATAGTTATAACAAATAGGTAAAATTTATAAAATAATTTTTACCTAGGATTTGAACAATCTCGAGCTCTTATACGTATACCTACACCACATGATCTAGAACATACTGACCATGACTCCCATGATGCCCAATTTCCATTAACAACTGGTTGCACCGTTGTGTAAATAGATGAATTTGCATCATTCACACATTGACCTTTTAAACAATGCTAAAAAAAATTAAACAAGTAATATTAATAATGAATATAAAAGCATATTTAGATAAACAATATGTATAGTAATTTTATAAATATTATACAATATATATATACACATACACACACATATATAAATACGTATAAAAGTATAAATGCGTGTTTAGATAAGCAGTGTGATGTCATACTAAAATAGCCTGTTGCTGGGGCCATCAGTACATACATCGACTATCTTATAGTCTGCTTCCACAAAGAAATACCGCTACATCAACTGAGGGTTGGGCTGGGGCAGCAACTTTTTCTTTCATTATTCTCTTTTTTCTTTTTCTGAAAAAGCTATAAGGGATAAGCAAAAAGAGTAATATATCACTGATCTATATACTCTATAGTGCATATATATATATATATATATATATATATATATATATATATATATATATATATACACATATATACATATACATATACATATATATACATATATATATACATATATACATATATATACATATATATATATATATATATATATATATATATATATATATATATATATATATATATATATATATATATATATATATATACATATATATACATATATATACATATATATATATATATATATATATATATATATATATATATATATATATATATATATATATATATATATATATATATATATATATATATATAAAAGAGTAATATATCACTGATCTATATACTCTATAGTGCATATATATATATATATATATATATATATATATATATATATATACACATATATACATATACATATACATATATATACATATATATATACATATATACATATATATACATATATATATATATATATATATATATATATATATATATATATATATATATATATATATATATATACATATATATACATATATATACATATATATATATATATATATATATATATATATATATATATATATATATATATATATATATATATATATATATATATATATATATATATATATATATATATATATATATATATATATATATATATATATATATATATATATATGATTAACATCACTGCATAAATTATGTTTACACAAAAGCAATAATTTTTTTTTATTGGTTTATCTAGACATACACTTGTTTTAACATAAAAGTTTTTTATCTAATAAAGATAAAATTTTATATATGTTACATAGGTGTTCTATTTGTTTTAGGTATACTTTAATGATAAAATTACTGGATTATAATTTGAGTATTTTTCTACTTAAGTTAAATCTCTGTTTATCCTGAACAGTTTTTCTTTGTTTTTATTACTTATTCTCTATTATATAAAAAATTTTCAAGATAAATATTTTATATTTTTCTGTGGGTTTTCATTGCTCAGTCTAGTTTAAGCACCCCAGATTACCTGCATCAAATATAACATTTTAAAATATCAAATAAACTCATACAATAAAATCCTGGTAAGTCAAACACCAGTTAATTATCTCGAACTGTTTTATTTGATTCCTTGAAATCGTTTAACTCGATAAGAGAATAACTTAAAGATTGTCAAGTCAAACCATTTTTTCATCCCCTTTCTGCAAATTTCATTGGATAACAAATATAATATATAATAAAAAATCAAAATAATTTTTAATCAAAATAAATTTTTATAAGAAATCATTTCATATAAACCTTAAGCCTAATTTTTGTTTCATCTTGTATTTACATCTGAAAAGAAAAGATCATTATCAGACATAAAATAAAGCTGTAACTAAATTGTTACAAAATAAATCATAATAAAATATATATTAAAATCATAATAACCAATTAATTTATGGTTTTAATAAATTTCTTAATAAAAGACCATTTGCATTTAGACACAATTTTATTACTCTATAGTAAAGAAGTCATTGTATTGCTAAACTTTTTTGAATGTTATCTTTTTAGTGGGCAGCGTGAATTAGAAACGTAACTACTTTCATTGAAACATTTTTTATGTTTTTATTAGTATAATTTTATATAATTTTATAGTATAATTTTACAAGTATTACAATAAATTTTAACAATTTTCTGTTAAATATCTTTTACTGATTTTACAAAAATATTAAATTTATGTGCCATAATTTTTTTACAGTTTGCGTACAGAGCCCATTAAGGGTTGTGAAAATCAGGTTTGTCAAGAAATAGGTGGTAGAAGTTTTTTAGCAAAGCTAGGAGGCAGTGGTTTAAAATAAGTGATGTTAAAACATGATAAAAAAAATTCTAAAAGTTAAAAGTCAATTATATAATAACTATACTTTGCCTTCATTACAGATTGATCCATCTAATGCAGGACTTCTCATTGTTTTGCAGTATGAAGGTTTGTCAGGCTCTGAACACCAAAGCATTTGACAGGGATCAAATTTGAACTAGATTTTAATAGATAACAAGAAAAACTAAAAAGCTCAAAATAAAAAACAAGTATGATCAACATAGCAACTTTTAATTTTTGTATAAACTAACATATATATGGAAATTGGTTAAAGAATCGAAACCAAGTTACTTGAAAATCGCTATTTAAAAAATACTTACAACAAAAAATGAATAGAGAAACCAAACTTACAGATCGGCAAAGTGAATATTGTCGATTAAAATTGAACTGACACTGATCATCTAAAGTGTACATTTTTCCTGGCAGACCATCATGAAATTTAAAAACCTGTGGTTGTTCAGGTTTTTCCATAAGACATTGAAAGTACCTATTAAACAACATTTTTAAAATACACATAAAGAATAATAAATATTTAAATTTGAACAAAAAATATAAAGCAAAATATTTGAAAACTAAAAACATTGTTAAAAAAAAATACTCAATATTTTCTTTTAAAACTTCACTGCTACATGTTGACCAATGAAAGCGATCATATCGAGCAACAATAATTGGGGCCATTAAAGATCCACGAGCTGTTTCGCCACCACATTTAGCTGATTCTCCTTCGCCATCATGATCTAAACTTAGCCTAATAAACAAATAATTTATTTGGTCATAATAATTGCTAGGTGTTGAGATAATCTGATAAATATTTTAAAAGTTATACCAGATATTGCCATTGCAATATCTGGTAACAACAAAATGATAAAGACCTAAATGTGGAATGTAAATATTGAAATGTAAAATTGGAACTTAAATGACATTAATCCAGGTTTAAAATAACAACAAAATTTTTAAATTGAAAATATTTTGAAAATTCAAGCAAATATAGCATAAAAAAAAGAACAAGAATAAGTTTTTAATTTCTCGTGCAACAATATGTTTATAATTCTTTACTAATTATTTAGTAATTTAATATAAAAAAATATTCTATTAAACTCTAAGTGGGTATGGAAGCCACTCTAAATCAAATCAGATTAAATTGATCTTACTTGATTATTGATTATAGCTTGAACTTTAGGTTTAGCTAGAAGTCCTAGGGCTTAGTATATTCTCTCAAAAGTAAGCATACTCTATGCTTACTTTTGTTTGGGATTGTCTATAGAGACTCTCTCTATAGACATTCTCAAGGCTGTCTGACTGTATTGACTGTTTTAACACAGCAATAAACTTTCCACCTTTATTATTTTTCAAACATTGTTTTTAACCAGTCAGTAGCTTTCAAAGAGCAAGAGTTATTTTGAACAAGGATGGTTATCAAACAACCAGTTAGTCTATTAATAATTCAAAGAACTGAATGGAACTATATGCATGATTGGCAAAATATCAAAAACTCTTTCATTAGGAAAATCTAGCAGAGGAAGATGACCGCCTCCATCAATACATACTTGGATTATACATTTATCAGATGTAAAACCATGTTGGTTAACAATGTGTTCAACCAAACAGACAACATAATTGCAAAAAATAACTAATCATCAAGTTAATTTTTTTATCATCATTCAATACATCAAATACTATAGTAGTAAAACTGTAGAAAGATTTAAGTGCTTTTTTAAATATCACTTGATTTTAAAGCTAAATTGATTCAACCCATTTTCAACTTCAAAAATCAAAAAAAGTCTGTTTCAAAAAATATCTATAAGTATATTGAAATCTGTTCATTTCCCTTGCAGAAACAAGATTTTTTGAATGATGCTTTGATTTTTTCGAATCAACATTTTTTGAAACAGTTAAGCCACAAACAATAGTGTACAACTGAGAAAGTTATAACCTTAATTATATTATGTTATCAAGTTATGGCTCTAGGATTTGACTAAATGTTTTAAAAATTTGTCACAATCATTTCTATGTAAACTCCTACTGTGCACAGTGGTTCAAGATCCTTAAAAAGTGGCAAAAAAGGAAAAAAAATTAAAGTCTTTAGTTTGTAAACACAAATAACTTTTAATTATGGTAAGACCAGATGCATAACAATTTAAAACTTTTTTTGAAGCTATTGCAAGGTTGTGTATTAATTTGAAGCACTTTACTAATGCTTTTTTTATGACGGAAAAAAAACGGAAATGTTCGATAAAATAGTCAGTTTTAGATATTTATTTTATGGAGACATAGTAGTTAAAGTGTTAGTATTTTTTATTAATTTACTTAAATTGTGTCAATTCACAATGTAAATGAAAGATTTTTTTTTAAGTTTATTAGGTTTAACCCATTACTCAGCATGAAGAAAAATATTTTTAAAAATTTTTTTTTTTATTAGTAACACATTATTTATGGTACAAGAACAAAAATGTTCCACATAACTCCACGCTTATGTTAGTGTTTTTGAGTACTGTCAGCAATATACTATTTAATGGAATAAAATTTACCTGCTCCAATTTGCTCCAATCTAAAATAGAGCTTTTATGATTTACTTGCTAAATATTATAATCAGCGAGTATATGATAAAAGGTTGGAGCAAATTGAAGAAAGTAAATTTTATTTAATTATTTTAAATATAAGCTCTTTTAAAAAAAGAGTATCAGCGTTACCTAATATTTTTAGTTTGTATATATATATATATATATATATATATATATATATATATATATATATATATATATATATATATATATATATATATATATATTTTTCATTTTGATGAGTTTTTATTGATGAAACACAGTGTAAAATATAAAAAAATTTGATTAGTAATTTTTTACTAATTTATATATACATATGGACTTTCAAAATACTTGTAGCTATTAAGTTATAATGTAAACGACAATAAGATTGTTAAACTATTGATAACTTTTTGTGTGTTATGTAATAGATAATATACAAAAATGAAAAGAATTGATCTTCTTCAAAAAATTAAAGGACTAGGTTTCAATAAAGTTAATTTGCTGGAATCTTTGTTTAAAGAAGTTTTAAATGTTTATAATCTTCATGAAGATGACTTCAATAAATCAGAGCTTACCAACTTAAAGAATAAGTTGTCTGTTTTTAAAGCAAAAGTGGGAAATAAGTTAGAAAAGCATAATAGAAACTATGACAGATTGATTTTAAAAGAGGGTGTTTGGCTACAGGTAAAGAAACAATAATATTTCTTAATAAATTTTTTTTATGCACTCATTTTATTTAATTAAGTTTCTATTTACAGGAGGAGTTTTTTCCAGATCTTGTTAAAAGAATTAAATCTAAAGAAGGTCCAGGTAGAAAAAATAAAGTTTGGGAAAATCTTGGTGAAAGAAGCAAAAGAGCTAAAATTGCTAATTTGGCTGAAAACAATCACGAAGCATTGGCTTTAGCTTCTTTAAAAAGTGCTGCAACTGAATCCAACATTAATAAAAACAATTTTATCTTTATAGTAAAGAAGGCTTTGGACCCAGATAAAGCAAATGAAATTAGAAAAAACATGTCTATGCATGAACCTGTTAAAATGAAAGTTGAAGATGCTCTCAGCCTAAAAATTCAATGTGATCTGTCCGATGAACAATATCAGATAATCAGAAATAGCTCCCTATTACAAAATGCAAACATCTATCCGTCTCTTCATAAAATTTTAACTGAAAAAAAGAAATGCTATCCTGATAATATGATTTTTTCAGAAACATCTGCAGTTTGCTCCCTTCAATCTCTTTTTAATCACACACTGTGTAGAGTCTTGAGTCTAAATAGTTGCAACAAAATATTTTCTGAATTATCGGTTAAAGATATCAATCAACATGGAATTATGCATTTCAAAGGTGGTTTTGATGGAGCGTCTAGCCAGAGTCTGTATAAACAAAAATATTTAGATACAACTCTAGATGAAGTTATTAAAAATGAAGAGAGTATTTTTCAAACATCTATTGTGCCTCTTAAACTGACTGTTAATGATACAGTAATCTGGTACAACAAAAAACCATCTAGTACACATTTCTGCAGACCAGTATGTTTGCAGTACAAGAAGGAAACAAATGTGCTAATTAAAGAAGAAGAAGAACGATTACGGATTGAAATTCAGAAACTTGAACCATTTGTAGTAAGTTTAGAATCAAAACCGACTGAGTCATCTATGATGACAGCAATTATAAAGTATAATTTGGATTTGACTATGTTTGATGGTAAGGTTATTAATGCACTAACAAGTACTACCTCTTCTCAAAGCTGTAATGTATGTTCAGCAAAGCCAACAGAGATGAATGACATTAAATTGATTAGATCTAAACCTGTTAATAAAGAAGCTTTATTTTTTGGCCTTTCACCTCTTCACTGTTGGATAAGATGCTTTGAGTACATTCTTCACCTTGGATATAAATTGAAAATTAGGTCATTTTATGCTAAAACATCTGAGCAGAAAGAATCAGTTAAAGAAAGAAAAGCATTTATTCAAAAGAAGTTTAGGGAAGAACTAAGTCTTATTGTTGACATGCCAAAACAAGGTTTTGGAAACACTAATGATGGTAATACTGCCAGAAGAGCCTTTGAGGAATCGATTACCTTCTCTGAGATAACTGGTGTAGATGTTGACATCATTTCTAGACTTGAAACAATTTTAAAAGCAGTTTGTTCAGGATATGATTTAGATCCAAGCTCTTTTCAAAGTTATTGCAATGATACAACAGATAAAATTCTTTCTGAATATAATTGGTATGTTATTCCTCCAAGCGTTCACAAACTTTTAGAACATGGTTTACAGATTGCCAATGCATTAGAACTTCCCATTGGAGTTTATTCAGAAGAATCACTAGAGGCTCTTAACAAAGAGATTAGAAATACAAGATTAAACCATTCATGCAAAATTTCAAGGATAAATGTTATGAAAAACCAATTTAACTATCTTATGATAAGGAGTGATCCAGTTATATCGAGCATTCAATTCACTAACCATAGATGTGAAAATGGGAAATTGCTCCCAATAGAAGTTCTTTCTCTTCTTAAACAGTCGTGATTTTTTTGAGAATTTTATTTTTTATAGATAAATTTGCATCAAAAATTTAAATTTAGAATAGTTATAATAGTAATTTTCAAAGTATATTCTAATTCTCAGAGTATAACTATTATATGCTCTTTGTTGATGTCTGAATTTTTTTTTAATTATCATTCTTTCAATCATTGTTTTTATCAAAAGAGGAGGGTATTAATTGATGAAATAAATTTGAAATAATTAAAAATAAATTATTTTATGAACTAAAATTTGAAATAGTTATAATAGTAATGCTCAATGAATTTTATTGTATTCTTTTTGTTGAGGAATGAATTTTTTTATTTATTTTTTTAAAGTTCTTTTAATCATTGTTTTTAACAAAAGGGGAGGGGCCCGGTAATAATTATGACAAATTTGGATGGTAGTGTACCGAGTGATCACGCCTGATTACAAGTTGGAGAGAGTTAAAAAAAGATTTAAAAATAAATTATGTATTTATGCAAACTATTACTTGATTCGAAGTTAAATTAAAAATCTGCTTGCGCGTATCAAATTTCTTACGTACGTATTTTTTAGATACGCGCACGTTTTGCTGGTTGTTGCGCGTAAAAATAATTTAAAAATACGTAATTGATCTTTTGACTAAAAAAATAATAACTATTTCTTTAATACATATTAACATGCGATGGTTATATAATTTTTGCCGTTTTTTCTTCAATTTGAGTCACTGTGCTGTGGTACTGTGGTAACAACAATGTAACTTGAAAAATATACATGCACTTTTGTGCATGTATTAGATGGAGTGCATATATGACCTGTATCATAGTGAACTCTTAGTTCAGTGATGCACTCCACAAATACTAAACAAAGAATGCATTATCTAATGTGCATGTATCATGGCATAGATAAAATCAATACAGTGCAAGAAAAAGCTCAAAATAAAAGTAAATAAAAACTTTACAATAAATGCAACTCTCAAACAAGTTTTTAGATTTTGCTTTAAAAAGATAACCTCAAAGAAAAGTTTTAAACTAGGTTTAAATTAACATTTGTTACTAAAAGTTATTTTAAACCTTCTGTTAAAAATCTCTATTAAAACTTTGTGGCTGAAACCAATAATCTCAACAAATTATCATATGATTATGTAGCAAAATAGGTTGACAGTTGATCCTATTTCTAGCTATACATAGCAAGGGATACAATTTTTAAATAGAAGCAAAAAAGATGACAGAAGCTTAAAGAATACATTGAATGCTTCAAAAAAACAGTAATCTCATCTATTTTAAGACACTTTTAACAGATGAAGTTTTGACCCTGGTTTAATAGTTAAATATATAAATAACAAGTAAAAATTTTAAATATTTACACCCATGAGGCCATCCATAAATGAGGTCAGTAAATATAGGGGGAGGGGGTATTGAAGAGTTTGACAAGAATTGACAATGGGGAAGAGAGGGCGTTGAGACCAAAATGATGACAATTGAAAATAAATTTAAGTTTATAAAAGCAGATTTTAAAGGTATTTACATCTACAATGTGGTATAGAAATGGCATATTTGCTTTGTGGGGAATTTAATGTAAGTTTCCCAGAAACATTAAATGAATTAAAAAATATACCAACATTTTATTATAGTATTACCATTTGACTGAAAATCTAATTGTTTACAATTATCAACAATTTGTATATAAATTTAACAATCATTATTTGCTTACTAGCAGATTATAAAATGTACTTAAAAGCATACATATAAAATCATTTGTCATTAATTAAAATACAATTATTATTATAATCAAAGATCACTTCAACAACCCATGGGAAGATGAGTGATTGAATTTATATTATAGATATAGAATAAAAATTTGATTAATTTGTTTATTATTTGATGAAGTATCAACTGTTCTACAGAATTGTGAAAAATTTAAGACCCATCAAAAAACAAATCATAATTTATTTTTATTTTTAAATTTTTATATTCCAACCAAACCGGTTCTTTGTTTTTTTTTTTGAACAATACAATTGAGATTATATTTTTCTGAAGGCTGCCTTCGGTTATCAACCTCAATATTTACCTCATAACTGAACATTACTGTCCTCCATTTTTCTTTAGACCATTCTTTGACACTTTGGCAAAATTCTTTTCACTTTTTTATTTGTTGTTTCGCTTTTTTACCAGTTGCGGTTTTAGAACAGTTTTTTTCCATAGCATATTGTTAGCTATTAGTTTCCTACATACAAGTGATGCCAATGCTTGACGTCCATTTGAAAGCCTCCATTCCCTTTTTAATTCATGCAATGGCATTGTTTGACTTTTCTTTGCCAACCTGATTAAAAGGCCATCATCATTCCGTGTTGTCAAATGCGGTCTTCCAGAACAATAACGATCAACGTAAGATTTTGTCTCTATGAATCTTTTGATGATTGTTAGCACCAAATTATGTGATCGTTTTATTATTTTTCCAATTTCACGAGTGGTTTTACCTTGCTGGCAAAATTGCACTACTTTTACACGATCTTCATAGGTAATAACTTTTCTGCTCATTTTTTCAAAAGAAATTAAATACTTTTTTTAAAATACTTTTGGTTTTTTGGTAATGACTCAGGTCATTAATAGAATATTTAAATAAAAAAAGGTGAAATTCAATTTAAAAAAGTTGCTTTCACTGCATTTAGCACAAAAAATTCTTTGTGGTTCTTAACTTTTTCACAAAAAAAAAATTGAAAAAATTTAACACAATATTTATTCCTTATTTTTATTGGTTCTATTAATTAATTTTCAAAAAAAAAAAATCTTCTTTTTTCTCATGTTCAATTTAATGTTTGAAAAAAAAAGACTATTATCTTTAGAATAAAAATTAATTAATTTTATTTAAAAAAAGTATATTTTTTTATTTAGTGGTTCTAAATTTTTTCACAATACTGTATAATATGACTTGCTGAGATCTATTACTATATAAATGTATAATTTAAGTAGAAAAAAATTAATGGTGTTAATGCATATTTTTAATGTTACTTTAGGGGAGGGGCTAGACAAAAAATGACATCATATATAAGGAGGGTTATCCAAAAATTGACAGTTTGACAAAGTTGAAGGAAGAGGGGGGGGGGGCAAAAACTGAGAAAAATCACTGACATCATTTATGGACAGCCCCCATGTAAAATTAATCTCACAACATTCAACATCCAATTAACTTTATGCATACTATATATCTACCGCCAATTATATTGCTCTGCATT
>NC_061157.1:47174881-47239881 GCF_022113875.1 Hydra vulgaris | reverse complement strand
TAGATAGAGAATGATGTGAATAGCACACAATTACATTTTCACCAGTTGAGTTGACTCGTTCAGAAGAACAACTTGTTGCTTGTACAGCTAATACAAATCAAGCTGCGTGCAAAAGAAGAGGGAAAATATTTTAATTTTTTTTCCAGTATTCAAGTAGACAATTATCACTATTTATGGTTAGCAAACAACTGTAGAATCCAATTTCCATAACAACACAATTTTTAATGTGTCTTTTTCCAGAACTTAGTTGTAAAAGTTTATGTTTTTTAGATTCTTTTTCCTTAACTTGTTTAAATACATCGTAAAGTAAATTTTTAGATTAGTTATCAACTTTTTCTTCATTGATAGAATTTATGCAAGAAGTAGTTTCACATGGTTTAAAATCAACGGAAATTTCAATTAGATGGTTTTTCACAATTGAAATCAAACATTGTTTTTTAAGTCATTAATCATACATGAAAGCGTAGATGGATGGGGAGGTGTATAACTTTTATTAGTAAGAATTGAACACAATTTTATAAAACCCTTACCAGCCCAAGTCTCAAAAGAATGTCCATCTGCAACAATAAATTCCAATACAGCTTGGTCACATATTTTCTTGTGTTTAATCTGACGTAACGCTTTTTTTCAATTTTTTCAAACAACTGCTTTCCAAAACATCTGGTTTTGACAATTTACGTTTTTTGTTTGCTCTGCTTCAGCTTGAGTATGAAGTGTTTTAAGTTTTCTTTTCCAAGTGATCCCAGAGATGTTATGATGTGCCAGTGTTTTGTGCATGTAAAGTGGTTTTGCATGTTTTACATAAATAACTGATCTTTTAATTCAAAGCACGTTTTACATAAGACTGATCTTTTAATTCAAAGTAAGACTTAACAACTCCTACCATTGTATAAATTGAAATATAGTAATTTGAAAGAGTTAGTGAAATGAAGAGTACAGGGCCAACAACACCGGTGGGCCAGAGGGCATGTGCCCCACTACTTTTTTCTAAAGGACCATTTTTTTATTTTTAAAAAAAAGTCTTCTAGATATAGAAGACTTTTTTTAAAATTGACAATTGTGCCCCCCCCCCCCACTTCGAAATCCCCGTGTCGTTGACCCTGGAGTATATGAAATCAAAAGTTAATTTTGAAAATAACATTTTTTTATTTAATTGTGTTACAAGTAAAGTAATAAAGGTGTGACAAATCTAAATAATTTTTGATTCCTTTATCTAAACGAAGATAATTAATAAAAGATTGTATTTAAACTTAAATGCACTCCTTGAAATAAAATACAAAAACTAAAATCAACTAAGTATATTCTTTTAATAGCATTACAGTAGAGTTTTAAAAACCTTGGAATGAATAATTACGACAATTTTGTAATTTATAATTGAAATTTGAGGAGATTATTGGAATGAATAATTACGACAATTTTGTAATTTATAATTGAAATTTGAGGAGATTATGGTTCTCTTGCGCTGATTCCTTTAAAGTAATATAGCGCTTTATGTCAAAGGAAATTTCTGTGCCTTAAAGATCCAAAAGATAATACCTATACTTAAAATTTATTTATAATGTTACATACTTTATGGGAAAACCCCTTTAAAACAAATAAACTATGAAAAAAGCTATTTTCTTATAACAAGTGATAGAACTGCTTAACAAAAAAAGACCTTAATGATTAGCAACCACTAATTTTGAAACTATATTAAGAAACCTTGATTTGAAAATATGCAGATTTTCGAATCAAATTTCGAATTACTTTTTGATTCAATTTGAAATTTCAAAGCTTCGCAGGGCCCTAATATATATATATATATATATATATATATATATATATATATATATATATATATATATATATATATATATATATATATATATATATATATATATATATATATATATATATATATATATATATATATATATATATATATATATATATATATATATATATATATATATATATATATACATATATATATATATATATATATATATACATATATATATATATATATACATATATATATATATTTACATATATATTTACATATATACATATATATATATATATATATATATATATATATATATATATATATATATATATATATACACATATATACATAATAGGGTGGCCTTTAAAACAACTTTTTTGAAAAAAACCTGCTCCCACACTCTATATGTGTTCTATCTAATACAAATAAACTAGGTTTAAAATTTTTTAGAATGAAAAAATATTTTAAGGGGACCCTCAAGACCCTCGAATATTTAATGGGTCCCTAATATTTTCAAAAAAAAAGTTTTTCAAAATTATATCAACCTGGTACTCAAATGAAGCGAAATTATATAAAAATTATATTTATTTTCAAAAAATTTTAACTTATTAAAATTATCAAAAAAAAAATTAAAAATGCATTTTTTTCATTTTTTGTTAAAAAACGTAATTTTTAAAGTTACAAAACCAAAAATTTTTTTCAATATATATATATATATATATATATATATATATATATATATATATATATATATATATATATATATATATATATATATATATATATATATATATATATGTATATATATATATATATATATATATATATATATATATATATATATATATATAAATATATATATATATATATATATATATATATATATATATATATATATATATATATATATATATATATATATATATATATGTTCAGCAGCTATTCTAGACCTTTTTCTACTGTATTTGGGCATTACCCAATTAAAATTTGAGGACTTTTTTTTTTTTTTTAAGTTTTTACAGCAAACAGTTTTTTTTGCAAAAAAACGCCAATTTTTTGCTAAGTTTCAATTTTTTATTAAACATAAAAATTATTACTTTTATTTTTGTAAATAACTATTTATATTTAAACAACCAATAAAAACAATACTCAATTTTACACTGTTTTTAAACAATAAAATAAAACAATAAAAAATAGTCATTTCAAAAATATATATATATATATATATATATATATATATATATATATATATATATATATATATATATATATATATATATATATATATATATATATATATATATACATATACAATTACTTACAATGTTAAACATTGTTAGTATGTATTTCTCAAGTGCATTTTTGCCATGAAATTTGGTTAGTGATTGATCAGCAACTACAATTACTTCAGCAAAGTAATCAGGTATTTTTCCACCATCTTTTTCCAAGACATCTTCAAATGTCATTCCAGCTAAAAATAAAAAATTTATTTTTAAAAAAACTTTTAGCTGATTCAATTAATGAAGTCACCAGAGTTTCTGCAATGATAATTCAACTTGTTTTTATTCTTAGATGTGAATATTTAAGAAAAGCAAATGTCAAATTAAGTTGAGTCAATATTATGCTTTTTATATGTATTTTTATGCATGCAAAACAATATGTTTATTCATTTTCAGGTAGTCATATGTAAAATTCGTTTTAACAATATTAAAAAGTATTAATTATTTGGTATAATTAAAAGTAGTATTATGTAATACTTCGTTATGTGCAATATTACCAATTTGAAATGGTTTAATGGTTTTTTGACAAAACACATACAAATATCATTGCATACTTAGCTTTACATAAAATACCATTGATTATTAACATCATAATGAAATAGGGAAGCTGCAGGGACTTTAGTACATACATCCACTGAGGGTATAATTTTGAACAGATATCTAGATACACTTTTATTTCAACACAAAAATAATTTTTTTTTTCTTTTCTGAAAAACTGTTTAGATTTGAGTCAACATATTTAAATTTTTAATGTAATTTATTAAATTGTAAATGATTAAAATTTTTAATTCACTGTAAATTCTGTATGTAAGGAAAACATGATAGTAGAGAATTCCAAAGCATTGATGTGGAGGAAAAAAAACTAGATAAATAAAGATTTTAGAGCATGAAAGAACAAAGAGAGTAAAAGAATGAAACTTTGCTGTAAGACCAGTTAGGCAAGATTAAGCTTTGGCTGATGGAACGAAAGATGATAACTCGTTTGAGTAGCAATCATTTTTTTAGAAAAAAAAAAGAGATGCAACCTTATTATAATGGACAGAGGCTCAAGCTTGACAGCTACAATAGGATCAACAATATTTATGCAATTTTAGACCATGTCTAAAAAAAAAAGGAATGATTTAAGAATTTTAAAAACTTTTCCATATACACTATATGAAACCAGCTTATGGATAAAACCAGCATACCCACTTTATCATAAACCTTTGATATGAAAGATCTATTTTAAGATCTGAAGATGAAACAACTAAATTAAGATTTGTCTCACGAAGAGCAAGTAAGAATTTTGGTAGGATTCATAAAATGAAAATTTAATTTAAAACCACAAATATTTGTAAAAGATAGATTGAAACAATAAGATGGTTATGATGGTTTTTTTTAAATATTTTTAAGTACTTTATTTATGGTTTTGATAATTAGAGAACTTGATTCAATTATATATGGTGTATAATACTCTAAGCAATAAGCTAATGATTGCTTAATTTCAAGATGAATCATTCATCATCATTGGCAGGAAACACAGTTTACAACTATACTAGCTTTAAATGAAGAAGAGATGCAATGCTGTTAACATATATTTTTAGCTTAACCCCCCCCCCCTCCCCAAGTTTTTTATTACTCCCTGAAGTTTTTGAAATCATTATTTTGATAATTGATTTTGTGAAATAATTTTTATTGTTGTTTTTTTATTTACAAATTTCTATGGACTTTAACTTTTTAACATGCCAAAGCATGTTAAAAAGTTAAAGGAGATAGTTTTAAATACATTTGTATATAAACTCTTAATACTTTTACAAAAAATATTTTTTCTCTCTCTCTTTGAGACCTAGAGAGTCAGGAAGTCTATTGTCAGGAAGGCTACTTAATATAGTTAAGGCAATTTACAAATTATTTGAATTCTTTTATTTATAATTTGCATGGTTTTATCATTATATTTTTTGCTTCAGGTTTTTTTTAATATTTAAAGAAACTTTTCTTTTTTTTATATAATTTTCAAAACTTTTTTACTACCTATTTCTAATAGTGAACCTAAAGAATACTATTTTGAAGTCTTTAGATCAATTCCACTCATCGGCATTAACATGAACTTAGTTAAAATCTTTTGAAAAGGTTCCTTAATTTACTATAATATCCTAGTTCTAATTGGTTCTGACATATTACCTATATGTAGTTGTCAAAATACAATTTTTATATCAATTTTTGCAAAAAATACTACAATTCCGACTAAGAAAGAGCTTATAATTAAGAAAAATTGCCAATAAACAATCAGAACAGATCATATTGTTAAATTAAAATGTTCATTTCACCTAAAAAACGTATTTATTTAAAATCTTACTAAAATTAGGGCAAGCAATTGTGATTTTAAAAAGATTTTTTTTTAAAAAAATGAATCTTCAATCTGGGCTTTTTTGCTATAAACATTTTTATTTTATGCTACCGCAAAATTTATCATTTTAATTTTTTTTTGTCTTTTCATAATTCACAGACCTGATCATTTAACAGAAATATATCATAGTCAACAAAATATACGCTATAACATTTAAAAATTGCCTTAACTACACCGAGTACTCTTTTTTTAATTATTGTTACAATTATATTTATGTCATTGTTACAATACTACCAGGGATGCAGCCAGGATTACACTCTGTGCTTCATGTTTACAAAGCAAGCAATCTACCACTACACCACTACTAATTTATATACAAATTATATATTTAATATAATTAATTTAAATACAATAATTTATTTAAAGTTATGCAGTATTGTATTTCACTAGTATTGCAATTAAACTTGAGACATGAGGAAGGAGGAGGGGGGAGGAATTCATTTAATTTATATTTTTTAAGTGAGAGATATAAAACAAACACAACTTCTTATACCACAAGTGAAATCAACTCACTTGGTGTAGTAATTACAAGAGAAACACGTCGCGATCCTTGCCGTGCTGTATAACTTTTTTTCCCATCAATCAAAAGTACTTGACCTGTTTTTTCATCTTTAACTAACCATTTTGTTCCATGAAACGTATTTACACCTCTTTTTTCATTCACCAAAATTGTCATAAATGGCAGTTCTTTTCCGTAAGAATCAAAATACAAAAGCTGAAAAAACAATCTATTAGCTTTTATTTAATCTGATTTAAAATATCAAATATGTATACCCAAACAAATATGTATACCTAAACAAATATGTAAATACCTAAACAAATATGTATACCTAAACAAATATTAAATACCTAAACAAATATGTATACCTAAACAAATATGTATACCTAAACAAATAACAAAAGTAACTATAAAAGAAAAACCATTACCTTAAAAGTTAAAAAATAAAATTTATTTAAAAATAAGTTTGACACAAAATTTGACAAAGTATTTTTATTACACTCATTGTATAATTATTAAAGTAATCACTTATGAAAATTAAAGTATTAGCAATTAAAGATCTTAATATTTTTTTAACAGCCAACATAAATGTTTTTGTGTTACTCCTTTTCTCTCCATTATTAGTCAAATGTATCGGATTTTATTTAATGATCTTATTAGATATTTTCCATTTTTAATTTTTAAAAAAACATTTAACATAAAAGGTACAGATATTGCTTTTATTATACTATTTTTTATTACTGCTTATATTTAATGTAACATTTTGCTTGTATGTCATTAATATTTTCTTGGTACAACTTTAACTTTAATTTTAAAAAGTAAAAAATTTATTTAGTTATTACGAAAAAAATAAATTTTATTTTCCACAGATCTACTTTTTTTAAATTCATTTTTGTTTTTCACAACAATTAATAATTTTTCACAACAACTAATAATCATAGAAGTTATTTGTAATAAAAGTAAGAAAATAAAATAAAATCAAATAATAAACTATAAAAACTTTTTAATGTTAAAATAAATCTAAAGTTTACGTTTAGTTTATCTATGCTATGCTAGCAACCCTTTTAATAAATAATTTTATTTCTTTGATTATTTTTGATTGAAAAAAAAACTACAGAATAAAAAAATTTCTTTTAAGTTTAAATGACACAAGAACAGAAAGAAAGCATGAAAAGAAACTAGCTGCATGCTGGTTGCTAACACTTGAAAGACTTTTTTAAATAACATTTTTTTTTTTTTTTGTATTTTGAAGTAGTTTTTCTTTTGTTCTATTTTGAAGTTGTTTTCTGTTTTTGTTGTTGCTTTTCAAAGGAGTTTTTTTTTTTTTATTTCAACAGTAAGCTATAGTGTTTAACATGTTCAAAAAACATAAATATTATTTGAATTTATTATTATTACTTTAAAATTTACTATCTTATTTTGTTTTTAGAGAACCATTGGAAAGTAAGTTTCAAAAGAGTTAAAACTATCAAATGGTTTTTTATGAAATGAACTTTTCAAACAAATCCCTTTAATAAGACTTTTAACATGCATTTTTTTGAAAATAATAATTGAGTTTAATATTTATGAACTACCAAATAGAAAAGTAAAATGATAATTACTTGAACTCTGCGGCCAGATCTATTGATAAAGTCTAAGAAACTTTCATAACCATTTCTACGGAACCGACTCACTTTTCTCCAATTTGTTTTTATATGAGAAGCTGAAAACAAACAAAATAAACTTTTTAAAAAAGCTTATAACTTTTGTTGCAAAAAATAAAACAAATTATAAAAATGTTTTAAAAAATAACTAATATTGCAAAATAAATGCATTATGATATGTACCATGAGAAGTTTCTTCAAACAGTAGCTCACTATCAGAAATATTAATATTAATATCTTTTGCACGATAAACTATGTGTCTTCTAGGCATCAAAATATTGATAGGCACATCTGTTTTGATTGGTTGTATGAAGAACTCATCTGATGGAGCTTTAATAAAACCTTCCTGAAAATATTTAATTAATATTATATTATATATATATATATATATACATATATATATATATATATATATATATATATATATATATATATATATATATATATATATATATATATATATATATATATATATATATATATATATATATATATATATATATATATATATGTATATATATATATATATATATATATATATATATATATATATATATATATATATATATATATATATATATATATATATATTAAAAAGCATCACCTGTTTGTGAAGCTATTACTGAAATAAAAAAGGTATTAGTATTGGGAGAAACTGAATTTTTTAAATGTTAAGATAACATTTAAAAAATTTAGTTAACTCTGACTTTTAACTCTTACAGTTTGTAATGATTAAAAGTTGATGTGATTGAATCACTTCTTTTTCAATTTAAAAAAATAGTGTCCATAACATAATTTTGACATATTGGCCTTCATCAAGATTACTCCTGCCATTTCTCGCAGAGCACATGTTTTTTTGTATTTCTATACTTTTCCTTTTTCTTGCTAACTTTATATTTTTTACCTCAAATGTCCTTGTTTTTTTCTCAACTTTTTTTATGCAAAAAAAAGGTTAGCGGGTAAAAAAATTACATTTAAAATATAAAAAGAACACAGTTTTAAACCTATGTGTAATTTTTTTCTTCCAATATCCATATAAAGTCTATTCTTACAATATCCATACAAAGTCAATTTTTACAATATCCATATAAAGTCAATTCTTACAATATCTATATAAAGTCAATTCTTAAAAAATCCATACAAAGTCAATTTTTACAATACCCATATAAAGTTAATTCTTACAATATCCCTATAAAGTCAGTCTAACAAAAGAACAAAGGAAAGCTTTTAGAGAAATTAAAAACAATAAGACTCACCTGTTAGAAAAAGGAGCAGGTTTTTAAAAAATTTTATACTTTAAAGCCTTGGAAAAAATTTGTGAACAAACTTGTTCTTAAAAGTCTTAAATGAGTTAATAAAAATAGCAGAAACTTGAAAGATTGACAACAATGACATTCTTCTTATGAACCCTTCAATTACATTAAACAAGTCAACTCTATACTTTTAAAACAATTAAAAAACAACTTAATATATAAAAACTTAAGAAAACTAATAATACCTGTAAACAAAACAATTTATAGAATCTTTCCTACAATTCTATGAAAAATATGCTGTTAAATTAGCATTTTTTAACCAGATCACTGTTTTTTTTAAACCCTCGCATTTTTAAACTCGAGTTTCTTATTTTTCCTTCTTATTTTCATGACATTTTCTTAGTTATATCTTAAAACATTTTTTTAACTATATAATATAAAATTATTATAAACTATTCAGTATCTGAATAGTTTATAATAGTTTTATGGTATTTTTATTGAATACTCTTTAGAGATTATTTCAATCTGAGATTCATGCTTTTTTTAACTAGATCTCTTAATGTTTTATAAAACTCCCTCAGAATTAACAGGTTGATACGTCTGAATATTGAATCATTACTTTATGATGAGCTCTAAGCTGTTGAAATAAAAAGCTTGGTATTTCAAATTTTATAAAAAATACCAGAAACTCACAGATACCCATGATCACCTCTTTGGAAAGAACCTATATGAAGAGCAGTGATAGAGAATTCTTTAGCATTTAAAACAAGTTTGCAATTTACTAAAGGTATCCTGAGACAAACAACAACCTTAAGTTGGTTGGATCAAAATTACTTTACCAAATAAGCCACATGCTTTTCATAGATGTGATGTATACACATTAATCAAAGAACAAATCTATCTTGAGGATAGAAAATAATAATGCTATTGGCACCTTTATTTCTCTCAAGGTTACTGGATTTTATGACTGAGCACAACCTTCCTCAGAATATAGATACAAGTGATTAACTCCTTGGTGTTTTCTCTGGACAATCGATTACCATATGTCTTTCCAGAAGCAACTGAACAGCCAATTTTGATGTTGATCTGTATAATACTATTGAACATGAATCAAATGTAATGCTTGCATTACATGGTTATCATGGATACTGATAATGGCAACCTAGATGACCCAAAAATGCCACTTAGATGAGGTTATAGCTTACACATCAATGCATACTATGATAAATGCACCAATAAAAACACTTGTAAAATGAAAACCTTTTATACTTAGATAAAAATTAGTGTAAATGTAGCCACTAAACTCTGGAAAAAATTTAAGATTTATTGGTTTAGTGGTTAAAGATTTTTTGCAATTTTAATTTATAGCTGTTTTTTTTATAAAAAGTAGAATGGTAGATTTAGTGAAAAAAAAACTTCTTAATTCTAAAATCTTAATTCATTGTTTAATATATGATAATTTTTTTACAACAACACTGTCTGGTCTTTAAAATCTTTAAAGTAGAACTGCAGTTTGTTAACTTCTTAACTAATTTTTTATTAAAAGCAAAAAAGTATATGTAAATTATAATTTTGTACAAGTAAGACCTTAAACAAGAGACATTATACGGGATCGTCTCATCTGCCAAATTGGTCATTCAAACTGCAAGAAAAAAAAATCTTTCAAAAGAGCTAAACACCAGGGAGAAAGAACCAAGTGTGCCTTGCAACAAATGCTTCAACCTTTTAAAAAAAAATTTTCCCCACCAATTCTCTCAACTAAAGTTAAAAAGAAAACATTCAATCCTTATCAGCAAAAGATGCCAAAGCAGCAGAATTAATCACATCTTGAGTTATTGCCAACAAAGAAACAAACTCTAAAGGAACCGACCAGCTTCCACCTCAAAAAGTGTTACTTAATGATAACCATTATTTTTCTATGTCATGGTAACATCAGTCACAAAGTACCCTCCTTGGAGCCCTAGAAATAACAATACGTCCTAATTTCTCATCAAAATTTTTATCAGCATTAGTTTAAGCAAAACAATTATCATCTAGAGTACAAAGGAAGATTGATAGGCTGTTTAACTGATCAATTTTAATATATATATAAAAATTTTGATTATAAAATTGTTTCATCATCATAAAATCATAAATTAAAATTAAATTTTTAAAATTCATATTTATTTTTAGTATTGAAAAACAGGTATTAAAATCATTTTCAATAAAAGTAAAGGAAAATAGTTTTTTTCCTAGGAGAACCACTTTTATAAAAATATTGATTAGTTTGAAACTAACTTCATTCAAGAAAAGCCTATATGTTAAAAATGTCTTGAATGATTTGTATTTCAAAACTTTATCAATACACAATCAATACTTAACAATAATTCTAATTAATAACATAACTATAAGATTAGGATTAGAATCATCATGTTTACCCTGCTACTTGTTATATGTAACCAAGTACAACCTGCCTTGTGTCCTGCTGCCTTGTAAGATTCACTTTACTAGACAAAAACTAGGAAAAGTTAACTCTGACTTAAAAACCCCTGGGCTCTAGGATGAATAAATCTAGAGATGATGTCTCAATAAAAATACTCATCCTAGGTAGATGTTGATTTTTGACAATGTAAATTATTCATACTTATGATAACTTATACAAATGTCTAAAACAACAACCAATAAACTAAACCACTGCATGAATTGTGTTGAGCATTAAAAAATAGACCACCCAACAATTACCATATATACAAGCTACACACTGCTTACATTATTTATACTTGTTGTTAAATAAAAATTAATTATAATAAACTAATTATACAAATATATATACAAGAAAATTTTTTTTCAAAAATTCAAAAAATTCTTACTAAACCATCGCAGTAACTGAGAACAATGAGCAGACTTCCATCTGATGGTCCAGAATAAAAACAAGTTTGATTCACTAAAATTGTTTGTTCTAATATATTGTTTGAGCTCAAATATTGAACAGGAACACCTTCAAAGTAAATTTGAGGCTGAACAGAAATATTATAAAAGTTTCCAAAAGCTGAAATCTAAAGTAAAAATAAAAATTGAATACATCAAAAAAATTAAACTAATTACAAAACATTACAAAAAACAAATTTTTTTTACAGTTTATTTTATTACTTTGTTAAGAAAAAACTACAAAAATGTACAAAACAATGACTATAAAAGTATAAAAATCAAACTTAACACAACTTTTTGTTTCATTTTACATAAACATTCATTCAATAAATTTTTTTTAAACCCATAAGGTTGAATCCAAAATAGATAAATGTTAATATTAAATTAAAAATACAAAATTTACAAAAGTACAAAAAAAACTTTAAATCAAGTATAACTTTTTTTTGGTTCAATCAGATGTTTTGCTTTGAAAGTTTAAAACAAGGGAACTGCTTTTTTAAGAATTATAGATATTCATTTTTTGTCTCTCCCTCTTCACACACACACACACATACACACACACACACACACACACACACACACACACACACACACACACACATTTGTATATATGTATATATTAGGGTGTGCCATATTTCAAAAAAAAATTTCAAAAGAAGTATATATCAATTTAGGACCAAGAAAAATAACTTAAAACACACTAACTTTATATAATTTTAAGAATAATTATTTAGAATGATGCTTGCAATCGAATATAACTCATATCTGCCACAAACAAAGACAAAGTTTATTTTTCGAAATTTATTCTAAAAATATTAGAAAAGGTTAAAAAACAAGTTTGTGCCATACTTTTACTTAAGTTAAGAATATTATTTTTATTATAAACTGCCATTTAAACCCTTCACTTTAAAATCAAAAATCAAAAGAAGGTTTAAAAAAAAAGTAAAGATGTTACCAAAAATCACAAGATCGGTTTCGAAGACATTTTTATTTGAAAATAAAAAAGTATTAGAGAAAGTCTGTGAAACACAAACTTTTTCTTACACTTTTTGAATGGTGAGGAAATTATTCTTAATTTTCATTAAAGGTAAGATTAAAATATTAAATGGATTAAAAGTTATCATTCAATATATTAACCAAGTAAATAAATTTCAGTTTGAAAAATGGAAATTATTAAGTCTAAATTTAATCTTGACAACTCAGGCATTTGTTAGACAAAAATACTCACACCAAAACTTTGATTGGTTGTTCTTCCCATGGTGAAATGATGTCAGTATGCTCTGGACAAGCAATATGTGCTCAGAACTACATTCTTTTTGCTTTAAAGAAACCCTGGATTGATGGAGGATATGGCACAGCATTTTTCGTAACAAGTACATATATACATATACATATATATATATATATATATATATATATATATATATATATATATATATATATATATATATATATATATATATATATATACATTTTTGAATGTAGACATCATGTATGAGAGTATGTAAATTATTATTTTATAAACATCAACAAATACGAATTTGTCTCGATACTAAATTTATTTTTTTAAAGAAATTTTTGTTGGATTGTTGTGACCAGCGTCTTCAGCTTAAAAGATTTTTGTTTGTTTTTGTTTAAATCTTATTTTTAAAACAAAAGTTCTATTTTATGTCAATGAGATGGTTTCATCTTTTTCTGATGCACTAACTAACCCAGGTAGTTAGAATTTTAGGGCAAGGTTTTTTACTTTATGAAGTTTGAACTACTGCTGCCAAGGATCAGACTGATCATTAACCTGAGTGAAGACATTATCAAAGAGATTAATAGAATGGCTGAGTATATTGCACTGTTCTAGGCTCCATGGTTCCTGACATGCGATTTTGCAAATTCTACTGCCTTTCAGGTTTGGTATATAAACTAATTTCATAAATTATCATAATAGTTACAATGTTAATAAATTGAATAACAACACCTAAATTTTTTATAGGATTAGAGGAACTACTGGCAGATGTGCCACTATGATAAATTTGAGCCTGCAGCCAAAGTTGTTGTCAAATCAAGGTAAAATCATACTTGGTACCTAGATCCAGCCACAGTTGTAATGTTGCTAGCCTCTTCCAACAGTAGCCATTACAAGGACATGGAAGAAATGGTGAAGCCTCTATACTTAACCAAGAGAGATGACCATAACAATAATAAAGTTATGAAAGTCAGAACAGTTCTTCCAGATATTACCAGTGTTTTGAAGCATAACGATCATCCCCCATCTCTAGCTTCTTATGTTTCTAACAATTTATGGTTAATCTTCATCATTCTAGGGCATAATATGGAAAAATGTATCTGGATGAAACTTCCACAAATCTTTTGGAAAGAATTTCAAAGATATCTTGAGTTCCAGAATTTTGTTAAATCTGTTGATGTGGTCAACGGTTTGTCTGAAAGAGCGGTAAAACTTATCCAAGACAATGTTGAGCGCATCAAGAGTGAAAGAAAGCTGCATAACCTACTCCAAATGAAAAATGCTTGGAAAAAACCAGGAAAAAAGAAAGAAAATGTGTAGAAGGAGTCAGCTACAGCTGTCGCTCCAACATTAATTGTTTCACAGACAGTATCTGTTGCTTTGGATCCTTTTACTCTAGCAGAACTACCCAGTAATACCTCTTTGTAAAGAAATAAGTAATGCTCATTACATTTCTATAAAACTGCAAATATCTAATTGATTTGTAAAGACAGTAACTTTAAAATATATACTATTTTAAAATATATATTATTGATCACTCTGTTTGATTAAAACATTGTATTATATTAAAAATATACAATCTCTTAAATTCTCAATCAATAAATGTATTTAATTCAATATGACTACAATATATAATTCTATAATTTTAAATGAAAATTCAATATATATATATATATATATATATATATATATATATATATATATATATATATATATATATATATATATATATATATATATATATATATATATATATATATATTGAAGTTTTATTTAAAATTATAGAATTATATATTGTAGTCATACTAAATTAAATACATTTATTGATTGAGAATTTAAGAGATGGTCAATAATAATAAAAAGATGATTTCAAGCAGATCAGTTCTTCTATTAATGATTAGTTCTTTTATAAAAGGTTAGTTACAAAATGAAATGTATGGTTACATAGAAAAAAATATTAATCATTGGATTGTTACTTTTAATAATAGATCAATGTATTTGAAAAAAATTTTTTTTGATAAAAACAAAGTTATTTATCAAAAAAAAATTTATTGTGTTAATATAATTTAAGATTCAAATTAGTACAAAATAATTCAATCAGATCAGTTCTTTTATTAATGGTGTGAAAAGGTTAGCTAAAAAATGACATATATGAATATGTAGAAAAAATATTTATGATTGGATTGTTACTTTTATTAATACACCACTATATTTAAAAAAACATTTTAACTAAAAACAAAGCAAAAAATTATTACCTAAAAACAAAGATTATTTTGTGAATATAATTTAAGATTGTTTTTTAGAAACACTAAAACTAATAATTCTACTAATAAAATTTTACCTGGAACACTCTGCTACCTGCAGGCAATCCTAAAAGACTTTCTCCAAACAACTCAATAGGTAAGATAATTTCAATTTGTTGTTCCGAGTCAGTAAAATCACCTAAATTTACATAAAAATTGTAAATATATATCTTTATAAAATAAAGATATATATTTAGAAACAAGTTTAAATTTTTTTTTTATTAAAATCAAAAACATTGAAATGCTTTCTTGGTTATAGAGATAAGTAACTTTCATGTATTAGGCAAATTCTAACCTATTATGTTCATACTGGTCAATGATAACCAGTGCTGGATTAAAGAAAACTGAGCTCCCTGGTACTGAAACTTTTAGGGGCCCCATTTTTTTCTAAGCTAAAAATAAATTCCTAAATTTAAAAAATTGGGAAGAAATATTTCAAGTTAAATACAATAATGAAGTTGAATAATAAAAAAAAATTATTTGACAATAAAATTTGTCCAAATAATAATTAAATTAAAAAATAGGATTTTAAAGTTCAATTTTTGGGGGACTCTGATCATTGGGAGTCCCAGACCATGGCCTAGTCTGGCCGAATGGTTAATCCAGCACTGAGGATAACAATTGTATATAATCATAACTGTAGCTAAAAACTTGTTTTACCAAAACTCATTAACAAATTATAATTTAATGAGTATACTTAATATCTCTCTTAAATTGGGACTGTGTTATTATAACATTAAAACATTAAAGAACTTTTTCAGTTTAATTCTTAGACTTGGATAGATTTTTGCAAAATATTCTCATTTTACATAATTTTTATACATATAAAAAGTTGTTGTTTGTGTGTTTCACCATACATTTATTAAAGAATACTATTATTTTAAATTGAAGTTAAAGTAAATATAGCGAATTTATATCATTATTAATATATATAACCATGAATAGAAACTATTATCAAAAAGATTTCAAAGTGAAGAGAAACAAAAATATATATCTTTTTGTGTTTTTTTTTTTTTTGGCATCTTGAAAATGAAACACTGGTTTTAAATTGGAAAGTTAAAAAAATGTTATTTTAAGTATTGACCATTGCTTTCTACACATTTTGAGCTAATATTTCTATTGGTTTGGTACTCACAAATTGGCAGTAGAAATACTGCCAATTTGTGAGTACCAAACCAATAGAAATATTAGTCTTTTGAAGCAAACCATTCAGACACCCATTTTTTGCACCCATTTTACACACTTTTGGATCTTTCCCATAGCTTTTCAACAGTCAGAAATTGTTTGTTGTGCAACATTTAACATTGCTGCGATTTGATTTTGACTCAAATTATTATCTTTGTCCAATATTGTTTGCAATTTGGGTCTTCAAATTTTTTTGATGGTCATCCACCTTCTTCATTTCTTACATCAAAATCATTATCTCTGAACTGTTGAAACCATATATTGCATGTTGCTTCTGATAGAGCATATGATCACTATATGCATTGACAAGTATTTGATGTGACTCTGCACCACTTTTCTTCAAATAAAAAAAAATAATAATGCTAAGCATTATTAGTTTTTTTTTTGCTTTGCAGAAAGCATTGCTTTCTGCAAATCATCACTTTCAAGTAAAAAATTCAACATTTTTAACACAATAATAAAAATGTTGGTTGTTCAATGACTTGATACATATCAAATTTGTTTGACAGATGTTCTCCAACCAAACAAATAGAAAAAAGGCTTATTAACAACAAATGTTTCCATTGACACATTTATTTCTTAATGCTCATTTCATATTAGTAAGCAACTAGCGCTGATATTTGATCAGGACCGGGGCCAGATTTGATAAACCATAGCTGTCTAAACTTATAAATGAAACAAATATTTTATCCTGGTTTTGGAATTTATCTTGGACTTGAAATTTATCTTGGAAATTTGAAGCTACCGCTTGCTTTTGTTAAAATCAAAATCAAAACAAATGTCAAAAAGTGTATTGAATAAAAGTAAAATTAAATAATTATACAAAAAATCAAATAATAGTAACCAAAAATTATAGTTTTGTATCAACTTTGTACAAATAAAGTACAAAACTTTACAACTCTTTTAAAAACTTTTGAAAAAAGTAATATTTTAAAGTTAAAGATTAAAAAAAAGTAGTTTGTTTTATGACGGATTTTATCACTCTAACCATGTAAAAATCAATAATTGGTTAAAAACTATCAAAGTGACAATAAAATTTAATTTGGTGAACAAAAGCAAAAATATGTTAGCTCTACAAAAATAAAAAAATAAAAAGTTTTATGTGTAAGAATTATTTTGATATAATCAATAAAACCAAGTTGGTTTTTTTTAACTGTTGTGGATACTTTTTCGATAATTTTACTACAATAAAAAGTTCTTTTTTCCAATAGTTTTACTTTCTTTCCTTCATTATTCTTTTTTCATTATTTTGTTTAACTTTTAACAAAAATGTGCTAAAATTTTTTTTTTTTTTTTTTGATGCTAAAATCCATTATTTGGTTAACTTTTTTGACTTCAATACTTTTTCTTGCTTGTAATGTCAGTGTTTATATGCAACTGTACAAAAAATTTCTGTTCAGTAGATAAATATAAAATTTCACTTCTTTTGTTAAACTTTTAAATAGAGCATTAATATCCGATTGTCATCTATTATATATAAGTTAATGTAGCCTGCAAAACTTTTTTTAATCTTCAAAAAGTGTTTAAAGGTTTGAGAATGGAGTTTTCATCAGAGTTAATAACTCAGTTATGTAATAAAAAAAATTTACTAGTTTTCTCAAAATCAAGTTGAACTAAAATATCAAAACAAAATCTCCTCAGAGTTCATATAACGTGTAAATTTCAAAAATAATACATGAAACGTGTAAGCTAGTTTTGCAACCAGTACAAATTTTCTATTTGAAAAAACTTTAAAGTTCTTAGCCAATAGTCTACTAAAACTGCATATAAACTTTGTATTTAGTATGCTCCAAAACCGCGGACATTACATTTTATTTATAGATTTTTTCGAATTAACTTTAACAAGTACACTTTCTTTTCCATTTCTTTAAGTTAACAACAGATAATATTCCCATCACTAAGATAAACTTAGCGTTCTTTAGGGTAATTCTAAATAAGAATTTGAATACTTAATAAAACGTAGACCAAGGAAATAAAGGAAGTATTTGTAAAAATAGAATACCCTTTTTGTAGTCTGCGTTTTATTTAAAAATGAAAATCTTATTTTATATCATCCGAAAGAACGTTATTTCAAAACTCTGCTTGTTTTGATTTTTATTATATTTGTCAAATTAGGTATACCTCTGCCTATTCTGAGCCTGTATAGTAGGCTGGGGTGAAAACAAACATAAGTGGGAATTTCATCACAATACTTCGTAATTATTTTCTAATCCATGAATGAAACCAGAAGCAATTGTAAAAAATAAAAATGTTTTGCAGAAAGTTCCCCGTTTTGACCCTTAAACAGTGGCGTTCCCCGTTTTGACCCTTAAACAGTGTCCCTAATCAGTGGCGGATCAAGGGGGCTAGGGGAGGGCTGCAGCTCCGGGCCCCGCAAATTTTGGGGCCCCCAAAAATTTTAGAGGACTTTTTTTTTTTTTTAAGTCATTTTTAGGCTCTGGCCCATAAAATGGGCTTGAAAAACAAAAATAGTCCCGGGCCCCAAGAAGTCTTAATCCGCCACTGTGCCAAACAATGCTAAACAACTCTAATGCAACAGTGCTTTAAGAACTTATTCGCTTGATTATTTTCTGCAAGCCTTTTTTTACTTTTGATCTAACAACAGTAGAAGTAAAACAGGTCTCAAAAGGATCGAAATTTTATTAAAATTTTAAAATGATAATCATATTTAAATAATCATATTTGAAAAATGTCTTTAAAAAAAATTGACTTCAAAAAACCCTAAAAAATGTTGTTTTTTACAAAATAATTATTATTTTTAAATTTTTTTAAAATTTCGTTTGAGACGAAATTTAATGTTGGGTTATATACATTTTATCAGCGTAAATCCATATACATTGAATCAACGTTGGGTTTAGATTGTAAAAACAATAAAGTTTTACGAAGATTTTACATACGTTAGACTAATGTACCTGTGCAAGCTGTTTTTAGTTTGGTCGGTATTAACTCTTTTATTGATAGCATGTCTAAAAACATGATATTGGATCAACGTTGGATTTGCATTTAAAAAAAAAAAATAGTCGACGTTTGCAATGGTTTTATATACGTTGGCTCAATGAATGTGTGCTAGCTTTGGTGGTATCTACCAACTAAATCTAACGTTGTAATCACGTTGGTTATACTAAAGTTATTTTTCATCGGAATTACAACGTTGTAGAAGCGTTGGTTACACTAACGTTATTTTTTATCGAAATTATAACGTTATAATGCCTATCATAGGCGTAGACTATGGGGTGCAACAGGGGCAGACTGCCCCCCTTGAGTTAACCTTGCCCCCCTTGAAAATTCGTTTGCTCCCCTTGAAATTTTATCTAATCTTATAATAAATATTATTTTAATTTTTTTTTATTTTTAAACAGAGGAAGAAATTAGAGAAGGAAATCTATTAAAAAGCGAAAAAAGAAATCATCTTTTGCTATAAACATACCCAAAAAAATTATTTTTAAGATAAAAACTTGAAAAAGTAGTTTAATTTTTTCATTTAAAAATGCGTTTTTTCGATAAAACAAAAATTTAGATTGTCTTTTGATCTCAGTTTAAGATGTTTTGATGATCAATTTAATGTTTCGCGCTGTATACTAGTGCTTTAAAGTAATTTTTACGATATAGAAAGTATCATGTCAAAATATCAGGGAAGTTAACTTAAATTTAATAAGGCTGAATCCATCATTTAGAACCTGAAACAATTTTTGAAATTTTTGCGTACTCACGTTTCAAAACACTTTTTGATGCGGAAACTGAAGCTGCTAAAATGATGGGTTTATACCAGCAAAACTTGAAGTTGTCTTTAAGAATACTTATTATCAGCCTAAGGATCCAAATAAGCAGTTACACTTTACCGGCTCTATAAGCAGTTACACTTTACCGGTTTAGATACAGTTTTAGTTGACCTCACCGATAGTTTTGAATCAACTGAAACCACCCGCTATTTAACAAGGATTGAAGAGTTTGTGATTGGATCAAATAACACTGAAATTAACTACATAAAAAACTTCTAAAAGAATAATTTTCCTAATTATCAAAGGCTGCAACTTCACCGGGACTATTTCATTGACAAATCTAACAGAAAAAAAATCAATTGGAAGATTTTTAATCAGTTCTAGATATCATTCGCGCTAAAGAACAAATTAGATTGAAAAGAATTGCCTCGGAAATTGTCCTTTTTATTAAAATAATTCTGGTCTAGCCAGTATCAACTTGTACAGCAGAATAATTATTTAGTAGTCTCCGTTGACTAAAAACTTTTCTTTAATTGACCGTGAGCCAGGAAAGGCTGTAATGCATACCCATAAAGAATTTGTAATGAATACCCATAAAGAAATTACTCAAAGTCTTGAAATGGATTTTATGTTAGATATGATTGTTTAAAAAAAACGATACGCGCTGTAGAATGTTTTATTTGGAAACCAAGTAAAAATTCAAACTAAACTTGTTTTTCTTTAATTTCTTGATGCTAGTTAACCAAAATCAAATTTTTTTCATTTCTATATCAAAAAAAATAAAATAAATACTGGACAGTAGACATATATTTCTTAAAAAAATCGAACCTTTAACTTTTTGCCCCCCCTCCTTTGAAAATTTGAGTACTCTACGTCCATGATACCTATACTAACGTTATTCTTCATCTTAAATGATTAGTTAAAAACCTGCTTCACATATAGATGAGTTTTTTTTTAACATTTTTTTTTTTTGTAAAAGAGTTAATTTCCAGGACCTTTGAATTTCTGCAAGGTTCAATGTATTTTTGAAAATAATCTTCTTCAAAATTATATAAACCTTTGATTGAACTACAATTTTATCTCCCTATCAATGACAAATGCTTTCTACATGGTAAGGCAGGGCCATCCCAAGGGGGGCGTAGGGGTGTCTAGACCCCTACGAATTTTAATTGTCGTCGAATTGGACGCTGGAGTGGGCAAATTGGATCTATAGTTGGCAGTTGGCAAATATCGGCCAACAAGGCCTTTTTTTTTTTAAAATAAGTTAGTGGGTAAAAATATTTTTTGGCTTTAGTCGGCAAAAAGCAGATACGTCACCCCACCCACCCCCACCCCTATTAAAATTTCTTCGGGACGGCCTTGGGGTAAGGATTTACAAAATACTTTACTGGGAGAGATAATACAATATGTTAAGTTGATAAACACAGAAAAAATATTTTTTGCTAATTGTTTTATAAAAATTATATTTTATGTATGAAAAGGAACAAATATTTGTTTTCAAAGGTATAAGTATAATCTCTCAATCAGTCAATCAATTAATACATCTCTGAAAAAAATAGTTTTAATAGCTTAGTGTTATTTACAAATAGCATAAAAACTAATCTTAAGTAAACACCAAGTTGATCTTTTGTAAATACCTAGTAGATCTTTTGTAAATACCTACGCCTTTTGTTACATTATATTAATTCTTTAATTCCTTAAATGTCTTCCTTTTCTATTAAGTTTTTGCTAGAAAAACAAATTAGCAATTCTTTTATTGTATAATTATTATTGAAAGCGATATTGGTTAAAAAATTAAAGGGAAATATTAAAAAAATAAAGAAATCCTAATCTGGCAATAATAATTTACAATTGTCAGGTTTGGCATTAGTTTAGCTTATGGTGCTATGACATTAGAGTTTTGGCGTTTGGCAAAGTATTTGCTTCAAAATAAATGACATTTTGATAACATTTGTTTGTTTAATAATCATAGGCTTTTGGCATTTTAACGTGTAAAAAAGTCTGGTAATATCCACATTGGTTGATTTAACAAGTCTTTGTTTTTTCAATTTAGGGTGTTTAGTTTTATTCGTTTCTCAGTTATTATTGTTTTGTAAAATAATTATTGATCTGAAGTTAACACTTTACTAATGAAATAATTATATTACGTATAACTTTAATATAACTCAAATATATAACTTAAAGTTTGCGAGGCATTGAAGATATAAAGATGTGGCATTGTTTCATTTAACATTTCATTTTCAAGTTCATTTTTTTGATATTGGTAAGAAAAGACAAGAGTATAGACAATTGTGTAAAACCTTAAAATTCGACCCACAATAAGATTGTTGTTGCAATAAAAAAAATATAACTCAATTAACCAAACACAGAAAATAATTGACTGATAGTTATAATAATGTTCATCAATATTTTGCACATAAATTAAGTACTTCGTCATTTGAAAGCGTTGCTGAGTTAGAAGAACACATGCCATCTGGTCTTCATTATTGAAAAGAGTTAGTGGCTTGATTTTTCAGAAGATAAAAATTAGTTCACTACTAAATGTGCTAGTTTTTCTTTTTTGTCAATATTTATGTGAAAAACAAACTACCTCATTCCATAAACATTTTCGTATCTTAAGGTTGGGCAAAAACTACTCAAATTACTTAAATCAGATTTTCAAATCAATAAAAAGCACTTTTTTGTAGATACTTATTTATCAAAAAGATTTACGTATGTCCCCTGAGCAACTACTTAGCATTTAGGTTAGAAAGGATCTTCCGATTAATCAATATGATGCTTGCCAACAGATATGATCATTATTTTTAATGTAGACATGTTTTTACTAGACACAATAACAAATAATTTCAATTAATTTTCAACACCAATTACTTGACAATTACAAAAAAATGATTTTCTTTATATTATAAAGAGTTGTGAAGTTGAAATTGTTTATCACAAAATTTTGTTATTAACATTAAAGTTTGTTACTTTTATAAACTTATTTATATAAAATCAAGCTCTCAACTTCTTATAACTCATTTGTTTATTTCTTTAATAAAGAGATTATACACATAATTTTAAAAGTTAAAATTTCTAAAAGCATGTGTTTACACTGATTACAATCAGTATGTGTATGCAGTATATAGTGATTACAATTACTATGTGTATGTAGTATATAGTGATTAGACATCATTATGTCTATATAGTATATACAATTGATTGTTAATCTAAAAAGTAAAAGTTACTCTCGTGAAACCAAAAAGAGACAACCATGAGAACAATCGTTTAAAGCAAAATGAAGATGTTTATGGCGAAAATCATGACTAAAATCATACAGATGTGGTCAATATAAAAAAGATGTCGCTAAACGTTGTATATAAAAAGCAACGAACGAGTGGAAATACTGTGGATGTACTGTTAAAGTTAAAGTATTACAGTAGAAAAGTTTTATTAAATGTAAAAAACACTATTATATGAACAACGTGCAAAGAATTAACGTGCAAAAAATAATTTTGTTAGTCAGTTGTCAAGGAGATAAATTAACAACCTGACTTATGACCATAGACGTAGAATTTCACTTTTCCCGGATATTTATTTTTTATTTTTTTATTATACTTGTATTTTTAAGCAATACTTTTTTATTTTTTTATTTTATTTGAATTTTCATGCTTTATTTTTTCATACAATTCTCTTGAATCCTAATATATTATTGGCATAGGAACAGCCACAAATAGTCATTAAGACTAATCCAATGTTTCAACCGTTATTGGTCAACATTTTTGCGTACCGAAATTCTACACGAGAGTAGAGTTGACGGTGGCAGGATTTGAACTTGTATCGCACAACAGTCCGTGTTTAAACTCTTCATATGACGCTCTAAACAACTGAATTATCCAGGATATGTTCAAACTATTTTGTGGGAGTTGAAAATCTATAAAAAGAGATCATTCTTTTCAATAAGTATAAAAACCTAATTTATTTTTCCAAGTAAAATGTGTTCATACGTATGAAGACACGCGTATTTTTTGCTAACAAGTTGAAATTATGAGCGCGGCAGTGCATGTATATTGTCCGCTTTTCTTTTTCCCTCATTAAATCTGCAATCCATGTATACTTCCAGTCATGTTAGACAACCCACGAAAGCGTTAGCCCTGAAAACTCTAAATTAAAAGGCTAAATTGACTCAAAACTTACAGCAAACAATTAAACAAAGTTGCACTTTTGATGTTCTCAGTTCGATAAAATCCCATTTAAAAAACTCCTTAAGCTTAAATTCTTCTTTATCACGCCGAATGCAGATCAAAATTTGTTCTTTTGCAGACAGATCAGCTTTTTTATTGGCCATTAAGCTGTAGAATTATAAATCCTTTATACTATTGCATAGCTTAAGAAGCATTACAGAATAAGTTCACGTAGTATTTTGTTTTCGATTTCAGGCAAAAGCCACTTTTCCTTTTCAATGCAACCAATTTTTCAATTTCAGAGAGTATTCTCTATGCAGTTAGAATGGAATATATTACTTTTACCCTTTCCAATGAATGGCAAAGCTTGTCGTTCCCCATTATTTTAAAAAGAAATAATTGGTAAATTAAAATCCAGTAAACAAATTTATATAATGATTGATTGTTAAACAAAATTTTACTTAAAAGAAATCGAGGAATTACAAAATAGAATTGTAAATATTTAAATCAAAGCCGTACGATTATCCATCATTTCTTTTTTTTGGTGGCGATGAGGTTACTGGATAACGATTAATCCCAATATATGAGGCAATTATAATAACGAATGCGCTGTGAAGTTTAGATTGCTCATGAAAAGTAAAAATTTGTAACGCTCTCTTCCAATTAGAAAATACGTTCAAAATAAATGCTTCGTACAATTATTTTTCTGTTTAATGACGAAATACAGGCATTTTTATATGGGTAAATCCATTCATGTTTTCCATTCCAGCTTCGTTAAAATTTTCTTTCTTTTTTTAAAGGACACGATGGCTGTCTTTAAAAATTGCGTTTTTTAATTGGTACCGAAAGAGTTGAATATAAATAAATAATACTGCAGTTTTGCCAAATTTATCACTTCTAAACGCGAGAAAAAAAAATAAACTCACAAAACCATCTTCTCTATAGTTTTTGTTGTTGCTTGTATTTGCACCTTGTAACTTTTTTACTGATTTCAAACTTCCCTGAGACTCATCAGAAGCGTGAAATTTTTAAAGACCCAAAAAAATGACTTTAAAAACTTTTGTAAAATCATCATAAGCATTTGCGGAATTTTTTGTTTTGTTTTGATTGACCATATATTTTAACATTTTTTATTTAAAACCAAAAAAATTTAGTTAAACTTAAAGAAAAGACTTTGATATAATGTTAGAAAAATTTTACGAAATTACAAAAGCCTATTCCCAAGTTTAAGATTAAGAACATTCAAAAGATTAGAAATTTTTTTTTATGCTTTTGACATAGACCTAGGTGTTTTGCAAGCATCTCACCACGGTAGTAGTTTTTTTGTTTTGTTTGTTTGTTTTTTAACATTATGTAAATTGGGACGTAGAAAGTAAAGAAAAAGGTTTAAGCATAAAAATGGTCGATAGAAGATTTAAAAAACTGTAAACTGTTATTGTAAAGTTAGGAATACACGAAAATAGGAAAGAACTGCAAAACAATGGCGTTTTGGTTGTTGTTAGTTGTTATTCTAATTTGAATTGTCTACATAGTTAAACATTTTAAAAACAGTTATTTACTGTGAAAAATAACGTTCTAATATAAATTAATACATATAATTGTAAAATTGTAAGAGCAATTCACTTAATATAGCATCAAGTCAAAAATGTTTGTCATTAACTTTTTCCATTCTCTTTTCAAAACCGGTTGCAACAAAATTTGAGTCTCAAATATTGGACTTTGGACTGTTAGATCTAATGAAATCTGTATAAAAAGGGTTGAATACATTTAAAAAAAAATTTTAACTTATAGTTTTATTAAAATGCTGATATTCAGTTAAAGAATGATTAATTTTGTCCAAATACCTTATTTGGCACTGTTAGGTTCATCAAAATTCTAACCATTACAGCCATGTTTTTTCTGAAGATGTTTTTTTTCATTTTTTTCTTCATTTTTTTATAAGTAAAATGAAGATCAATATTTTTATAAGATATTCATTAAGTATTCAGATCGTGGAATTATGTTGATAAATTCTTTATTCAGTTTATCTAAAATGATTAGTATAGATTAGTTATCTAAAAGATTAGTTTTATTCAAGACTTGCTACAATACTTGTACTTTTTGAATTTGTCTGCTAGAGATCTGAGATCCCTTAGAACTCCTTTCTCACCTATTGGATTCTCAAAATAATAAATATTTTCCGTGAATTTATATTTAGAAAAAATACTTATCGTATTTTATCGTTCATAGCAATATTTAGAGATGCTTTTCCTCAATGCCAACGCATATAACGCGTATAACAGAATTTACGCGTATAACGCATATAACAGAATTTAAAAAATTCAATTTTCTAATGGAATACATTTTATTTACTAGCAAAAGTCAATACAATTAATAAAACTTTTTTCTGAAAGATTTTTATTGCTCAAGAATTGACTTTGATATTGTTAAACCATTCCTAGAAATGTGACTTGTTTTTAACATTAGCACAGGTGTTCTCTTTGATTCCAGATTTCCCGATTTGTTTATCTCTGTCAGTTTTTTAACATTATAAGGCTATTATTTTAGTCTAAAATGATTTTATTTTTTATCTGCTTTTTGGTTAATAATTTTTGTACACTTTAATAGGAAGGGTCTTAAGGACGTTTTGAAGAGCCCTAAAATAAGACATTTCATTTTTTAATTATCATTTCAAATTTATCTTTCAGACAAGAAAGATGTCCTGGTGATGGAGACGTCATTAGGATGTCAAGAAAAGATGTCTTTAAGAAGTCTGGAAAAGTATTTAATGAACTCCTAAAAAAGACTTTTCTTGGAGACCAGCAAAGAAAGTCTTGCGGACAAAAAATCGCTAGTCCTTAGAACGCTCGTGCGCCGGCTGAAACAAACAGTAAGCTAAATGAAAAAAAAAATTCTCAGCTGTTTAAAGAGAAGAATTGAGAAAAAAAGTTTTCAACTGTAAAACTTCAGCTAGCAGTTCTGAAAAAAAGTTTTTAACTGTAAAACTTAAGCTAGCAGTTCTGAAAAAAAGTTTTGAACTGTAAAACTTAAGCTAGCAGTTCTGAAAAAAAGTTTTGAACTGTAAAACTTAAGCTAGCAGTTCTGAAAAAAAGTTTTGAACTGTAAAACTTAAGCTAGCAGTTCTGAAAAAAAGTTTTGAACTGTAAAACTTAAGCTAGCAGTTCTGAAAAAAAGTTTTGAACTGTAAAACTTAAGCTAGCAGTTCTGAAAAAAAGTTTTGAACTGTAAAACTTAAGCTAGCAGTTCTGAAAAAAAGTTTTGAACTGTAAAACTTAAGCTAGCAGTTCTGAAAAAAAGTTTTGAACTGTAAAACTTAAGCTAGCAGTTCTGAAAACGCTGCCGGATCTTGATCAGTTAAAATTAGACTTCTTAAACCTGAACAAGTTTTTTGCTTATCTAATTTTACTGAAGATATAGTGTAGACTTTTTATTACTATGATGGAAAGAAATACAATAAATAAGAAATTGTTCTTCTCGCATACTTCAAACAACCTTGGTGCTGATTTCTAAATTATCTGTGGTGTTTATGTAAACAGCTTATAAAAAAAAAGTACAAACACAAAAGCTTTTAAAAAACATTGTTGGTTTAAAAAACAAATAAATTGTTTAGTAAAATATCTTTAGATAAAACTTTTCATCTAAAATATTTCCTACCATCTATTTTAGCCAGGTTAGCAGTCAGTTGGTGTTAACTTTTTATAGACAATGTTAGCTATTTTTATGCCTTTTATTTTTAAAAGATGAAAATTAAATATACATTTTTTTTGTATTGCATTTGCTAGATCGTTCGCCGTGTTATTCTATTGTTAAATTATTTCCTTTGTTATTATATCATTGTGCTTGTTGTTGTAAAAGACCTTATTTAAAAACAGATTTTAGATTTGTTCTATAAAAAATGGCATATCATCATAAGACACCAACGCTGAAAGTAAATTATGTAGTCTATTCTACCTCTTACAAAAATATTGTACAGTTATTTTTTCTAAAAAGACATTATAAATATTAATTAAATGTAATAATTAAATATCATTTGTTATGATGAACTTCTATTTAGGTTTATTCTTTTTCTTTGTAATATTTCTAATATTAGACTTGGTAGTTAATAATATTTTACCCGCTGCTGACCCATGCAGAAGTCTCAAGCTATTGTTAGTTTTATGGCAGATACATCTATTTTGAAAATTTAAGTCATAGTGTCTGTTTGGTCGCCTTGGTTTGTGACATCATAGTAAAGTTAATTAGTCGTTATTCGCGTGCAACAAAAAACTTAAACTAATAATTTCATAACTTTACCAGAAACTGATTTGTAAAGAAGATTAGAACGAAGTACTTGCTTTTGTCGTATCCATTTTTTTCTTACTTAACTTGTTTTTTTAATTAGTAAGTAAAGTTTTTAGAATTACTTAGTTAAAGTAAACTTTTCGGTGCACGTTTTAGTGCACGCTTCATTTCCACAGACCATTTAATAAACTAATACTATGCACTATAATATAATACCTTGAGTGATATAATAGATATCATTCATAGTATTATGTTATATTGAGTTAGAAAGGTATTGAAGCTATTATATAATAATTAGTTATGTAAGTATTTATAAAAATATTTATACATACTCTTTGTTATTAAAAGAATTTATTAAAAAACAATTCCGATTAGTTATAAAGGAAATGAATAAATTGAAATGAAATAAATGGAATTAAAATAGTTTACAATTTAATATATTTAATAAATGTGAATTCAAATCTATATATAATCTATTATAAAAAAAATCAATATAATACTTAAAAAATAAGTTTAAAATTAGAATCCTTTATCAATAAAGAAACTTACGATTTTCCAAGGGCAACTTTATGCTTCTGTATTCCTAAAAGAAATTATATAAGATTATCAGAGATTTGTTTCCATCATTAAGTAATCAACCTGGATTATATGGCAAAATCAAAGTACGATAAAACAAACCTAAAAAAAGACAAAGTAAAACAAAGAGTAAATGGAAATAAAACAATTAATCGCGTTAACTTATCGTTATCGCTATTGTCCTGTTTTAAAGTTATCGGATTAATTCTCGTGTTTTTTTGTTTTCCACTTGTTAACTTGTTTTCTTAATTTTTTTTAATAAATTTTACTAACCTATTTTTTTTTTTTTCTTAAATGTACTTAAACATTTACCTGACTTGAATCCACTTCTTTTTTGAAAAACACTAGAAAAACTAGTGCATTTACAAAGCAAAACTTCATAGCATTCAGTTGCGTTTTTTTATTCCATTCAATAATCCAAAACATAAAACTATATTAGAAATCGTCACTGTAAAGTTATATGTAAAACTTACGCATTTGTACTTCTATGTTAACACACAAACATCTTAAGCGAAAAAATGATAATACCCCCTAAGATCACATCCGGTATTAAAGAAACAGAAAAAAAAAAAGTAACCCAATTTAAAAAAACAAAAACAAATTCTATGATTGGTTGATTCTAAATGTAAACCAAAAATATAAATATATATTTTCGAGGCGATGAAAATTTTTTCACTAGGTTATGAGTTTTTAATTTGATAAAGATTTGATATGAGTTTTTAATTTGATATATCGTATCATTCTGATAAGTCATCATCATTTGCAATCGTTTTCTTTACCTTGGCATAATAAAACGGATATTTTATATGCATGTAACTGTTATAATGCGTAGAGTCAACAAGCGATGTGCTTAACCCTTTGTGTCAGACTAACTGAATTTGTTTGTTATTCCGTTGATTTAATTTACAGTTTCAAATTTCGATTAACAAAAATGTTTTTATAGATGACCGGTAAAAATGATTTTTAAATGTTGCGCAATGGAATTATTTTATGATCGTAGCAATTATTGTTTTTGATTCAACGACGTTTCATGATATTAATATTTTTTACATTTAGATTTAGAACTAAACTTTTTTTTTTTAATTGAATGAATTAAAGTGTTACATTTGGGTGGCTCTCTTAAACAAATTATAATAACAGATAATTTTTACATTTTCAACTGTTTTTTTTTAATATTAAAGTTTATTAATAAAAATAGACATGGGTTAAATAAATAAAACTTATTACTGTTAATTTATTTGAAAAGAAACAAACCAAATGTTTTTGTAAAAAACTACCCCAGTCGGACAGTATTATATATAAATGTATATACAAATATATATAAATATATGCACAAATATATATTAGTATATATATAAATAAACACATACATATTACATAATAACTTGTTCACTTGCTTTACACTTATAAGTGCTAAGCAGATGTTTACCATGTATACCTGGTAAACATCTTTTTGTTTAATCAATTAGCTTCAATATATTTTTATAAGGACTTTATTTATTTATATAATTTTTATCGAGTATAAACGAAAAAATTCTTCCAGGGTTTCTTACCCCATAAAAATGGGGGTATCCTGTCTTTGTACACATGTAAAAAGTTAATTAATATAGATAGTTTTATTGATATGATATTTTATTGGTTTTTTGACTCTACTTTAATTTGAAATAAAATGTCTACAAAATAAATTTTTTACCTTTATAATTGTTTTACAAACTTAATATTTTATAAACAGGTATTAAATGTGATTTACATGGAAAATTAATACGTAGTGTAAAATGTTGTTTCGTTTTTAATTTTAGTTATACAATTTTTTATTTATTTTTAGTTTACCTTATAAATTTATTTTTATAAGGTAAACTATTATTTGATATGATAATAAAAATGTATAACTAATATTTTTTCTTTACAAAACAAAAGTTCAATAACTCCTATCCCACTCCCATGTATTGATTAAAAAAATATTATCTCGTGATCATTAAAAGAACCATCAAAAAAAGCTTATTCAGTTTCTGAAATTGAATCACAGGATACATTGAAAAGTCTAGATAAACAAGATAAAAGTATAATGGAATTAAACATCAATAAATTTGATAATTTACAATTTATTTAAAAATTTTGATAAAACATTTCAAACGTCCAGTCTTTGAATGTGCCTTTAAAAATACTAATAGCAGCATCCAAGTTTGTAATAGCTTTCACTGCTTGCTTGTTCAACAGAAACAATTGTGAACAACCACGTCAACGTCACATTCTGAGTCTGACTTTTTAAGAGTGTGTGTGAAGTCAATTAAGTGGAAGCAAATGTTTATCATCTGCTGTCTATTAAAAAATATGTATTTAAATTTCAAGACATCTTAATAAAAATAAAGAGTAGCAGTCGTCCAATGCATGAAATCTGAGAAACAACACTAAAGACGTTCATTTAATGTTATTCTGAATCTCTAAGAACAACTTTTATCCAACAACAAATTTTATCCACTTGCAGATGTACTCGTCAAAACCACACACATAAATATTGTGAAAATATAGCAAGTGACTAATTTTATCAAATGATTTGGTAAAGTCCAACAAAACTAAACAAATTTTAAAATACGATTCAAACGCATAAGACCAAACAATTTTATAAAATTTGATAAACAAGGCTTTACCTGTGGTGAAGCCATATTAAATTGCGTCGAAAAAAAGCTGTAAGAATGTAAGAACTTCTAAAAAACTGTTTTATAAAAAATGATTTACATCATTTTTTATAAAACAGATGTAATTGAAATTTGCCGGTAATTTTCAGCGGTTTTCACCCTTTTTGTTGATAGATATTACATCTATCAACAAAAAGTTACTAGCTAGTTTCCAGTTATTTTGAATGGTACCTGAGCAAAAACAGTTGAGTAAAATGATTGAGAGTGAGATGGAAATTGAAGAGAGCATAGAGTAATTTATTTAGTATATGAGAATGAAAGTTATCTTTTCTTGCAAGTTTATAATTGTCATGTGCTTTCAACTAAGTTTTTATTGATACTATTGAGAAAATATTTTTGTCAGTACTTAAATATGACGTCACTTAAATATGACGGTGAATCAAAAGAGTAAGAATGAGAAGTTCTGTTGAAAGAGAATCTCAGAAAAAAACTTGGTGCTTGGTGATGGTAAAGTTCCAAATTGGAACTTTGTCATCACCAAGTAGTTCACGCATGGTTTGAATGTAATGCTTTCAAGCTTCTTTTGGAGCCTGTGTTTTTAAAAAGGTTCGTGATTAAAGTCTTTATTAGTGAAAGCACAACTATCAAGTGCTATTGTAGAAATTGCAACGTTGACGTGAAGCTCATTGTATATTCGGGCTTTCGTTTAAAGTTACTTGACAATGTTTTTCAATCCAATCTTAAATGACATCAAAATGATCTTTAGTAAGCTTCTTTATCTTGTACTCTCCGCGTTTCCCTCCGTTCATATTATCTTTGTCAATATATCAACGTGCTGTACGAATCTAACATCTTTGGATGCAGCAACTGATTTTTAGTAGCCCCGGCACTGGCTGCATTGCAGATGCGTTAGTCCTCAGCAGCAGTGACTTTTTTCTAGGGCTACGTTTTGGAGCAGCAGTGGTGGGTTGTTGATTGTCTTGAGTAGGTTCCATTGAATTTGAAAAAGAAAGATTTTATTCTACCATTTATCTTTTTTTTTCTTTTTTTAATTCTGATTAACTCCCAACAAGGCTGCAAGCAACCAATATTAAGTTGGGAGTTACACGATTTAAAAAAAAGAATAGAGTTAAAGAAAAAAAAAATAAAGCAAGGAAACGGTTGACAGAAGATACGAAATGTCGTATTTGAAAATATGAAGATGAGAGAGAGTTCCAATAAAAGTTTTTAGAGTATACAGTATACTCTAAAAATAAAAGTTTTTAGAGTATACAGGGGCAGATACAGTAAAAAAATGAGACTTTACTGAATAATGAGTCAAACGAGATTAAGTTTTAGTTAATGGAACTAGAGATGATAGCTCCTTTGAGCAGCAACCATGTTAGTATTTGTTAAAAAGAGAAAGAGATGCAAATTTACTACGATGGGAAAGTGGCTCAAACTTAGCAGATAGATTGGGTCCAACTACGTTTACAATGCGTTTTTGGACCTTGTCTAGAAGAGAAAGACCATCATTAGAAAAACCAGCCTAAATATGACAACAGTATTTAAGAAAATAGCAAGCACGATAAATAGAAGCAACTTTATCGGATGTCAATTTAGCAATCGATTGTATATATGGTTTCCTTAAATCGTCAGTAGTAAAAGATAATCCAAGAAGACGTAAAGAAGAGGACTCAGTGAAAGCGTTGCATTTATTAATTTAGGAATGTTGTCAGTACTGCAATTGTTGTTTGCAGTAAATAACTGAGTTTTGTTAGAGTTAAAATTTACAAGCCACTGCGAGCCCCAATATGTTACAGAAGTGAGATCAGATTCAAGTTCGGCTGCCTGTTTTAAGCGATCAAAAAGAGAAGACTTTTTGTCTAGGAGTATAAAGTTGAGTCATTAGTAAAAAGAGCTACTCTAGATGTAAAGTTATTTATGAAGATCATTAATGTAGATAAGAAACAAAAAAGGCCCATAGAAAGAACCTCGAGGTACCTCAGAAGTTACTGGAGATAAAGAAGAGTGTTGGCCTAATGTGAATATTTTGATAATTTCAAAAACTTTTTCAGACACACCATATCATAAGCATGCTTATGGAGAAGACCAGCATGCCAAACATTTTTGAAAGCTTTAAATATGTCAAGAGTATAGCCTCAGAATTTTGAATTTTTAACTTTGGGTTAACCTGTTTAATTGAAATGGAAGGAAGAGAATAGCCATAAGCGTCAAATTAGAAAAAAGGTTCTTTGTAAATAGTTCTGCCTTAATGTTGGAGAGGTAATGAGATCATTCCCATTAATGAGAGATGGAATGTTAGATCCACACATGTTAATGACATTGTTGAAGATTTTCATAAAGTCTCTAGATCCTAACTTCTGAGATTGGATACGAGATTGGATACGAGATTGGATACGAGATTGCATACGAGATTGGATACGAGATTGGATACGAGATTTAGTGAACTGAGAATAATAGAACTTAAAATCAAACGAAACCTTTTTGCATCGGTTTCTTGCAGTAATAATTAGCCGTTTGTTCTCAAGAGAGTTGTTCTTTTAAAAAAGATAAAAAAAAAAATCATTACAATTAGATATAGCAGCTGCACAAGAAGGTGAAAACCATGGAATAGAATGAAACTTGACTTGGAACCAACAAGAAGAAATAAAAACTTCCATTCCTGCTTGAATCCAGGAGGTTACTTAGGAGACGCGTTTATCAAAAGACATCAGCCCAAGGACCGTCTCGAAGAAAATCACGAAAAGAATCTCTTAGTTACTAACTTACTTACTTATTAATACCCTAAGGGTGACTGCTTTAGGGTAGTAGTAAGTAGTGAGATAATAGAGACTGAAAAAAAAAGTATGAGATAAAAGATTTAATGAGAACATGCATGGTCAGAACCAAAAATAAAAAAATAAAGTTATTAATATGTTTGCTAATTTTCAAACTCTTACTAACACAAATACTACAAAATTTATGATTTTTTTCCGTGTTTTTTATTGTGTAGTTGTTAAAAAAGAATTACAAACTTGAAAATTTAATCCAACTTTCAAACTTAACCCTTGAGGAAATTAATATAGCCTTTAGTTCGTTGAAAAGAAATAAATCAATTGGATCTGAAGAAATAAACTGGAAATTTTTTGTGATGTAACATCATAAAAGACATTCTTTGTATAATCTTAAAAGCATCCATTAAACAAGAATCTTTGCCATACTCTCAGAAAATAGAAAAACTCCTAACTTTCAAACAAGGGATCCGCGTAAGTTTGTGCCTTTACGATGATGAAAGTGTAACATTATAGCTTAAGTAATTACCTCAATGAAAGCAGCATTAAACTGAAAATTGAAGTTTTATCTCATTTAAAGATTTTTTAAAAATATTTTGATAAGGTTTGAAAGCTACACAAAAATGGGTCGAAAAACAGTAAGAAAAACAACAAAGTTACAAATAGAAGGTATAAAATATGACTTCATGAACAGCAAGAGATTAATAGCAAGATGAACAAAAGTTTTGGAAAATCGAATCAAATATACTCTGAAAACATTTAAAACGACTGGTGGCATTGTCATGTAAGATCTGGAAGGTTAAAGAAACAACGGGGCGAGAAAACATTTCATTTAAAAACATCTTTTTTTTGTCAAGTAAGAGCCATTCCAAGGTTAATTTATTATGAAGCTACCAACATAAATATTTTGCAGTTGTTAGAAAACCCATGCTTACTGTCAAAAAATAAAGATAAGAAAATCTAAAAAAAACTATAAAACTTTTTTCAACATTGTTTAAAAGAGGAAAAAAGTATTTTTCTAATCAACTTGATTAACATAAATTCGGTATAAAGAGGACTGTTATAAACGAAGAAACAGGAAGAAGAAAAATGCCACAAATACTTGTTTACTACAAAAACTAATTTTTGAAACAAACTTACCACACAATTGTAAACATAATAAAACATAGCTAAATAAATATAAATACCACATAAGTATAAACATTTTTGATACATACCACGAAAACTCATTTTTGATATAAAAATTATAACAGGTGAAAAAAGATTTTAACAATCATTTTGGTAATATAAGTCCTCTTTTGCTTCTAATATTGAGCAACCAATTAAAACATTTGAAAAGAGCCGTTCAAGCCAATTAAAACATTATTTTTAGAGAGAAACCCTCGACGAGTATAAATAATGAAAAGATAACTTTTATTAAAGCTTATTACTGTATTTAAACGTAATATGTGTATGTGACAAGTCGCGTGTATATTTCCTGTAATGTAGCTATTAATGTTATGGGACAGCATTAGTAAGTGATTTTAAGGTGATTTTAATGTTTCTTATTACCGTCCTATTTCTCTTTTGCAAGTATTTTCAAAATTATCTGAGAGAATAATTTTTAATGAGTTAATAGTTATTTTTCATTGAGTATGTTTTTATACAAAAATTTTAAAATTTTTTAAACTTTTTAAAATTTATTAACTTCCCCGTAAGCAAGCCCACTTAGAACCAATCGCAGGCAACCTGATGTTTGGTTTTTTGTGGGACCAATATGGGCAACACAATTAACGAATAGCGAACACAACTTTACGGGACCCGTCTGGTTTTAATATGGGCTTTCCATATATAAATTTAGAAATGGGCAAGTCCACATAGGACCTATTATGGGTTGACTCAAATTGGTCATAAGTGTACTTGATAGTTGTTTTTTTTATGGGACCAATGTGTTGAAACACAATAAAACAAAATTTAAAAAACACTTTACAGGACCCGTCTAGTAATAGTTTAAAAATAATTGATATCGAGGCAGATATGAAAAAGCTTAAATTGAAAAATTATAGATAAAAAGAAAATAATATTATTATCCTACTAAAAGAATTCAAGGTCGTTTATTATTATTTATTTTAATTTGTAAAAAACTTAATTCTTTTTAATGAGTGACAGCAAAAGCTCTATAAAATAATTTAAAATATCTCTATAAACATATCGTCCTTATCTTCTTTGAGTCCCTGATTATTATGGAATACATATTAAAAAAATATAAAAATTTTATATCAAAATATATTTCATGAAACTTGTAAAATTTTATAATTGGAAAAATAAAAAGTAAATGAAAAAAACGAATCAGGTCAGAGATCGGCTCACAAGGTTAAGGTGATGTAAGTAAAGAATTCGATGGTGTTTGGAAAAGTGGAAGAAAGAAATTTTCTGTAATGAAAGTAACTTCAAAGTAAAAAGAAAACGAAGTTCTTGTTAATAGATCTATTCTTGTTAATAGATCTAAAAGTGAAAAATAATCATTTGTATCAATGTTTTAAGGTGTTTAGTGTTCGTATGACTTTAGAATTTTAATGATGTGAGAATACAAGCAATCGTAGATACTGCTTAGCATGAACACAAATGGCTGTAGAACTGTAATGATAAGAGAATACAAAGTATCGTGGAGCTATATCGTACAAGCAAAAAGCTTCGAAAACTTCTGCAAAAAAAAAAGAGTTTTTTGTAAAATCTATTGGTAATTTTATTTCGTCAGTAAAAAGACACATGCATTTTCGTGAAATATAAATAATACCTATATGACTGGGGCCTGGGTTGCTAAGAGGAAGGGGCAAAAAGGCCTCAGACGCCAAGATAATAGGAGCCGAAGGACAAAAATAATTATAGAATTATTACCAAAAGTTAAAACTTCTTTTTTGGTCTTTTTTATTCTCTATACAGTGTTTTTTAGTGTCTGCATAATAGGGTAAAATTTAGCTATTTTTGTGAAAAAAGAAACTTTCAGTATATTAGCCAACTTTGTGCAAAAGTTAGTTAGCTTTCAACCTTATATAACGCCATGAAGTGTTAATGACAAAATCATTAAAAAAAATTTTTTTATTTGATCAGATATGAAATAAACTTATGTGGAGATGTGTATTGTAACTAACTTTGTTTTATATAATTTACCAAAATACTTAATTTTTAATTTTAACTTTATAATTAACTAAACTACTTTTGAACCAGAGTTTTTTTGTTTTTTTTTTTCCAATTATCTTCGCTTCCAACAAGGCTGCAAGCAACCACTAATTAGTGTTGGAAGTTACTGGAAGAGAAAAGATAAAGATTGTAGAGCAACATAACGATTGACAGACGACTTAAAAGATTGCAAATTGTATGAATCAGAAACAGAAGCAACATTACGACGATGTGACAGAGGTTGAAGGTTGGCTCCATGAGCAGGTCCAACTATGTTTACCATGCGTTTTTGCACCTTGTCTAAAAGAGAAAGGGCATCATTAGAAGATCCGCCCCAGATATGGCAACAGTATTCCATACAAGGCCGGATTTGAGATTTATAGAGATAGAGAATAGAATCCAGAGTAAGAAAGTGACGAGCTCGATAAAGAGAAGCAACTTTAGCAGATGCTAATTTTGCAACGGATTTGATATAAGGTTTCCAAGAAAGATCAGAAGTAAGAGTTAATCCTAGAAGATGAAGGGTAGGAGACTCATCGAGTACATTACCGTTCATAAATATAGGAAGGTCTAAATTATTGCGATAACGATTGGCCGAAAAAAATTGAGTTTTATCTGAATTAAAGTTCACCAGCCACTGCGAGCCCCATGCTGTAGCAGAAGTGAGATTCTTTTCAAGCTCAGATGCCCCCTGCAAGCAATCAGAAGGAGTTGGCTTCTTATCGTGACAAGAATAAATGGTAGTAACATCAGCGAACAATGCCACCTTGATGTGAGAATATCTGGAAGATCGCTAATGTAAATTAAAAAGAGTATAGGGCCAAGGATTGAACCTTGGGAAACAACTGAGGTTACAGAATAAGAAGAAGAGTGCTTTCCATCAAAGACAACTTTTATACAACGATTGGAAAGAAAGGATTCAATAATCTTAAAGATGTTTCCAGATACACCGTAAGAAAGAAAGCTTATGGAGGAGACCAGCATGCCAAACTTTATCAAATGCTTTAGAAATGTCAAGAGCAATGGCCTTAACCTTTCCACCTTTATCTAATGCGCGATAAAACCTATCGGTTATTACTGATAGTAAATCAGCCGTAGAACGAGAAGATCGAAATCCATATTGATGATCAGAAAGTAGGTTATGAGATTCGAGATGAGAGATTAAGTGTTTGTTAATTAAAGATTCAAAAAGCTTGCTTATGATAGGAAGAAGACTAATGGGACGGTAGTTAGACGAATCGGATCGCTCTCCGGAATTTTTGAAAAATAGGGATAACAGATGCTGCTTTCCAGCAGGCTGGAAAACAAGACTCTGATAAGCACTTGTTAAATAGTTTTGAAAGGATAGATGAGGTGACAAAGTCTGAACCATACAAAAGAGGTGGAATTACAGACTTGCCCTTATTATTGATACTATTAAAGATTCTCCAGAAGTCACGAGAGCCTAATTTTTGTGATGAAATACGAGATTTCATGATCTGAGAATAGCGGGCTTTGACGTTAAACAAAACCTTTTTACAATGGTTCCTAGCAGTAATAAACAGACGTCTGTTTTCTGGAGAATTGTTTTGCTGATAGATATGGAAGTATTGGTTTCGATTGGCAATTGCAGCAGCACGATGTGAAGAAAACCATGGAGAAGAGTGAGGCTTGACCTGGAATCGTCGAGAGGGAATAAAGGATTCCATGCCAGCCTGAATCCACGAAGTTATGTAAGAAGCACATTTGTCAACAGGTAGACGAAAGACTTCTACCCAGGAGCCATCACGAAGAAAATCACGGAAAGAGTCCCAGTCAGCTTTAAGGTAGTTGTAAGATGTACGATGATAGGGGGATTCTGATGGTAAAGAAGAATGAGATAATAGTTTTAGACAGACCAAACCATGATCAGAAGCACCTAAGGGTGAGTGTGAAGAAACTGAGCACTGACTAGGATCAGAAACAAGACATAAGTTGAGTAGAGAAGGTAAATGATTCGGGTTGTCTGGAAAGCGAGTTGGAAAGTTGACTATTTGAGTTAGGGATTGAGAAAGACAAAAGTTGTGGGTCTTAATGCCTGCAGAGTCACTGACACTAGAGCCAAGCCATTCAGTGTGATGAACATTAAAGTTGTCAAGTAATTAGCTCTGAGTTGTCAAGTAATTAGCTCTGATGTTATTAGTAAGACCAAGAGTAAAAAGACAAGTATCACCAGGACACAAGAGTAAGTAAAACAAGTGTTTTTTTTTAATTTTATTTTTCAGTATTTTTTTATCAAAAATGTAACGTGTGGGTTTTCAGTACAACTTTTTTTATCAAAAATGTAACGTGTGAAAAGATATACTCATTTAATACATTATTAGCGTTTAGTTTTCATAAGAGTAAAATAGTTCTCGTAAAATCCTAAAAAACTAATGTCAAAAATGTTAAGACTTTTTTGAAAAATAAAACAAGATCACGAGGCAATGAAAATAGTTGCATAAAATTTAAACACATCCTCAACATATCCTCGCATAAATTACTGTCTTTGTGCCAACATTTAAAATTATTTTTATTACTAAAATGTAACAACGGCTAAAACATGGCACAAGTTTTTATTGGAGCTTAAGCACTACTTTTACAAATAAATCCATTAGCTTTTATGTTGCTTGTAGCACTTATGGTTTAAATTAGCTTTTATGTTGCTTGTAGCACTTATGGTTTAAATTAGCTGGAGTATATGCAGTTGAATCATATGCTAAGAATTTTTGGTAAAATCTAGTATCTTTCCGTATTCTTTAGCTACAACCCATCTAGCCGGACAATTCTGCCAGGATCTTGCAGAATCTCGCTTTAGAAGTATTTGGACACTAAAAAACTAACCCTGAAACAACCACAGGAAATTACTGCTGTCCTCATTCAAATTGTAGATGATCTAGATCTTACCAATGACACGCTAAACGGAACCATGATAAACCTAGAACTGCAGTTTCCTTCCATAAGATCTCCAAAAAAACTATTTTAGGGATATTATGGAACAAAAGCGTCTATTGGATACTTAAGTTAAAAATGAATTGGCTTAGTCTCTGTTGTAGGATATATTGTATATTCACCAAATAATGCATTTTAGGTTGCTCATAGTTGTAATTTAAAAATCTTGTAGGATATTTATGATTACTTTTATTGAAAAGTGTATCAAATACTCTTGGATTTTTTTTTAAGAATTGTAATGATTATTAAATAGTTTTCTAGAATGTGTAAATGGGTTCACTTCGCAATAATAAGAATCGTATACTTAGAGCTTTTTTTTACCCAAAGTCTATTCAGTCAGCTGATTGTAATACCATTTTTTTTGTTTTTTAAATTGTATTTTTATATTTACAAGCAACATTTTATAACGGTCAAACAAAAACTTTTTTGTTTAACAATAGTAAGTCAAATATATTTTCTAGTTCAAGAAACTAACTTTGTTGGAACAATAACTATTAAAAGCATCATAACGTAAGCTTCAAAAATTTAGTCCTAGTGGAGAAAATTCCCACTATATAGAATTTTCCTTTGTAACTAGAGAACATCTTAAAACACAAAAACACCTATTTTTAGTTACCTTTTTCGTTTACATGACTAAAATGTCTTTTTTTTTTGTGAAGATATTTAGTTTGCCCGATAAGTGTTACCTTTTGCGCACTATCCGGTTTGTGGTACTTATATTCTCTAAACAACAAATATCTTTTAAAATTTATTATAAAAATAAAATTATTGTAATTGTGATATTTAATTGAGAGAGCTGCAAATAAAATTAAGAGAAAAAAAATAAAAACAAAAAAAAAAGTAGTCCCTTGATTGTATTATCCTTCTCTAATCCCTTAGGGCTTTGGGAAGTGATAATGTTTAATAATTTAAGTAAATGTTTATTATATTTTTAGATTTAGATTCCATTAAAATACTTTCTTTTTAATAGATATTTTATTTCATTTAATATTTTGATTATTTTAATTGATAATCTTGATAATTTTTTTATTTCTTATCTATGAATATAGCATTCAAATATGAAATATAAATGAAATAACTTTAGTAAAATATTTAAAACAAGCTGATAAAATTTACTACGTTCTCACTATATAGCTCTTTTTAAACTTTTTAAAGTTTCTGTCGATAAAATAGTTTCTGTCGATAAAATAGTTTCTGTCGATAAGTAAAAACAATTCGAGTTATCAAAAGTTTTGATCTCAAGGGTAAAAACAATACTTATTAAATTAAAAAAATTTCTAACGCCACTTTATCTTAGTTTTGAAGAAACGTCTTTATCAAATATAATTGAGACTGTATTGAGCTTTTGTTGAACATCTTCACCCGTGAGACTGAAGGCTATATAGTCATACTTGCAGTGCCTCCCAAATATCACTGACCTTTGGGCAAACTGGATAGATTGCATTATCATCATCATTTCCTTCCTCGTCATTAGCATCGATTTCATTCGCTGAATTTTTAACTTCTTCAATCAACTGTTTACGTGTAAGTAAAGGTACTGTACTAATTAAGTTTTCATCTAAAATAACAACTTCAGCAGCTGTACCTGAAGGGTAAAAGTTATCAAGTTTTTCAACCTAATTTTGAACCTCTTTAAAGGGGTCGTCGTTCTTATCCAAATGGGCAGATTTCTGCCGATCTTTGGAAATTGCTGCTTTTGCAAAACAATTATCGACGGTGGAGATTTTCACTTTTTACCATGCAAGGTCAAGCATTTTCAAGATCTTTTCTTTTATCGATTGCTACGGCCAGCCTTTGCAATGCCACAGATCTGTAATAAATTTTCAAAGAGCGTATAACTCCCTGATCTATTGGTTGAAGTTTAGATGTGGTATTTGGTGGTAAAAAATGATCTCATTAGATTATAGATTATCAACCGTTGGGTGTACTGGGGAGTTATCTATTATGAACGCTATTTTCTTTTTTTCTTTTATAATTTTTGTATCTATTTCTCATATCTACTCTTCAAACAGTACGCTATCCATCCAGCTTTTATTTTGATTTCTGTATCTGCAAGGTAAGTGCTTGACTCCTTTAAAGCAGCAAGGTGATTTTGATTTTCCTATTACAAACATAGGAATTTTATCACTAGCTGCGACCATCCCTATAAGACAAATTTTACTGTGCTTTCCCTCTATACCGTCTCAGATCGAAGATTTAGTGGTTTATTAGGTTGCACACGAAAAACAGTTAAGAAAGATTTTATCACGTGAAGAAGTGGTTATAAATAAGTTAAGAATTCATGCAAAGAAGTGAATATAAAAGAACCAAAAAGTTAAGAATTGATAATAAAAATGCTAAAAACATGTTGTATTTAAAATTGTACAAACAACATAATGTAAAGTAATGTAAAGATTAATCTTAACCACTTTACTTTTTTCAACTTTTAAATTTGAATTGTGTACAACTTTTTTTCGCAAATTAACCCCCTAACTATTTATAATAAACGGGTTTGATCCTTTTTAGAAAAGCGCTTTTGTTTTTTTATAAACTTTTTTATATACTTTTGGTTTTTAATAAAATATGCTGCATTCTGAAAATTTGCTGCAATTTCTAGGCAAATGTTTTTGAAATAAGACTTAAAATTAGGTATTGGTAAATACTGATTTTATATACACTCATCAATTCTACGTCTCATTAAGGCTTAAACATGCTTATGTTCGTTTTTTTTCCATAAATGATTTTACGGGTATGTTCTTGCATACTAAGTGTTTTTTATTTGTAGCTTGAGTACTTGTCGATGTAATATTGGCAAATTTATCAAAATTCTATCATATATTATTTTGAGACTTGGCCAATTTAACTATGAAATGCTTTTTAAAAAAGTCTGTTTCAATCCCACTCTAGTTGGAACAACTAGAGTGGGGTTAAAGCAGACTCCTTTACAAATCCGACATTTGGATCTCAATTAAAGCTTGTTTTACAATTTTTATGTTTTTTACACTGTCCACAACTTATCAAGTTATCTCCTAAGGATGTACAGAATTTTTTAAACATGGAAATAATGGTGCAAGCTCAACATTGATTACAGAAACTACGGTACCAAAAATATAGCAGATATATTTTTAAACGGTTCTTGCTTATGTCAGGTAGTAGATTTAGTAAGTAAATATTCAAAATCAAAAGAAACATTACAATAATTAAAAACAACATTGATCTGTTTTTCAAGCTGCAAAGAGAAACCTATAATGGGGTGTAAAGGGAGGATTGTCTAAGACACCACTTAGTTTGAGAGCCTCCGATCAAAGACAGAGATTTTTTCTTTCAAAGCTTTAAGGTAATGTTTCAGTTTCAGAAAAATATTTTTAGATTATGAGCCTTCCAGGGTAAATTAATCCGTCCCGTGTCTCTGGTCAGCTAAGAATAGCTCTACATTTTTCGGGTTATTTTAGTGAAAATTTATAATCAATTTTTCAAAAAACAAAATGTTTAAAAAATATTTCTTTTAATAAACATATAATTTCTATATAAATATAAAAAGTCCACTAACAACAATTATTTTACAAATCATTAATAAAAAGCTACAAATACCAACTATTTTAAAAATACTAACCATTTTACAAATCTCTAATTGTTATTTATAATTACAAATCTCTAATGTTTATTTAAAGCCTCTTGCCTCAGGGCATCAGCTATCAAATCATTATAAACTTCTTCAGGTGCATCCATTCCCCATATAAAATCGAGGTGCATCCAAGAATCAATCACTTTATGAGATATTATTATTTCTTCAGGTAAAAGGTCTAAGAGTTTGCTGACATCATTAGAATCTGCTAACCAATCATTTCCACCAGAATACATCACAGTTGGTATATGAAAGTTAGAGATATTGTATATAGGCGGTGTTGACTTAAATGAAGCAATTTTTAAACTTTTATAATTATTGTTAGTTTTAAGTAGAAAATAAAATATAAGTAAAACAAATAAAAATAATATGTGTAAATATATAAGTAAAAGATAACTTAAATTTTATTATTTAATAATTTAAAGTAAAAATATCCAAACTACTTACTTGATTGTACTTTTTCAAATTCTCTTTTTTACCCCAGTCATACATTTGAAATTTCTTTGACATGTACAACTAAAAATTATTAAAATTTCAAAATGAATATATTTCATGGTTATTTGCAATCATTCCAGACTTGCATTTAAAAAAAATGATTAAAAATTTAAAACCTGTTCAAAATGAATAATATTTTGCACTGAAGTGCCTGCTGGAGTATGCGTTATGTAAACGTCAAGTCGCGACTAAAAACAAATCAATATCGAATCAAATTAATTAACCATACTTGTATATTGGGATCCAAACGGACCCCACGAATAGTTTGTATTTGCATTATATATTAATGTAGTTAGTATTTATTTTCGTAATTTTATGTATTTGTTAAATATCACAAAGCGTACAAAAACCCAAAAATATTTTTTGAACATTGCTTCTTTTTTTAGTGTTCAAACTTTGGGGTAAAATTATGTTGGGGTCCAAATGGACCCCAACATAATTTTCCTTATAAACTCGATGGTTTTTCATAACTTATGCTTTTGAAAAATATATTTTCTTTCTGCTTGTAACTTAATCTTTTCCTTTGATAAATTTAGATTTAATAACAATTAGAACTTATGGTTGAAAATAAAAAAAGTTTTGCATCACTTGATAGAGATCTATCAAGTGAAGAAGACTTAACATCTGATGATAAAGAGGAAAAAAAAGAAGATATTGAGTCATCAGATGATACTGATTTTCATCAGATGATACTGATTTTCAAGTAGATATTTCTGCAACTTTAAAAGTAGAGAAAAAATCAAAACCAGTATTAGGAGCTAGAAGATGTAGAACTCTTGGTGGAAAATGTCATGAAATTAAAGCCAGGATAAACACCATATGCAATACGTATGACAGATTCTATAAATACTGCTTTTCGACTTTTTTTTAACCCCAAAAATTAATATAGTTTTAACTAAATCAAACAAAGAAGGTGAAAACTACTATTAAAGAAATGTGGGCACCAATATGTGAACATGAAATAAATGGGTTTCTTGGACTTTTATTTTTGGCGAGTGTTTACCAATCAACAGGTGAAGCTACAGAAAAGCTATGGGACATTAGTGATGGCTAGCAGATTATTTGTGCTGTAACAAGTCGTAAGCATTTTCATAACATTTCAAGAGTTTTGAGATTTGACGACAAAGCTACTTGATCATTAAGGTGCAGCAATGACAAATTTGCAACTATTTGTCAGGTTTTTGACATTTGGGTACAAACACTTTCAAATAATTTTAGACCATATGAAAAATGTTGTTGATAAACAGCTGGTTCTTGTGGATGTTGTTCCTTTAGACAATATATAAAATCCAAACCGGCTCACTATGGGTAGTTCAAAGTATTTCATGATTTAGTTGTTAAAAGTTATAAAAAGATCTGTATGAAATGTTACAATAGACAACTTTTTCACATCAGTAATATTTGCACAAGTGCTTTTGGAGAAAAAATTAAATCTAGTTGGAACAATGCGCAAAAATAAAAAATAAACTCCTACAGAATTTTTATCTGCTCAAATATGAGAAGTATACTCTTCAGTGTTTGGCCAACAAGAACAATTAACTATAATCTCTTACGTCCCAAAGAAAGGAAAGTTGGTCATTATGCTGAGTAGCAATCATCATGATGTAGAGTTATAAACTGTCATGACAAAAAATCACTGATAATTCTAGATTATAATTCAACTAAAAGGGGAGTGAATACTTTTGACTAAATTGTCTCTACCTTTTCTACAAAGAAAATGACCTGCAGGTAATTATAAATATAGCAATACTCTATAAAAGTTTATGAAATCTATTATTTGTTTGTCTATTTTTTATAATTCAGGTGACCTATGGTAATCCTTTACAACATCCTAGACAATTCTGCTGCTAATGCTTTTGTAACTTGGATGCATCTAAATCCTACATGGAATAAATAGAAGCCTCATCGCCGAAGATTGTTTTTAGAAAAACTATACATTTGTGTTTAGTTTTTAAAAAAACTATACACTGCAAGTCAGGCTATTTGTCGACTGACAAATAGCCTGACTTGCAGTGGAGTGCTGCTACATTGACTGAGGGTTTGGGATGGGGAAGCAATCGTTTTATTCATCATTCTTTGTTTTTTCTTCTTCTTTTTCGAAAAAACGGTATAGCTTAAGGTAAGCAGAAAAAGTGAGCAAATGCTTATCAAAACACGCTTTAGTAAGTGTTTATATATATATATATATATATATATATATATATATATATATATATATATATATATATATATAAACAAGCATATGACATATGTATGTGTACCAATGGCATGTAACCCTAACCTTAATATATATTAAGGTTAATATATATATTAAGGTTAATATATATATTAAGGTTAATATATATATTAAGGTTATATATATATTAAGGTTATATATATATATATATATATATATATATATATATATATATATATATATATATATATATATATATATATATATATATATATATATATATATATATATATATATATATATATATATATATATATATAGTAATTATAATAATTTAAATTATTTAATAAAATTAAGATTTAAAAGTTTTAAATCAAAAAGAGAAAAGTTTAGCAAAGTAAAAAATAATAAGAAAATATTAAAAATAACAATAGAGATATAAAAAAATAATTGAAAAAATAGAAAAACTTTTTTTTCAAATACTCGTTTTATTTAGGTAAATATATTTAACTACATTACTATATTGTTCATAAATCTAGTATGTACAAAAACTTCTAATTGTGGGATTATTATAGTCACAGTGGTAAAAACATCAAACCTACCAGGTAGGTTAGATGTTTTTACAACATTCTTTTTACAAGGTAACCTTGTAAAAAGAATGTTGTCTGTGAGAAATACAAACTGATGCATAACAGATCTTTTTGAGGAAATGAAAAAAAAAGGGGAGTGGGTAAAATAAAAAAAAATAAACTTTAAAACAAAACTTTCTTTTTTCTGTATTTATGTGAAAACCATTTGAGTTAAAAATATTTTAGATTAAAACAATTTTAATGAAACAAATGAAATTTTAATAAAACCATAATTAGCATTAAATTTAAAAATGTCAAAAGCTCTTAGAAACACCAACAATTGACAAACCTTGTTCATTTGTGGTATATCAAAACCACAAATTACGAAAACAATGTTAGCACAAACATCATCAATCAATATTTGGCTACACATGTGGGAACCTAGCCATGATATTATCCATGATTGAGGCAGAAAATCTCGTACTCCAATTACTTTAAGCAGCCACTAAAAAAAAAAAAAAACATGATTTTTATATCTAATATATAAAAGATTAACATTTAGAAAACATTTAGAAATATAAAAAAAAAAAAAAAATAGAAATTCACAAGTTATGAATTATAATAGATACGACTATTAAAACAATATTTTATAAATAAAGATATATTTTTAATAAGTGTGCCCTAAAAAGGGGTACATTAACCAAAATCAAATTTTGAGTTTTGATTTAATGTTCCTAGACAAAAAATAGCTTGTTTTATATTAATATATGCACTGATGTATGATTCAATGTCAAAGACAAAAATTGTTTTTTTGTGAGGAACATCCTTTTTATCAATAAAATTTTTTTAAAGAAAATTAATAAAGTTCATTGAAATTATTAATTTTATTTTTTAGATTAATAAGATAAGTTTATTAGATTCATATCCATTTTAGATTAGATAAGTTTGTTAGATTCGTACCTTTTTTTAAACTTTATCACATGCAAGTAACAAGGTATTTTTAGGACAAAATGATACACTGGCACATTGACACTTAGACTCTAATTAGATTTTTATAAGATATTCAGTGTTTTATGCAAAATCTATCAGTTATCCAAAGTATTAAATCAACATGAACACAACAGTCAATCTCGAAATATCATGTTATGACTTAAAGCAATTATCCAAAAAAATAAAAATAGAAAATAATGCTAAACAAAAATAAAATGATCAAAAGGTTATCTAGTCAGTAAGCACCAATTTGATAGAAATCTACTATTTCTTTTTCTTTCAATTTATAACCAAATTATTTTGTTCAGGCTCACAATTACTTTCTACACTTAGCTTCTGTAGACTCATTCTCCATTTGCCAATGGTGCAGATCTACTAAACTTATTGCCACAGCTTTTGAAATTTTCCCTATTAAAATTTGTTGTTGTTACTGTTTGATGTTTTCTTTACATTCTTATTTTTATTATTATCCTTAATTCTTATTCTATTTATTATTAAAATAATCTTAATTTTAATACTCTGAAGAATAAAGTTTTGTAACCAAAATAAAGTATATAATGTATAAATATAGTATTTATACATGTGAACATGTAGCATATACACCTTTGTGAATGTGTAGATTCAAAACAAGATACATTATGAGAGGAAAATAAGTTATTTTTTAGTTTATCACGGATGCTGCTATGGATTCTTATGCTACTTAAGAGTTTTTTAAAGCCTAAATATGAATCAAAAAATATTTTCTATTATTTTATTTGTTTGTTGCATAAAAGTAGACATATAAAAGGGTGAACTCCCATCTGTAAAAAATGCATTTATTTTTATTTTTGAATAATTCTTTGAACTCCTACTAGCTTAGTTGAAACACCTCATATATGCTTATTACATTTAGGTTCAATTTCTTAATGGCGAACTTCGAGCAAGAGCCTGAAGTTTATAAACTGAAACTGATATATTTTAATAAACTTGATTTACCATTAAATCAATGGCAGAAAATTTAAAGTAAATTTTATACTAATATTTAAAAAATTATAGCGTGAAATTTGGAGTATTTTTTCTGGATGGAAATTTTTTTTATAACATTTTAAAAAGATATTATACTAGACCATTTGTTGAAGATTTTTGAACTGACTTAGTGCTAACTTGTTTCAATTTCAGAAGCACGAAGAAATCAAGAAAACAGAAACATCTTCATTTAAAGTTTTAGCAAATCTTCATCTTAAATAAAATTTACAAAGTTAACAGATTTATTTAAAAAGTTGTGTTAATTTATAGAATTCTTAGTACAATAGCACAGCGAAATGAATCAATTTACAAAATTCAGAGTGCAGAACCCCCTATAAAAAACAGGTCTACTCTGGCATAACACATTTGGTACTGGCAAACACATCATAAATAATGGAATTTTAATCTAGTCAAATAAGTAACTTTTTACTTATTTATGTAAAAAACATTTCACGTATTTTAGTAAACTATGGAGTTTTCAAATTTCTAGTAAGAAGTAAATTTTTTCGGAATTTCATGCAAACTCTTTATATTATAATTTTATATTTTATGTTGAGTATCTAGCAAACTACAAACACAACTACAAACATCAGAAACAAACATCATAGAAGCCTACTACAAACATCAGAAACAAACATCATAGAAGCCTACTAAAAACATCAGAAACAAACATCATAGAAGCCTACTACAAACATCATAAACAAACATCATAGAAGCCTACTACAAACATCAGAAACAAACATCATAGAAGCCTACTACAAACATCATAAACAAACATCATAGAAGCCTACTAAAAACACCAAAAACAAACATCATAGAAGCCTACTAAAAACATCAGAAACAAACTTCAGAAACAAACATCATAGAAGCCTACTACAAACATCATAAACAAACATCATAGAAGCCTACTAAAAACATCATAGAAGCCTACTATAAACATCAGAAACAAACATCAGAAACAAACATCATAGAAGCCTACTACAAACATCAGAAACAAACATCAGAAACAAACATCATAGAAGCCTATTACAAACATCAGAAACAAACATCAGAAACAAACATCATAGAAGCCTACTTACAAACATCAGAAACAAACATCATAGAAGCCTATTACAAACATCAGAAACCAACATCAGAAACAAACATCATAGAAGCTTACTACAAACATCAGAAACAAACATCATAGAAGCCTACTACAAACATTAGAAACACAAGTCAGCTTTTGATGTAGTGATATAAATTTTTTTGATAAAAAAAAATTATCATTAAATAACATAATAATATAATAAAATAATATAATAAATAACATAACTTAATAACTAAATCATAAAACTAAATTACAAAGATAACAAGATTCTTTCTACTTTTCATGCTTGTTCTTTGTAAACATAAACAACTTTTTACATTAAAAAAAAAATTGGTTTTTCATTATTCTCACCTTTTATTCAGTTCTCTGACTCAAACATTTGTCAGTACCACTTAGGTACTCCCATTACCATATGGTATACTTAGGTTGTATTGACAAAGAGAGGCAGAATTTTCAAAGCACTGATAAGTATTTTTTAGGGGAAGGGGGAGCAATCTTACAGCCATAACACAGCTAAAAGTGTAGATACAATGAGTGTAGTCTATTCATAATATACCAAAGTATAATGTAATTTAATATAAATACAGTTTAAATTATTCATATTAAATAAATAAAAATAATTAAAAAACACACATTTTGAGCGATTTTCTTTCCTTAAAAGAAGCTTTTTTATTGCATCTGCAATGCATTCTCCAAGTTTCCTTATTTCTACAGGTTTTAGCTTTACTGCTTGAAACTGTTAACCTCTCACCAAACCACCATCTTGGCTGATGCAGCCTATCAGAAACTCTCACTATTCCAATTCTCTGTTTAACATCATGGTTACTTTTCTTAGCTTTTAAAGTCACACCACACATCTTGTTCTTTCATGACACTGGTCATCTTCAACCTTTATTTCCCATGTTTCACTGCCATGCATCATAAGACTCTAGAGGTTTGTGGTACTTTCTTTTAATCTTTAATGATGCACCTCTTGCTGTTAGAAGTAGAAATAACTCACTAAATTTGACACAGGTACACCTTACTCTTGCTTTTAATGCCTCTTTGAATCCACTAGCTGATCCAGTTTATACCTCCAAGATAACAAAATTTACCAACAAACTCTTTTTTACATTACTATTTATTTCAATCTCTCTCTTGAATTTTCTAATGTCAATAAATATGTTTTATACACTCAAAACTTACATAATGCATTCTTCTTTTGTCTCTGCAAATTAGTTCAGTAAACTAACAATGCACTAGCCTACAAATGTTTGAAGCATTGCCAGTAACAATATTTCTTCAAGAAATAAAATCAGGTTTAAATGCACAATTTGGAGAATCCAACGAAAGTGCAGACTATTTCAATTGGGATAGTAAATACAATCAAATATTTTATATTTGAATATTAGTAAAAATGATTTTTTATTTTTTTTTACATGAAAAACTTGCATAAAATAAATAGCAATTAGTTTTCTTGCTTTCATGAGCATTGATTTAAAACAGTAAAGTTTAGCAAAAACATTTAAAAACCCAATTTAAAAAATGTCCATATTTATAGCGCAAATAATAAAGTATTTCCTTAATATACAACTGACAAAGTTGTGAACAAATTGTATATCAAAAAATTATTTTGTTTGCGTTATATTCTTATCTGCTTTTTTCCTTGAATTGGATTAATTTTGAAGGTGGAAAATAACAAACACCATAAAGAAAAATAAAACAAATAGTAAAATATTCAGAGATATTATTTTTTTGAAAAAAAAATTTTTTTTAATTTTTAATTTTTTTCAGTTTATTTTATTTAGACTTTTTATTTCGTATAGTATTTGTTTCAATTCTTCAAGTTTTGCTGTTTTATTCTCTGTTGTTTTTTATAGCTTTATTTTGCGACAAATTCTTAAAACATTCACTAAATAAAAACTTGTTCAAATTGTCTAAAAAAATTTAAACATGGACGCACAAGGCTACTCCATGTACTTCCTGGGAAGGCTTATTCACTGTAGTAAACTTTATTCCAACTAAACTTTTCATTTAGAAATTTTTAAGATAAGCATTATTTTTTATCTCAACCTCGATAATATTTTTGCAGCTTTAATACAGTCTTCTTCAACAAAATTTCTATCTTTACATTTGCTTTATAACTCTGAACATTGCATTTCTTTTGCCCTCTAAATCTAGAATCTCAAAAAGAAATTTCTGCTTATATGAATAAGCTTTGTATACAGAAATTTTTGCCATAAACTTATCCAAGCAATACAAAAGCCTGTCTACTTCATTCTCAAACTTTTACTACATTTTTTTAAACTTCTTATTTTCTTCTATAACTTGCCTACTTCTACATTCTACTGCAATGATAACTTATGTCACTGAAGACCTTTTTTTTCCACTGAGGACCCTTTTTATTCCACTGAAGACTCTTTGCACACTTTATCAGACACTTCTAAAAAGCTTTTTTTTTGCATGTGTTTTTCTATATGCATTCCATATTGCTTTCTGAGATCTGCTCTAGCTTAAATTTTGTTCTTAAAATTATTATCTTTTTTCAAATTCTAAACTTACTCACAAATATCTTTTTTTTTTCCAGATTATTCACATCAAATTTATTCAGAAATAGATTTTACATTTCATGGAATATTTACATATAGTACAGGTACTAATTTTAAGTAAACACCATAATTAAAAACTAAAAAAAACAAACAAAAAAACATGAACAGTACAATAATTAAACAAAAAACTTTATGGAATAATAATTAATCCACCAATTTCATGTCACAAATAACTAATTTTTGTTGTATAATATAAGCTTCATCTTGTATCTTGTATTATTTATTATAAACTTCATTTGTATTATCATTATTATTTTTATGTTATCCATTTTCTTTCTTGCTCTAATTAAGACATAGCCCACTTGTATCTTGAAGCCTGACTCATAAGATACTTTTTTTCTTTTTTTTACAAACCATGTACTACAGACTGTTAATCCTAAAGCATCTTATGGCCAGGTCAGGAGTATGGTCTTCATGATCATCCTGCTACTGGTAACATGTAACCCAGTGCAACCTGTTCCATGTTCTGCTGCCTTGCAGGATTTGCTATCTAAGCAAAGGCTGGAAGGAGTGTTTTTCCTGTCATCAGTACTATCTTATATCAGTCATGCCTATAGTAATTTTTTTTTTTTCCCATATAGTTGGAGGTGCCTTAGTTACTGTATTAGCTCACCTGTAATCTACGTTATATGTATGTCTGTGTTCTGTCTGAACCTCTGGCGCGGTGTTCGCTCACCCGTAAGTTACTTTATGTTCTTTATGTATGTCTGTGTTCTGTCTGAACCTCTGGCGCGGTGTTCGCTCACCCGTAAGTTACTTTATGTTAATGTTTATGTTTATGTTTTTTATGTTTTTTTATGTATGTTTGTGTTCTGTCTGAACCTCTGGCACGGTGTTCGCTCACCCGTAAGTTACTTTATGTTTTTTATGTATGTTTGTGTTCTGTCTGAACCTCTAGCGCAGTGTTGACTCACCCGTAAGTTGATTTATGTTTGTTTGTGTTCTGTTTATACTCTAATGCAGCGTGAGCTCAGTAACTAACTACTTACTCCAACTACAAAACGTACACTCACCTTAGACTCCTGTATTTTGTTAGATGCAGTGTTTTTCCTAATGCACTTCCAAAATGTCATGCTGGTTTTCTCAAAGTACTGTTGTGGGAAGTAACTCCTTTTAACTACTCCAGGTCAGGTCAGGATAATCGAGATCAATCTTGCTACTGGTATCACGTAACCCAGTACCACCTGCCACAAGCCCTGCTGCCTTGCAGAGTGTGCTCTTCTTATGCAAAGGCTAGGAGAAATAAACTCAGACTAAAAATTCCCCTGCCTTGGGGCTCTTGGTTGAGTAAAGGCTAGAGATGGTGTCTCGATAAAAACACTCATCTTGGGCAGATGTTAACTGCATCCAGCTAAACATCCCCTGCCTTGGGGCTCTTGGTTGAGTAAAGGCTAGAGATGGTGTCTTGATAAAAATACTCAACTTGGGCAGATGTTAACTGCATCCTACTACTGTCTTGTAGAAGGCCTCCTAGGCAAAGACTTTAGGGGTAAGCAGAAAAATTCTGCTAACCAGCCTCGAACCCCTTCTTCATCTATTAGGCTGGCGTAGATGTAACCTGTGTTACATTGTTTCCTGCCTAGGATGATGAATGCTGGATCTCCTTGACTCTACTCATAGAATTTTGCTTATGCCTCCTTGATAATGGCTATGCAACTCTTCCTGTTATCTCCATATGAGGGTACAGCTCTAAAACTCAGTTTAATGGTTCTGAGGCCGGCTGGTAGTAAGGTTTCCCGAACTCTGTGGTAGCTCTCAGAGAGGCTGATTCCATCAACAGCTGCAAAATATCAGAGTATTAACAGTGCCATGTTGCGCATGGATGGTGTCCCTGTTAATGCTTTTGGTGTGCATTGTCAAGGCCACATAAGGAGCCCTATGTCACGACTTAGGGTTAATTAACAGGACTGAGACAACTGCATAGCTCATTGATTAGGAGGCTGTGCTCTATCTATGAATGAGTCACATGCTAGGTTTAGGGGTATACATACGCATTAATTCCCCTATTTGTTGTGAAATCAGGTTCGAATCCTTTGACCATTCTTTTATGTTCTTTCGCCTAGCACCTCTTCACTCTATCACCTTTCTCTTTGTTCTTTATCGTTCTCCTTCTTCCCATGATTGCACTCTTTTAGATGTTATCTCTGATCAAATTGACCATGCCCTCTCTCTCTTTACCCCTCTGCCAATATTGTTGTTGTTGGTGATTTTAATGCCCATCACACTGAATGGCTTGGCTCTAACACCACTGATCCTGCTGGCACTAAACCCTTTAACTTCTGCGTTTCTCAATCTCTTACTCAGATAGTTAACTTTGTGACTCGTTTTCCTGACAACCCTAATCATTTACCTTCACTCCTTGACTTATGTCTTGTCTCTGACCCTAGCTTATGTTCAGTTTCTCCCTTTTCTCCCTTAGGTGGTTCTGACCATGCAATGATCTCTATAAATCTTTCTTCTTGTACTTCTTTTTTGGGCTCACCTTATCATCACACCACCTACTACTACCCTAAAGCTGACTGGGATTCCTTTCGTGATTTTCTTCGTGATGGTCCTTGGGCTGATGTTTTTTTTCTCTCAGCTGACAAATGCGCCTCCTACATAACCTCCTGGATTCAGGCTGGAATGAAAGCTTTTATTCCTTCTCGTCGGTTTCAAGTCAAGCCTCATTCTACTCCATGGTTTTCTCCTTCTTGTGCGGCTGCTATATCCAATCATAACCATTTTTTTCATCTTTTTCAAAAGAACAACTCTCTTGAGAACAAACGGCTATTTATTATTGCAAGAAATCAATGTAAAAAGGTGCTTTCTGATGCTAAACTCCATTATTCTCAGTTCACTAAATCTCGCATCTTATCGCAGAAGTTAGGCTCTAAAGACTTTTGGAAAATCTTCAACAGCATTGTTAACAAGGGTAGATCTAACATTCCATCTCTCATTCATGGGACTGATCTTGTTACCTCTCCCAGGGATAAGGCAGAACTGTTAGCAAAGAACTTTTCTTCTTATTCCACTCTTGAATCTTATGGACATTCTCTTCCTTCCATTCCAGTCAAACAGGTTGACCCATTGTTAGACATTCAAATCACTCCGGCTTCTGTTGCTAAAGTCATATCTCAATTAAACTCGTCTACAGCTTGTGGTCCAGACAACATTCTTGTCACAGTCTTGCAGAATTGTTCTCCAGAACTTTCTTCAATTCTCTCTAAACTATTTAACAAGTGTTTGACTAAGTCTTGTTTTCCTGCTTGTTGGAAAATGGCATCTGTGGTTCCAATATTCAAAAACTCTGGAGAAAATTCTGACCCCTCCAATTATCGTCTGATCAGTCTTCTTTCTGTTATTAGCAAGGTCTTTGAGTCTTTGATCAACAAATTCCTCACATCTCATCTTGAGTCAAATAAACTGCTGTCAGACAATCAATACGGTTTTCGATCCTCTCACTCTACGGCCGACTTGCTAACTGCTGTAACTGAAAGATTTTATTGTGCATTAGATGGAGGCGGTGAGGCTAGGGCTATTGCTCTCGACATATCTAAAGCTTTCGACAAAGTTTGGCATGCTGGTCTTCTCCATAAGCTTGCTTCATATGGTGTTTCTGGGAAAGTTTTTGAGATTATCAAATCATTTCTTTCTAACCGGTTTATTAAAGTCATCCTTGAAGGCCAACACTCTTCTTTATTTCCAGTAACTTCTGGGGTTCCCCAAGGTTCCATCCTGGGCCCTGTTTTGTTTCTTATCTACATAAACAATCTTCCTGACAACCTTTCATCTAAAGTAGCTCTTTTTGCTGATGACTCAACTTTATACTCCTGTCTTGACAAAAAGTCTTCTCTTTTCGATCGCCTAGAACAAGCAGCTGATCTTGAATCTGATCTCACTTCAGTAATAGATTGGGGTTCACAGTGGCTTGTGAATTTCAACTCTAAAAAAACCCAATTGCTTACTGCAAACAACTACCGCAATATGGTCAACATTCCTATATTAATGAATGGCAATCCTCTTACTGAGTCGTCCTCTTTACATCTTCTTGGATTATCGCTTACTACTGACCTTTCATGGAAACCATATATACAATCGATTGCTAAATTAGCTTCTGCTAAGGTTGCTTCTCTTTATCGTGCTCGCCATTTCCTTACTTCTGATTCCATTCTCTACCTCTACAAATCTCTTATTCGTCCCTGTATGGAATACTGTTGTCATATTTGGGCTGGTTCTTCTAACGATTCACTTTCTCTTCTTGACAAGGTCCAAAAACGCATTGTAAATGTTGTTGGACCTGGACTATTTGCTAAGCTTGAACCTCTTTCCCATCGTCGTAAAGTTGCATCTCTTTCTCTTTTCTACAGATACTATCATGGTCACTGCTCAAAGGAGTTATCATCTCTAGTTCCATCAACTAAAATTCATTCTCGTTTTACTCGTCATTCAGCTAAGTCTCATTCGTTTACTGTATCTGTCGCTGCATGCTCTAAAAACTTTTATTCATCTAGTTTTTTTCGCCGCACTTCAATCCTTTGGAACTCTCTCCCATCTTCATGTTTTCCTGACTCATACAACCTTCAACTTTTCAAGTCTTCTGTCAACCGTTTCTTTGCTCTATAACTCTGTTCTTTTTTTTCCTAGTAACTCCCAACTTAATAGTGGTTGCTTGCAGCCTTGTTGGGAGTGAATGCAAATAAAAAAAAAAAAAAAAAAAAAAAATCTGAAATTTCTAAAAACAATTCCCCAGCAATATTTTATAAGCCAAACAACTTTCTCTTTATTCTCCTTTTCCATTACTTTTATCCAAAAAACAATCTGTGGCTGCACTAATATGCCCATTTATGTCTCCACATAAAATTAGTCTTTCACCAACATTTTTCAAAACATTACCAAATTGTCAAACTCTTTCTTTTCTACTCTTTCCCTCCCTCTTTGAAATGCATATGATGAAACTACGATAGCGTGCAAAAGTAACTTGACAAGCACATAACTTGAGAAAATTTTTGAATGAAAAGTCAAATTTCTTTCAAATTTTTACTGGAATGTCAAAAAACTGATTACAATTCTATAAAACAAATGAACTTTTACTAAATTTAAGCAACCTAATCTTAAAAGTTCATTTTATTAAAATATGCGCGTGAAAAAGTATCCAGGCAGAAAAAAATACTTGAAGTAGATTTTTTTTTAAACATTTTTTTAATTAAAAATGTTGGGTGTTAAAATTTAGGTGTTCCCATAGATGTTTATAGGATTAAGGTCAGGACTTTGGGAAGACCATTAATCGAATTTTTTTGGTCTTGAAAAAGTCTTTCACAAGGGTTGAAAGGTGCTTGGGTCAATAACCTGCTGAAATATCCATCCTCAAGGCATTTTAGCATGTGGTACCATAACATACTTAATGATATCTTTGTATATATTTTTGTCTATTATGGCATCAATCAAATGGATAGGACCAACACAATCTCTATTGAAGCAACCCCAGACCATAATGTTTCAACCTCCTGCTTTACTGTTGGTAGCTGGTATTTAGAATCATTTCTATGGCCTTTTGGTCAACAAACATATCTTATACCATCAGATTCAAATAACATAAACTTAGAATCATCACTAAAAAGTACTTTCGACAATTGTTCTCTTGACCAATTCAAATGTTCAATAGCAAATCTCAAACGTACTTTTCGATTCTTTATAGGAATAAAAGGTTTCTTTGTGGGATGTCCTCCAAATAAATTTGCAGACCTCAAACAATGCTTGGTTGTGTCAACACTACATTTACAATATAAAATTCTTTCATTTCAGCATTTAACAAGACAGCATTTTTGCATGGATCATTTTTTGCAGCACAAATTAAAATTTTATCTTGTCTTTTAGATGTAATTTGAGGCCTTCCTAACTTTAGAGAGACTCTTTTGTAACTTCTTTCCTTATATCTTTTACATATATCCGCTCCTGTTGATTTTCCTATATCAAACTGATCCACTATGTCTCTTGTAGCTCTGCCTTGTTCAACTGCACACAATACCAATTCTTTGACAGCTAAACTTGTTTATTTTTGCTTTGTCATTTTTTAAATTTATTCAAAACAATCTTCTTTTTAATTAAAAATACTTTATATTTTATTTAACACTTTTAAACATTAAATAAAAGCTAACCAAAGTATTGGAATTTTACTATTTTAGTTCTGCCTGGATACTTTTGCATGCACATATTTCAATAAAATTAATATTTAAGATTAGATTGCTTAGATTTAGTAAAAATTAATTTGTTTTTAGAACTGTAATCAATTTTTTGACATTCCAGTGAAAATTTGAAAGAAATTTGACTTTTCATTCAAAAGTTATTTCAAGTTATGCACTTGTCCTATTACTTTTGCACACTACTGTATATTTTACACTAACTCTCCAATAGTCTCTCTGATAATAATCCTAATATAATATTAATATCTCATTCACTTATCTCTATAAAACTACATGGTTTATTCATTTTGCTGCTACCAATGCCTGACAATCGTTCTTCACAACCAACCTAGAAGAATTTGTATTAAACAATTATCATATTTAATAACCTTAGCACTGCAATTTTCTTGTCTCTTGCTGGCAGCATATATCTAACTTTTTCCTTCCAGCTATTTCAGCAATCGTTCTATTTTTTCTTTCATAGAACTGAATTTTAATTCTTATGCCTTCATCACACTGTTGTCTCACCAGCTACTTTACAGGATGGTCAACTGGTGTTAATACGAACCAGGGTTGCTGTTCGTGCCATTCACTAATGAATCATTTCTGACCCGCAACTCACCTGAGGCTAACAACCTATCATCAAGTGCACCTCAAGTGTAAAAATGTGCAACAAGTAATGTAATATTTTCTTTTTAAAATTTGACATTATGTGCTTTGAAACCAAATTTTTATAACTGGATACCTTATGAGCTTTAACCTGTTTTATATAGTTCAGAAAACGAAATATTTTTATTGTGACAGCATCACAAGTAAGAATAACATTAAGGTAAGAATAACAAGTGGGGTTTTCTTATCTTCAAGTGATAAGGATTTTTTTTTAATTTCTTATCTTGAAGTTGCCTTCACCATGGCCAAATAGACTGACTTATCCAAAAACATTATTTTGTAAGATCAGTGCATTATCTCAATCAGGACATGTAAATAAAAATAGATATACAATCGTATCATTAAATAAAAACATCTCGACCTTTAATATATTATTAAAAAATTATTTAATCAATTTCTAAGAGAATTAAACTTCAATTAAATTGTAAAATTCAAATAAATCCATAAATAAATAACTCCAAACCTCAATTTCTGGAACAAAAGGAGCTAAATATTTTAAAGGACTTGTCATTGAGCCTACAAAAGCTACTGGTGCTAAAGCGTAGAATCTCTTGATTTTGCTAGCTAATTGTTTGTTGCGTGAAAACTCAGCAAATGCTATCATGGTACCCTGTGAATGCCCAACATAATATATCTGTTGCTGCTCTGTAACATTTGTTATGTAATTTATAAATGCCGGCAAATCCTTGCTTGCCATCTCATCAAAACTGAAAACAGTAAACAAAACACAATTATCAAAAATTTTAATAAGAGTTGTGTTAATTGATTACTCATATTTTTATCATCATGTTTTAAAGATTTTTTTTTTGTTTTTATTGTTCTCTTGAGAACAAAAAAAAAAACATGTTAAAAAACCCTTTTAAAAAATAAATGATATAACAATCATGAGTGATCAATTAACACAATCAATTGAGAGATTACCTCATTCTAAATCCGGCTTGTGTTGCTTAATAGCTTCGTTATTCTCAAAAGTCTTACATTCATGCTGTTTTAATTTTTGGTTATATATATATATATATATATATATATATATATATATATATATATATATATATATATATATATATATATATATATATATATATATATATATATAGGCCTTGCGAATAAAGCGTCGGGCGATGTGAATTTTACGTCGTCTAAGAGCGATTTTGCGTGTAGCTAGGGCTATTTGTGTTGAGCAGAAAATTTTTTGTTTGAGTATATTTAAAGATATTTTTGAGCGGAATTTTAATGAAGTAATTTACGATTATTTTAACATTTAATAAAGTATTTTAAAAACCGCACGCAGTTGATAAAAAAGTTAGAATTACAAAAAAATTAAATATGCTCATTATTTACAAGTAGAAAAAAATTCAGATTAAAAAAAAAGTTGAAATCTTTTTAAGCTAACATTTTAATAAAATTATTCAGCAATAGCAAAGTTGTCGATAAAACTGAACAAAAATACTTTCTTTTAGTTTTAGATTTTTAACTTAAATAATTATTTTACGGTTGTTTGTTAGGTTTTAAAAGTATTCCATAGATTTAAAAGTATTTACTAACTGTTAGACGTATTTAAAATATTTAAGAGTAATTTTGAGAAAACATTTTAAAAATTGGTAAGCGCAAATAAAAAAATAAAAGGAATAATATTAAAACGTATTCTACTTGATTCAATAAAAAAGTACAGTTATTAAAATTTTTGTAAAAAAAATCACTTAAATAATAACAATCGCTTTTTTGTTAAAAGTTACAGAAACTCTTTTACTTATTTTACTAGAAATAAAATTCATTGTAAACATAAAAAATCTATTCAAAACGTTTGTTAAAGTTTTTTATTAATACATGTGATTGTGCTTATCAACCGCGTAAACAATATTAAAATTTCCAGTTTATTACTCGCTAACTTTTTAAAAAGAAAAAATAATTATTTGAAAAACTTTAAATTACATATTTGAGGGAAAAAAAATCAAATATTAGCATATTTTATAATCTTTTTTAAATGTTCAGTTATAATGTTTTTTATTCGTTTAGTATAGACAAAACGTGTCAAACGTCAAGAAAATAAACAAATGTTTTTACATTTTAAAAAACAAAACATTCCAAAACATTTTAAAATAATAACATTTCTACAATTAATGATTTAAAGTAGTTTTGCGGTAATTAAGTAAATTGGTGCAGTCAATGTCAATAAATATGAAAAGCAAATAAAAAGAATTTAATGATGTCAAAAATCATGTCGTGCTTATGCGTCGCGCAGTTTTTATTCATCACAAGGCCTGAATAATGCATTCTAAAACGGTGATGTCATTTTCCGTTGTTTAAGATTTGACACTTAAGTAAACTATATATACATTAATTACGTTCTAGAAAGTAAACTTGAAGTCTTATTTGTTTTATGTGGAGTAAAAGTGTTTACCATAATTCAAGATGCAACCTTATATAAAGAGGAAATAGCAAACTCTATCACAAATTTCAAAAATGGTCAACAGCAATCATGATGTATCACAATTTTCAATCACTTAAGCAACATGAGAGAGAATGAGTTGAAAACTTTATGACTAACCTCAAACAGTTTGCCAGAAAGTCTCCAAAAAAAAGTCTCACAGTCCCTTACTGCCAATCAACATAGAAATTTGTTAATATGTGATGCCTTTATTTCAGTGATTTACTCGCCTACTATTCAACAGTGACAACTCGAATCTACAGAAAAGAATCTAGATGTACTTTACAAAACAGCCCTAACTATGGAATTGGTCGCTGAAGATGCTCTCAATCTAACAATGAAAACCATGACTGCTACAACCGTACTACCAAGTTTTGCAGCTACAAAAAATCAAACAATTACCAAAACCTCTTGCTTTTTGACAAAAAATGCCAAAACAAAATTCTACCTGCATAAATTTTAAAAAAAATGTCACTAGACAAGCGTTTGTCTGTTGAAAAACAGAGAATAAAACCTACACTAAGATAGCCGTGGTTTAAAAAAAAAGCACAGACGATAAGGACAAGAGTACAGTACTCTCTTCAGTCATAGTCTCAATTAACTCACCAGATAGATTGATTAACATCACCATAAATAAAAATAAAACTCAGGCATTATTGAACACTGACTTAGACAAAACATTCATTACCTTTGAATAGTGATGTACCAATGAAAAAGGCCGATTGTGGCTAATAATAGGGTTTAATGTATGTATATGAAGGTAGTATAATAATATTAGGTATATATTTTGCATATATAAATTGTACCTATGCACCAGCCTTTTAGCCAATGTGGATGCATTTTATTTAGGTGCCCCAAGAAGTCCTTACGATCTTATCACAGAGCGCTGCAGATGAGCATTTAAATGGAAGTTCATACCTCCTTCCAAACCAATGTCGCAAAATTTGCTCAGAGGTGGGGTTTGAACCACGGATCCTTTGTTTTTGAGGCAAGCGCGCTATTGCTGCACCATGGCTACTGTATTATTATTATTATTACTATTATAATTAAAATAGTACCTTTATATAAACAATTCCACAGCGCAAAATGAAAAAGTAGTCAAATTTTATTCTATTTTTCTTCAACTTTTAGCAAATGAATATTGATGTAGACACATGAAAATTTATTTAAAATATACCTTTAGCACTAAAATTAATTAATTAAGTTACGGTTTTTCTTATTGTCACATGATAAAAAAGGTATCATTGTAAAATGTTATTATAACCATGAATTTATTTGCATAATAGGAATTAAATTAGCGTGAAAATGGAGCTAACATGTTCAAATTGTTGTTGGTCAGATTTTATACTTTATAAAGTATATATATTCTAAGAAAATAACGAATGAACTTTTGCAACTTTCATGTAACATAAGTTAACCAAAACATGATAAAGTTTCGATTGTTATAAAATTGAGTTAAAAAACTCAAGTTTTTTATTAATATATGCGAAAGAATATTAAATTTAAAATTTTTGCATTTAAATTTTGAATAACAATGCTTAGTTAGAGCACAATTTTATTTTAAATTTGTGTAACGTAAGTTACTTTTAAAAGTTTGAATAAAATAAATATGCTCATTATTTACAAGTAGAAAAATTCAGATTAAAAAAAAGTTGAAATCTTTTTAAGCTAACATTTTAATAAAATTAATCAGCAATAGCAAAGTTGTCGATAAAATTGAACAAAAATACTTTCTTTTAGTTTTAGATTTTTAACTTAAATAATTATTTTACAGGGGTTTGTTAGGTTTTAAAATTATTCCATAGATTTAAAAATATTTATTAACTGTTAAAAACATTTTAAAAATTGGTAAGCACAAATAAATAAAAATAAAAGGATTAATATTAAAACGTATTCAACTTGATTCAATAAAAAAGTACAGTTAAAATTTTTGTAAAAAGTAACTCGAAAAAAATTACTTAAATAATAACAATCGCTTTTTTGTTAAAAGTTACCGAAACTCAACGAAGCGTGCTCAAGAACAGCTGCTGAAAAATAGAACGTCAATAGTTTTTCGAATAATTTTTGATAATAATTTTTTCGCTGAAATATTTCTTTTATACCTAAAAGATTTTTATTCTAACATTTTATTTTATTTTATTTTACCAAAAATAAAATTCTTTGTAAACATTAAAAATCTATTCAAAACGTTCGTTAAAGTTTTTCAATAATACGAGTGATCAACCGCTTTATGAAAATAAATAAAAATAAATAAATTAAAAAATATATATATTATATAAAATCGCTAGTAAAAATATTAGCTATTGCACAGTTTTTAATCGTACAAAATTAGAATTTCCAGTTTATTACTCTCTGACTTTTTAAAAAGAAAAAATAATTATTTGAAAAACTTATGTTTTTATTCGTTTAGTATAGACAAAACGTGTCAAACGTCGAGAAAATAAACAAATGTTTTTACATTTTAAAAAACGAAACATTTCAAAACATTTTTAAATAATAACATTTCT
>NC_061157.1:47159925-47173881 GCF_022113875.1 Hydra vulgaris | reverse complement strand
TTTTATCTTTTTTATCTAGTACAATTTGTGGAGTAGTTTTTGTCATCATTTCAATAAAAAATGAGCATTATAAACTAGTGAAACTTAACATCTTAAATGAGTTATGCATTGTTGTTCTGTTGTTGTTCTGGGTCTTGATTTTCAAAAACAACACTAAGCTGTAACCCTTAAATTTGAAGGAAAAAGACACTATTAATTTGTGGTTTGTCAAAGTTGAACGTGTCCCCACCTAGTTTATTTTGCTATTTATCGCCTAACTATAAACCAATAGCTTCAAAATCTTGTCGGTATAGCAAGGAAGACCAGTCATTCATTGAAATGGAAGTACAATGTATGCTTAAAGAGGACATTTTTGAACATTCGAATTCTCCCTGGAGAGCTCAGGTAGTTGTAACTAAAAGAGAACGCTCTAAGAAAAGATTAGCCAATGATTACAGTCAAACAATAAGTATACTCAACTAGACGCTTACTCATTACCAAGAATTGATGGTCTAGTAAACAAAATTGCTCAGTACAAAATATTTAGTACAGTTGATTTGAAATCCGCTTACCATCAAATTCCAATTACCGAAAATGATAGAAAATTTACAGCTTTTGAAGCAAATGGGAGGTTGTTCTAATTTAAGCGAATGCCTTTTTGAATTGAAAATGGTGTTGCTTGTTTTCAACGTACCATAAATGAATTTATAGAAAGAGAAGGACTTTTAAATACTTTTGCTTATCTAGATGTGACAAAATGTGGTAAATCCCAAGAAGAGCATGATAATAATCTGGAAAAATTTCTCAAGTCAGCTAAAAATATAAATCTTACATATAACCATGATAAATGTAGCTTCTTCCAAGAGAAAACTTGCATTCTTGAATATCTTATAGAAGAAAACTCAAATCAGATCCCAGTCATCTTCAACCTATAAAAGAGATGCCTCCTCCTCCTCATGATGCTAAATCCATGAAGCCCATCATCAGACTATTCTCATACTACTCTAAATGGATTCCAAACTTTTCCAACAAGATAGCTTCTCTCCAGAAACACCAAGTACCCATTAGATTATCAGTGTGTAAATGATTTTAATCAACTTAAACAAAATATTGCAAACCCTGTGACAGATTATGTGGACAAAAATGTCCCGTTAAAAGTCAAAATTAATGCATCTGACATTGCTATAGCTGCAGTTCTTAATCAAAATGGGTGCCCTGTTGCTTTTTTTTCAAGATTACTTCAAAAGTCTGAGCTCAAACATCTATCTATTGAGAAAGAAGCTTGTGCAATAATAGAAGCAGTCAGACATTGGAAACACTACCCTTACTGGATGCCCTTTTAGACTTATTACCGATCAGATGCCCTTTTAGACTTATTACCGATCAACCTGTGTCTATATCTTTGAAAAGCAACATATATCAAAAATTAAAAATAATAAAATTTATCGATGGAAAATTGAACTATCTTGCTATAACTAGGACATTGTTTACAGGGAAGGGAAATTAAATATCCCATCTGACACATTTTCTAAAATACATTGCTCAGCAATAAACACTGACAACTTAATTCAGCTTCATCAATCATTCTGCCATCCTGGAGTAACTAGATTTTATGCTTTTATTAAAAAAAGTAATTTATCTTTTTCAATTGATGATGTTAAACTTATAACTAATCAGTGCAAATTATGTTGTGAATGTACACCTAGATATTACAAACCACTAAAATCTAATTTGATAAAGGCCACACAACCACTGGAATGTTTCAACTTAGATTTTAAAGGACCTCTTCCTTCAGAAACTAAAAACAATAATTTTTTAACCATAATTGATGAGTATTCTCATTTTCCTTTTGCAAGCCCATGCCTTGATATTTCATCTCAGACTGTAATTAACTGTTTGTCACAAGTATTCTCAATTTTTGGTTTGCCAAGTTATATCCATTCCCATAGAGGTTCAGCCTTCATCAGGAAAGAATTAAAACAATACTAGAGAAAGGCATTGCAACAAGTCATACTACAGCATTTAATCCCCACAGAATTGGTCAATCAAGAAAGTATAATGAAACCATAATGAAGTCTATTGAGATTTCTACTAGATAACACAGTTTAAGGATCAAAGCTTCGGAAAAAGTAATGCCAGATGTTCTCCATTCTATAAGATCAATAATAAATACTAAAACAATGGAGACACCTCATGAAAGAATGTTTAAGCACCTTCGTAAAACAGCCACTGGATGCACTGTACCTTTATGGTTATGTCATCCTGGATGTCATAACCATAATTTAATGAAAAGATATTTATATAATAATAAGTATGAACCGTATGAAAGTATGAATATATATATATATATATATATATATATATATATATATATATATATATATATATATATATTATAATATAACAAAGTTAACATTAAAGCATGGCGTACTCTGTTAAAACATGCACTTTTAGTATATACATCAACAGGGGTGTGGAGTCGTAAAAAAAAAGTAACAAATCCGACTCCAGCTGTTGAAATTTTTTGAGTACAACTCGGACTCGGACTCAGACTCAGACTCCAACTCCAGAGCAAAATTTTTGAAAAATTCTTTGAATTCTTTAAAAAATATTGCTCAATAAATTGAAATTTTTTTTTGACAAATTTATGCAACGTTCTTTGAGGTTTAGTATGAACGTAAGGTTAATTGAATGTTGTACATGCACGTGCAATACCAAGAAATATTACTATTGGAGTTGGAGTCGCGATATTTTTTAGCGACTCCGACTCCGCTAAAATTGTCGCAACTCCGCAACTCTGACTCCACAGCCCTGTACATCAACTATGTATGTACTAAAAGTAATTACAGTTTTAAGAAAATGAATTTAAATTTTTTTTAATCTTATTTAGAAAAATTTAAATTCAATTTAATTTAAAAAATATATGTTATTTAAAGTTAAACTCCATCCAACATTGAGTTGTTTTATGATCATAAAACAACTGGGGCTTATTTACTCTCTACCCCCCTATTTTTATTTTTGATTATGATAGAGAATTTCATTCTGATTAAGAACCGTTTAAAAACATAGATCTGAAAATTAACAGAAAGTGCTCTAATTCGATGTTGAAGTTTAAAAAATTACACTAAAAAGTTCTAATATTCGCCATTTTTTCATACTCGATTATAATTAAAATCCTTTCATAAGATGACTTTAAAAAAGCCTGGTTTCTATCAACAATTTAAAGCAAAACTGTTAAAAAATGCGTCATTTTCTTATTGATTTCTGGCCCAAACCCTAACCCTGTCCCAAATCATGTACGTTTAATCGCACCAATCCCTATTTGTCAGTCGATGTATGTGCATACAGTTGCATCAATCCCTATTTTTTAGTTGATATATGTACATTTAATTGCGCCAATCCATTTGTCAGTCGATTTATGCACATTTAAAAAGCAATATCTTAAATTAATTTTTGAAAATTTAATAAAAAACATATTCATAAAAAATTTATTTTAATTTAAATATAATTTAATTTTGGTAACAATAAAAACCAGGTTGCATAATTAAAAAAAGATTTTCTAAATGATCGATTTCTAAATGTAAACTTTGATATAAAACGTGTTTAAAAAATGGCGAATATTAGCGTTTTTTAGTGTAATTTTTTAAACTTCAACATCGAACTAGAACACTAACTGTTGATTTTCAGACATGTTTTTATACAATTCTTAATCAGGATAAAATACTCTATCATAATCAAAAATAAAAATAGGGGGGTAGAGATGTAAATTAACGCCAAACAACTCAATGTTGAATCAAAATCATATGATTTTTTCTTGACTAGTATTAGTTAAAAAAAATTGTCAATTGAAAAATTACGCAATGTTAGGTTACGTTAATTATGTTAGACTTTTACTTTTTTTTATTAGATTACTTGACTTAAAAAAATAAAAAATAAACTAGAATCATATAACTAAAAAACTTTTATAAAATTAAAATTTATAAAACAAATGCATATAGGTACATTTCTAATATCTATTATAGATTCTATATAATATCTATGTAATACCTACGTAATATCTGTTACAAGTATTACAAGTCAATTTAACATTTAAAATTTAAATATCAAATGTAAAATATACATACCGATATATTAAGATTTCAATTATCAAACATATTTTGTTTAGTCATGTAATGAAAATCACATGTCAAGCAATTAATCCCTGATTTTATGGTACCACTTATGTTATAAATGGGTCCATTTTTAAAAATATTATTTTACTAAACATGATAAACAGATTTTTCAAAAAAAAGAATTCCACGCATAGCTTATAGCATCTGCAAAATAGTTTTGCGTCATTAACTGATGTGACTGCGTCATGCGTGACGCTTGCGCAGATCTGATTGTCTGCTTATTTAACTATCTACTAATGTAACGCGACAGCGGAAATAGGCAATAGGGAGTTTGAGCACGCTTTATCTCCAGGCGGTGTTAGTAAAAACACCGGCAGGAGATAACGAGCAAATTAGAAAAACGTTAAGCATGAAAAACTTTAATTATGCGCGTTTCAAGTCATTAATTTTCATGACTTATTTTTAAGTGAAAAGTTTTTCCAAAAACAATTTCAAAAACATTTCCAAGAACAATTCCAAAAAAATCTGCTCTATAAGCAATCAAAGCAATCGCGGTGTCGCAAAACATGCGCAGTTGTGGGGTTTGAACTAGGGATCCTTTGTTTTTGAGGCAAGTGCGCTACCACTACGCCACGGCTGCACAATTTGTCGTAAAAATACCCTACTTAATAATTTAATATTTCAAATCTGCTCAATGCAACTAAGGCATAGAATAAATAAACTCGTAAAAAAAAAACCCGATAATTTAAAACAAATTCGATTGGCTGTTAGAGGCAAACCGAAAAACTTTTTAGTTATTAGCATTTAATTTATGTAAACAAAGAATTCGAATTGAAAGTAATTTGTTTAAAAAGTTTACCGCCTCTGTTTTTTTATTGTTTACGCATTCTGAATAGAATAATTCAGTGTTGATAAACGGCGTAAATCTTCTTGCCCCCACTTTTCTTCCGCAGCAGATGGCTGCTGCCTCCCGATCAATTTTTAGCGGCAAAATGTTCTTTTTTCCGCCTCCAGTGGCTTCCGCTTTTCTATTGGCGGCCGCAGCCGGAGTTCTTTTTTGGAGGCAAAATGTTTTGGAGGCCGACGCCAATAGAGTGGTGAAGGCCAATGGTGGCCGCCTCCAGAAGAAATTTTGGAGGCAAAGCCATTTGGAGGCCGCCTCCAATGGCTTCTGCCTCCTAACTGGCTGCGGCCGTCAAATTGGAGGCTGAAATATTTGCCTCCCGCCGGCGGATTTGATGAAAAATAATTGCTCGTTTGCTTTAAAGCAATTAAATATTAAAGTTTTTGATCGTTTGATATTTTGTCGCCCTTACGTCACGCTAAAACTTTAATTTTTTGACCATAACATTAAATAAATTATTCTAGTCATTATATTTTGTAAAAGTATTTGAAAACACAATATCTTTTAACATTATTAAAAATTAATAAAGTTAATTTATTTAACATTTATTTATTTATTTATTACAGCAAGTTTATTTATTACAACAAGTATTTAACATTTGTTTCTAGTTAATATTTAATTGCTTTAAAGCAAAGGAGCAATTATTTTTTATTACATCCGCCTTTCAGTATTTCAAAAAATGATACTAAATACCAAATATAATTTTTTAAATGGGGCTAAAAGTTATGATTATTTATACAAAAACAACTTTGGTAGAAAAATTAACACTACCATAGGTTATCTAAATCAAACGTGACATTATTAAACATACTCATTTAGGCGTGTTATTGAAAATAACACACCTAATGTTATTGGTTTTTCATGGATAATCTTCCCAAATAATGTCTGGTTGTAAATGTCAAGTTACATTCATTGACAATAAGCACTAATATGTGCTTTTATGAAAAAATCAAATTTATAGACTTATCTATAGTCAAGCCCCAAGGTACTTTATGTTAAAAACTGCATCTTTTCTAAATAAAACTACGCTTCGCGATTTATAGTTAGGCGTATATTATAGTCGCATTACTTTTACCAGATTATAATAGTGGTTAAAATAATCTTTCCACACATACCAAATATGTCATACTTTTTGATGAAAAAACTGACATATATTGAAAGAACGTATATTTTTGTTCAGAAAAACGTGTACCAGGCCTTAGTTGTATTGAGTGCCATAATGTCTTCCTAATTCTGTAATTAAACGGAAAAATTCCACATTTAATTCTCTGTAATCCAGAAATATAAAGAGTGATAATCAAACTTTACGGAAAAATTGAGCATTTCTTTTACGTCCGAGTATACTAAAGTATAATTTTTTATATTTTATAGAAGTAGTAATTTTATTTTTAAACTAAAAAAATTTGAAAGTAAAAATTATAGCATAATCAGTTAGTGTGATAAGCATAAAATTTTAGTTGCCTATTCGTCTAGATAACTGTCTATAAATTTTAAACAGATCCTTGAATGCTGCAAGTTGTGTTGGGTAGCTACTGGTAACTAGTGCAGTTTTTTATAAAGAGTTACAAAAACAATTACATTATTCAAAAAAAAAAAGATCTAATGAAGCGAAGCGATTTTATACAAAATATATAACTAAATTTACATTAGATACATAATTAACTTTTTTATATATAATAATGTTTATTAATTTATTTACCTCTTTTTTAGATCCAAAATATAAATTAACTGCACAAATATTGAAAAATGTTAACTTTTTTATATAAAATAACGTAAAATTTAACTTCACAAAAATATTAAATTTAAACAAAACAGCATATTAATTAGGTGTTAGTTAATCTCACATAATTAAAAATTCTAAAGTAAACTTTTTTTTGCGAAGACTTTGATACAAACTCTATTACCACTTTCTGTATGTCTGCACCATCCATTCTCTATTTTGGGTAAAAAAAAAAAAATAGTTTGTTAATAAAAATAACCCATTCATCACATTATATCACATTGTTTCATCATGTTTAATGTTCTTTCTGCAGTTACAAATGATATGGTATATATAGGCAATAACATTATGAGCGTCTCTGAAAGATACTCATTATCTAACCGCTTAAAGTGGCTAGTTATCGACTAGCCACTTTTAGCCGCTACTACTAATGGTCCAAAGTAACCGATGAACACAACTACAGTGAATTGCTCAAAATTTAGATCCACTGAAATATACATAAGTGCTGCTATTATATTTTTAAATGAGCAACTTATATCATAATATGTTATTGTATACACGAGTAAAATGCAAAAATGCGGAAGTTTTGAATGTGTAAAATGCGGGAAAAAAGTGCAGAAAATTTCTCTTAACCTTAAACTTATTGCTACCCCAACCAAAACACTTAGTCAATGATGGTAAATTCAATCTTTTTAGTGTTTCGTAGTATTAAAGACGTTTTAAGCTGAAAGTCCAATTTGTTGCTTTACGTTGAATAGATTCTACCAAGGTTTTGTTAGTTTTTAAATAAGAAGCTTAAATAGACGCTATATATTTATGGTGTGGTCTAATTAACACTTTATATAAATTGAGAGCCATATTTTCATCAATGAAAGGGAACGTCTTTTTGCATACCAAAAATTTGTAAGGACTCAGAAACAACTGTTCAAAAATGTGCAGAGGGCAATCTCTAGGCTTAAAATTTATAAGCACATTAATGATAATAAAATTATCATTCATGTGCTTATAGATTTTGTTCTTAACAAATAGTTTGACTATTTTGCAGGCAACAAAGTTTGGTAAAAGAGGTCGATAGTTTTCAGCAAGTAATTCATCTTCCGTTTTTTTAGATCGCGCTAAAATTTGCTAATTTCTAAAGAGTGAATAGTATTTTAGAATTAAAGAATTTATGAAAGATTTTTGTAAATAGAAAAAATATTTAAGAGGTTTAGATTGGTAAATTAATAATGTATAAAATAGAAAAATCCAAGTTGCCATTTTTAGTTCATTTTGGTTAGTATCACTTTTTTAACAATGGAAACTATTCAGGGATGTTAATATTATTTCTTTTTTATGTGCTCTTTTTGCTTTAAACATTTTAGCTTTTACGAAACGAAGGCAGTTTATTTTAAGTTTATAATTTACGAAACGAAGGCAGTTTATTTTAAGTTTATAATTCTTCCATTTAGTTGAGGCGTTGCGGATTTTTTTGTTCGTGGTTTTATGCAAAAATAAAATATTCCAATTGATTGATGCAATAAAGTTTGATACTGATTCGTCTTTGAAAAGTAAACCGTCTTTGATACTGAAACGGTTTTGAAACTAAAATTCCTTAACTAAAATTCCTCAAGCGGCCCTTAGTATTATTACCTAATAAAGCATAAGGAAATAATTTTAATATATAATTACTGCTGTAGGTAAATAACAAGTCCAACATATGGTTTTAGCAACCATAGGGTGTCTGGGCCCTCCCGCGGCTGCGAGCCCTGCGGGCCCTTGGCTACGCTACTGCTAGTTACCCTATACAATTTGAAGCATCCAAGGATCTGTTTCAAATTTATAGACAGTTGTCTAGACGAATAGACAGCTAATTTACCAAATGCGGACGCAAGTTTATGCTTTTTAACAGATAAATTTTATGCTTATCACACTAACTGATTGTGATATAATTTTTACTTTTCATCTAATTTTTTTACTTTGAAAATAAAACTTTTTACTTTTAAAAATAAATATAAAAAATTATACTTTAGTATTCTCGGACGTAAAAGAAATACTCAATTTTTCTGTAAAATTTGATTATCACTCCTTATATTTCGGGTATACAGATAATACAGAGAATGAAATGTGGAATTTTTCCGTTTAATTACAGAATTATGAAGACATAACGGCAGATTTGAAATGTTGTATGATTAATTAGGGTACTTTTATAACAAAATTGTATAATTTCTACTGTTTTTTATCTTTAAAGAAAATTAAGATTATCATCTATATCATTTATATCATTTAAATAACAAAGCTATTTCTTAAAATGTCAGCAACTAATGAAAATTTATGATAAAGTAATATGATAGCACTAAAATAGTTGCCAGTATGGCTTCAAATACTCGAAAAAATAATTTCAAGGTTGTTTTACTTGGAGAGGGTTGTGTTGGAAAAACAAGTATTTTGTTACGCTATTGCCAAGATAAATTCAATGACAAACATTTAACCACTTTACAGGTGAATTCGTATAAAACTTTTAGTATTTTTATTGATTTAAATGAAAAAATGCGAGTAAAACTGAACAAAGTTCAACAAAATTTTATTTTACAATTTTTATTTATGAAATATTTTTAGAAATTTTTAAGTTTAAAAACTGTAAAAAATGTTTGGAAATAATTTTAAAAGGTTATATTTTGCAAAATAAATCTTGGTAAAAAAAATTTTAAATGGTTTTAAATAATTTTTAAAAATATATTTAAATAATTTTAAAAGGTTATATTTTGCAAAATAAATCTTGTTAAAAAAAATTTTCATACTTAAATTTTGACTCGGAAATTGCAACGTATAGAAAAAAGTTAAGTAAAAAATTTTAAATATCCTATTTTTTGTTTTAAGTTAACAAACTTTCCTTCACAGGCATTATTCTAATTAGTTAAATTTTGGTTAGTAGTTATTGTATTGGTAAATAATTGTCAATGCTACAATCTTTGTTGCTGTTAATATGTTATTGTTTTGTAATATATAGAACTTATTTTTCCTTTATATATATATATATATATATATATATATATATATATATATATATATATATATATATATATATATATATATATATATATATATATATATATATATATATATATATAATAACAAAAAGACAGTAAAGCTACAGTCACGCGGCCTAAAATAATTATATTTTTGCCAGGGGGTTTTGCTACATCGACTATTTTATAGCCTGACTTGCAACGGAGTGCTGCTACATCGGCTATCTTATAGCCTACTGCTACAAGGAAGTGCTGCTACATCGACTGAGGGTTTGGCATGGGGAAGCAATCTTTTTTCTTTTATCATTTCAATTATATTCCTATTGTTTGTAAAGCCTCTACTGACAACTGGAAAAATAAAATTATTTTAGGCTGCATAACTGTAGGATTACCAAAAAGACTAAAAAGAAATTATTGAAGTTTAAAAATAGTGTTCAGTTGTACTTGTAATTCCTTTATATATCCAATTTGCATTATAATATTTATGGCCAACTAATTTTAGGCTGCATTTTTAAATCGACGCTTAAATATAGATTCTAAAAGAATAAATCTTTCCATTTGGGTAAGTGAACTTAATTATTTTTTATTTATGATTGTTGTAAAAAAAGTAAGAGTTTGTTTTGTAAAGGGAATTTTTTTCATTTATTTTCAGTTTTTTTTAAGAATTCACCTCAAAGTAGTTAAAAAAAATTATTCTTAAAAGTAATATAAAAACATGTTTGCACCACCCTAATGCAAATTGACCCTGACACAAAGTTTTGTTAAATGAATAGTTTTGAAAAAGCTAGGTTGTTCTTAAACAGACTATTTATTTTAATCTCTTTGCTGGCTTCTATATATTCACAAGAACTTTTTCTAAACTCAATACCAACAATATTAGGAGTACCTTGTATACCGCCCCATCTCTTGTGAACCTATTGCTTATAAACTTTTCTACAATAGAGTTTGTTCAAACTACTTTTCTACACACATGGATATTTTCTACTTGCTAATTCTTTACTATACAATGCATAATATTTGTTTCATTCATGTTTATCCTTAGCCCTTTTTACTTTCACTTCACCTTTCCAACACTAAAATCTTAGTATTCTCATGTTGCTGCAGTATAGAATAGCATTCATGGTAAACCAACACTGAACTTTTTAGAGCAAGTTTTTAAAACAATTATAAAAAACAAAGAACTGAGTCTTCTTCAACAACATTGCTGTTTTTCCAAACTGTTTGCTTTATCACACAGGGAAATATATATTTTTTCTTCTAGCATTTTTACCACTCATCTAGCATTTCAACTATTTAAAAAAATATTTTTATCATATTTCTGAGAATGAAAAAATTTCAGCAAGAAATTAATTCTATAATTTAAAAAAAAAAAAGATTGCAGTTTCCCTTACTTGTTTTAGTATCCACTGAGAGAGTTGCCTAACAACTTTCTACAACTAATGACACATTATGATACTATCGGTTTGTCGTTAGTGAGAAAAACTATTATTCAAGTAGATTGAATATGAAAGAGACTTTAAGGGAAATGAAATCGTGAATTGCCTCATTATTCATTTTGACAGCAAGCTTGTAGATCATATAATCACAGAATTAATATTATCAAAATCTCTGAAAGAATTGTCATTAGTGTATCATCAACAGATGATGATACAAAAGAAGACCACCTGTTAGCTAAATGTCAATCTGCAAATTTTTCAATATATTGGAGTATTATGGACATAAAGATCAGGTGATTGACATCTATTGTGCTAAAACTAACAGCAACACTGGCAATGATGCTGTCATGGTTTTTCAGGCTTTTTAAAGATCATCCTGTAGATTATGTATCAAAGACACATGTGAAAGGTATGTTTATCATTGCATGGCAGCACTAACAGGCTAGAATGGATTAAAAAGGCAGATCTATTTTAATTTAAAGGAAAAATGGTGTAACATCAGCTAATAAAGAAAAACAAATATTCAACCTTACTGTATTCTTTCTGGGAGCAGATATTTCAGATTTTAGATTTCACCAATCAAAGGCATGTCATGAGGCAAAATTTTCAAATAACTAAAAAAGCTGAAAAGAAAGCTAGCACTTTAATTGATATCTAATATTATTTTTAAATTTCTTTTTTTTATTTTAAGTTTATGTTCTGGACACCCTAATGTACATGGTAATGTATATGGTAGTTTGTATGTATGTGGAATGTACATGCAAACTACCTACAAAATGAAAAGGCAAAAAAATATGTTTAAGTCTTACATTTTCAATTTTTAGAAAATCTTAATTAATCTATGTATTAGTAGCAGCCTTTTCTCTGATTTTTTATAATATGCATGATATTTCATTGCATAACTATACTTCTGCTTGACTTTATAATCTTAAGACATACATTATGCATAATCACATAAATAAAAGAATCAAGAATCGTTTTGATCATTTGCATAATTCTTTTTAAAATACTTTTTTTGCCTATTTTTAGAATCCATTTTTGTATTTTTTTTCAAAAGTTTTTATTTCAGTAGTTTTCTTTATGAAACATAATTATATATCAATTTGTTGTGTTGTTTTTTGAGAAACAAATATTCATAATATAAGTTTATTGTATTGTTTTTAGAGAAGAAAAAACTTTTTTTTCATGTTACACTCAATTATACCAAATTAATAATGATAAAAAATTATAAGTTCAATAAATATTTTTTTAAATGAATTTTAAACTAAATAATAATGTTTACAATTTTGTATATAATAGGAATAAAAGTTTATTTTGGTTTAGAATCATGTTATTCTAAAAAAAAGTTTATGGTCTTCAATTTCCTAATGGTGTGTGTAAGGGAGGGGGTAGTCCAGATAGGTCTTTTAAATACTTTTTCAAAAGAATTGTTAAAACGGAAAAAAATGCAATAGCTAATCAAAATTGGTTCATATTTTCATAGCATATTATAAAATTAACAAATAAAGGGTTATTATAAAATGTAAAAGTAAATATTAAAACACTTACTTGCAAAAATTAAATAAAAACAATTAATATAACTTTATTACAAGATAATGCAAGAAAATGTGAACATTACTGTGGACATCAAATTATGCAATACATTCAGCATTGGTAATAAAATTATTAGATTTAAAAGCTTGCATTATAAGCTGACTCTATGATCAGATAAATCCATCTTTAGATCTTTTGGCTACAAATGCTGTTGCTTCAATTAAAATTTAAACATAATGTTCAACGACATGAATGTGACATGGAAACCCAGGATAATCAACAATATGAAGTTGAGATAATTGGAACTATTGCAGTTTAGTTCAGGAGCAATTGTCTAATTCCGTTAACTTTTAAAATTTTGTGCAATACTAATTCAAGAACATGTTTACACTCATCTTTAATCATTTAATAATAAAAATGATGCACCTTAACCAAAGGGCAACTTTTTATTGTTATTTTTTATTATTTTTATTTTTTATTATTTTTATTTTTTATTATTTATTTTCCTCCTTTAAGTTTTTTTTCAAAATGAATTACAGTAACTTGTTAGCATATTGATAATGCTTTACCAATAGCTTCAGCAAATAAACAGGCACTAGTGATGGGATCATAAAGGTATTGGAATAAATTGTGTAGTGGCATTTTGTTGTTATGACATTTATCTTTTAGATATCTTTTTTTCTTTATGTCGATAGAATCATTGTACAGCATTTAATTTTTTTCTTGAGCTTTTCACATGGAAATATACTCCATTCTCTTATAAAGTCATCTTCTGCTGTTACTAGTTTAAACTCTTCTTAAACTGTTGACACTGCAGTTGTTGCTGGCTCATGCCAATTATAGTATTTTTTGTCACAATGCTGGTTATAAACGGAGGATTTATGTACAATTATCTTAGTGCCACATACATATCAATATTATCATCAATTTCAGAATCTGACTCTTACAAATTCACCATCAAATATGCACAGTCTATTACCAGTATTGGGTATTTTTAGATAATTTTTAGTGTGCCAATAAACATTAGGAGGAGTGTTTGTTGATCTATTAGAAATGCGTTTTTATAGTAGAAATCTTATGATCTTTACTGCAGTGGCATTCATCTGATGTGCACTTGCATGGTGCAATGTGAAAGAGTTTTCATTAGCTCCATCACTAAAGATCTTGATTTCTCTTCATTATGGTGGACCTTAAATTGTTTAACCAGCTTGATATGTTAGTTGTGCTATCCCTGATTAGTTTCAAAGTTTTAACTTCAATGCAATAT
>NC_061157.1:47007425-47154925 GCF_022113875.1 Hydra vulgaris | reverse complement strand
GTAGCAAATGCCTCTTCCAAGGAATCAGAGAGTGTTTTCTTCTTATAGAGACAAGAATAAATGGTTGTATCATCAGCGAACAATGCTACCTTAGATGTGAGAATATCTGGTAGATCATTAATGTAAATTAAAAATGTGAACAGGATATGAAGAAGAGTGCTGTCCATCGAGGACAACTTTAAAGGGATCCCCAAGCGTCGAGACAAGTTGTGTTCATATCAAAGATAAACACTAGAAAATAAGTTAAATGTTAATTAAACCTTCCAAAACTCATTATTGAATGAGATATTAACAAAAGCATTTGTTATTTTCAAGGCTGTGGAGTCGGAGTTGCGGAGTTGCAACATTTTTAGCAGAGTCAGAATCGCTAAACAAAATTGCAACTCCGACTCCAATAGTAAAACTTCTCTGTATTGCACGTGCATGTACAAAACATTCAATTAACCTTATGTTCATACTAAACCTTAAGAACATTTCATAAATTTGTCAAAAAAATTTTTTTTACTTATTGCGTAATATTTTTTAAAGAATTCAAGAATTTTTCAAAAATTTTGCTTTGGAGTTGTAGTCGGAGTTGGAGTCAGAGTTGTACTCAAAAAATTTCAACAACTGGAGTCGGAGTCGTTACTTTTTTTTTTTATGACTCCACACCCCTGGTTATTTTGCCATTATACTTCCAGTTCAGAGCCTAATTTTAGGCTCTCAAATCTCCATAATTTTTTCTGTTAAAAAAACGTCTGGTTTCAATAATAAATTTTTTTGCTCAACACAGAGTTTTTTAATCAGTTCAGTTTTACATAATCAGGTTGGGTTTTCCCCTTTAAAAATAGTCTGCGGTGGTTTTAAAAAATGTTCGCTTTTTGTTCAATCTATCGTTAAGTGTTTGAGTTAAATAAAATAGCATGATAAAAACTGTGATTAAGTGAAGCGAACTTTAAAATGCAAGATGAATATTTTTATAAAACAAGTAATCAATTTTTTTATATACATCACTAAGTACAATATAATCCAACATGGTTAAATTTTGTAGGATTTAAAAAATCTTTTTCTTTTTTAATAAATTGAGGAAACCGTTTTAAAAATGATTTTATATAATTTTTAACTTATGTTAATAATAATTTATATTTTTAATTCAAGAAATCGTTTTAAAATGATCTAATATATTTTTCAGATATATATAAAATTAATAAACTTGAATCTTATATTTTTGTTTAACCGTCAAAGGGGAAACCCCCTTGAAACAAAAGAAACTTTTTGTATTGATGTCAAATATAAGCGCATTAATCAAAGAGCCGGAACTTTCCTTTACCAGAAACAAAATTGCGTTAAAAATTAAAAAGTTTTTTGTTAATATCTCATTCAATAATTTGTTTTGGAAAGTTTAATTAACTTTTAACTTATTTTATGTTTATCTATGATATGAACACAACTTGTCATGACGCTTGGGGATCCCTTTAATAATACAATTGGAAAGGAAGGATTCAATAATCCTTAATATGTTACCTGATACGCCATAAGAAGAAAGCTTATGGAAAAGACCAGCATGCCAAACTTTATCAGAAGCTTAAGAAATGTCAAGAGCAATAATCTTAATCTCTCTACATCGATTGACATTACCGTAACCGGTTACGGTTACGGTAATGTCAAGTGCGATAGCCTTAGCCTCTCCACCTCTATCTAATGCACGGTAAAACCTATCGGTTATTACTGTTGGCAAATCAGCTGTGGAATGAGAAGATCGAAATCCATATTGATGATCAGAAAGTTATTAGATTTAAGATGAGAGGTTAAGTATTTTTTAATTAAAGAATCAAAAACATTGCTTATGATAGGAAGAAGACTAATTGGATGGTAGTTAGACAAGTCAGATCCTCTCTCTAGAATTTTTGAAAATAGGAATAACAGATGCTGCTTTCCAGCCTCCTGGAAAGCAGCAACAGATTTACCTTTATTATAGATACTGTTAAAGATTCTCTAGAAGTCACGAGAGTCTAATTTATTTTATTTTTCATTGTGTTCATTTTACTGTTTAAAATGTTCTGAAATTTTTTGATAAAAACAGAGCACAAAAGCATGGTCATAGAAATGTTGGAAAAAGTTAAATAGAATGAAAAATTAGCTCCTAAAGATTTCAATAAGTTTTAATCTTATAAATTGCAATAAATACATTATTTTGGTTTGAAAAAAATGATGTTAAAATAATGACTTGGTGACAACACTCACAATTCTTTATCATTCACAAATAAAAATGATAAAAAATTATCCTAATAACTTAAATAATCTTGACAATTAAACTAGAAAAATATGTGATGATAAAAGTAATATAAAGTTTTAGAAACAATTGCAAAAAATTATATATATTTTTATTTTATTAAATGTTTAAATTTATGAAAACCTGATCATGTGAACCTGTGAAAAACCTTTGAAACCCTTATAGAATAGAAAAATCATTGTTATTAAAATTTTTTACTTTAAAACAGTGTAAAGTATTTAGTATAATATAATTATATATTATGATAATCAAATAAAGCTGTATTCTTTTCTTTTTTTTTTAAAAACAAATAAAAATTATTAGTTTTTTTATCAGGTGAAGAATTGGGTCAAAGAATTACGTAAAATGTTAGGTGAAGAAATTTGCTTGTGTATAGCAGGTAAATGATAAATTTATCAATAGTTTTATTTTTGCTACCAGTTGTATGCTTGTTACCATTATTAAGTTTTTTACCAGTGATATTTATAAACATTCCCAGTGGTCACAAGACGTTTTTTAATGTTTTAATCTAAAAAACATATTAAAACATTTTAAAATGTTTTTAGACATCCAAACACATCTTGTGCCACTTGGGTTACAATAGTTTCTAACCAATTGTATTTTTGTAGTGGTATGTTTCTTACCAATGATATATTCATAACCAGTAAAAAAATTTTACCGCTGATTAGTGATGCACCAATTAAAAAGGCCAATTGTGTCTAATAAAAGGATTTAATGTATGTATATAAAGTTAATATATTAGTATTAGGTATGTAATTTGCATATATAAGTTGTGCCTATGCACCAGTAGTGGTTTTGCTTATTTGCCAATGTCGATCCATCAGCCAATGGCAATTAATTGGCTTAACTATTAGCTGATAATTGGTTGATTAATCAGCTGATAGTTATGCCAATTAATCAGGATTAGCTAATGCGTTGACATTAGCTATTAGCCCAAACCACCACTTGTGCATAGACACAACTTATATATGATATGAATAAATTGCATATCAAAACTTTCAATTGTGGTTGAAAATTATAAAAGATAATGTTTTTTTCAAAAAGGACTCTAAAAAAAGAATACAAAAGTTGTATAAAAATTAAAAAAAAAAAAATTATTTACTTTTTTTTAATTAAGTTTATTAGAAACATTAAAGGTTTTCTTGCTTTCCTGTGCATTGATAAAAACAGTAAAGTTTAGCAAAGACATTTGAAAAACAAATTATAAAATTGTTTGTGTTTTTAGCGCAAATTATAAAGTATTTCCTTAATATATACTTACTGAAATAAGTTAAAATAACTAAAATATACTTACTGAAATAAGTTGTGAAAAAATTGTGTATCAAAAAAAAGATTTTTTTTTCGTTATATTCTTATCTAATTTTTTCCTCAACTTGTATCAATTTTGGTAGTGGGAAATAACAAACGCCCTAAAAATAAGAAAACAAAAAGAGTAAATATTTAGGTATATCATTTTTTTGACAACAGTTTTCTTTTTTTAATATTCAGTTTTTTTTTAGCTTATTTTAGATTTTTTATTTTATATAATCTTTGGATATTTTCTTTGATTATTGCTGTTTTCTTCTCTAGTTTCTTATAGCTTTATTTTGCCGCAAATTCTTAAAACACTATATAAAAACATGGTCAAGTTGTCTAAAAAAATTACTTTAAACGTGGACAAACAAGGCGTGCGACCGCATGCGCTTCTTGGGAAGGCTTGAAGTTGGGATTGCTTCTATCACTGTAGTATTTACACACAACTCCTATCACTTTAGAGCTAACTCCCTCACTCTGAACTCTACTTCAATCATTAAAAGAATTAACTTTGATTACATTTATTAACCTATTTATCTATTTAATTTTCTAAAATTTTGTATCTGCATACGTTACCATTTTCTTCAGTGTCTGCATATTGACTTTACCTCTTTCTTTATTTGGATATTTACTTAATCTCTTTAATAATATTTAGGGAATAAAATTGATATGGAAAAAGAAAGACATGTGCTGGTTTCTGAAGCAGAAGAGTAAGTTTTTCACTTTTATCTCTTTAATTTTTTTAGAATATTAACAAAACTAATATCAATATCTATTCAAGACACAGATGATATGTCCTCTGAAAACTTATTGAGTGTGATCACAGATGACATGTCCTCTAAAAAGTTATTGAGTGTGAGAGAAATAAATTGGAAGATTGTCTAATATAAAAGTAAAAATCATTGATTTTAAGTTTTTTTTTTAATTTTATTACAGCCTAGTTTTTACTTTTAAATTGGTACAGTGTAGGTTTTTTAAAATTAGCACATTGAAAAATTTATATATAATTATAAATTTATATATTTTATTAACATTAATACATAAGCCTTTGCAGACATTTTTTATGTCTATATCTTGAAGTAATTGTAACTTGTACTATGTTTTTAATTTTTTATTAGATTTTATTTCTTACATAAAAAAATATTTAAAAAATTAAGTTTTTACCTCAATAATTACATGTGATATGGAGAAGCTATCAATAAAAGAATTTTAAGTTACTATTTAAATGTAGTTAATGGTAAAAAAAAGATGACTATTAAACACTTTAAATATAAAAAAGTACCTGAAAGAAAAATTTATTGGATTATGAAAAAGCATTAACGTTCTTCAACAACTGCAGATTTACCAAGAAGAGGCCGCTCTGTCAATTTAGAGTCTGGCAAAGTTAAGAGATTTATAAAATCTTTCAAAAACAAAGATGGCAAAAAGTCAGAGAACTGAAGCTAAAAATTTAATATTTCACAAAGTGCAGTAAGTCAATATTAAAAAAACATAATTCAAGAAAAAAAGTAAAAGCACCATTAACAAGTGAAAACCAGCAAGAAAAATTATCAGAGCCTCAAGAAAGTTAGCAACAAAATCTTTTGTCGGAAAAACAATAGTTATTGATGATGAAAATTTTTTTACCTTAAACAAAAGTGAAATAGCAGGTAATGATGGTTATAATATTGATTATAAAAGTTCAGCTCCTGAAGATATTAAATACAAAAATAAATTGAAATATGAACTAAAGGAATTAGACTAGATAACGATTTCCAAAGATGGTTTCTCAGAACCATTTATAGAAGAGAGCTAATAATGTCAAATTTGTTTAAGCTAATAATGTCAAATTTGTTTCTATAGGATGATAAAGTTAAATTAATGTTTATATTTTTAAGAATTAGTATTAACTAAAATATATATTAGTAATAAGACTGCTTACCAACTCTTTAAGGAATTCAAGTGTTTATGTATATATCATATACTCGTCATCTCTTTATTCAGGTAGTTTTCCTGGGTACTCATAATTAGTGTTCGGCAAAATCAAATATACGTCAAACCTTTAAAGATTTGAATTTGAACTGTTCTTTGAGGGGATAGATTTGAATTTAATTTGACAAATATCTGGAGGATTTGGATTTAATTTTCAAATATTCACTTTGTTCTCAATTTTTGCGTTTGAAAAAAAAACGCCAAATTTTACAGGCCCGCAAACATATATATCACTTTATTCCGGGGTCTTTGCAGTGGTTTCCGGAATGGCGGTCGCATTTCAATAACGGAAAAAAAAAAAAAAAAAAAAGAGTTTTTAATTAAAGTTTGTTAATATTAAAGAGAAAGTAAAGAGCATAGAGAAAGAAAAAAAGAAAAGAAATGTAAACAAAGTACAAGATTAAAAGAAAAAACGTAGAAAAAAATATATGTAAAAATGAAAAGAAAAAATTGCAAATACAATTTAACCACAATAAAAATGGAAAAAGTAAAACAATAACGAATCGAAAAACATTCAGAGAAAGAAACAATCATTCGAAAAAAGAAAATAATAAAAAAATATAATAATGGCTTGCTTGAAAGCAAAGAATTTTTTTTTTTAATTTTACTATAACTTATTTTTATATTTCCAGGTTTCAGGTAGATTTCCTAATTTATTTATTTGTTAATCTTTTTTTTGTCGGTTTAAGTTTGCGGTTTTGTTTGTAGTATGTTTGTGAAAACTTGTGTTGTTGTTGCTATTGTGTTTGTATTGTTTGCTGTTACTGTAGCTGTTTTTGTAAATTTGATCTGTTTATGTATGTTTTTTTTTTTTTTTTTTTTAAACTATATTATGATTATTTCTATTTTAATATTCGTTATTCTTATTTTCATTAATTATTTTTCCTTGTTTTTCATTATAATAGTTGCTATATGTCATTGTTTACTTTTACGTTTTATCAGTTGTAACTGTTTGTAACTGTCTAACTTTGTTTATGTAGCTATTGTATTTATAAAGACAAGTGACTTATATATAATTATTATTATTGTTATCATTATTATTAATATTATTTTTATTATTTAAACCATTATTATTTTAATCATTTTCATTAGGTGTTTACTTAATATTAGTATATTTACTATTTGTAAACAACCTTGAAATGTATCTATTTCAGAAATATATATTGATTGATTGATTGAATGATTAATTAGTACCCCTAACCAAACTATTGTTTTGAAAGAAATCAAATATACATTCCTAATTATGTCGGATAATCCAGAACCCGAATCTTCTTCTGTTACAAAAACCACCAAACGTTCACAATCAATTGTATGGGATCATTTCACAGTTGATGAGCATGACAAAACCAAGGCCATATGCCAGCATTGTCCAAAGCACAAGAACAAGTATGCTTACAATAAAGGTGGGACAACAAATCTAATGAACCATTTAAATTCTCAACACAAAAGCAAATTACTTGGGGACAGAGAACCAAAGCAACGACGTTTAGATGACATGATAATGACACCAATCGTTTATTCTCCAGATCTATTCAATGAATACTTAGTTAGCTGGATTGTCAAGAATGATCAATCATTTAATGAGGTAGAGTCCAGCCACTTTCGTAAACTACTCACTCTACTGAAACCAAATTTGTCAATCATGAGTGCGCGCCAATTAAAACGCCAGATAATGGACACTTACAACACCAAAAAACAATTGCTAAAGACCCTTTTTTTGAATCTTGACTCAAAGGTTTCATTCACCACTGACTGTTGGACATCACCCAACAACATTGCTTTTATGGGCATAACGGCTCATTACATTGACAAAGACTGGAACCTACATGCCAAAACTCTTGATTTCAAATCCTTGCCTGATTCCCATTCAGGTTCAAATTTATCTAATGCATTCTTGTCAGTTTTGATTGAATTCGGTCTTACAAGCAAAGGAATGGGCATTACCTTAGATAATGCTTCCAATAATAATTCATTTATGGATTTTTTAAATTCCAAGTACGAAATTAAAACCACCTTTGAGCATATCCGGTGTTTTGCTCATGTGCTGAATTTGGGCGCGCAAGCAGGTTTGGATGTTTTGAAAGATGATCTTGTAAAACTTAGAACAGGAATTAAAAAAATCCGATCCAGTCCTCAATCATATTCTAGGTTCAAAGGTTTCCAGCAATCAAATTGCACCTTAAAACCAATACTTGATGTCCCTACAAAATGGAACTCAACAGCTGATATGCTTAAACGAGCAATGAAATTAAAAGTTGGTTTCATTGCGTATTTTTGCGATTTTGACTCAACTGCAAGCAATCCAGACTGTTGTCTATCAATTTCACCAGATGTTTGGAACAGGTTTGAAACAATTGTTTTGTATCTTGAACCATTCCAGGAATTTACCCAGCTCATTAGTGGTGATTCATATTCCACATTGTCTTTGGTGGTTCCTCTCTTCAATATTTTTTTGGATCACATTACTAAATGGATGACCACAAAAACCAACCCTGAAGATAATCTACACCGCTCTACAAGATATTATAATTTGACTAGTGACTGCTTTACTATCTGCACTGTCCTGGACCCAAGATTTGGTATTGAATATTACAAAAATGATAAGGCCGCAAACAGCGAGTCGTATACAAAGATTATGGACACAGTCAATTGTGAATATCAAATCAATTATGCCCCAAGCAATATTACAACTGCTACAAGCATTCAAAACGTTTCAAAATATACCCCGTTCAAATCGCGTGTTTCATCAAACCCATGTAATGAGTTTGAAAACTATTGTAATGATAAAAGTAAGCTAGATGGCGGCAATAATAGCAACATATTACTTTGGTGGAAATCTCGATCTGACAAATATCCAAACCTATCCAGAATGGCCAGAGATTACCTGGCCATTCCTGCTACATCTGTATCATCAGAAAGGCTCTTCTCATTAGGAAAAAATCTTATTACTGACAAAAGAAATCTTCTCTCTGCAGATACCATTCAAGCTTGCCAGTGCTTGAAGTCTTGGTTAGATTAAAAAGAATAAAAGAAGCTGTAATGTGTGAGAAATAGTAACAAATGCTGTAATATGAATTAAATTTATAGATTCAGATAACTAAAATTAATAAATGAAATAAGTTAAATAACGTTCAAATATACATCAAATCTTGGAAAGATTTGAATTTGATCTAAATTCAAAATAGGAAGATTTGAATTTGGCCATTTCAAACATTTGACGCATATTTGATCAAACTATTTGAATTTGTGCCGAACACTACTCATAATATATATATATATATATATATATATATATATATATATATATATATATATATATATATATATATATATATATATATATATATATATATATATACACATATATATATATACACATATATATATATATATATATATACACATATATATATACACATATATATATGTATATACATATATATATATATATATATATATATATATATATATATATATATTCGTCCGATTTATTGAGATATCGAGAATTAATGAATGTTCCTCGAAATATAAATAGTATGTACATATATATAGAACAATATAATCGTATATTTTTGCATATATATATATATATATATATATATTTTTAAATTATACTTCACCTCCTCAAGGCCGAGAAGGCCACTACAGACGAGGAGGCTACTTATTTTGTGGCTATAACCCTCTCTCAACTCTATAACTCCAAAACACGAACCTTGACAAACAAGGCCGCTGCGCAGAGAAACGAGTTGAGCGCGGTACTACCAGGGACATGGTGGGGATCGAACTCGGAACCACTCGTTTATAAAGCGAGCGCTCTACCACTACACCACTACACCACTACCGCATAAATATACTATATATACATATATATATATACGTTTATAGTATTATATATACATATATACTATACATATATACGTTTATAGTACTATATATACATATATAGTACTATATATACTATATATACATATATATATATGTTTATAGTATATACATAGTATATACTAAAAACGAAGAAAGTCCTAAATGGATGTTTGTTTTAAAGTTTTTCTTGATAGCTTTCTTTTAGCAACCTTAGACATTTTTAGTAAATAAAACTTGATCAAAGTATAACCAAATCGAAGATATTAGTGCAAATGTAATTCGTTTTCGAACATTTTAATTTTTGAATTTTAATTGATATTTTTAAATTTTTAATGTAGAAGTTATTAACAAATAGAGTGTAATTGAAGCTTAACTGATTCGAAAGAACTCCATGAAAATGTTTAGCCATGTTTAATTATATTTGATGCAAAAGTATTTTATTTTCAAGCGTTTACAGTTTGGAATTTTTATTGAAGTATAGGAGGTTTTGTTATATGTACTTATATGCAATTAAAAATAATAATCCTAGTTAAGCGAAGTTTGTTGAAGGGACCTCAAAAAACAGTACGAGTTAGCAAATGGTCCAATTTAACCAGGGTATGACTTAAGCGGATGATTTTACAGTAACTTGATAGAGAATGTTCAAGGGGAATTGAAATTCCGTCCGACTTATCCAGGGTCTGAGTTAATGGGATTCAACTGTGTGTGTATATATATATATATATATATATATATATATATATATATATATATATATATATATATATATATATATCCATATAGTGTAGTCGAAAGAGCGTTTTAATGTAAAAAAAGTCTCTTTCGACTACAATTTTAATTACCTCGTCTCTTAAGCTGTTTTTGATTGTTGTTGAAATGTCAAAGCAATTAAATTTATGCGGAAGTACATTAAATTTTATTGTTTTTTTAAAAAACCGCAATTATAACGACTAGAAAGTTTTTTTTTATTAGTGGTGTTTTTGTTTTTGTTTTATTAAAAAACATTTTTAAAACATGCGTAAATGTTGATACATCGACTATCTTATAGCCTGACTCGCAACGGAGCGCTGCTACATCGACTGACAAATAGCCTGATTCGCAACGGAGTGCTGCTACATCGGCTGACAAATAGCCTGACTTGCAAGGGAGTGCTGCTACATCGACTGACAAATAGCCTGACTCGCAAGGAAGTGCTGCTACATCGTCTGACAAATAGCCTGACTCGCAAGGGAGTGCTGCTACATCGACTGAGGGTTTGGTTTGGGCAGGCAGTCTATCATTTTTTTAAAAAAAAAATTTAATTTTTTAAACTTTTTCTGGTCTGGTTTATTAACGCGCTCTTTAAAACTACAGTTTATGGGAAACTCTTTTTCACTACCATGCAAGAGTATATATATATATATATATATATATATATATATATATATATATATATATATATATATATATATATATATATATATATATATATATATATATATAACTTAAAAATATTTCCAACTGGTTCAAAGTAGATTAACTTTCAGTAAATATTGCCAAAACTATCTAGACTATATCACCCGCTTTCCAAAAAAAAAATTAATTTTTTTAATTAAATTCTGTCCTAACAAGGCTGCTAACAAGAAAAAAGCCACTAATTAAGTTAATAAAATGTAAAAAAAAAATGCAAAAAAGATAGTTAAAGAGCAAGAAAGCTCTTGATTTTCAAGTCTTCTGTCAGACCTAAAAAAAGTCAAGAGAATGAGGAATGAGGTGAGCATGAAAGGCAACTTTAGCAAGTATTAACTTTGCAATGGATTCTAAACATAGTTTGTATGAGAGGTTAGTAATGAAGAGTAGTCCTAGAAGATGAAAATTAAAGAACTTGAGTATTGCCATTTATCAACATAGGAATATCAACAATATTGTGAAAAGGGATCAGATTCAAGTTTGGCTGCTTGTACTAAGCCATCAAAAAGTGATGACTTTTTTTGTCAAATTTAGAGTATATAGTTGTGTCACCAGCAAATACCAGTCATCAGCAAATAGAGCCATTTTAGATTTAGAGCCGAGGTAAGATCAGAAAGAACACTAATTAGATAAGGAACACACAGGATCAAGGCTAGAACCTTGCTATTAAATGTTCTAATATACTAATGGTACAATAGTTTCTACTAAAAAAGAAACTATTTTATTACTAAAAATGTCAAGATTTTTAAATGAAATTTAAAATCTGACTAAACTTTGGTAGGAATTATTTTTTTCACTGAAAAAAAATTATTCTAAATTAATTAAAATTATTCTAAATTAATTTAACCAGATTTTGAGTTTTTTTTTTTTTTTTCTGCCTAAAATGAGTTTTAAATGATGGTAATCAGTTTATTTTAAATGATGGTAATTATTTGATAATTATTACTTAAAAACTTTGGCATATAAAATTCGCCGAATGGCCACACACGAGCAGTGAACGCCTGAGGAAAGAAATGAAGTACATTAGAATAAAGGATAATTATTTATTAGACAAAGCATATTTTGACAGTTGTCAAGACAAAGATAAAGATTAATAGAGGAATATTTAAAAATAAATAAGACAAGCTATACAACCAAAACAGTACTCAGCCATAATAACAATAAAAAAAATTAAAAAAAATAAAAACAAATAATAATAAAATATATATATATATATATATATATATATATATATATATATATATATATATATATATATATATATATATATATATATATATATATATATATATATATAAAATAAAAAAAATTGTTTTATAAATACCAATATGAACTAAAATATACAAGAAATACATAACCAGTCAAAAATTTGTAAAACAAAAAACCATTCAACAAATTAAAAATATGCTAACAACAATGAAAGGACTAATAATGGAAAAAAAAAACATTAATGCTAATGTGTAAACATAATTAGTGTAGTGATAAGTAATAAACATCTCCTCAGAGTCGCGTCTATTATTACTGGCATTTCGATGAGGATGATGGTAATTATTTAAATTTTATATAATCTAATCTTTCAAAAACAAAGTAATTATTTGATAATTATTGTTTTAAATGACGGTAATTATTTTTAAATGATGGAATTAGCCACCGAAATTTAGTTCTAGTTGAAAAATATCGAAAAAATCCAAATTATGCAAGCGTAGCAAAATAATTTTTATAATCTATGAGTTATGATTTCAACATGAATTAACATAACAACTTCAACATAATTAGTTTCTGGTATGCTTAATCTACTGATATGTTTATCTAACTCATATTTTTATGTTCATTTAACTGATATGTTTATCTAACTTATGTTTATATATTTTTCTAACTGGTATGTTTATGTGGGTTTTATCAAAAATCCTAATTCAACGTGCTGAGATTTTTCAAAGTTTTTACCAAATTAGCTTGAATAATAAACACAACCTATTGGGTTTAATCAAAGTACACAAATAGATATTATAAATGCAATTTTATTTAGTGAAATAATATAATAAGATACAAATAAATGAATAGCATTTATGTTTCAAGTTATGTTTTATTTATAAGTATAAGAAATAATAATGAACTAAAAGATGAAATTAATCATTTTACGTTCACCGTGTTTAATAACTTAAAAAAGTGATTTTTTTACTAAATTCAAGGTGAGATTTCAAAAAAATAAAAAATTTATTGTTAAAGGTATGCGAAATCTGTTGGTGCCAAGCATTATCATACTTCAGCAAAACTGAATCGCGGAATCGAAGAAATGTTTCTTGATCTAACGAAAAGTATATTTATGTTGATATTTATTTTTCTGTTAGTTATTGCTGCATTTATATTAACTAAAATAAGCTTATACTTTCAAATTATTATATTGATTTTTGTTTCTACTTTATATAAAATGGAAAATATTTGTGTAAATTATTTTGTGCTTAGTTTATTAAAAGATTTTATTTTTGAACTCGGTTTTGATTTTCAGGTATGGTTGAGAAGCAAACTCTCGAGGAGGCTGAAATTGAATCCAATCCAAATTCTGCTAAAGCCAAAGAGCTATCTCTTCGTAAAAAAAACGTTGTAATAATTGAGGAAGAACCTCAAAAAAAATCAGGATGTTGCTCATCGAAGTGAAAAACTATTATGTCGCTTAGATAAATGAAATTTTACTTAATGGTCAAAAAGCTAATTGACTAATTCAAATGCACCTGAAAACTAATAAGTGAAAAGCGGGATTACTCTTGAAGTTGTGTTTAGTTTTATGTTAAATGTAGTCTTTGTAGCTGCATCAAAACAATTTAAAACGCGAATCCGAAAACTGACCCAAACTCTCTTTTTCTTTGTTTGAATCGTTGCTTGAATATATTGAAATTTTTGCAAAGTTGTTGAAAAAGCTCTTAAATGTCAGTTAAAAATTTTTTGTTATTGTTTTTGTTAATTTTTTAAAATAAATTCTGTAAATTAATTTTAACGCTAATGAAAATATCATAATTGAATTTGTACATTAAAAGCATTTATCTAACAGTATTACTCCCATCAGCAAAACATAAACATCAATGCTGAAGTATTCATGAGCAGAAATTTTATTTAAACATAGGAATCAGTTTTACGATACTATAACCAATAAAATGATTCAAAATGATTTGATGCATTATTCTATTGTTGTTGTTGTCAGTGGCGTAGGAAGGTTTTTGAATGTTTGAAATAACCAACTTATAAACAACAAGAATATTCCAAACTTTTTTACGTTTATATGTATGACGGAAAGATTATTTAAAAAAAAAATCAAGGAAACCTATAATCTAAGTTCCCCCCTCCTCCCTGCCCCAAACGTGAGAGCAACAAGTTGATGAAATATTTTTTGAACTATTTTCAACTAGATTTATATTCATCGAGAAGTTTTAAATTTCATAGTAAAATATTTAAGTATTCAAAAATTATGATCATATAAAGTTTAACCCCCTCAATTTGAGGGGGTTACAGGGGGGCTAAGAATTAAGGGTTTCTTGTTCCTATTCTTCTATCACAGTAATTTTTTTTTAATGAATCTTTTCGTCATACATATAAACGTAAAAAAATTTGGAATATTCTTGTTGGTTATTTCAAACATTTAAAAATCTTCCTACGCCACTGGTTGTTGTAGTTTTGTTGTATTTATACTTTAGAATTCACATTTTAATAATACAGTAATGGAATTCACATTATAAAATACAAGAATAAGTTCTTATATAACACATTTAAAAGATTCTCTGTTAAATGTGGTTTGTTTAAAAGTTTGTAGTAGCTTCTCATTTGTAAACAGTAACCTCGCGAGCTTGTTGTGTCATCTCGACTACTACAGGCTAGCTATGTAACTGGAGAGGTAAATACAGTAGAAAAATTAATAATTGCAAAGATTGCTGTTGTTTTTCAAATCGTTTTTTATCCGTATCTAAATTGATTTTGAGTTTTTTGAGTAAAACTCGCTGTTATCATCAAAGCCGCCTTTTTTGTCCTTCAATAAATTATCATGATGCTATTGCAATTACATTTTTTGGATTTATATATATTTTTTGTCATATAAGTTTATTCAAGTTGTAAAACATAATATAAATACAAATAGCAGGGGTAAGAAAAATTCATATTTTGTCTCATCACCAAGTCTATACCGTAAATATAAAATAACAAAAATTAAAAAACGGTTTTTGTATTGGTTAAAAGAAAATTAAATACAAAAGAAAAAAAAGTATTTAGTATAATAAAAACTCTATTATTAAAAAGCATGCAGGCAAATGCGCATAATCCTAAAGCTTTCCTTTGTACACCAGCATATACCTTGAAATATCTGGATACATCTTATAAACCATAAATTTTTTATAAAAGAATAGTATAATAGTATAGTAGCAATTGCTTTAAGTTCATAGTTGATATTTTATTAGAAAATTTTAGCACTTGGCAGTAGAAATTGAAAATTCAGTCGCAGCAAAATAACTTTTAGGTTAAATATAACTGTTATATATATATAAATATATATATATATATATATATATATATATATATATTAAAAAAATTCGCTTCCAATAAGGCTGCAAGCAACCACTAATTAGTGTTGGAAGTTACTGGAAAAGAAAAGATGAAGATTGTAGAGCAAGATAACGAATGACAAACAACAGTACAAGGCCAGATTTGAGATTTTTTTTTTTTTTTTTTTTATTTATTTCGTCAGTAAAAAAAAAAGAATACAATGTCGTGTAAAATAAATAAGATCAACATGACCGGTGTCACGTTAAATAAGTAGATCGTTAAATTAGTAGACAAAATGATATTCTGCGCATGCGTTAGTTTACGGATACTTATTTAACGTAGTAAGTCACGTTAAATAAGTAGATCGTTAAATAAGTAGACAAATTGAACAATCAAGGCATTATATGTTAACCCAGACGAATAAATTAAAAAAAAAACATACGTTAACCGAACTTTAGTTCGGATAACGTATTAAAAGCATTTACTTTTTCACGGGAAATATTGTTTTACAGCATTTTTATAGTGATAATTTACACTTAAAAATATTTAACTCACGATGTATATTCTATTCGAAATTTTATCTTTGTTGAATAGTATAACAAGAAACATATTTTTTAGCAAAAGTTTTATTTTTCCTAGGTCACTCACTGGATAAGTGTACTAAAGCAGACATACTTTAATGATATCAACAATTTTCTAGTAGCTGATAAGAAATGAAATAGTTATTTCATCACACGTGCAAATTTATTGCACTCTTTGGTTATTGAACAACTTGCGCATTTTAGTAAAATTAAGCAAACTATCAGAGTGCAACCCGTAATACGGGTTATGGTCGGTTTGTTACAGAATAAATTGTGAATTTATAGCTAGTGTGCCAACTTTGTGTTCAATTTATCTGACATTTTACACGACCCTCGAGCTGTTTTCCACATTTTATTTTAAAGTTGAGAAACCTTAACTTCAGAAATAATTGATCTATACCTTTTTAGAGAAACGCCTTTAAATTGAGGCTATAAAATAATTTATCAATTAATATCTATCATTATTTGAATAATTTACAACTGACTTAGGTCATGTTAGTTTGAGGCAGAACCATATTCCTCGACATTCCCAAAGTTCAACACAATAAGTTTTTAGTTACTGACACAAATTAATTAAATTATTAAAAAAATTAAACTCTTCATCATGGTTTAAATTGACGAAAATATAAAGTAACTTCTTGTAATATTTTTTATAATAACATGAACTTTAATAAAGATTATGTGTTAACTTCTGTAATGCAAGAGCTATTAATTTTATTAGTTTATTATAAATAACTAAGCAATTAATGAAAAAAACGTTTTAAACAAAAAATTTTAATTTACAATCAAACATGCTATCACAAATAAGGAAAAATATGTAAACTTTGATCTTTCATATTGCATCAATGCGTTATATGACAAACCTAAAATAAAAATTGTAACAGGTAATTAGATATAAAAGAAAAGAAAAAAAAAACTAGAAAACAATTTACCTGCTTTTGGTAACCTGTTGCGATACTGTAGTTGCTGTCGTGATGCAGCAGTTCTTGTCAGTGTTGTTTAATGTTGTTATTTCATGTTGGCTTTTACTAAACTTTAGTTAACTTAAAAAGACACCACAATGGATTTAAAATATTATTACTTAAAAAACAAAATATAAAATGCTTCAAGGATCCAAACTATAAACATTAAAGATAAAAAACGAAATTGAGATAAAAATAAATTGTATTTAAATAGCTAAATATTGTCTTGATTTTTAGTAAATTTTAGAAGCAGTCAGTTCAATAAATGAAAGTCCTAATGCATAACTTTTAACAATAAAATGCAGCATCACTACATTAGAATAGCACAATAATAATAAAATACCAGGACCTAAATTTAGTTTACTATTTCTTACTGTGTGAATGTTTTAAATTAAAACGACATTGAAGAAAAGACACACTTCATACTAAACTGAAACTTTTTTTTGAAAATAAGAACAAACTTGGGCATTTTCGGAAAAAAATTTTTGCACATGGAATAACAATCCTATATAGTATAGAAATATAGTATAACATAAATAGTATACTTAAATCGTAATGAAAAAAAAAAAAAATGAAAAAATACCTGCTTTTGTGCCACAAAAGTACTTAACAACTGCATTGATCAATATATGTCAAAAAAAGAAATCTAAGTGTGTGCCAGAAGGATTTGAATCTTTGAATCATTCAAATTGTTTTAACATTCATTAACATGAATGTTAAAAATGTTAAAATAGTCATGGCATCTACATGTGAGAACTAAGTCTAAACTTTCACAATATTCTATAACAAATTGATTAAATATCTAATTAAAATTAAAAATAACATAATTGTAATTTTTAGTATTACTCTTGTCATAGTAGTAGTAGTAGTAGTAGTAGTTAGAGTTAACTGCTACTACAACAAATGCATGTAAATAAAGAACTGACTTTAATAACTGCAGCTATTAACTATGTCTTATATCAACAACCCTAGTTGATAAAATAAATAACTGATAACAATAAGAAATAAACAACTACAAAGTTAAAAAATAGCAAATCGTCATGCTAATAACAAAATAAAAAACCAAGCAATAGTTGACCTAAATTAGCCAATTATACAACTTTGAACATCTATAAGACATAAAAAAAAAAAAAAGAAAATAATGAACTTAACTAAAACATAAAGTACATAAACAAACCGACAATAAAAAACAATGAAAACTTTTTTATGCATATAGGTTGAATTTAAATATTCATAAAAGTCATAAAAGCAAAAAGACACCAGAAATAACAAGATACATTCCCCTTAATGATGTAAGAGGAATTATAAATCCATATTCAGAAAAACTTGAATGACAATCAATTATTATTTTTTTGTCTGCACTTACAAAAATGATTGCAATCAATAGAAAAGGCACACCTTTTATGACCATCTAAAACAGTAACAAATGGAAACATCTCTAATTTACCATTCTCAATACATTTGAGGTAATGTTTCCTCATATCATTATGTTTCCATATGATTAAACTTGGGTCGATACCATTACACAAAGCTGTTGCATTTGCTATCGCAAAAAGCCCACAATCATTTCCATTTTGTTGCATTTGACAATCCATTACTTCAACAATTAAAGAACTGCTTGTATGACAATTCAAGGAGGAACGTGCAACTGTATGCACTAACAATGGTACATCACATTCATTTGAACTATTAAAGAGTGAATCATAGAACTGAACACACTTTGAATCTGAAAGATCATCAGAAGATACATTACTTAAAAGCACCCAATGTGAATTTCTAATATTAATTATTTGTATAAAACTGCAACTTTCTGAATAACCACCTGAATTAAAACAACTTAAAATACATGAACTTTGAAATCCAGATATTTTAGGAAACTGGTATGAAAGCAAACTTTGTGCTATATCAATCAAAGTGTCGTCGAGCCAGCCAGATGGGTTTTTTAAAATATCTAAGGCCTTGTTTTTACACTGTGTTGACAATTCAGAATAAAAATTACTGGCAACAGGAATTGCACAAGAAACTTTAGAAAAATTTAAACTTCTACAGCTACTATTAGATTTAACACTTTTTACAACACTATCAACTGGCTTCACTTCCTCAACTGCTAAAATTTTGTTACTATAATCATAGTTACTATTACTGCAGTTGTAAAAATCACTAGGAGAAGTTGGAAAATCTCTCACTTGACTATCTTTCATTTTCTTTCTTTCTAAGTCATACATTAGTGTGGATGCAATGTTTAATGCCATGAAAGAAGAGCTTGCACATTCACACGACTCTTCATTTAAATGTATTTTGTCAGTAATTTGCAAACAATAATTATGTTCTTTTAAGATATTTGAAGAGATAAAATTTAGATTTTTTTCCAAATAAGGCTTCATATTGGGCATAGCTACAGCTGATTTCCAAACTTTACCATTAAGGGACACAACAGCTCCAGTTGGCTTAAAATCAGTAATTATGGCAGGTCCAACCCAATCATGCTCCATACGGCAACCTTTACGACCAATCTTTTTGTAATTTTTTACCAAAACTTTGTCACCTACTTTAAAATTGAACGATTTGAAACCTTTTGAATGTTTTTTATCATGGTTCTTCTGCATTTTTTTTTGTGCAATACAAATATTATCATTCACTATGGCATGAACTGCAATACGGGAATCCATTATTTCTTGAATCTGCGATTCAGTTGCATTACTTTCTGCAATGTTAATATTAATATCATTAAAATTAGGATCATTATCATTAAGAGCTAAAGTTGAAAAAAGCCGGGCCTCCCTGCCAAACATTAAAGAAAATGGAGTGAACTTAGTTGAAGATTGTACGCACGTGCGAAGACCAAACAATACTGGTTCTAATAAAGTATCCCAATTATCTTGTGATTTATTAGCTACTTTTGAAAGAGCTCGCTTAATAATTTGATTGCTTCTCTCATCTTGTCCATTTGTTTGCGGATGATAAGCAGATGTTATTAAATGCTTTATATTAAATATAGAAAATAAAAATTCATTTAAATCATTTACAAACTCTCTACCTTGGTCTGATAGAACTTTTTTTGGAGGGCCAAATCGATAAAACAAAGTAGTTAAACTCTTAGAAACAAAAAAAGCAGACTTTTCTGGTATTGAAAAAGCTTCAACATACTTACTCCAAAGGTCAGTAACTGTTAAAATGTATTTATTACCTTGCGTTGTAAGCGGAAGGGGACCAATAAGGTCTATACCTAAAAATTCCCACAATCTGTTGACCTTAATGGGTTTCAATTCTGGAGCACAAGTTTTGATCTTCTCCATGCGCTGACAATTGTCGCACTCTTTTATCCATTTTGTTATATCGCTAACCATACCTAGATAACATTATGCAAACAATATGATAAGTATATTATTCTGTAAAAAATTATTATTACTATTACATTGATATAGAAAATGAACCATGATAAAACTCATTTATGCAAAGAAGAAAATTATTGTATAAGAAAATTTGATAAAAAATATACTCAATTGAAATGGGGTGTAATCGAACTCATTACCTAACCAATAAAAAGCACTTTTTAGCTTAACTCTAGTGTTATTAAGCCTCACATGAGCTCCATGATTAGAGTCATGGACATCTCTAAAAGCAAGTTTTTTTTCTTCATCTGTTGAAAGAACTTGGAGCTTTTTAGTAGCGGTTACATAGTACAGTTTTCCATCTAAAATAAAAAAATAAAAAAAAGTTTTCACTTCTTAAATCAAAAATTACATGGTATGGTTTAAAAGTGTTTAAAAAAGACTTTATGTATGTTAAACAAGTTATATTGTACAGATAACACACACAAATATAGCAATTCCACAGTGCAACAAAAATCTTTTTGATGTTTGACAAAAAACACGTAATTTTCATGAACTTTAATTTCTTGTATCTTATCTATAATAAAGTAAATACCTTGAGTATATATTTTTTTTTTTTAGTTATAAAGCTATAAAGTTATATACGTAAATAAATAAAAAAATATAAATTAGTAGAAAATCACTGAACAATCTTTTTTCATTTTACACAGTGTTTCATCAATTTAGACTCATCAGAAATGATGCATTTCTGATGAGTCTAAAATTTATTTTTTTAAAATAACTTAATGTGTACTTGAAGACTAGTTATCACAAAATTTCATCTGCAATATTTACATTTGTATACAAAAGGTGTATGCAAAGGTTAATTTTGTATGTGTTTGATGTTTAGTCATTGCAGAATTATAATTATAATATACTGCAATATTTACAATTTATATGCAAATGTTTACATTTGTTTACAATGTTTAAATTTACCTGAGATATTATTCTAAACCTTCAAACAAACTTGATGTATAAATACAAAATTATTCTTAATATTATTACATACCAATAAACTGAAAACTTTTAGCATACTTTAGAAATGATTTCCGCTGTTTTAAATTAAGACATTTCTTAATTGTTCCATCATAAAGATATTTTTTAACATCTTCAACAGAGTAATCGCGATCAGCCATTTTTTATGTTTATAAGCTATGCTACTTATTTAACGTTGGGTTTTAGGATCCTTGTTTTAAACTTTTCAGCGTTTTTATGCATGCGCAGAACTGTTTGTCTACTTATTTAACGATCTACTTATTTAACGTGACACCGGGGTTAAAAGAAGACAATACTTGCCTTATCACTACACCCCGACGTGCTTTCATAAGCAAGCGTGTACAACCATTAAAAGTTAAATATACAATTACTTTGTGCCATTTAAAAAAATTATATACAATTATTTACAAGTATGTTAAGACTAGTTACTAATCTATAATCAAAAGAAAATAGTAAAAAGAAATTTAAAAAAATAAAAATAAAATCAAAACTATAGATAAGCTAATAGGATAGTTTATAGAGTTAATAAGATAATTGTTAAAAATAAAGAAAAAATAAAAATAAAAAATTTTTAAAAAGAATTTAATTCATTAACATCGTTAATAAGTTTTTGTTTCAATTTTTTTTTGAATAGGTAAAGAGAAGAACAATTTTTCAGCTCGTCACTTAATAAAGCGTTCCATAATTTGGGACCTCTTATAGCAATAGAAAATTTGGTAGCTAAATAATGCATTTTAGGTTGCTCATAATTGTACTTAGAAAATCTTGTAGGGTACATGTGATTAGTTTTATTGAAAAGAGTACTAAATATTATAGGTGATATTTTATTATGAAGTTTGTACATAAAAATAAGAACTTGATAAAGGTTTAACTGAAAAACATTGAGTATGTGAAGATTATTAAATAGTTCTTTAGTATGTGTGAATCGACCTGCATTTGAAATAATTCTGACAGCATGTTTTTGTTTAATAAGCAGTTTTTTAATTTTACTTATATTAGAGCTGCACCAGGCAATGTTTGCATAGTTTGTATAACAATGTATGAGGGAGAAATATAAAATTTTTAGACAGTTTTGGTTTAAAAACTGCTTGGCTTTGAATAGTATACCAATATTTTTTGAAACTTTATTTTCTATTGTACTTATGTGTTCTCTCCATGTTAAGTTTTCATCAAGTATCACTCCTAAAAATTTTATTGATGACTCTCTAATTATTTTAGAGTTGCCAATAAAAAGATTAGGAAGTTTTATTGGAATGTTTTCTTTATCGTTAACTCTATAAAAAAAAGTATACTTAGTTTTATTTAAATTTAAGGACAATTTGTTCGCCTTGAACCATTCCGCTAGATTTAAAAGTTCTTTGTTTACTATTTTAAATAAAAGTTTAATATCTCCATTAGAGTAAAATAAATTCGTGTCATCTGCAAATAAAACAGAGTTTAAAATGTTTGAAAACTTATGAAAATCGTTTACATAAATAAGAAATAAAAGAGGACCCAGAATTGAACCTTGGGGAACACCGCAATTTATTGTCATATAGGAAGATTTTCCTTCTTCGTATAATATGTACTGTTTTCTATTGTTTAGATAACTTATGAACCAATCTAAATATGTGCTTTTAATACCATAACTTTTGAGTTTTTTTATAAGAATATTATGGTAAATAAAACTCCAAGAGTAAACTTTTTCTTGTCAAATGCTTTAAATATATCATGAACAATATTAATAATGGCATGGTCAGTTGAATTACCTGGCTGAAATCCAAATTGTTTATTATATAAAATACTATTTGTATTTAAAAAATTCAAAATCCGATTATACATAATTCGCTCTAAGATTTTTGAGAAGCAAGGGAGAATTGAAATTGGTCTGTAATTTTCACAATTAGAAATATCTCCTGATTTAAAAATAGGTATAACCCTTGCAATTTTAAGTTTCTCAGGATAGACACCTTGTTTTAAAGAGAGATTAAAAATATGTAAGAGAGGGATTGTCAAGTATTTTATTGATTTTTTTATTACATTACTACTAATATTATCAACTCCTACACTTTTGTTTTGTTTTAAAAGATTTACTGCATCTATAAGTTCATTTTCAGTAATTTCATAAATATCCATTTTAGAGGTCTTATTAGGAGTAAGATATGTCTCAAAGTTTACTTCAGTGGTTTCTATTTTTGACACTAGAGTGGAACCTACACTTACAAAATATTGATTAAGTGTTTCGGCAATTAAAGATTTATTTGTAATAACTTTATTGTCAATTGTTAGATTTATTGGAGGAATATTTCTGTCAGTTTGTTTCGTACCAATTACTTCCTTAATAATGCTCCAAGTATTGTACCGATCATATTTATGTTTAATTAATTGCTCGGTATAGTACAACTTCTTGGACTTTTTAATAACCATCTCAAAAATACGTTTATAATTTTTGTAATTGGTTTCATTGTTGAAAATTTTTTTTTTGAGAAATTTATTATATAGTCGTTGCTTTTTTTTTGACGACTTAATAATTCCCGGCGTTATCCATGGATTTGATAATGTCTTCTTTTTCACACATTTTGTAATTAATGGAAACGCTGTATTATAAAGTTGTTGTAATTTATCTAGAAACTTATTGTATGCCTTATTTGTGTGTACAATATCAAGGAGGTTATCCCAGTTTAAATCTGCTAGAAGACTATTAAAATTTTCAATGGATTTTTCATCTATTTGTCGTGTAGTTTTTTCAATTTTTTTTGCATAGATATTATCGCATTTTTGTGAGATAAGAAATATAGGGAAGTGGTCTGAAATGTCGCATTTAAATATACCCGTTTTTATTTTTGATTTAAATTCGTTGGTTACTATTTGGTCTATAACAGTTGCGCTTTCTCTAGTTATTCTTGTGGGTTTATTAATTAGTGGAATATAGCCTTTCTGATAAATGACGTTATAGAAATTATTTATTTTTATATTTGAATGACGCATGTTCATGTCCAGGTTAAAATCACCTACAAAATAAACGCTTTTATTTTTGCTCAACTTATTTTTAATTATGTTTTTAATATAATTTTCGAATTGTTTTATTGAACCGGAAGGTGGTCTGTATAAAACATGGATGATAATGTTTTTTGTGGTTTTATTTATTATTTCCACGCACAGTGATTCACAATCATTAGTGGTTGAACACAAATCTTTTCTTAGTTTGTATACTAAAGTATTGCTTATAAATACACACAAACCCCCTCCTTTCTTCCCAGATTCTCTAAATTGATGAATCACTTTAAAATTTGGCAGCTGAAAATTTGTATTTGACATAATATATTCATCAGTACACCAACTTTCGCTGAGACTAATAATTTTAAAATTGAATTTAATCTCGCATAAAAATTGTTTAAATGATTCAAAATTTTTTGAAATGCTCCTAATGTTTAAATGCAAAATTGAAAATGAATTTACATCTATTCCTTGCATTATGTTTGCAGATTTAGGGTTATAATATAAAGTATTAATATTTTGAAAAGCTTTATTATTACTATAAAAATTAATATCCGGGTCAGAAGTTTTATCTATAAGTATCCTATTTTTATTTTGTAATGAATTAAATTCTAAGTTAATTGAATAATTATTATCATTCATAAGAAGGGTGTTTTTTTTTTAAAAAAAAACTGTTAAAAAGAGTAAAAAATAGAAAAAAATAAAAATAAATAAATAAATAAAGTAATTAAGCACTCGCTTGCTTTTTCCTAAATTCTCTAACTATAAGTTTATCATATTTTATAATCAGAGCCGTGGCTAGGCACCCCCAAACCCCCCAATTGGGGGGGGCCCAGTATTTTTAGGGGCCCTTTTTAAAAGTTAAAATATCTTTTAACTTTAAAAGGGTTTAAGTGAAGTAAAAAGATTTGCATTTTAACCATTATATTAACTAAGTTATGCATGCTAAAAAGTACTAAAAAGCAAAAGTCATTTTTACGCAAAAACAATTTACACTCCGAGTTCTTTTGTTTTGTTAGAAGTTTTTTGAGAAACCACTATAGCGGTTTGTCTGATGTTATTTTAGCGGTTTGTCTGATGTTATTTAGCGGTTTGTTTGATGTTACTAGCGCGCTAATGAGAAACCATTAAACAGCGTTTCGTGGGGAAATATATTTTCAAGTATGTCGCTTATTTTATGATTACAAGCGAATTTATTATTTTTAATTAGGTTATTTATTGATTAACTATAATTTGCTGGTAATTCAACTGTTTACCAATTCACCACGGTAAAGTTTATTTTATTACTATTATTTCTATTACTTATGTTTTATGCCTAGCAAAAAATATAATTATCTTTCATTCTTAGTTTTTTACAATATTTTGGAATTATTGGAATGAAAAAAGTGAAAAGTGGTGCCACTAAAAGAAGAGAAAAAGCTGCAGCCATGGAGAAAATCATGAAATACCCCAAACTAACACATTTTTTAAAACCAGCAGTTCCGGCTGGCAGTGTTTTGATATCAACAAATAATTTTGATTGTGATTATTTGGGTACTAGACTAGAGTCAGATGGGTTAATCTATGACTCAAATGCAAAGTCAAATGTAAGTCATGGTTTAATCTGTGAATCAAATGCCACAACAAATCCACTAATATTTTTCAGTGATGATCCTTCTGATTGGCCTGATAATGTTTCTGACGCTCAGAAGTGTGATGTTGTTAAACGAGGTTTAAAAAAGATTGAAATCGACTTTCCAAAAAATTCAGAAAGAAGACGATTTTCCATGAGTTATTATAACCGCAAAATGAAAAATGGAGAAATCTTTGAAAGATCATGGCTTATATATTCTTTAAATAGTGATAAAGTGTTTTGTTTCTGTTGCAAACTTTTTGGGATAACTTCTTCACCCTTTCGAAAAGGAATAAACACGTGGGAAGGCTTATCAAAAAAACTTAAAGAACACGAAACATGCAGTGCACATTTAAAATGCTTTGAACATTGGATGACATTACGAAAAGGTAACTGATATTTCATTTAACTTGTTTTGTTACTTTTTTTATTGCTAAAATATTAATTTTTTTTCAATTTTGACAATGCAGGCATAGCAAATCAAGCTACCATAGACAAGCAACAACAAAAGTTGCTTCATAAAGAGCGGGTATTTTGGAGATCTGTGTTGGAAAGGATACTGGACATTACGTTATTTCTTTCATCAAGAAATCTTGCATTCCGTGGATCAGACACGGCAATTGGTTCAAAGAGCAATGGAAATTTTCTTGGGGTGTTTGAATTACTGGCTAAGTACGATGCCGTCTTTAAGGAGCTTCTGTTAAGAATTCAGGACAACAAAACAAACGCTCACTATTTGAGCAATGACACACAGAACGAGTTGATTAGATGTTTAGCGCAGGAGATTGAATCAGAAAACCTTTCTATGGTAAAAAAAGCAAAATACTATTCGGTTATTTTAGATTGCACGCCAGACGTTTCGCACAAAGAACAAATGAGCATAATTTTAAGATCAGTGACATGTACTTCTAGAGTTGGTATTAACATTTCCGAAAATTTCTTTGGATATCTCACAGTAAATGATACCACTGGAAAAGGGCTTTTGGATGCCTTTTTAAATCAGGCAAAAAAATGGGATCTAAATATTCTTGATTGTCGAGGCCAATCTTATGATAATGGTGCTAACATGAAAGGAAAACTTAAAGGTGTTCAAGCCAGGCTTCTAGAAATGAACCCAAAGGCTATATATGTTCCATGTGCAAATCATTCACTGAATCTTGTTATTGTTGATGGTGCACTGTCATCTATCAGTGCAATATCTTTTTTTGGAGTTCTTACAAGATTGTATACCCTCTTTTCATCGTCTCCTCCTCGATGGGAAATTTTAAAATCGTGTGTGGAAATTTCTGTCAAACCACAATCAGATACAAGATGGGAAAGTAAAATAAACTGTGTTAAACCACTTCGCTATTATCTGAAAGAAATTTTAGAGGCACTCGACAGATTGGAAAAACATGCCTTTGAAAAGAAAGATGGGGCAACAGCCACAGAAGTACGATCTCTGATTGAATATATTAGGACATGGCCTTTCTTATTATCAATCATTATTTGGTATGACGTTTTATTTCAAATCAACAAATCAAGTAAGCTTCTTCAGTCTTCTACAACCTCTCTTGACATATTGGCTAGTGAAATAAAAGCAACAAATACATTTCTTCATGAGTATCGTGAGACTGGATTTACTGACGCACATATTAAAGCACAAGAAATTGCAGAGGAATTGGGCATTGAAAAGATTTTTCCAACAGTGCGCTTACGAAAAAAAAAAAAAATGTATTCATACGAGTGTGCTGATGAAACTCGGCAACCTGAGCATCAGTATAGAGCAGATTTCTTTTTGCCACTCATTGACATGTCAATTGCATCAGTAAAGGAGCGTTTTGAACAGGTCAGTATCTTCACAAATCTTTTTGACTTTCTTTACCGGTCTGAGAGTCTTATCAAAGCCTGTAATGAAAATTCTCTTACTGTATTTTGCACAAATTTGCAAACGAAGCTCGGGGATATAGATTCTGAGGATTTGGAAATGGAGTTGAAACGATTTGTCATAGTTGTACAAGAGGACAAAAATACAAACCTGAAATCTGCATATGACTTCCTTAACTACGTCTACAAAGAAGAGCTGCAGGAAACTTATCCTAATCTAGTTATTGCGTTACGCATCATTCTTACTTCTCCAGTAACTGTTGCAAGTGCAGAACGTAGCTTTAGCAAGTTAAAATTAATTAAAACATTTCATAGGTCAGTATAAATACTCTTACTTCCTTATACCTAAACACATATAACTATATTTCTTTGTATCTTTATGTAGGTCAACAATGGTCGATGAACGTTTGTCTTCCCTAGCAATGCTGTCAATCGAGAACGAGGTAGCAAGGAAATTAAGTTATGAAGGCTTAATAAATAAGTTTGCAAGTATGAAAACACGACGCAAACCTTTTTTTTGACCTGTGAATGCCTAATACATTCACAGTAGTCAAAGAAACTTTTTGTTTTAAACTCTTAATAAATATAACAATTATAAAATATACTTAATTAAATTAAAGGGTTAATTTTATTGTTTTTTTTCTCGTGAACGACTACTTAAAAATATGTTCGGTGCATTATAAAAGATACGCCTTGCGCTTTTTGAAAAAAAAAAAAATGTCAATTTAAACGCATTTAAAAAAACTTTGGGGCCCTAATGGAATGTTTGGGGGGGGGCCCTAAAGTCACTAGCCACGGCACTGTTTATAATAGAATATTTACCATTTTTTCTATGCATCTTCATTTATTCTGAGAGTTTTTTTCTTATGATTGTTGTTTCAAAAGAGAAGTCTTCGTTAATGTATATTCCTGTTCCTTTAAGCCGATTTGATGAATTTAAAACTTTTATTTTGACTTTGTAATGTAGTATTTTAACTACAATTGTTCGAGTTTTACTTTCTTCTTTTTTTCCAATTCTATGAGCCCTCTCGATATCAATGTTTTTAATGTTTAACACGTTTTCAAATAGGGTTTGTAACTTTTTTTCGGTTTCATCCCAGGTTTCTTGATCGTTTTCAGGAAGCCCGTCGATGCGAAGATTATTTCTTCTGAGTCTATCTTCTAGCTGTCGTAATTTATTTTTTTCCTCTTCACCTACACTGTTTTTGTTTTTAATTTTCTTTTCTAAATCACATACTTTTTTATCTTGGATATCCTGAGTAACTGTTAGACTTTCTTCGATATATTTATTTGTCTTTTCGAGTATTCTTACTCTTTCGGTAATTTCTTTAAGTTTAGTGTTAATCTTTTCGTTTTCTTTTTTTAATGAGTCGCAAATTTGTTTTGATTTATGTATTTCATCAAGTAACTCATTGATTTTATCATTAGTTATTTTTAAATTACCACTAATAAGCTTCAAAATATCTTTCTGCTGCTTTGAAAACATTTCTTAAAAAATATCGCGAACAACATTTGTTGATATTTGCGTTTCATCTATTTTCCCCGTTTCGTTAGATTTCTTTCGATCCATGATATTTTTTTTCTCCGTTGAATAAATTCAATAAAAAATAAATTTAAAAAGAAAAAAAATATACATATGATGATAAATTTCTTCTTATATAACACGTCTGCTTGCCGTAAAAACTTTGTTGTACTTTATAGAGATATAGAATAGAATCCAGAGTAAGAAAGTGTCGAGCTCGATAAAGAGAAGCAACTTTAGCAGATGCAACGGATTTGATATAAGGTTTCCAAGAAAGATCAGAAGTAACAGTTAATCCTAGAAGATGAAGGGTAGGAGACTCATCGAGTACATTACCGTTCATAAACATAGGAAGGTCTAAATTATTGCGATAACGATTGGCTGAAAAAAATTGAGTTTTATCTGAATTAAAGTTCACCAGCCGCTGTGAGCCCCATGCTGTAGCAGAAGTGAGATCCTTTTCAAGCTCAGATGCCCCCTGCAAGCAATCAGAGGGAGTTGGCTTCTTATCGTGACAAGAATAAATGGTAGTATCATCAGCGAACAGTGCCACCTTAGATGTGAGAATATCTGGAAGATCGTTAATGTAAATTAAAAAGAGTATAGGGTTAAGGATTGAACCTTGAGGAACCCCTGAGGTTACAAAATAAGAAGAAGAGTGCTATCCATCAAGGACAACTTTTATACTACGATTGGAAAGGAAGGATTCAATAATCTTAAAGATGTTTCCAGATACACCGTAAGAAGAAAGCTTATATAGCATATATATATATATATATGCTATATATATATATATATATATATATATATATATATATATATATATATATATATATATATATATATATATATATATATATATATGTATATATATATATATATATATATATATATACATATATATATATATACACAATATATATATATATATATATATATATATATGTATGCATATATATATATATATATATATATATATATATATATATATACAAAGCATATATATATATATATATATATATATATATATATATATATATATATATATATATATATATATATATATATATATATATTTACCGTTACGTATAATTACATAAATACGTATAGTCCTTACTTTTATTAATTAATTACAACTTATAGGACTTACATAAAACACATAAATAAAAAATTTACATGACCGGGACTAAGAAGATTTATCACTAAGCCTCGTACATAAAATAAGATAAGAAAATAAATAATAATTATTTAATATAGAAATAATATAACAATTATAAAGAGTATTATATATATAACTATATAATATAACTATAATAATAATATTTACTATTATACACACACACACATACACACACATGTATATATTACGTCAAAGTTTAAGTTGAAAAATTAGTACGGATCTATAGAGACATTGTAGAGTTTTTTTATCTATATTCAGTAAATAAATGATATTTATATTATTTATTATGTATTTATAGTAAAAGACACATTAATCATTAAATTTCGTTTTAAAGTTTGCTTCAAAATTTATTCAATCAGGATACACATTTATGTGTTCTTGTACGCAATGTAATAAAAATTGTTATTGCTCCTCTTCAACAGTGATTAAACTATGAACGTCTTACATTAATTTAACCGCTCTTTCTGCCGTATTATTAAATGCTCTAAGTGTCACTGACTTTCTTTTAGCTTGTTGGAACAAATCATCATTTGACCATAGCTCTTCTTTATAAAACTGTCCAATTTTGAGTAGATTAAATAGGAACTTGCTTTTGACAAAGACGGAGTCTTCGATGTTTTTCTCTGAAGTTAAAACAGAAAGAACTGTTATCAATCATATTGTAAACTATTAAAAAAAATCGAAGCATAATTTACTTATAAGACATACCAAAAAGTGGGACATAAAGTTCTTCATTGGATGCAATATAACGTTAATGTAAGTTGATGAGTTTTCTTTAGCTAAGTTAGCAACTACTTTTATTTTAGTTTCTTGATTGACATCATCGTCAAATAAAGACAAAAGAGACACTTCATCAGTCAAATACCATAAATGCTGTCAAAATAGCTGTAAAGCTACTTTGGAAATGCTTTTGTCTATTGTTTTGTAAGTTTTCACTTTCACTTTCAGCTTTCAGCTTTCACTTCAAAAAGTTTAAGTACTGATAAGGTGCTTTTACTGTTAAAATGCATTAGAGCCAGAGTTTGACGTAGTATGTCACAATAAACAGACAGACATCCAACAGAGCTACCTTATCCTTGTTTGAAATTCTGATTTGGAAGCTTAGTAATAATATTTTTAATAAATAAATGGCTCTCGCCATCCACCGAGCTCGGCGTATAGCACCTAGACGCTAAATCTTACATTTCTTTTCTGTATCTCCGCCAGGAATGTTATTGAGAACTTTATTACTTCACAATAGTCATCTCTAGCTATTTCTTTAGCCAATTTAAATTTGTAGAATTCTAGCAGTTTATCAATTTCTGAAGCATCTAAAGATAGCTTTTCTGTACAGATTTGTATTTTTTCGGCATCAACACTTCTCCAGTTCTCCGATATTTCTCGGAATCTTTTAAACAATGGAATGCCCAGGCTTTGGCTGATTTTTGCTTCAAACACTTTTTAATACTAGTTTGTAGACGTGGTGACGGGAAGCAAAAATAAGTATATTATTATCCAATTTTTGTTCGAGAAGTACATATGCATCACTAATACGGCCTGTATTTGAAGTAGTAGTATCACAGAAGAGAATCTGCACTCTTTCCTCAAGATTATAGTTGATAATGGCATTCTGAACAGCCTGCAACAATTTTATTGTTAACATCATATGAAATAATTATCGGGAGGTGTTCTTCTTTAGATTTACGTCAATCTAGAGCCGGCAATAGTTTGCTATCCCAGCGGACAGTTACGGTATCTAGGATATTGTTTTAAAAGTTAAATTTTATAACTTCAACCCACTCTCTTCATATTTCTGAATGAGTCCTATGGATTGAAAACTTATAAAAAAGTCATCCATTTTATGTCCTAGTTCTTCAATAGTAACAGTTCAGTCAATAGTAATAGTCAATAGTTCAGTTAATAATAATAGTCAATTATAAATACAGAATCTCTCACACTTAACTGACATCTATTTAACGCGACAACTAACTTCAAATTATGAAATTTTTCCGCATACAAGTTTGATCGGGCTGAGAGGAAGCAACACTTAGGCTGAGTCTATTTTCTCGAAAATCTATTATTTCAAATCAGAAGATGATGTTTTTTGTGGTGATTCATAAGATGATGTCGATAGAGTTAATGAATCATACTATTTAACACGTCGCTTTTCTTCTTCAATGTTTCTAATGCCTTTTCTTCTTTTTCTGTAAATTTTGTGTCCACTTCGGCTATGTGACCAGGCCAACCTGGTTCTTTTTAGCGCTCCAAGAAGGTCCTACCTCCATTTATTTTAATTAGCTAAAGTGCATCAGCATGAGCAATATCAAACAAGTTGTTTTTTTGTTGGAAAGAGTCTCTTGTCAGCGTTATTTAAACGCTTCTCTTTTTTTTTCTTTGCATTTTTTAGCAAATCTCTCCAAACTTGAAATAATGAAACTAGCTTCTTAAGTTATTTACACAGTTAGGTAATGATTTAATCGGTATATGCGCCTTTTCCCAATTAATTGTAAGGCTTGCACTTTCATTGACACTTAAATTTACTTTATGAATATTATATATATAAATATATATATAATATTATATATAATAAAACCCCCAGTACTTGTCCATTTGAGGGAAGTTTCGAACCGATGATTTGATGCATTACGTCTCCTATCAAAAATATAACTTTTTTATAACTTCGTAACTCCACTGACATGTTGACTACTTAAAAGTAATGCGTTTACTAATAAAATAAACAAGTAATACCAAGCAAGCTATACAAGATTTTCGTCGCGCCATAACGTGCAAAGCACAGACGTTACATCTCGGGAAGGTTTATCGTGATCTTATGTACGCAATTATTTATTTTTTAAATGTTTTTAGACTATTCAATCAAAATAAGAAGGTATGCATAAATAACTTTAGATTTTTTAGAATATCCTAATATATATATATATATATATATATATATATATATATATATATATATATATATATATATATATATATATATATATATATATATATATATATATATATATATATATATATATATATATATGTATATATATATATATATATATATATATATATATACATATATGTATATATATATACATATATATATATATATATATATATATATATATATATATATATATATATATATATATATATATATATATATATATATATATATATATATATATATATATATATATATATATATACACATATATATAATATATATTATTGAGCATTTTTCTACGATCGAGAGTTTTGTATTTTAATACAATATTAAAGCATGGTTGTTTTATCGCTGTATTATCATGCTTGCCGTTATTTGTAAGATAAATTTATGTCATTCTTTAGATTTTAAATTCCATTCCATTAAACACGAAAACCGTATAACGACACAACAGTATAGTTTACTTCCTGCAATTATTATAGTGTGAGGACGAAACTTTATCTCAGAAAAAACGACACATAAATGATTTAAATTGTGCACGTGCATTTTTTGAACTTTCGAAATCTCTAGAGTAAGATGTTTTACAAGAGAAGTACAAAATATAGCGATAAGACATTTTATTTTAAAAATAATTGAAGCATTTCAATAAAGGTTCTAATATCAGCAACTCTTCCCTATTTATCTAATGATGATAAAAATATTGATTTTATTCTTTTACCAATTTATGAGAAAAAAAAAAGTGACTGCGTATTAAATTAGGCAAGGGCGGCGCGAAGGAGGGGTGTGGGGGCAAATGTAGACGTTTTGGACATGTCAGTCGGCAAAAGCAGACAGTCAGTCAACAAATGTAGTCAGTCGGCAAATTTCAAAAAACGAGAATTTTTTTTTTGTCAGCAAAAATATTAATAGCACACCGCCACACACCCCGGTTGACACCTACTCGAGCCGGTCCTGTCATTAGGACATATAATCTCACGAGAGTGATGCTATTCAATTTTTTTTTTAATAAATTAGATTACGATAATGCTAAGACAAGCTTGAGTAAAACTACCTGTTCTATGTCTGAGATCAAACTTATTTATCAATGACATAGAAGTACAACACTTCACGATGACATTCCCAATAAACTTATTTTCTTAACCATTAATCAATTTTGATAAACGTTTCGTAAAGCGAGCAAATATTGCCAATATGATTTGCAATGTATTGACAAAAAAAGACTTGACTTTCAAAAATGACGTGGCCAAAGTTACGACAACTGCTCAAATATGGCTGGAGTTTAAATCGGAGTGCAAGCGCTAATTTTACAGAAGAATCAATCAACTCTCTATATATATTTTTTTTCTTTTTCTTTTAGGTGCCCCAAGGAGTCTATTTGGTATTATCACAGAGCACCGCGGATGAGCATTTAATTGGAAGTTCACAGCTCCTACCTTACCGTTGTTGCAAAACTTACCCAGAGGTGGTGTTTGAACCACAGATCTTTTGTTTCTGAGGCAAGTGCGTTACCACAACTGCTCTTTAACGGTTGTTTGTGGTGCCCATAACCTAAATTTAGCTCAAGTATATGCAGTTGATTAAGTACACGCTAAGATCAAGACTTTTTTTTCACTTCATTCATGCTTTTTTTTACTTCATTCATGCTCTTTACGTATTTTTCAGCTGCTGTCCGGCTAGATATAAGTTTTTTGAAAAATTAAAAGGAATCTCTCTTCGCAAGCTTTCTGGTATCTGAAACTATCTTTAGCTCGGATCTTTGTTGTTAAACCATTTGCAAAACAACCACGGAAAAATATTGCTGCTATCAATCCTACTAAAGAGGATCTTAACATTTAGTTAAATTGATTCAGCTAAAAAGCTAAATCAAGCTAAGTCCGCTATGGAGTTTTTAATAATATTCAAAACTGTTGTGCTCCTGACATATCGCGACGTTAGAATTATCTTGTTCTATCTCCACTTTCTGAAAAAATTGAGTTAATGATTGTGCTGTGTTCCTCAAAATAATGTCTTTCTACTGAATTGAAATCTAAGTCTTAAGTAAAAAAGTTGCGGAAAAAACATGTTATGAAAAAAAATTTATACGCCGACTCCTAAAGTTTTTGTTTTTTAAATCGTTTCATCTTAAAACTAAAAAATGTGGAGATAGAACAAGATAATTCTAACGTCGCGATATAGCTACAAAACTGATCATTGGTTTTAAGACTTAAAAGTATTAGTAAAAGATTTGATATTTGTTTCTTTAATTCTTTTTTTTTAAGTACTTTTCACATCATTGAGATGTGAAAAGTACTTAAAAAAAATGCATAGAACGAATTTTCAGAATATCTCTGTAAATTGCTCATTTTATTTCTGGACAACTCTTTATTATTATTATTTATTATGTTAATTCCTCGTAAAGGTCTCGAAGGCTACTATAGTCAAGGAGGCTATTTCAATTGTAGTTACAACCCTGTCCTAATTTTATAACTCCAAAACACGAACCTTGACGAACCAGGCCGCTGCGCAGAGAAGCAAATTGAGCGTGGTACTACCAATGACGTGGTGGGGATCGAATTTAAATTTAGTAAATATTGTAAAAATTTACATTTTTGATCTAAAAAATTTTCTGGGTTTACATTGAAGTTAGTTAATTTATTTATTGATTCTTCGAGGGAGAATGTCAATCAAAAACTTTTTTAAATGTGAATTAGTACTATCAAGTGTTAAGAAACAAACCTGAGTGGACCTGTAACCAGATGTCATCTCTATCTCGATGCTTAGACAATTTTTTTAAATATTAAAAAATAATCAAAGACAAATCAGATCAAACAGTCACTAAAATTTCATAGAAAGTAATTTGTCGGCATGGTAATGTATCAACATAGATCATCAAATCAATGATCGTGGTCGGGAATTTATAACTGAAGTATGCAAACAATTATTTGAGTTAAAAGCAGTATAACAGGGAGTTTAGTTTACTTATCATTCTTAGGCTAAATTACTGAGCAATAAAAAGAAAGGTGCAAAATTTTCACTTAAATGGTTCAATTTTTACACTATTATGAATATCTTCATATTAGTGTAAAATTTTTGACAAAAGACTTGCAATTAAAAAAAAAAGCATCAGGATTCTTAAATGAGAAAGCATATACAACTTAAACATTCAGCTACAATCAACATCGAATAAAGAACCTGTAAACCTTTTGAATCATGCACCAGACGAATTTATCGAAATGATTTTGTTTATTAGTGTTTTTCTCAAATTTTACTTCTTTACCGATTTTATTACTAGTTTATTTTATTCTATGAAGGTTCTGCAGTAACGTGACTTGAATTCATTTATATTTAGTTCTTTTAAATATTGAGTTTCGTACCCAAATGAATGGAAAAAAGCATTGTTATATTGACCACAGAACCATGCTATATGATCACAGAACCATGTCATATTGATCACAGAATCCATGTGGCTAATGAAACAATTAAGTAATTTAAGACAAATACTGAAATAGTATGCATCCCCCCCTCCTTTTAATAAACGCCGATTTTAACCACATGATACATAATTAACGTGTCAATAAAGTAGTAAAACAGACTTTTTATATAAAAAGAACTTTTACATTTACATAAGTTACTTATCTATATATTTTTCTGATAAAAAAGTGCTAAGAAGCCTTGTCTCGCGTTTAATCGATGTTGTAAGCTTCGCGTCAAAACGCACGAGTGGGCACTATTAATAACATTGATACTATACCGTATTATTATTGTAGATGAATACTAATAGTAGAATTAGTTTTTATGAGTTGACCTGTTGTCTTTTAAAGTCAGAAAAAAAGACTTAAGAATGTAAAGTTATTTTTTGAAAGTAATCCTTTCCTACCAACCAGAGAATAAAGTTGTGTTTGAATCTTTTGATAAGATTTCAAAATAAATAGCAAGGTTCGTTGAAAAAACACAAAAGCAATACAAAAATATTATTTATATTCATTGTTTATTAAACTACAGATTAAATAATTACAAGCTAAAAACCAGTTCTTTGCTTAGGAAATCTTATTTTTCACATTTTTAGTTTTCCTCAAAGTGTTGTTTCAAATTTATTAGTAACAAAAATGTATTGAAGAATATTTAAGCATAAAAAATAAGAATTATTTTTACAACTGTCTTGAAATTTAATAAATAGCTAAAATATATATTTTCCTGAATCCCAGTTGCTACTAGAACTTGAACAAGAAGTTGAGCAATTAAAATCATCGTCGTCGTCATCTTTATCTTTATTGAAAGTATTTTTAGGAAAAACGCGCTTTTGTTTTAATTCTTCCATTCGAATCTCCTAGCAATAATAAAAGAGTAAATAATTCTCCCACAATATAGTATTATTTAACATTAAAAGAACAATTGCAGTAGCAGCCCTCTTGAGATTTTCACAAAAGTTTAAACTATATTATCCAGACAGTTTTAGCAAAATTTAAAATTATTCAAAATAATAATAGACACTTATTACTTATCGTTAAAAAACTAAAATTTCAGGAGTCTTAAAAAAATAACTGTGATCGCAAATAATTGCTTACGACCATCTTTTTTAAAAACTTTATAATTTTTTGTTACTTCACTTTTGTAAGATTTCTTAAAATCACAAATTATTTGAGCTTTCTGATACTTCTCACAATGAGAGCTGTAATGGGTCAGTTCTGGATCCGGTACAAATGTATCTGGAGCCAGACCCGCCTCGTAAACACGGGTCTTGGTTTGGATACGGTATCAATTCTATCTGGACCCACTTATTGGATCTAACGCTGGTTTGGGATAGGACCAGTCTTAGTTTACCCTTTACAAAATAACAGAAAAAAGCAACAAAATAAAGAATTATAAAATATAAAGCTTTTTTAATACTTTATGGCTTAATTTTTATTTAATTGAAATTAAATTTATAAGTGGAAAATTTACCTGCGTTTGGGTTTAACGGGATAAAATATTATTAGAGGTATAACAGGTTTGGGTCTGACGGGATCCAATTCAAAAAAAGTAAACCCAGACCACCCGAAACGGAGTGTGGCCTGGGTTGTTACTTGAAGCTACCAATTATTTATTGCTACTATTTATGTTTGAGATCAAAGATAATAATCTAAACATATAAAAACATAAATACCTATAATAATTAAAACTAAATTAATTGCGTTAATTTATCAGTCATACTGGTTTGAAAAATGTTTAATTTTTAGTTGAAAAATGCTATACACCGTAACAAATATGTTTTGGTACAAACAATAATGCGTATATCTTTTTTTTAAAACAATATTTCAAAAAACTTTATTCAGAATTTAAAAGTTGACATAATACTTAATAAATTAGAGTAAATGTTTTTGAATAACATCCCCTTCCTTGATGACCAGCAATCTTCTTTCAAAATCATTGCACGCGGTACGCACATTTTCCAACGGAATTTTGTCCCAAATTTTGCTAATAACTTTCTTAAATTGCTCCAAATTTGAAAACTTATAATTGTTAAGATTAACTAACATGTAAGACCATACAAAATAATTAAGTGGATTGCAGTCTGGTAAGCTTAGAGACCATTCTTCTTTGGTTAAAAAATCAGTCAAATTTTCCTTGCGCCAAACCTGAGTTATGTTAGCCATATGAGAAGGGGCTCCATCTTGTTGGAAGCAGTGGTAATCTTCTCCATACAATTTTTTGGTGTTCGGAAGCACGTTTTTCTCCATCACTTCTTCCACATTATTAATTTAAATTACAAAATCGATTTGCATTTTACAACTAGATAACATGCCGGTACTTTTAAATATTTTTTTGATGAACAATAAATTGATAAAATAACGGGAAATTGTTAACACAGGGTTATACTGGAATATATTTTTCACAGTGTAAAATATTATATTAATAACATCTATCATAATTTAATGATATCAAAGACAAAAAAGCCTAAAAAGTCTAAAAAGAAGAGTGTACAAATTTTTTGAGAAATGATTTGAAGTAGTACACTGCATTATTCTTCATTTTATTGGTAAAAATTCCTTTTTTTTATAATATTATGCCATGTTTTCATTTTATAAACTTAGAAATTAAAATATTCATTTTCTAAATTTGTTTACGTTTTTATATCTCATAGGTTATTAAAAACACAAGAAAGTATTACATAAAGATCATGAAAGAAAAACATATTTTACAAAAAAATAAACGTTACCTCTCTATATATTGCATTATCTTGATCTACCATATCTCTTAGATATTGTGGTAAAAGTACATCCTTAGCAGTTGCGAACAAATCTATGTCATACTTTTCATATATACAAATGTAAGGTGTATCTCTAGGAAAACTTTTTCCAGATTTTGAAAAATTTTCCATTGATACTTTGCTTATTCGACTATCATTCATAAGTAACCAGGTGTATCCATTTGCAGAATATTGACATGTATAACTATAATAATGACCACAATCAAGTGATAGCCCAGAATGAACTATAACTGACGACAACCTATACTTTATTTCACTCTGACAATTTTCAAGTGAATTAGCTATAATGGAAGGATTTTGCGAAGATATTTTTGTGTTATCACAACAAGCACTGCATCCTTTGCATAATTTAAATGTCAAAGGATAATCTATTTGCTGTAGTAACTTGCTTCTTTTTTGAGTTTTCACATTAAACATAAATCGTTTTAAAGTTAAAGTTAAATATGGCGGAAAGCTGACAATATTTATTCTTTTTGTTGCATCTTGCAGAGACTGACAATTGTTGCAAAAGTAACTATTCATCTCACTTAAATGCTCAGGAAGAAAATATGCACATAGCATGCTTAAGAGAGATTCATCATCTGAAACCTCTTTGTCCGATAAGGTGTCATCATTCTCTACTTGCTCCAGTATTATGGATGATTCTCCTCTATCGCATTGCATTGATCTACTTTGATTTCCTGTGGGATTCCCACCTTTTAAGGTATATTGACCTGCAACATTCTCATGAAAAGAAAGTGGTAAATCATTAAACAATTCTTTTCTTATAGATTGTACATGACAGTTTAAGCATTCAACAATGACATTCAACATGCCTGTAAAATGTTGAACTAAAGAAGGTTTATCTTTCTCTAAGCGATCAAGAACATATTTAAAATACTCGGAACAATCCTGTTGAGATCCAACACAAAACCATTCAGGTCGAGAAGCATCATAAAATGATTTTGGAACTATTGCCGGTCGCTACATTGCAAACACATTTAATAGTCAAACAAAATGAAACACATTAAATAAATATGCTATATATTATTCAAATATTTAATTAATTCAATAAAATAAAAAAATAGAACCATCCAACCAATAAGTACATAAAATATTAAATTGATCATAATCAAATAACAAAACTATTATCAGCTTTTCTAAAAAATCAATTAAAATGACACAAAAATTACCTCTGAAAAAGATAGTAATGAAAATATCTTTTGTAATTCTACAGAAACATTCTGTGTTGATGGAGAAAATACATGGCTGATAATATCGTTTCTAAAACTAAACATAAATTTAAGTTTCTTATGGTTTATATAAAATTTACAGTTTTAAATTTATTTTCCTTAACTTTTCAACACTTAAATAAAAACATATTTCTTTGCTTAAAATAACAAACACATTTTTTTTCCGTAATAAATGTTCTTCATATCTAAATAATACATGCCCAAATGCAAACACCTAAACATGTACTAAAGTAAGAAACCTGCAGCTCCTTATTTTGGTATGAGCTCATCATTGATATTATGAAAAGCTATATACTATAAGGCTATATATATATATATATATATATATATATATATATATATATATATATATATATATATATATATATATATATATATATATATATATATATATATATATATATATATGTATATATATATATATATATATATATATATATATATATATATATATATATATATATATATATATATTCATACATAAATATACATATGTATATATATACATATGTATATATATATACATATGTATATATATATATACATATGTATATATATATACATATGTATATATATATGCGATAGTGGTTTAGTGGTAAGAGCGCTCACTTTGTAAGCAAGAGGTTCGGAGTTCGACTCCCACCACGTCCCTGGAAGTACCGCGCTCAACTTAATTTCTCCACGCAGCGACCTTGCTTGTCAAGGTTCGTATGAGATATTGTTTCATAACTGAAAAGCGCATCGTGAATAAATGTAACTTTATTAAATAAAGATGTTTACATCGTTAAAAGTTTTATTGCGTCAGTTGCGTATTTTAAAACAACTTGTAATTAAATTCAAAAATACATTAGAAATTATTGTAAGTCTTTTAAATGAAATATCTTTAAATTAAACAATATTTTTATAAAAAAAGTTATAAATTAATTTTAAATGTTATTTAAAACAAATTTTGTTATTTTAAAATCTTATACTAATTTAAACTTAACTTTTTTTTCTTTAACGGATTTTTCTTCAACTTTTTTTTCTTTTCATGGTTATTTTTTTAAAATGAGGGAATACTTGTTTATGGTTGATTTTCTTAAAAGGATTTAAGTGTACTTAGTCTAATTGTGTACTTAGTACACAATTAGATTGGGTTTTTCCCTTCTTAAAAAAACCTTTGCGCTAACTGGCTTTTGATAAAATATAAATTGTAATTAAACAAAGATTATTAATCGCGTTATTTTAAATCGGTTTAAAGTTTGGTTCGTTTTATAAAAAAAAATTTTCGACATAAAATTTAATGGCAAACCCAAATAACTTCTAAACATAAGTTTGAAAATTTTTTTTTGTATTGACATCATTTATTAACTACAAAAGCGCATTATTAAGACCAGTATATGGAACTGGAACTTAACTGAAATTAAAATGAAGATATAAATATTTAAGTCTTAATTAAACTTAATCAAAAAGTTTTGAATAAAGACTTAATACAATAATTTACTTATGTCAATTATGTGTATATTAAAGTATTGCACCTTTGCGTGCAATCCTGTTTGCTTTCTCTATGTTATCTTTCTAACTCAACTACTTTTATCTTTCACTCTAACATATCTTCATTCTTCCCAAAATCACTTACTTTTGGTCCGTAGAGCAAGTTATGACGCTCCTTAAGGAGCCAAACTTGTCTTTGTGGGCCTTGGTAATGTGGCCTCTATATGGCAACTAGCTGGAGGAGGATAAACCACAATACCAAACGAAGTTGTATCTAAAATGAATATAATGAGCCTCGCGAGCGACTCCTCTAACCTTCTTCTTACAAGAACTTTTGGTTTTTGCATGAGCTATCTGTTTATTCATTAAAATATTGCCTAATAAAAACAAAATTTGGTTTTATACTTGTTACAAGCATATGTTTGAACATTAACGTTACAAGAATATATAGATAACAAATATCATTTATTGCACCATGCAAAAATTCTTTAGACGAGCATTGTCTTTAGCTTTTCACATTAGCTATTCATTTATTTATTACTTATTTGATAAAAAATTTGACATCAAAAAAATGACTGTGTATTTCATTTTAATTACAATGATAATTATACTTTTAAGAGAAAAAATTATACTTTTGCGAGAGCTGTAAATTGCTCCCATAAATCATTTTAGGGGAGTGTGGGCAAGAGTGAGAGCTAAAGCTCTCGCTTCCCGCTTAGGCCTGTATATACGTATACTTATATACGTATACTTTACTTATAAATAATATTATACTTATAATAATATTATATTTTCAAACATGGTTTAATAACTGTTTTAAGTGGTTATTCTTTTTTTTGAGTTAAGTTAATTATTTATAGTTTACTAATATTTCAGTTAATTTTTTAAAACTAAAATAAAAAATGTTGTTGAAGTTGTAGATATTAACTTCTCTATTTGAGTTATATTGATTTAGATGGAAGTCTTTAAGCAATACTAATTGTTATATTAAAAAAAGACAAAAGTTTTTTTTATGGCATGGCTCCTAAGAAATGTCTGGCTAAGCTCCGGCTCCCTGACTATATGAACAAGTATTGCAAATTTTGGAATATTTTTTTAAATCACATATTGCCTACCTAAGTCCAAACCAATTACAGTAATTAATTTTTAATCAACTTTCATGTTTACAAGGCGAATGTATTACTATCACTATTCTACTGCTGCATATTACATTTAAAAAGAAAAAAAAGGACAAAAAAGTTTTGAGTAAATATCAATTTATTTCTATATATTATTAACCCAAAACTAAAGCTCAAACAAATCAAATGTATTTGCTGTTTGTCTTTAGAAATATCAAATTATCAATAAGATCTCATGTCATATGGTTTCTTAGCTCTGGTGTCAGAAATTTGAGTGTTGAAAATACTCGTTCAACACTAACTTGAGTTATTAGAAGTGTGACAATTTTACATGATGATTGAATAATAGAAGGGAAAAACTGTATTTCTTTCCAGAGCTTTTTTACATGTGAAGTTATCCTTTTTATTAATGTTTTAATTTAAAAGGTTGTGCTAATTTGGAAAAATTTCCAAACTTGTAAAATTACGAAAAAAATTATATTGAAAAAAAACAACAAGTAACAGTTTTAACTTTTATATATATATATATATATATGTATATATATATATATATATATATATATATATATATATATATATATATATATATATATATATATATATATATATATATATATATATATATATATATATATATATATATATATATGTATATATATATATATATATAGGCCTTGGCATAAAGTAAATGTTTTGCGCCTGTTAAATTCAATATTTTTTTAGCGAGCGCGATTATGCGCGCTTGTCATCAAGTTATCGGAAGCAATCTTTTATTTTTGGATATGGGTGTTCCATACAATTTTATTAATTTTTTATTTTATTATACAGCGTTTTTTAGACAATTATTTTAAAATTATTATTTAGCAGCGCACTGCCTGACAAAACATTTAAAATTTTTTTGACTTCCTAAACACTTATTTATTATTTGATCTCATCTGATTGTTTTTTTTTCCACCTAGTTCTTAATAATCTTGTTTTAAAGAATAAATTTATCTTTTATATATTTTCTTTGTTATCGTCTTCATATTTAACTTAATACTACAGTCAATTTTTTTATATTATTACATCGAATTTATTTGAAAGAAGTTGATAAGCTTTCTTTGTTTTCATTCATTTAATTAAAATATAAACTCATATTATTTTTGCATCATTAAAACATTAAAAATATGTGAATAGTGATTATTTTGTTTTTAACGACAAGCAAACTATTCCGTTCAAAACACAACGTTTTTCGAAATAATTTTTTCGAAATTAAATAAAATTTTTTTATTATTATACATATGGTTTTTAGCATATGCTTTTACAAAATTAAATTAACATTTCTCATAACTAATTTGTATTTATTACACAATTTAATATTATTAATAAACTTATATAAATAAATAAAATTTTATCTCAACGGTGTGTCGGTGATTTGTGAATGAAGTCTCATTCACAAATCACAGTTCATTGTTTGTAGAAATTTGCGTTCTAATTTCAACAGAATGACATAAGTTAACATGAAAAAATGAGTTTTTTAATTGTATATATATACATATATATATAGGCCTCGGCGGGAAGCAAGAGGCCTGTATATATATATATATATATATATATATATATATATATATATATATATATATATATATATATATATATATATATATATATATAGAGGTTTGAAACACTCCCCTGAAACGGTTTATGAGAGCTATTTACAGCTCTCGCAAAAGTATAATTTTTCTCATAAAAGTATAATTATCATTTTAAATAAAATAAAAAACACAATGTCATTTGGAAAAAAATAATTGCATAATATACTGAAGAGCTTTTTTCCGCTTTTTTCCCTTTTAGGAGAGCTTTTTTCCGCTCTCGTATTCATTTATTCCTCTCCAAAGCCTGTATATATAGATATATATATATATATATATATATATATAGATAAAGTGAAAATGTGTAAGATAGACGCTGTGCAGTATATTAGCGTTAATAATACAATAATTGACTAAAATAAATTGTACCTAATTGAATTTATGTCTGATAATGATAGTAGTCTTTGCTGATATAAGGCAAGGAATATAACATTGAACCACAGAAAGGACAAGAGGTATCACACTAGTGGCCAAAGCGACCATCAGAATTTATGCATAACTTTTATCTTGCTCTAGAGCAGCATGTAAAAGTTAATGCTAAATTAAAATCTTCTTCCATTAAAAGTAACTACAGACTCGCTCTCGATATTGAGTATATTCTTCTACATGTTTAAATCTATTCTATGTATGTTAAATTCAGAATGAAGTCTCCACACTGTTTAGCACTGACTGTAAACTGTTTAGAAACTTAAACAAGAATCTTTTTCTATTTTAAAGTCTTTTAAAGTTTTTTTAAAGTTTTTTCTATTTTAAACTTAAACTTTGAAGCATTAAAGTTGCCTATCGGAACACTATTTATCTACTAGAACACTATTTATCTACTGGAACATTATTTATCTATCGAAACATTACCTGTTTATAGGCTTACAGGAACCTTCTGCCTCACAGTTCAAATCAGGTTCTCACAGTCCAGCAAACAAATAACATTTTTAAAGCACAGAAACTGTTGACAACAATAATAGGTCATGGTATTGCTTATGTGGCAGAAATTTTGCATTTTGTTAGAGGCAATTACTATAAGTTTATAGGCTGTCACTTGTCTTTTTTTGAAATACAATGTAAGGCTAGCCTCTGTTGATGCACTCACAAAGCTAAATAAAATATTGCTTAACAACAAAATATAGTTACCTCTAATTTGTCTGATATTCTATAACTTTTCCCTAATTATTGTAATTTGTTTCACTCATAACATCATATAAGGATAATCTAGTAATATCATCCTCTAGAGATAGTAAATGGAGTTTTCTTTTGTTTATTGGTCAAAGCTATGTCACAATATACAGCAACCATACAAGTTTCAACCAAAAGCTATGTCACAATATACAGCAACCATACAAGTTTCAACCAAAAGCTATGTCACAATATACAGCAACCATAAGTAAATTTTTTTTACTGCGATCAAAAGTTTTATAAATATTTTTGTACTTTTTTTTTTTTTTTTATTTTAATTCACCTCCTCAAGGCCACTACAGACAAGGAGGCTACTTATTTGTGGTTGTAACCCTCTCTTAACTCTATAACTCTGAAACACGAACCTTGACGAACAAGACCGCTGCGCGGAGAAACGAGTTGAGAGCGGTACTACCAGGGACGTGGTGGGGATCAAACTCGGAACCACTCGTTTATAAAGCAAGCGCTCTACCACTACACCACTACCGCATTTGTAAGATGATAAAATAAAAGTTTTTATTAAATATATTTTTTTTATGGTTTTTTTTATTTATGTTTCATTTAATAACTTTGTATACAAAAAAAAAAATTTATCGTTAAGTATAAACAATTTTACTGAATATTTTACTGTTACTAAATATTTCAATAAAATAATTAGCTCAAAAAAGAAGTTTTCAAACTATTTTAAATAATCACCATTCAAAAGTTAAAGTGGTTTTTTATAAATTAATTACTTCTTTTGTCTTACTGTTTAATGATTAAATAAAAAGTTAATAATAAAAAGTCAGTTTAGGAGTACGTAAAATAAGCTTAACAAGTACGTAAATTCCATGCAGCATAACGCTTTAAAACAAGGTTAATATATATATTTTTTTATATCAGTGTGAAAAATAAGAAATCAAAGGTGAGCGGTCAATCCAAGCGGCTAACAGTTTTTGTTTTTTTTCAACTGTCAAAATTTTTTCTTATTCAATTTTTTATCTTAGTAATAGCAATTTATGACTGAACATTACAAATACAATAACTTAACACTTGAAAATTATAAACACAATAACTTAATGCTTGAAAATTTAGGAATTCTTATTCCTTTTAAAATAATAGTTTTAAATAAAATCAATGAATTTTTTAAATTGAAACTCACAAAAAACTAATGTTCAAACACCCTGCTAATGTTAATAGTAAAATAACTATTAAAAGTGCACATATTTTTATTATATTAAAAAAGTTTGGTAACATCTAAGTAATTGAATTTAATTAATGTTGAATTTTTCTAAAAATATCAACAATAATTTTATAAAATATTTAAAAATTGAAACTGAATACTTAATACTTAAAAAAAGAAATCGTTTTATGAAATGCTCCTACAGCAATTATGTATGTTACTTAATATTACAATTACATTATGTTATAAAAAACTAAAAAAAAAAAAAAAAAACAACTAAAAAAACTAAAAAAAAAATACATTAAAAAAATTATAATAAAAATCAAAATTAAAAAAATTTTCAAATATATTTTTTGTCTGATTCTTTGATTAATTGATTAATAAAAGAAAAAAAAAGTGCAAACACGCAATTTGATAATTTTAAATTTAAAACTAATTCATTGACTTTTTCAAACTAATTCATTGACTAATTCAATGACTTGATAAATGGCGGAAAAAGCTACAAAAAAATAAATGAAAAGTTTAAATGAAAAAAAAGCTAATGATGTTAAAAAAGAAAAATGATTGCACATTTATCTGCTCGTTAAAATCATTTTCAAAACTAATAATGCTAATTAGTTAATAACAATGTTTATAAATAAAAAAACTTTATGTTCAGATATTATTTAAACTAAATACTTAATATTAAGTTTTATGAAATATTACTATAAAAATTATATACATCACACAAAACAAGATTTTTACTAAATATATTTATTTTATTAAGAATCTTGTTATAGAAAAACGCATGAATGTGCAATAAGTAATTTTAAATTTAATTATAAACCATTCAATCATTTATTGCAATTTGCGACAAAAACTTATGAGAAAAAAAAAAAAAAAAAAATTAAAGAAAAAAACAAAAATAAATGATAAAGTACAGTAAAAGAAAAAATATTCTTAGATTAATACAGCAATTGTATACTATTATCAAAATAATATATTGAATATTTTTCTTAAGATAATAAAATTTATAACTTAAATCATTTATGCAAAAAGGATTTTCACTACTAATGAAATAAAAGTAATCTAAATAAATTAAGCAAAAAAATTAATGAACCTGGTTTATGTCATATATAATACTAGTCAACTAAGCGAATTAAAAGGGTAGGTACAATTGTCAGAGCAGAGCAGATTGGCTGAGCAGATTATTTATATAGTACAAACATATAAATTTATATAGGACAAATGCCATATATGCAGTTTGTACCATATATTTTATAATCCGCTCTAAAATTATTATTTTATAAAATCAGCTGATTACAAAATCAGCTGAATTCTTATCATGACATTCTTTTGGATCATAAAATAAGTTGAATTTTTATAAGTGATCTGCCAAATAACTTGGCAGAAAAAATATTAGAATTATGAAAAACTATGCACTCTATATTGAAACTTGATGGTAAAAAGAATCAATATAGACACAATGTTTCACGTCTGACTGAAGGTTGATAGTAAAAAAAATATCTTGTCAATAGTTAATCTAAAACTATTGATTTTATATTCATTTGATGGTAATTCATTTTACCATTGATCATTAATCAAACATGTACTTAAACTTGCGAAAACCCAAACAACCTAATTCTAACATGTGATCTGCCAAATTATTAGAATTTAGCAGATCACTTTTTTATTGATAAAGCGCCTACTACTTCAGTAAAAAAAAAAGTGCCAAGATTCAAGTTATTAAAATATTATAATTCGATTTGGAATGCTTTGTGTGCATGTGAGACAAATTATTTAGCAGATTTCTTATAAAAGTTCAGCTAATTTTATAATCGAATCTGTCGTTGGTACCATATAAATGATTTGCTCAGCCAATCCGCTCAGCTCTGCTAATTGCACCTACTCAATTAAAGCAGCTTATCGTAACCAATAAAACTTTTTAAAACGCTTTTTCAAAATTAAACAATTTTATGAAATTAGTTTTTCCAAATTACATCCTGATTGTTGTCATCCATTGTTTATAAAATCTTGTTTTTCAAAACTCTGATTTTTTTTCAACTGGTTAACCGTGACTGGCAAGATTTATTTAGGGAGGTCAAAATAGCAATTTTTTGTCATTTTGGGCAGTTAACCGTTAAACGACCATTAATTTCCACACTATATATATATATATATATATATATATATATATATATATATATATATATATATATATATATAGTCAAATAAAACTTCATACTTGATAAGGTTAAAAAGAGCTTGAATGATGCTGTTCATAAAACAAGTATTGCCTAGATTTTCTAATCCCACTTTCCCAGTCTCTGACTTTCTGCTAACAATTGAACAATGAGGAACCTCCACTTTAACAAGAACAGAAGAAGCAGATAACCACAATTTCATCTCAGATTCTGAGGGTTTTTTGTAATTCTAAACATAAATAAAAAGCAAAATTTTAAATTGTTAAAAATTTAATATCAATTTAATTAAAAAAAAAATTAAAATATGTGAAAATAACCTTTAATGCAACTAATATGTCAGAATATACATCTGGATACCCTGGGAAATGATACATCAAGGTGAAGATTAATTCTGCTAAAATTTTGTCATATTTTTTGCAGCTCTCTTCTTTCTGTAAATGATCTATGAGTTTAGGGAAAAACTTGCAAGCCTAAAAAAATTATATCATCATCATCATCATCATCATCATCATCATCATCATCATCATCATCATCATCATCATCATCATCATCATCATCATCATCATCATCATCATCATCATCATCATCATCATCATAATCATCATAATCATCATTCTCATCATCATCATATCATCATCATCATCATTATCATCCCTCTCTAAACATGATACTAATATTCACCTATGGTTATAAACAGGGATGTGGAGTCATAAAAAGGACTTTAGATTTGAAAGTCACAAAAAGATTACTTTATCCTAGCTTTTAAAATTCATTTTCTATTTAAGATTGTATAAAACCATGTTTTCAAAAAAAAGAACTTAAAGTTAAAATTCATTTTCTATCCGAGATTATATAAATCACAATGTTTTTTTGACAAAATAAAAAGAAATTAAAAAAAAAACAAAAACAGAAAAACAATTATGTAGAGCCATTTATTAAAAATTTCATACCTGATGAAAAGGAGTTGGAGAATGAAGGTAGGACATCAGAGAAAATGTTAAAACACCGAGTGAAGTTTTACGTGTTGATGGAAATAAAATTAGATTGCAGAGCTGAAAAGTAGTTTAAAAAATTCTTACAAAAACTAAAGAATTAATGAAATTTGAAAAAAAATGTTTAAACATTTTCATTCAAATAAACATGTCACTTTAAGCATTTTGCCATAATTACATTTGACATTTTTAAAATTAATATTTAGGTGCTTTTTTAATAAACATTTACATCAATAATAAACTAATAAAATTTAAATAAATAAAGTAAATAAATTAATGTTATTTTTTTATTTGTTACTCTCTAATTTTTTTTAAATAAAAAATCATTTGTAGTTGCAAAGCTGCAATTAGAAAGTTAAAAAATATTCATTTAAAAATTCAAAAATTTAACATATATTAATTCATTTATGAAAATGTTGAGAAAAGAAAGAAATTTGTTAATATCAAACATTTTTTAAAATGTAATATTAAATTTGTTTGTCCATGTTTAAAGTAATTTTTACCTGACCACAGCAGTTCGCATTTTTTAACTTATAAAGCATTTCAATAATTCGCAGCAAAAAGCTAAACTTATTTACTAAGAAAAAAAAAAATTCTTTAATAAGGAAACAAAATTATAACAAACTATCAAGTTTAATTAAATAAACTAGAAAAATTTAAATATTAAAAAAAGGAAATTTAAAAAAAAAAATTAATAAAATTTTTTTACAATTTTTTTATTATTTTTTTTGAGTCAATGTTAAAAAAAAAATCTTTTATAACAAGTTAACATTAATTGAAAGTTTTGATATGCAATTTATTCATGATTTTTATCAGTTAATATAATTAGGAAACTAATTTGCTATGTACGCTAGAACTATAAGAAATTTTGTTAATTTTTTTTCTTATGTTTTTTCGTTTATTACGTTTATTTGTTTTTATGTCTTTTCGCTTTTAAGAAAGTTTTTGCTATATTTGACTCTTTTTCTCAATACTCATATAAAGGGAAAATAAGAAAATAAATTGTTATTTATTTGTAAAAAATATTGTTTGAATAATAAATTTTGTTAATGAAGGAATAAGTTAAATAAAAAAATAACTTCTTTAATAAATGTATTTAATGCATTTGATGCATGTATGAAATTGTTTCTTTTATATTGCCCAATTTCCAATGTTAATACAAACTACTGGAGATAATAAACATAAAGATTTCTCTGTTTAATAAAATGTATTCAAAAACTTAACCATTAGACCTTATTCAAAAGTTTCAAATTTAAAAATTTCATTAAGAAAGTTCAGTGAATTAACAATGCACTAGCCTACAAAATTTTGCAGCATCGTTTCATCTTTTTACATAAAAAACTTGTTAAAAATAAATAAAATTTTTAACAAATAATTACAATTAGTTTTCTTGCTTTCCTGTCCATTGATAAAAACAGTAAAGTTTAGCAAAGACATTTGAAAAACAAATTTAAAAACTGTCCGTGTTTCTAGCACAATTTCCTTTCTATACTGACTGAAAAAAGTTGAGAAAAAATTAAAAAATATTTTTATTTTCCTTATATTCTTATCTACTTTTTCCTTGACTTGTATCACTTTTGGTAGTGGAAAATAACAAACGCTCTAAAAATTAGAAAGCAAAAACAGTAAATATTTAGGTATATTATTTTTTTTTTAATAATTTTTTTTTAGCTTATTTTATTTAGATTTTCTTTTTTGTATAGATTTTGCTTCTTGTCTTCGAGTTTTGCTGATTTATTCTCTTGTTTCTTATAGCTTTATTTTGCTGTGCATACTTAAAACACTTATATATATAAAAATGTGGTCTAGTTGTTAAAAAAAATTACTTTAAGCATGAATGTACAAGGCATGCAACCGCACGCGCTTCCGGAAGGCTCGTTTATAGTAATTATAAAAAAGCCGTTAAATAACCTTTAACTCGTTTTGCGGCAATAATATAATACTGCAATAATTTAAAAAAATTAATGTCAAAAAAAATAAAATAAAGAGAATTTCATGACATCAAATATTGGGTTAAGCTAATGCATTAAGCATTTTTTATTTTAAACAAGACCTGCTCCTACAAAAAATGTTATATCGGTGAAACAAATTTAAAAATCTCACTTTACCAACATCAGAAAAATACATATGAAGGAAAATATGATTATTCAACAATAGCGAAGCATTCAAAAAATTGTCATGGTGGTTTTACATGGAAAAATAAAAAAAAATTTAAAAGTAGAGGTCAACAAAAGTGAGTGAGGCCCTTGAAATACAATGCCATGAATGTGCACCTTCAGGCAGTAGTCTGAATCAGGATGACGGAGGTTATGTCACAACTTCCTTTTGGAGACCTATGTTTCAATATTTGAATGAAAGAAAACTAACTGTTTTTAACAGTTTTTTTTTTTATATATATAAAAGATATAAGTTTTTATTTAATTATTTATGCAGTAGTATTGAGTTAGTGTTACTGCATTAGTGCTTTCTGATTCTGAGTCTACCAGACCCAGACCACTTACATCTGATGATTCGCAATTTATTTATTCATGATTTATCTTTTTTTTTGCATTTTTTACATATATAGAGATTTTACTTTATCAAGACACTTTCAACATTGCTTGTCATTCGAGTTTTTGACATAATGTTATTTTTTAACAAAAACAAGTACACTTCTCACATATTCTACTTATTTCAGTCTATCAGGGGCTATTCAAGACCGTTTTCGATAGCCTTCGCCAGAACGAGGGGGTACCACTGCCAAAGATTTTTTCCTAGAATAGGCCCTGTCTATATACGTGCACTCCTTGCATATTCCATCTATTTTAGTAAATCTATACTCCGCAGTCAATAAAACAAAAATAATAAAAACAAAATAAAACAAGTAAAATTAAAAAATAAACATATACAACTAAAAAAAAATAAACAGTTAAAATCTGAACTAAATTTTAAACATATTTTTTTGTAAAAATAGTTTTTACCTAAAATAGCATATGGAGGGGGAGGGGGTATTATGGGGAGGGCAGGAATTTTTTTTTAAATTATTAGGATATTACACCTCTAAAACAATTTTTACTAAAAGAATACAACTTTTAAATGAAAAAATGAAATCTTTTAAAATAAAATTGAGATAAATTCCAAAGTTAATGATATAACTTCAATGCAATAAATGTAAGTTTAACATGAAATATTGAAATTCCTTTTAAAATAATTCAATCAAGTTCACAATAACTAAAATTTTTAAAAAAGGAGAGAAAAGGACTACTTGAAACTGTTTATGCTAAACTCAATCACACTTTTCTTAAACTGTTTTGCATAATTATTGTGTTCCTTATGATCACTTCCATACTTGATAGTGATAGTGGTCAGCACTTTCTTCTGCCTCCTCGGCATATACACCAAGCTTAAACTGACTATGCTTAAGAAAAGGAACAGATGACATATTTAAATATGAACTTTCTAGCTAATATTTAATTGGTAGTTAAACTTTATTTCTGAATTCTTTTTAAAATCTAAAGCAATAGATTCTCCAATAAACATGCTAAAACCGTTTGTTTTAATAATTGAAAACTTTCTAAGACAGCTAACTACAGGTTGGAGAAATATCACATTTAGTAATATAGAGGCTGCATTTAGAAGGTTAACTTCTAAATTATCTAATTTAAGTCTGTAAATTGTTACCATCTAAACCAGTTTCATGTGACTACTTAAACCAAATAAAGACTTGCCTCATTGTAAATCAAATACTATTGAATATTTTGTATCACTCAGAGTTGGTGGTTTCAATAGTTCGCCATTAAGTTCTGAAACATCTTCAACTAAACCTAAAACCAATGATCTTTTTACACCAGAATAATCGAGACTTTCTGAAGTTGTATGTTTACATAGTAGATCAAAAATATTTATAATGCATTTACGAAAACCCTGATCACCATCAATATAAATCCTAGCAATAGTGCAATAAGGATTCAAACCTCTTTCATTAATCATACAAAGAATTAAATCAGAAAAATCTTATACAAATACCAAACTGTGACTTATCTCTTTATCACCTGAAATGAATGATCCGATTTTGACATCATAAAAATACATTATGCAACTCCTTTATTTGAGTTGATACATTAGGTTCTAACATTTCCTTCCTTAAGTTTTCTTGCATATGTTTACAAAGTAGCTTAGTCTTTCTTTTTCTCAGGTTTAGAGTATTAGAGATTTCCGTTATAGTTTCTAGAGATAAGTTTTTAATGGATACTCTGCTACATTTATTATCAGGAGTGCCAACAACAACAAGAAGGTTGTTTCCAAAGGTTTTTAATAGAAACATGTTTCCAGATTTAATATTGTCTCTTTCCATTTTTATTTTGAGGATCCCAGAAGTAACTTGCTCACTGGATATATTTCCAAGACATTCAGCCAACATAATAAGATTTTTTACAGCTTCACTCTTACAGCAAACATGAGAAATTCCTTTGCTTAAATTATTTAAGCAAATTTAAAAATTATTTATGCAATTATTTTACAAATATAATAATATCAGAGTTTTTCCTATTTTAAATTTCTAATTAAAATAGAAATTTAATAAGGCTATCAAAGACTATGCATTGACTAGCATAGACTCTAGGGGTGAGCAAAAATATCCAAAAAACCGGATATCCGAATTTCCGGTCCAATATCCATTTTTAAAAATCCGAAAATTTTGATATCCGAACCCAAAAAAGCGGACCGGTTATCCAATTCATTTTTCCTTTAATATTTGTAAACACATTCGGATTATGAACTGTTATTAAATCGAATATCCTGATCCGATCCATTTATCGCACGTATATAAAAAATAAGCTATAAATAACCTATAATATCAACGCTTAACGACTCAAAATCTCTATTAATTACATGGAGATTGTCAAGTATGATGAAATAAATAGAATTGTGAATGTAAATGATTACACTGCCACTTACGCAAGTATTGCGCATTTGAAGGACTGATACTTAATTTATTGCATTATAACTAGTACATAATATTTAATGAACTTGCTTAGAGAAAAATACAAACAAAACATTTTTATCTTAAAATACAAACAAAACATTTTTATCTGTTAATAGTTAGAAAATAATGTTCAAAGGGAATTGTTTGCATAACAATCATTACACTAATATCCGTACAAAGTTTCTGACTATGATAATCAAATTCAATGGATAAAAAACATATTACTATACATCGTACTTACCTTCGGTTTAAAGTTCTTGAGCAAATGAATAGTTTAAAAAAATAGTTTTTAATAGTTTTAGAAAACTTTGAGTTAGTAAATAACAAGACTGTTAATATTTTATTTACTTTTTATTAGTAAATAAAAAGACTATTAACAGTCTTGTTATTTACTAACTCAAAGTTTTCTAAAACTATTAAAAACTATTTTTTTAAACTATTCATTTGCTCAAGAACTTTAAACCGAAGGTAAGTACGATGTATAGTAATATGTTTTTTATCCATTGAATTTGATTATCATAGTCAGAAACTTTGTATGGATATTAGTGTAATGATTGTTATGCAAACAATTCCCTTTGAACATTATTTTCTAACTATCAATTAGCGATTGCGGAATTAGTAATTCCCTTTGGAGAATTACACGGAAAACAATTGCTAGCAATTATTTTTCGTGTCATTCTTCAAGCCTAAAAGCATTACCCAAGAGACTAATAACGTACAAGCAAATATTATTTAAGTCGTAGCGCTAAACTCAATTGTAGTTGAAAAACAAAAAAAGAACACGAAACATTACAATTAGTAATTTATACATAAATTCGCAAGTTTGTAATATAGCATCATCTCAAGTTTAACACGTTATATTTGAAAATTCTTTTTTATACTTTCTGCATTACATGTGTTATCCAGATTCTGTGCATTCTTCAATTTCAAAATTTTATATTTATATGAATCAAAATTTTACTTACGTTTTTACTTTTTACGCAGGCTAAGAATAAAGTCTTTAAAGTTTCATTGATGTAGTGAATATATTAGATATGGACGAATCTAATCAACAGCCAAGCCGCCAACAACATAAGCAGACTAAAGACGAAATTTTGACAAATAGTAGGAAGATTTCCAAAAACTTATCTGGTCGGAACGAAAAAACACCAAAAGCTTCCAAAGCAGGTGAAAGTTCTTCTCATAAAAGAAAAAATACTTCTCCATGGTGGGATCATTATGAAAAAACAGATGATCTACATTTGGCTATGTGTGTTTATTGACATAGATTAATCGGTTGAATTTCTAATAACGGGACCACATGTTTAGCTAATACAAAGAGGTGCAAGTTGTTCCCTGCTAATTTAGATAAGAAGCAAAGACTATTATATGTGCCTCACTGCTCATTTTATAGATGATAATTGGAATTTGCGTAAAAGAGTGTTTATTTTTGCCCAATTGCAGGTCATTCTGGACAGCTTATTGTTAGAGCAGTTGAAAAGTGTCTAAATGAATGGGAAATTAAAAACATTTTGACAGTAGATAATGCAAGTTCTAATGAAGTTGCTCTTGATTATCTAAAATGACGGTTTAATCACTAGGAATGTAGTGTTTTAGATGGAAAGTTTTTGCACATGAGGTGTGCTGTGCACATTTTAAACTTAGTTGTGAAAGATGGCCTAGCTGACCTTGATCTTTCAATTAAAAAAACTCGTACTTTTGTAAAGTATGTAAGGTCTTCTCCTGCTAGGTTACAAAAGTTCAAAGTGTTGATGAAGAAAAATTAGATAATAAAAGTCTTGTTTGCCTTGATGTTGAAACTAGATGGAATTCGACATACTTGATGCTTGAGTCCGCTTTGAAATTTAAAAAGGCATTTGCTAATTTAATTTTGAAAGACTCTAATTTATTAAAAGAGATGAACAAGGTTGGTGGAGATATAACAACCGAGGAGTGGAAAAAACTGTCAACTTTTCGGCCATTCTTAAAAATATTTTACGATGCTACATTGAAGTTGTCAGCTTCACATTATTCAACATCTAATTACTATATTGATACTATTTTTGGTGTTGGCTATGTGCTTTCCCAACATCTTCACCATGAAGATGACAAGATTTACGTTGATTGGATGGTAAAGGAATAGTTTGGGATTGAAAAAGCTAGGTGTTTGTCTTTGAATATAACATCCACATTTTCTTCATTATTTGAGTTTTATGCTTCTTCAATGCCTCAACCAGAGAGTATAGCCACATTTGGTGGTTCAGGTTCGACCTCTTCTACCGGATTTTACAATAAGGATATTTGGGAAACACATTTGAAATAGAAGTAAAAGCTGAAATAAGTGAAAAAAAAGTTGTGGGAAAAATATTTAGAAGATAAACGTGAATCTAATGAATCATGCCCAAATGTGTTGGATTGGTGGAAGGATAACAAAAATAAATATCCCACACTTGCTAAGATAGAAAAAGATATTCTTGCAATTCCTGTGTCTACAGTTGCTTCAGAGTCTGCCTTAAGTACAGGAAGTCGTGTCCTTGATTCTTTCCGTACTTCTTAGACTCCAAGAATGCTGGAGGCTTTAATCTTTGCACAAGATTGGCTACGTACTTCTAATCATTCTTTCATCATAGAGGAGAGTTTACTCGAACTTGAAAAATTGGAAGAAAGTTACTTTTCTTTTACTTGCTACAATAATAATAATAATAATAATAATAAAAATAATAATCAATTATCTAGTTATCAATCTCTAACTAATTATTTTTACTCATAATTTATAGGTATTGAAAGTTTGACATTGGAACAATCAGTCATACTTATTGATGAGACAATTGATGATATTTTGTGATTGATGTTTTTACAATTTTTAATAAATTGTTTTTTTTTTTTTTTTTTTGTGCAAGAAAAGTTAATTTTTTAGTAGGAAATATAAAAGACATTCATGAACTCGCTTAAACAAATGTTTTTTTTTGTACACTCAGGCTGTTAAATACTTAAATGTTATTGTTGCAGTTCTGTGAGTTAAATTGCTAACTGTGTACTCTTGCGTACCTAATCAACGGTAGGGGATGTTTATTGATTTTCAGAAAAATTCCCTCCCATCCCAAGCTTAAGTTAGTCTATAAATTGAAATTAAATTTAAGAAAAAATTTCCACCAACACTTTTGGTAAAACAAAAACCCTCCTTGTTTTATAGATATGACTAAAAATTCCCACCACTACTTTTATTCTCACATCCACTTGTATTAAGCACGAAAGTAAATTTAAAAAAAAACTAGTCAACATGTAGTCAACATCCACTTGTATCAAGCACGAAAGTAAATTTAAAAAAAAACTAGTCAACATGTTTGCAAAAGCAGAAGACTAACCGAACTAGATATCCGTTTTTGCTCACCCCTAATAGACTCTATGCTAAATTTAAATTTTGTTTTTTTTAAACAATAATTGAAGAAATACTTTATTAACTAAAATATTATTTTAATTATACAATATTTTAAATTTGTTTAAGGAAGTCATACCTATTGTAGAAAAGCAAGGACATACCTTTTTAATAATTTTATCAACGATATCTTGATTATTTGTTGTGATCTGTTCAGATATTTCACTAATATCAGATGATCTTCTGAGTTTTTGATTGTTAATTTGAGATATTTTCTCAATCCAATCATTTAATTTTGATGTTTCTGTTCAATGCATATAAATCTGTTTTGCAAGAATTAAAAATGTTTTTTAGACAACACTCTTACATTCCTACATCATATTCTCTCCAAAAAAATTTTTTGAATATGAAGTTGTACTGAGGGAGTTTACTTTAATAAGTTTATGTGATCCTTTTCTAAAGGAAATAAAGCGACATGCACAAATTAGACATTTTTTGTCAGCCATTTTATGATGTAATCATAAAATGACACAATTTATTTTAGACATATTCGTTAATTAAATCTAGAATTTCTATGTTTAAAAATTAGTTTAGATTTTAAAAATCATTTTAAAATACTTTATTTAACCCAATAATAGTCAACAAACAAAAAAATTTAGAATAAAACAAAATTTACCCTGGCGGTCTCAGGAGAGCACAGTGGGTTTTAGACAACACAGAATTGTTATGCAAAAGTCAAAAGTAATTCAAAGTGATTTAATTTGTTTCCAAAAGAATCATTTTTTACAACCCATGCTCTTAAAGTTAACAACTTCATTATTTAATTAAAAGCAAAACAAAAACATTTTAGTTTGCCATTTAAAAATTTACTATTAGGTAGCAGAGGATTATTATCCTCTGTTTAAAAATGAAGTTTTCTTAAACTCATTTAGAGCTATTATTCTCATTACCCTGCATTATTACAGCACATAATAAATTGCATATGTAATTATAATAAAAATTATATAAAGTGATCCTGTTTCACTTTTCCTGGATTATTTTATCCACAAAAAGAAAATTAATTTTAAATAAGTATTAAAATAAAACTTATTAATTTTGGAGTTTTAAGTCCAGAGTCCATCAATTTTGACTCCAAATATATCAATAGGACTTTAAATTAATTATTTTTATATTTCTTTAAATATTCAAATTGGTAATACTTTGAAGTTATGAGTAAATAATAATTATAGGTTAAATAAATACATTTTTTTGAAATAAAAATCAAAAACGTTAAATTTAAACATGTAAAATAAATAAATATCTTTGTATACGAAATGAAGTTTATAACTGAACCTTAGGGGTAAGCAGGTAGGATTCGTACACTTTTTACACTAAGTTGTATAAAAGCAAAAATAATTGCTACTTTAAAATAAGTTTAATGCTGTACGAATCTTACCTGCTCTCCGCTATAGACTTACTTACATTTATTATTAAAAAAGTTTTTGTCTTTATATTCTAAAATTACTTTTGTTATTTGATATTACTTTCTTTCTTTTATTCTCTTTGTTTTTATATTTTAAGCACATTTAAGGATGCGTTTATTAATTTAATTATCTATTTATGATATATTTATTAGAATAAAAGGCACAACAAAGTCTAAAACATGAAATGATCTTCGTAAGGATATAGGCCATGAGTAAAAACAAATCACCTAAATTCAATCTTAAAAATTTATAGGATTTAGGGCAGTTTCTCTTATTCCATCTTTATTTATAACTGACTATAATACTTGATAAATAAATTTATCCTGCTAAGAATCCTAAAAGTAAGTAACAAACCTAGTTTTATTAAATCTAATAACAATAGATTTCTAAAAGCTGAATATAGAAGGTGAGAATGTAAACAAACTAATGATTAATTATTATCACACTAATTTGTTAAGGAAAACATGAAATAAAATATTTATGTAATAAATTTAAAAGGTAGTTTGTGAGAATGTAAATAAATCAATAAATAATTATTGTATTATAATTAATTATCATGAAACTAATTTTGTTATTCAAAACATAATTTTTAGGTTAAAAAAAAAAAAAAAAAAAAAAAAAAACTTTTTTATATACCTAAAAACTTTTTTGCAAAGTTTTTTAAATTTATGTCTTGATTTATTTACTATTTCACTACATAAATTTTTTTTTATACAATTATCAAACAATTTTTTTAGAGATTGTTTATAAGTAGAAAAAATAAATGTCATTACTGTTACATTATTTTCACTATTGTGCCAAATATAGAGTTATGGGATATTGGGATTAGAAACGAGTAAAAAATAAACTTATATAATGTAAAAAAAAAAAAAAAAAAAAAAATACTAACCTGATTTATTTTGTTTTCAATAACAACAAATAAAACATTTGATTTTTGAAATCTGATTAGTAATCCTATAAAATTGTTGATTAATCTTTCAATATAAAAATCATCAGTTGGAAAGCAAGCCCAATCAACCATTTGACTAAGCATAAAAATCAATGTTTCATCGGAGATGTTTGAAGACAAAATAATTACTTCTAGATCTTTACTTAATACTTCAAGTTGAAAACAGGGCACAAGTTTTGCAAGAGATATCGAAGGACATTTATTTGGATTAGTTAATGTATTAAAAATTGTTATAGCTATTTGCTTCTTAAGAACTTCATCCTGGCCAAAGTGTTTAAGGAAAAATTCATATATATGATTGAGATGGTTATAATAAGTTGGGTAGTCTTTACTTGTTATAAAAACAAACTGACTTGAACTAATAATGGACACCATTCTGGTGGACAAATCCGAAAGAACTGAAAAATTCAAATTTGACGGAAACAATACTGGATATTGCAAGTATAGACCACAAAAACATGCAAGAAGCTCAAGCTCATCTACTTTAAAAAAGAATGAATATAAATAAGTGCTCAGCACCGTTTTTATAGGTGAAGTAGAAATATCATGAATAGCATTTATAGTATTAATACATTTATTTATACTTCTTACATGTTTTATTTTTATGTTAGATTCCATTTGATTTAAAGGCTTCTTTAGTACCTCATCAGTAAGAAATCTTAGCGATGCATCTTTATTATGCTTTACCCAATTCATAAACATGTTGTCCATTGCTGAATTCAATTCATTAGAATAATTGTCTTCTTTGAAAAAGTCGACACATATTTGAAGTATGTTATCTATAGGTTTGTTATCTATATTTTTTTCAGCACTATAACTTATTTTTTGTATTAATTCAATCTTTAGCTTATCAGGATATGGCGAGTTTAATATTCCTAACAGTATTTTATCCATAATCTATAACGATAAAAGAACTTATAAAAATAACATCAAAAACTATACCAAACTATTAAACAATTTTAAAAAAAATAGACTAAGACTAGTGTTACAGTTAAAACGTGCTTTATACTCACCGTACATAATTTTTCTTTTGAATTTCATTTTAAATATGCAGGCAAATTTTGAATGAAATTGTTATCAGCAAGAGAACTATCAAGATTTAATACAAAAATAAAATAAAATTCTATACCTCCGTAAAAAAAGTCTAAACAAATGGACTAATTTGAAATGACATCATAACTAATTTGAAATGACATCATAACGTATTATTTTAAAAAACTTTTTCGCCGGGCGTTGTAATCATTTTTTAAGTACACAAACACAGTGTCGCAAAATGCAACTTCCCGTCCCGTGAAAAACCTTTTGTTGTATGGGATCGTCCATAAATTACGTCACGCATTTTTTGACAGATTTTGACCTCCCCTCCCCCTCGTCACAAAATCGTAACACTTAAGAAACAAGTTTTGAATGAGTCGTCACAAATCTACCAACCCCCTCCCCCTTATAGCGTGACGTAATTTATGGACAACCCCTATGGGGTAGTACACAAATAGACGGTCGGTCATATTGATAAAGATTCTAAAATTAAACTATTAGGTCCGTGGGAGAAAAATCGAATTTTGCTTATTAATGAAAATATTAATAAGCAAAATTTATTATTAATGATATTTTCAAATTTAATTTTTTCAATTTGGAAGTAAAAAACTTGTTTTTAAAAAACTACATTGTGATTTTATTGAAATATAAAGTGTTGATTTGATTTCAGTTAGAACTAAACACATAAAATTTACTGGGAAAAATTAAAAAAACACAGTTTTAACCTTTGAGTGGTAACATTCTCAAAATTCCAAATAACGCAAAAAATCATGACGAATGCAAATAATCTGTAACTTTTCTTTGCTTACAAAAAGTTAACAGAGATATGACTAATTTTTTGTTTAAACGTTCACGAAAAATTTTTCCTCGTCAAATTGATTTCAATGATCATCAAAATCCAAGTCTCTTTTAAACTCCTGGATGACCAAGGAATTAATAAAATCATCAAAAAAAAAAAAAAAAAAAAAAACTTTATGATAAATATTTAAGACATAAAACATATAAAAATGAAATAAACTACAAAAACTATAAAAACTTATTTGAAAAAAACAAAAAACACTCAAAAAAAATTTATTATACAAACTTGTTAGAAAAAACTAACGGCGACACTAAAAAAACTTGGAATATAATTAAACAAATAATTGGTAAAAATAAAAGTGAAAAAAATAATCTCCCACAAAAGCTTTTAATTGATGGGGAAATGATTTACGATAAAAAAAAATAGCTAAAGAACTCAACTCATTTTTTCTTGAAGTAGGGCCGAACTTGGCGAGTAAAATTCCGTCAAGTACCACAAAGTTTGAATCTTACATTAAATCATGTAATTCTATTATGGAAGAATCTAATATAAATCTAAGCGAAATAAGGAATGCTTTCAACAGTCTTAAAAGTAATAAAAGTGTGGGCATTGACAAAATTAGTGTGAATGTTGTTAAGTCAGTCTTCGATATCATTGAACCGTCATTATTTCATATTTTTGATCTTTCATTAAAGCTAGGTTTTGTGCCGAAAAAACTTAAAATTGCCATAATCACTCCCATTTTTAAATCTGGTGACGAAACTAATATTAACAACTACAGACCTATTTCCGTTTTACCCTCCTTCTCAAAATTATTGGAACAAATTATGTACAACAGACTTTACAACTATTTGATGTTAAACAGTTTGCTGTACAGTAAACAATTTGGATTTCAAAAAGATAATTCAACAAACCATGCTATAATCGAACTAGTTAATCATGTATCGGATGCATTCAATAATGACTATTTTACTCTTGGAGTTTTTATTGATCTGTCGAAAGCCTTTAACACTGTAAATAATAAGATACTTATAAAAAACTAGAACTATATGGAATAAAGAATAAAAATTTATTTTGGTTTGAAGAGTAACTAGCGAACAGGTCACAATGTATTATTTATAATAAAAAAGAAAAAGAAAAACATATTACATGTGGTGTGCCCCAAGGTTCAATCTTAGGGCCATTATTATTTTTATTGTATATAAATGATTTATACTTAGCATCAAAATTTTTAAATGTTATATTGTTTGCAGATGACTCCAACCTTTTTTATTCCAACAAAGATATAAAAGCTCTCTTTAATATATTTAATGAAGAACTAAACGATTGGTTTACAAGAAGTAGGCTTTCGTTAAATGTAGAAAAAACTAAATTTATTTTATTTTTCAAACCTAGTAAAGGTGATGATGTTCCTCTAAAATTACCCAATCTCCTAATCAATAAAACATTTATTAAAAGGGAACCAATTGTTAATTTTCTAGGAGTAATAATAGATAAAAATTTATCATGGAAACACATATAAAATATATAGAAAATGAAATATCAAGAAATATTTATATATTATATAAAACTAAATCATATCTTAACACCTCTTCTTTAAAAAAAATATACTTTTCATTTATTCATAGTTTTATCTCTTACAGCAATATTGTATGGGGTAGTACTAACTATGGTAAGTTAAAAAAGCTTCATAGTAAGCAAAAACATGCATGCAGGATTATATTTAGTGCCCACAGAACTTTTCAATGTGAAACTCTTTTAAGGAAGCTCGGTGCCCTAAGTGTCTATAAACTTAATATACACCAAGTTCTACAATTCATGTTTAAAACTAAACATGAACTCTCTCCTATTGTATTTCAGTCTTACTTTAGTGAAATCTCGCACAAGTATCCTACTAAATTTTCAATTAATAACTTTATTGTTCCAAAAACTAATTCAAAACTAAATTCTTACAAAATCCAATACTGCGGACCGTTTCTATGGAAACATTTTTCAAAATTTATCACAAAAAATAATGTTCATCACATCTCTTTGAAAAATTTAGAAACGAATCTAAGAATCTCTTATTACAAAAAGACTTTGATTTAAAATATCTCTTTTAAAAATAATTCACAAATAATATAAATTATCTAAAAAAATAGTTATTGACACTACTTCTCTTTTGTTGCAAATTTAATCTAATTTAATTTTTTGTTGAAAAATTTTAATACTTTTAAATTATTGTTAATCTTTGATATAATGCGTTATATTTTAACACTAATATTTATATTATGTTATTAGTTATATTGTAACTAACGTATTTAAAATTCTTGTTACGTACTTAGCTACTCTTCATTTTTTATATTAACTGACGATTTTTTAGTGTAAATTTTATGATGGGGCTTGATGATAAGACAATTTATGTCTTCTGCTTGCTCCAGTTCTCTTATTAACACAATTTATTTCATTGTAAATTTTAATATATGACAAAACTCTTTGCTTAAAAAACAAAAAAACAAAAAAAAGTGTTAATGGGAATTTGTGAAAAGTGCCGCATAGCTATAGAAGAAGAGGATCAGACGAAAATGTTTCTCTACACTCATAAACTGACTTATATTAAACAATGAAAATTTGTCAAAGTACAAGAGAGTCAACATGAATTCTTGATTTCTTGCATTGTATAATCAAAACTTGATAACCCACTTAGGCACTGCTTGAATGGTCTATGCTAAAGAACAAACAGTCGTTAAGAAACGATGTTCTTGTGGTTTTCCATTATTGGTAGAGGTCTTTCTCATAGTTAAACCAAACAAACAATATTAACAGAATTTGTTGAATGCTGTTACAAAACAAAATGTTATATCTGAAAAAGTTACTGATTTAGTGTTTTCAAACAAAACTCCATCCCCTCATAAGACTGAAGACTAAATCAAGAAAAGTTTCTTTCAAATCAAGAACTGTTTCCTGTGGTTCCAGCTAATATAGTTTTTGGGTTCATTATTTTTTGAATTTAAAAAATTATGAATGTTTTAACAGGGTCTGAAAAAAAGAGTTTAGCAAATAAAAATATAAAAGATTTAACTATTTAGATTATAAACTAGGAAGATTATCCAAATCGCGACGTTAGAAATATCTTGTTCTATCTCCACATTTTTTAGTTTTGAGATAAAACGATTTAAAAAATAAAAACTTTAGGAGATGGCATATAATTTTTTTTACAACTTATGTATTTTTCCGCAACTTTTTTACTTATAACTTAGGTTTCAATTCAATAGAAAGACATTTTGAGGAACACAACACTATCATTAACTCAATTTTTTCAGAAAGTGCAGATAAAACAAAATAATTCTAACGTCGCGAATTGTAGATGATTTTTTCTAGCTGCAGGTGCATTAGATGTTTAAAATATCCTCGTTGTTCAAAGTCAGATTAGATTCAGTAGCGGGTTTTAGAAGGGGTTATGAGGATAGTAGTCTTAGGACTTTTTTTCAGAAAGAGTTTTTTATAAATTTTGCTAATGGTGTATTTTGTTAATTTAGTAAGGAAATCACTAAACTTTTGTTGCATTAAGTTTAGAAAAGTCTTTAAGACTTTGCTACAAATTATCTAAATGTAGTTGTAGCTGATTTATTCAATTTTAAAATGATTGATTAAAGGTACGATTTTAATTTATGGTTTGCCTATTCGGAGTAAGTATGTCTTTACCACATCTTTATAAATAAAACACGCTAAATAAGCAAAGCTGTATATGTAGGTGTACCAAGTGTTTCAATCTGTTTGGGCTGCCATTTCTACTATCTCACTGTGTTAAAATATATTTGTTCCACAAATAAATAAAATTCATTGAAGAATGAAACAATGATGATGACTAAGCTTTAGTCAAAGGCATATAATAAGATTAAGACTATAACTTTTGAGCTGAATGATATGTTTTTAACATTTACTTATAGTATTACTTATACTATAAGTAAATGTCACATGCATATATGATTAAGACTATGAGTAAAGTAAAAATAGTAATACTGTAAGTAAATTTTTACAGAACGTAAATTATTAATACTTTTGGGGTATCTTTCTTTGCAAAGAAAGATACTCTAGATTTATGTAGTCTATCAAGCTGATTATTTTTAATTTTTGTACTAGATTTTAAAAGAAATTGAATTTCAATATTTATATAACTTTTCATTAGCAGATTTTATAAAAAAACAAACGATATATGTTCGAACTTTATTTTCTATTTAATGAAATGTACTTAAAATACTATTATATAACCCTAATTTAATGCTAAAGATTATATTTGTTTGCAATTTTGCGAAAAAAATAATCATTTGCGGACGTATTACCGACAGGCATTTGTTTTTAAAAGTTACGTTCTAAATGTTTTTTAAATGTCTTTTAAACGTCTTCTAAACATTCTTACGCAAAAAACGTTTAAAAGACATTTAAAATACATTTAGAACATAACTTTTAAAAACAAATGCCCGTCGAGTTGGGTCAAATTTCGATAAATTTTGGTACTTTTTAAAAAAAGCATTTGAAAGAAAAACAGTAAAAAAATTAGCGCTGTGGAATTGGATTATTATTCTAACAAATGACTATTATACGTAATTACACATATATGATACCAAAGTACACAAAATTAAAAAAGAAAGTTACTTAGGAAATGTTTTAAAGTTACTTCAAAGTTATTTAAGTAACCGCAAACAGTTTGTTTATAGTAATGAAGTTAACCCATCTAATTTATTAAACATAACCTGTGGGGTTCCACAGGGCTCGATATTAGGACCCTTTTTCTTTCTCATTTATATTAATGATCTTCATAAAAATTCTAATTTGATGTCAGTCATGTTTGCCGATGACACTAACCTCTTTTTGTCTGGTAATAGCATAACTACATTATTTCAAGATATGAACATGGAATTATTAAAAATATCTGATTGGTTTAAAATGAATAAACTTTTGCTAAATGTTAAAAAAAAAGGACACTTTTTCATTCAACGTCTAAAACAAAAACTACTTCCTTCTGAATTACCTTTACTTTTTATTGATAAAATCCAAATAAAAAGAGTAATTAGTGCTAATTTTTTGGGTATCTATGCTGATGAAAACCTTGAAAACACCACATTAAATTTTTGTGTAACAAAATTGCTAAAAGTATCGGAATATTGTAATGAATTGTGTAATAAAAGTATAGGAATAATGTATAAAGCTAGAGGTGTGTTAAATAAACGTAGTCTAATTCAATTATATTTCTTTTTTATCCATTGTCATTTAAAATATGCAAATATTGCTTGGTGCAATGCCAATAAATGTAAACTGGAGCCTCTTTATCGTCAACAGAAGCATGTTGCTCGTCTTAAAAATTTTAAAAACAGATTTACTCATGCCAAGCCTCTTTTATTTGAAATGAAAATTCTTAATATAAATCAGCTAAATGTTTTTAATATTTCTTTTCGAGGAGCTTTTCTTTGGAACAAAATAGTTTTAAAACATTTTAATTTTTCTCTGCAATGGAGTTATTTTTCATTCAGAAATAAGCTTAAAGAAATCATTTTGTCACATGATGATATATTGTCATATTTTTAAACGTTATTAATTTGATGTATTATTTTAGTTTATGTTTATTCAGTTGAATATTTATAAGAACATGCACTTAAATGTGATTAACTATATAAGCACTTAACTTTATATATATATTGAATTTTATGAAGTTTTAATTTACGAGCGGTTCTTGATGACAAGACCTAATGGTCTTCTGCGAGTCTATGCGTTCTTTTTATATTAGCAAAAAAGTCTTAGTTTTATCTTATTTATTTCTCATTGAAAAAAAAAAAAAAAAAACTTATAAATGAAAACATGCAGATCTTTTTTTTTTTTAAAGACCTTTTTAGCCCCCTCTTTAGCGAATGACAAACCCCCCCCTGACTAGATAGTCAAACCGTGGTTTAAACAATTTTGCATCAACCCTAACTCTACGGAAAATTGTGAAAAAACTTCCAGGCCTAGTTTGCTTCACTTAGTTTGCTTCACTTAGTGAATCTTATTAATTTGTTTTTTACTTCACACATTTTGATAGAAGAAAACGCAATACCTCAGATTCAAAAAGGTTTTGATATATTGCAAATACTTAGATGTAGTTAGAAGAACTATAATTGAGATGAGGTGCACAGCATCAGACTATAATCATAGAGTTGGTTTAAATGGAAGTGTTGGTTTCTTGAATGACTTTCATGGATTTCTCAACTTAGAGACACAGAATGATTCACCTCCATTTAAAAAGCGTTATTTTCCATCTTCTGCAAAAGACTCTACAATTATGAAACAGATAAAAATTGTAATTTCAGAAAATCTTCCTGAAAACTATGACAATCAACAAGGAACAGGACAAGCCGAGTTATATCATGGCTTTGGTTTTACAATTTGACATAAATGCCAACGTTGTGTTTGATCTACAATCTTATCAATGTGCTCCATCTTGCACTTGGTGTAACATGGAGTACAAATATTTTTACTAGAGCAACAAAATCAGAATCCATTCAAAGTATTCAAAAAACTTAGAAAGCGAGAGACAATACCACAAAAGCAAGAGACTTCCAAAATGTAGTTTAAGATCCAATTTTCATGTTGTCATATGATACTCTGACTATAAATTTTATTCAACCCATAGAGTTTCACTTGTTTTTAGGGAGGTCAACCAACTTACAATGAAACATATTTCAAATGTAACATTGTTTTTTGTGTCAGCGTTCAGCAAATTTAGTCAAAAGTGTTTGTTTTGTTCAACTATGAGGAAGACCTCAACCAATAATGGTAAAGTACATTGAACATCGTTTCCCAACGACTGATTGTTCTTTAGTGTGAACCATATACTCAATAAGTATATTAAATAAACCAAGTTACAAGAGTTCGTAATTAAAAAAAGTTTATTTAAAATTTTTTTAATTTTGATTTGTTAAAAGGTTTAGGGTTTTTGAGTTAGGGTTTTTAGGGTTTTAGGGTTAAAAAAAAAAAAAAAATTTTTTATACATTTTTAAATAACTTATAATAAAGTTCAAACTTCTGTATTACACTGAAAAATTTACAACTCAGTGATTAAATTAATTAAAAACCAAGCAAAAAGGCAAAAAAGGTTTTTGCATTGAAGTTTTATATAATTTAATTCAGTTTGCAAAATAAATGGGTTGAACTTTGATACTTTAGAAGTAGCCAGTTTTTATTTGATATATACTTTAAGCAACAAATCGACCTTAAGTAAAAAAACATTCTGTCTACCTATGTAGTAATATACCTTTAAAGATACAATTCTCTTTTACAAGTGTGAATTGTTTAGAGAACCGATTCAGATTATTCTCATAAAAAATTTGTTATTTATTATCAGCGTTGCCACTGCCTGAATTTTTTCGTAGGAAAGTGCAGAAAAATTTTTATTTAAATTAATGCGCTGAAGTTAATTTATATAAGAATTTTTTGACACTCTCCTACGTTTAAACCCAGCCAGTGGGAACGCCAGTGGCGGATTAAGACTTCTTGGGACCCGGGACTATTTTCATTTTTGGAGGCCTTTTTATGGGCCAGAGCCTAAAAATGACTAAAAAAAAAAAAAAAGTCCTCTAAAATTTTTGCGGGGCCTGGGTCTATAGCCCTCCTTTCCTTGATGCAGCAACGCTGATTATTTTAATAAAAGCAAAATAATATAATAAATTAACAGGCTTTATAAATGCTTTGTTGAGCATCAAATTTAATGTTTAACAAAGAAAATGATCGGTTTACAACTCTTTATTACTAGCAAAATAAATTAATCAAAAAAAGAAAATAAACCTCAATCAAAAAAAGAAAATAAACCTGGTTTTCTAAACAATTGATTTTTTTTTAATATACCCAAAAACATAAAATATAACCCAGTGGGCATTTCGACGTCGAACGAACGTCGAGCGACGTCGGATCTCGACGTCGGATCGACGTTGGGTTTACGTTGGAAATGGAAATGTTATTTGACGTCGGATAAACTGACATCGCGCGACGTCGGCATTCCAATGTAAATCCAACGTGTTTTTTGAAAACTTAAAAACGTTGCCAAAGGCAGTTGTCGAACCTCGCTCTATTAGAAACTAAATCCTACGCGCTTACCACTACACCACAGGGACATATTAAATACTTTGTTTATTTAGTAATTTATACTTGTAGCTATTTGGGAATTATTTCTTTGATAAGAAATAATTTTGTTTAAATATTATATAAATATTAAAACGAATAGTTTTATATTATAAAAAATGTATACTCAAAAAGGTTATTAGTTAAAAAACTATGCTAGTGCATCATACAAAACCTCATGATGTTTTATCAACCATTATTCAAACTTCTTTCCATTAATAAAAAACACGCTTAGTTCACATATTTATTGAAGAGCACAATTGCACACATATTGTTGGGTTTGGATTAAATTTTCACCAGCGATGTCTTACGACGTTGTTCCGACGTCGTTTTAACGTTGGATTGACGTCGGAAGACGTCAAAAGACATCGGAGTACGTTAATATTATGACGTTGCCCGACGTCTTTTTATCGACGTTGGATCGATGTCAGTACTGCGACGTTTTTTAAACGTCTTTTATAAGATGTCGGAACAACATCAAAATACATCGAAAGGACGTCAGGGGATGTTGAGATAATGACATCGCCCGACGTCATTTTACTGACATCGGAACAACGTCGGAATAGGTCTTTTGACATCGCTAATGAAAATCGTACGTAAATCCGACGTCGAATTGACGTCGGGTGCCCACTGGGAATGTCCTGTAAATATTATTTCAAAATATTGGATGGTTCTTGGATTAATAACCTATTTTGTCTTTTAGTCGGAGTGCAACGCTTAGTGTAGTGATAATATACTCCAATAATATTTTTAAGTTTCTTTGCGTAACGAAAGCAGGTTACAATACGTGCTAAATGCCCATTAATCATATGTAAAGTTACGTTTCATTTTTACCTAACAAGACGTAATGTTACGTAGCTATTACGTAACATGTTTACGTAACGAGACGTGACATACGTACTTTACGTATGAAAACGTAAAATTTTTACATAAACTTTAAACAATTTAACTTGAAACTTTTGGCAAAAATGTAATAAAAAGTATAACGAAGGGCGGATCCGGTTTTTTTCTAGTTTGCTATATAACTACAATCATTCTGGCTTAAATATTAATACAACTCTCATTAGATTAAACATTATACATTATTCACCGGGTTATTTTACTTTGCACGTTTTCGAATTAGAAATTAATCACCATCCACGTTTTCCAAGTTAAAACTAACTACCTCGTTTTTCTTTTATTACCTTATATTATCTTATATATTTCGTATTAACTGGTTATTCGTACATACGCAGCATTCACGCCGCTTTAGTGTTCGATATACCCAAGATGAAAGGTAACTTCTTCATTATTTCTTAGTTTTTATGTTTTTATGTTTTACATGTTTTTAGTGCTTCCATTTTACCATGTATCTTTTATTATATGTATACCAATTATATGTTTAGGTAATATAACTAAATAAGTTCAATTGCCTGTTGGTTGTTTATATACCGTTTTTATTTTGGTTATTTGTTACTTTGATTTTGTTTATCAATTGTTTCTACATTTTTTTCTGTATTCATTGTGTACTGTTGTCTCATTATGTTTATTTGTTCGCATCAATTTGTCCTTTTTTCAAATATATTTTCTAAGTTAGGCATTTTTAAGCTCTAATTTTGCCATGTCGTTTACACATTTTCCAAATAACTATTCTAGTTTTTGAGTTTTTTATCCCCCATTTTTTAGCATTATTTAGCGCTTTTAACTTAAGATCACCCGTTTCCATTACTTTTTTATATGTGGCTCAATGCGCTTAAATTCTACCTGCCCCCTCCATTCTAATCTACTATATTAAGAGATCGTCCCTAAAGCACGTACGCTCGGATGCGGTAGAGGGAGTCTGCAAATGACGTAAATAAGGCAATGGGCAGGGGTGAATTATAAAAGTGATAAAATTAAGATAAGACTAAATTAAAAAAAACATCATAAAATGTTAGGTAGGTAGATTAAAAGCGTAGGTTTTTTTATTAAAGTGGAGGGTACTAAAGAAAGCGTATATCAAAATGCGGGGGAGCAAGGTACATCTCAATATTTTCTGAAAAAAAAATTTTCTAATGTGATAATGACCTATATATATTTTTTTAGATTGTTGTGTATTCCAGATTTTTTCATAATTGTTGTTTAAATTAAAAAAAGATTTAGGATAAAAATATTTATGCGCAAAAAAAGCAAAAAAGTTTTGTTTTTTTTTGGACAAATTTTGCAAAATTTTTTCCAGTCCAGTTCGAGTCAATGTTTCAAGAGTTTTAAATTTTTGTTTTCTTTTTATGTTTGATATGTATATATATATGTATATATATATATATATATATATATATATATATATATATATATATATATATATATATATATATATATATTATAGCTACAATTTAGAATGGATCCTTTCACAAAAAGAAAACGTCGAAAATTATTAAAAAAGTGCAACAGAATATTTTCGAACAATACTTTAGCGCAGCCAATGACTCGTTTAATGAGTGAAATTATTTCTAGCAGCGACAATTTATTGGAGGAAGACCAAATTGAAGCAACACCTATTGACTATTCCAAAAAAGGTATTGTTAATTATAATTCAGAAGGTAATATATCAGATACAAGTATCGATCAGCTGACAAACTCATCATTATCAGTATCTGATATCGATGTATCTACTGATGGTGAAAATGATAATGTTACTAGTGTGAGCAAATCTTTAAAAGATTTTGGAATCGAAACAGGTCAAAGCTATGCCAATATGAAAGTTCTTTTAGAAAAAATGATTATTCATCACCCTGAATTACCGAGAGATCCACGAACACTGTTTAATATCTCTAAAAATGCAATTTCTCCTAACTTACATGATGTTTTTCCTGGTAAATAATTTATTTAGTAAATGAAACTTCTTTCTGAATCCGGATTTATTTTTGAAGAAATTACTTATAACGTTGAATTTTTATTTTGCAATTGCGACATGCCTGCAAAATCATTCTTGAAATGCGTAAAAGGTCATACTGCTTATTTTGGTTGTGATAGATGTGAAATAAACGGAACAAATTTCAAACATCGCAGAATATATGAAGGAGAATCAACCTTAAGAACTAATGATTCCTTTAGAAATAGATGTCAAAAAGAACATCATTACGAAATGTCACCTTTTGAATCCATTGCGCATCTTGATATGATTAAGTTCTTTTCTTTTGACTACATGCACCTTTTTTTGTAAAGGAGTATTTGTGCGTTATTTAGAAATTTTACGAAGCCGTCAATTGCCCTATCGTCTAAGTGTAAATGGCATGCAAAATTTAAACACCGATATATTAATGAGTCATGACTGTACCCCTTTTGAATTTCCCAGAAAACCACGTAGTATGAATCATCTTAATAAGTGGAAAGCAACTGAAACACGATATTTTTGTTTGTATCTTGGACCGTTTTTATTGCAACGTCATGTGCATAAAGAATATTTCCATAATTTTTTGTTGTTATCAACAATATTTAGAATCATTTGTCATCCGATTTGGAGCATTTATTTAAACAGTTATTGTAAAGACCTAGTCAAAACATTTATTACAAACTCAGCACTTCTTTTTGGTCGTGAATTTATCACTATGCTTCATATTGTTGATGATTGTAAAACATTTGGGTGTATTGATAATTTTAGTTGTTTTCAATCGGAAAATTTTATGCGATTTATAAGACAATTGGTTACATCGCCGAATCTTCCATTGCAACAAGCTGTAAATAAAGTGCTTAGCAGGGGTCAAAATTTAAGGCAGCTAAAACCAATTGCTTTGAAACCAGTAAATTTTTGTAAATTATCATCGTGTATTTCTTTTAACGAAACTACAAAGATTTCATATTACGCTAAATGTTATTTTAAAACATTTTTGTTGTCAAATAAAAAACCAAATTGTTATGTTATGCTTTTAGACAAAAAGATTGTCAAGATACGTAGTATTTATAATACCAATCAAAATGATGATATATGGTTGAAGGCATGTTACTTATTAGAACAAACTGATGCGTATGATTATCCCCTAAAATCCTCTGCGTTGGATATTTATAAAGGAACGCATTTTTCCAAATTTTTAACTAAAGTTCCTTATAATTTAGTTTATTGTAAACTATTTTCCTACAAAAATAACTTTGCTCCAATTTTTCATACTTGTAATAGTTAAATTATATTATCTTAATAATATTATATTATCTTAATAATATTAGTTTTGCTAACAATTTGTTTTTTATTTATTTATGCTTTATTTAGGTGCTGTAATTCCAATTACTATTTTTACATTTAACTATTAATTATGAAAATTTAAAAATGGTAATTTTTTATATATCATACAAAATATTACTTATTTAACAATGGTAAATTTATTATAGATGTATATTTTAATTGAGTTTGCTGACAGTTCTATAGCCGTAGCTTTACATTCGTGGCTAGAGTCGGATAAAGCTGACCAAAACGGCTTCCACATGGTTGCATTTCCCGATTTTAAGTATACAAAAACACGATATATGCTGAAGGATAAATTGCCAGCACTAACTACATGGGAAACTGTTCCATGCAAAGTTTTATACAAACATGGTAAGTGTGCATAGTAATTAGGAAACTTAAAAAAAAACTTAAAATCTAGCAGACAATAATGCTTGACTGATAGATTGGTAGGATGATTTGCTAGATGAATTAAGATTAGATGAACTTTTTTAATACCAAATAGTTTTGTTTTTAATTCTGATTAACGTTTTTTTCTAGAATCTCTCAAAAATATTTATAAACACTGCAAAAAATACTCAGAGACTGGAAAATTACTTTCGACGGACTATGAAAATGGACGAACTCACAGACGACCTTTGTACCTATCGGACGAGGAATACGAAACGAATGACAAAAAAAAGTCAAAACTGACTCACAAAGAAAACGAAGTTGACTTAGCATCACCACCAACTCCACCAACAACACTGAATACGCAACTTCTTCATTTATTTCCAACTGCACCATCACCATTATATTCAGCATCTTCACAACCTTCTTCTTTGTTTTTATCTCAAAGTTCACCTCGTCCAACACTGCCACTAATTGAAACTTCATCCGAATATTTTGGATTATCTGCATCAGTTCATACTTGCTTTAAAGCTCGACAAAAGACTCCAAGTTCGAACGATAATGAAATTGAGAAATCCGATTTCCCAATTTCAAATACAGCTATGCGTTGTAAGTTTTTATGATAATTTGTTAGTTAGCATTAACCACAACAGTGGTTAGTTAGCATTAACCACAACAGTGGTTAGTTAGCATTAACCACAACAGTGGTTAGTTAGCATTAACCACAATGTTTTTTACCTAATCTGTTATTTTTATACTGAAGTAGTCCCTAACTTTAATATGATTTCATTTTTTTATTGTAGCGTGGTTTCAAGAAATATTCACCAGTCTCATTCGGATTGAGGACACCCAAAAAACCCTAATGGGCATGGTGGTTGGTCTAAGCAACACCAAATCTGCTGTTAATGCGCCGGTGGAAGCTTTAAAATTCAGCACAACAGCAGACAAGCTGGATAGTCACCTGACTTATTGGCTGGACCTAAATGATTGTGAACGTCAGTCCTTGGTAACTTTAATTTAAAATAATCTTTACTTAAAGCTATAGTTTTAGCTAAATGTATGCAGTTAGTTTTTTCTATTTCCAATTTAAACTGTTATTGTGCCTATGTATTTAAATTAAAGATTGTATCTTTGTCCAATGTCACACTTGCATCACAAAATCTCTCTGGCAAGCTTTCTAATATGTTGTTGGCCCTGGCACCCAGCTCAGTTTGGTCTTTATATAGCCGGGATGGGAAAAGAGGGAAAAGGAGTATTAGCCCAAGTATTCCTCCTATCATAATAGGTAAAAGTGATTGATTTCTATATCTATAACCTAGCCATGCTGTATTTTTTATTTATTTTGTCAAAAAAAAATTATACTGTTGTAGGAATGTAATTTCAATAATTGTATAATTGGATACATAATTTTTTTTTTACCAATTCCATTTTTTTAAAGATGTAGATATTATTTTTGTATTTTATAGATTCTCTGCAGCTAAGATCGCAAAAACGCATTAGCGCCCATAAGGTAGCAAAGACGCTCGGGGATCAATTAAAACGTCTGGGAAGTTAGAAATTTTTCAACAGAAGTTTTTAATTTTAATTATTGATTTTTTCTTTCTTGTTATGTTGTGTACTGCTGGTTTCACTCAAACTACTTGACATGACGTCGCATGAGAATTTTTTTTTTTTTGGTTTTAAGAAAACTATAAGTATATTATTTCTGATAATATAACTAAGTTTCAAAAGAGTTAGAGGAAATATATATTTTTTTTAAATAAAAAAATTGAATAAAGTATTGTCGTTTTAAAAAAGCCTGACGCAGAGGCGGATCTAAACAATCTAATAAGGAAGGAGGGGAGTGTTTTTTAGATTTTTTTGGTTTGGTGGTTTCAGACAATCTAGTAAGGTGAGGCGATTTTCGAGCGGCGAAAGTTTGCATTTTCCAATTTTATTGAAATTTTATATCATTTTTAAACACACTTAAATTACTTCCTTCTTTTTCAAACAACATACTGTGTTAAATTTATAGAAACTCCAAGAATTTTTTTTTTTTTTAATGTAAAGTTGGGGTAGGGGGGGGGGTGAGTTATTGCTTTTATTGCCTCCCTCCTCCCTTATGGATCTATCCCTGGTCCGACGAGCCATTATATTACATCTTGTGATAAGACTTTGCCATCATTATTATCAGTAAAGCATAATTTAATTATGTTTTATTTTATTTTATGTTGTATTTATCGTATGTCATAATTATTAATTATGACAACGATCTGTCATTTGAATACATAAATTTTAGAATAAGTACATTTTATACAGTAAGAATAAGTTTACATCAGATGAAATTGCAATGTGTAAGTTGTGCTCTTAATTCCGTTAAAAAAAGTAAACTGTGTAGTTAAAATAAAGTTAAAACTTTACTCATTTAACTCATTATCACTATGGTAATTTTCATAATTTGAATCATCACTGCACTCGGACGAAATAATCTAAATAAAGTTAATATTAAAAACAAAAAGCGGTGCATCCGCTACTGCACCTAATCTCTTTACTCTCTCGAATTACTAAAACCATAGCTATCGTTGTTTTTCACTGCCTCTTGCCATCTTTGATTTTTGTTGATATTTATTCTCCAGCGTTTCTGCAGACTTCTCGCCACGTGATTAATTTTCAAAACACATCGCATGCAGAGCTCGATTTTATTTTGTATATTTTGTAATAGATTCTCATATTCATAAGTTGTTTGTAAAAAAAAAAACTTGAATATAAGTTGAAGTATTTGAGTATTCTGAACTAGAGTATATTTGTTAAAATCAAACCGAACAATTATTAAATCATTTAAGTTATAACAAATAATATTTGTTTTGTATAGTATATGATTTAATGAACATATTTACAACATTATTGTTAATAGCTAAAAAATATAACTTTTTATTAACAAGTAGTCTCTCTTTGATAATTTAATATCTTCTAATACTTTTATATCATTAATTAAATAATTTGATATCATTGAATAAGTTAAATAACTATTTGATTTCATTAACAAATATACTCTGACCTAGAATTTTCTTTAAGCTGATATTCAAGTTATATTTTTATAACTTGATTATCAGCTTTTTTATAAATATTCAAGTTGAATATTTTTATTGTGATACAATCACTAAGAAGACTATTATAAGGGTTTACAGGCTTCTCTTACTCTTATCCAGTATTAAATTATGTGTGAAGGGTAGTGGTGGTGGTGGTGGGGTTATGTTAAAGATTTCTTTATCCTAGATAAGTTGCCTTCACCTCATCCATGAAGCATTAGATGTCCTAGTCAACTGTCACCTTTTCTCAATTTACTTAAACGCTGTCGTTATGACAATATTTAATTTGATCTAAATGTTGTCGCTTTGTTAATTATAGATGCAAAGTCACAAAAAGGACTCTGGATTTGAATGTCACAAAATGATTATTTCTTCTGGTTGATATACACTGTTTATAAAAAACCAGAAGAAATGATCATTTGTATAATACAGGAGCTGTATAATACAGGAGCTTCAAAAATTTTAAGAAGCTACTACTTTTGGGAATAAAGTTAAGACTATTAGGTTAGAGAGAGACCCAGAGGATGAAAGAATATAAAGTTTATAAATAAGTAAAATTCATTGATTAACTTTTAAACATCAATTTTTAAATGAAGAATCAATGTTTAACAACAATTACTGACATCATTTTACCCATAAATTGGTAAATAACATTTACCAATTTAACATTTTTGATTATTGACCAATTTAACATTAACCAATTTAACATTTACCAATTTAACAGTAAATTATTGGTAAAAAGTCTATTTTAATATAAGTATAGAATTTAAAAAATGGTAAATAAATCCAGCTTTTTCATAAAAAATAGTGGTATGTTTAAATCTTATGACTTTTTGACCAAACTGCATGTTATGCCTTTAGAAGAAATATTAAATAACTACTTATAAAAATGACTTTTTTAAAAAAGAAAGCAAAATTGTTTTTAAATATAGCCATGAGGAATTTTCATTTTTGTTTTGTTTTGACAAAAAGATCTTTATACAACACTTTCAACTGTTGTATGTTTTGAATGTTTTTTTTTTATTTTTTATTTGTATGAAGATTATATTGATGACAACTTATATGATGATGGGTGCTAGGATAAAATTAAGAGTATAAATAATGTCTTTTAAACACTTATCTTATTGTGTTCGTCAAAAAAATCTAAGAAACTTATTTATTTTACCTTAAATTTTTTAGCTTATTTGAATGTTTACTTTTAAGTTACTACTTTAGTTTGAGTTTAAATGTCGATGTTGATATATCCATGTTGAAATATCCATGCAGAAGTCTGTAGATTTTATCATCTTTTTTTGTAGATAATTCTGTTAAAACACACACATAAATACATATAAATGAATACTTTGGTGAACAGTCCAACATCCTACTAAAAAAAAGGGCTGCTGGGGGTAAATATAATTGAAAACCACACCCTGCTAAAACTCCTGCTAAATCTTGTAATTTTGCTAAAGACGGGACTGGAGTTGGGTTCGGAAAATGTCTAATTTTTAGTTGGGGTTAGAGACAGGGATCTGGTCAATTCCTAGTGACAAAGGGTTAAAGTTAGGATTGCAATCATTTTTTTCATTATTCTTTAACTTTTCTTTTTTTTCTCCAGGCAAATTGAAAAAAAAAAATTAAAAAAAAAAAAAAAATCAGCAAATGTGTATTTTACTTTTTGTCTACTGTAATTGTTTTAAAAAACAACAAACCAATGGTTACTCTTAGAAACAAAAATTTAATTAACCTCTAACAAAAAAGAAGTTACGTAATAGAAAATTTATGTAACTTCTTTTTATGTATTAGCCCTGCTAATGAATCTATGAAAGCCTCTTATGTCTAATATTTAAATATAATTTATAAAATGAAATACATTTTAAAATAACTGAACTACTAACCATAAGTGGTTCCTAGTGGTTTTTCTTCTTTATTTTAGTTTTACTTGTGATTTGTAAAACAAGGTACTGCTAGAATGGGCATCTGGTTGTAAAATAAATTATTCAATCCTGGGGTATTATTGTGACGCAATAATGAATAAAATGACTTATAAAAATGACTATATATATATATATATAAAATGACTATATATATATATATATAAAATGACTATATATATATATATATATATATATATATATATATATATATATATATATATATATATATATATATATATATATATATATACTTTTTACGCTGTTTTACTCATAATTTTAAAACACCAATATTGAATTTTTGTTTTATTATAATCATAACTATTAAAGTAATTCAAATATTATTTTTTAGATATATTTAAAACAACCATGGCAAGCAAAAAAAGGCCTATAGATGAAGCTCGTAGTAGACTGACTCAAAAAATCACTGAGGTGCAAATGAAAACCAAATTAATTCAAGATATGGTTGAAAAAATATCAAATGAGGTTACCATTTATTAGAATGAATATATGCGTAGTTTTTTATTCAAGCTAAATGCTCACATAGAATAATCATTTTTTATTTTAGCAAACTTTTAAACAAGTCATCTAAATTCTTGAAAGTCAGTTCAAAATTGAATTTTAATATAAATTCTCTTTAAATTTGCTTAAAAGAATTATTGCTAAAAAATTGTTTTTAAATGATAAACAAAATATCTTTCCGATTTGTATTGTATTGTTTATATATATATATATATATATATATATATATATATATATATATATATATATATATATATATATATATATATATATATATATATATATATATATATATATATATCAAATAAGTTTACGTCCTTTTTTTTAACATAAAAATTAAAAATATTGCAGAAAGCCCATGCAGCTGAAGTAACTTTGGTATTCATATAAGTTTTATATAACATTAACAAATATTATACTTTGTTGTTTATTCTAATGATATATTATTTAAACTAGATGTCTAACTTCGGTCCGAAAAGTGAAGCCGCTCCTGCCCTTTTTACAAATGGCGGATTAAATTTGTAAACTAATTTTATTTAACTTTTCTTTTCTTAAATGAAGTAAATATAATTTAAATATAAATACTATTTATATGAAAGTGTTAAGAGGAAATTAGAATACTTGTAAAATAATAATTTATGATTCCTAAATTTTCAATTTTAAAGGGACTAAAGTTTTGAATAGAAAAGTGAAACGAAAGACGCTTTTGAAGCATTTTTATGAATTATGATACTTTTAATAAACATGAACTCATGAAAAAACTTTTATAAGTATTTTGTAATTATTAAAACATTTTTTAAAATTATCTTTAATTTATTGGGAACTTTTAACTTGCATTTTTAACTTTTATTCCACACATCGTGGAATTTTAATTTTTGTTCCACACACATTCCAAACATCCGCATTGCCTTCACTACTTAATTTTTTATTCCACACAACTTTTGACTCGCATTTTTAGCTTTTATTCCACACATCACAGAAAAAAAGCGGCTTCATTTTTTGTCTAATAAAATCCCGCAAGTTAGACATCTAATTTATATAATATATTATTGGTTTATTCTCATGCGGTGTCATTACCATCGCTAGAGTGTCAGAGTACAAACACACGCACAAACACACACATACACACACACATAATTGAAATAACTATTTACAAGCAGTATAAAAAGTTTAAAAATGTGGAACAAAACTTAAAAATATTTGTAATAATAGACTTACCATGCCCCACACAGCTTTCGAAATTAGGGTCCGCATTCGGCAATGCCGACCTGATCTTAAAGTGTTTGAGGTCAGTAAAAAATTACTGACCTTATTTCTATGTTTTGTGGTAACCCCTCTGTCAAATTTTTTTTGCTGACCTGATGCAAACCTCTAACAGTGCAAGGTCAGCAGTTTATTGCCAACCTTTTTTTCCTAATTCCAAGGGCTGTCCATATAATACAATGTAATGGTAAGTCCACAATGACCATTTCTATACTTATTCTTTATATAGTCGTTTTATTTCAATAATTTTTAGTAAGTAGGAGAAAATAAAAATCTTTAAAATATTTACTTAACGTTTTCACTTAACGATTAATAAATTTAACATTTAGTACATAACTAAATGTAAAATTGTAAACTTCTATAAAACAAATGAGGATGGGCTTATTAATTTTTTTCCTTATTAAGTTTCAGACCGTAATTTTTTTTCAAACTATTCGTAGTTTATAAGGACCCTCACCCCATTAAACAATTTTAAAGATAATAAAAGTTTGTTTGTAAAGAATTTTTCCTTTAAGAAAGAAAGTTGTCTCTTTAATGTGTGTTAAATGCGCAGACTTTAGTAATTACCTGAGCATAATAATAACATAAGTATCTCATGACATATGTGCAAACAAATTTTCCTTGGTGTTTTGATGTTTTGCAAACTTAAGGTTTTTTTGAAAATCATCTCTTTCATTTGTTATATTATAACATCTTTATTTATGTTATGAAATTTTATATATGTTCTGTTATATATGTTAGAAAAATGTTTTAATACTATTTAATAAACAAAAGGCTTTAAAACGGCAGATAAATGCTATAAATCAAAATTTAAAATATGTTGTAAAACTAAAGTAAATGTAAAACATTAAAGCTTTATATAGGTTTTAACATTACGTACTTATATATAATTAGTTTACATAAGTTAGATAATTACATACACTATTGTTCATATTTTCTTATAAAAAAAGTAGTGTATTTTTTTCTTGCCATTACCTCAGTTGCAATAGCTGCTAAGAGTTCCGTTTCAAACATGCATGAGTTTAGGAGTAGGCGCTTCTAAAACTACTAATAAGTTCAGCATTAATAAAGAAATTAATAAACATTAACAACAGATTAAAAAAAAATGTAACTATTAAAAACATATCACATAACAGCGACAAAATGTATAAAGAATTCATGATGAATGCAAGAGTTCATAATAAACTATATTGAAATGAGAGAAGAAGAAAAAAAAATTGTTGACAAACTAAAATTTGTCAAGCATCAACTTTAATAAAATAAAAGTTAATGCTTGACTAATTATAGATTGTCAAGCATTAACCTTTATTGATATGTTATTGATATACAATTAATTTTTTTTGAATATATTTTTGTATCTTTTTTTATTTAATTTTATTTATTTAATTTTCAGGCAGTCTTAAATGCTACTAAAGTATTGGAGTTGAAGAGTAAGAAAAAGTTTATGAACAAATATTCAGCCTCAAGCCAACAACTTGAAGCTAGTCTTAATCAACTTCTTGTGCTTTCTGACACTCTTGAGTCATTTGGAAATGACAGTTCTGAATCTGACGGTTAAAATTTTTTAAATTGTTTTGTATGTTATCTGCTAATTAAAAAAGAAAAAATGTTTTTAGAATCATTGATTAGAATTACTTTGATAATTAATATAATACTAATAATTATGTAGTTTAACAATTATCTATAATGTTTAATATTAAAATATAAATATTTGCATATATTTTATGATAATGTATAAATATTTGTAAAAAAATAATTCTAGAAGGAAATAGGTTTTTAAATACAGTTTTGATAAATTTTTTGATTTATTTTTTACAGAGAAAAGTAGTGAATCAGAAGACGATGACAAAAGTAAGAAATATTTAAGTGTTATATTTTGAATTGTATACTTTCAAATATTTAAAAAAATAGTTAACAGATATAGCACTAAAGTGCTCGATATTTTTTTTTTAAATATTTCTCTCTATTGGCTCTATTTGTTTTCTTCACTCTTTTATAAGTTTTTATTTTTGTGTGTGAAATTTTAAAGTTGAATTAATTTTATCATGATAGCAGGATAGAGACTAACAGTTTTTTAATTTTTTTTTGAAGAATAAAAAAGATGAAAAGCATAAAATTAGCCATTTGTTCAAAACAGTTTGTCTGTCAGATCAGGAAAATCAGAGAAAAAAAAAAAAAGTCAGGGAGTTTAGATGTCTGAAAAAAATACAGTGAATAATCAGGGAAATTGGGTTGAATTTTTAAAAAATCAGGGAAAATCATCAAACTTATTTCAAAATGGCAATTAATCAAAGTGACTGGTTTTTCTAAAAGAATTAAAGTCTGTTTTTTATAAAGTTGAGTTTGAGAAATGTTATCATAAATCAGGAAAAACATTCAGATGATCAGGAAAATATCAGAGAAATCTATCTTAAAATATTGACAGGCACCCATTAAAATGAGAACAATAAAAGAAAACAAATGTTTAAGTTTTTTAGTCAAATTAAATAGCTAAGTTAACAGCAGTTTGTTTCTTCATTTAGCAGAGTATTCAAACAATATCAACCAAGTTTGCTTAAAAAATTAAAAAAGTTCAAGAGAAGCTTAATAATTGCAAATACGACTAAAAATCTTCTTAGTGAGATTTCTAATGTTCTAAAGCTAAATAATGTTGGTGTTGGGCAATTTGTTCTTGTAGTAAAGAGTTGGAATCACTGTATAATTGTTAATAAAGATGATGTCACTTTATCATCATCATCATCATCATCATCATCATCATCATCATCATCATCATCATCATCATCATCATCATCATCATCATCATCATCGTCATCATAGTATATAATTGGTATATAATAGTAATTAATGATAGTAATTATATAATTGGTATATAATAGTAATTAATGACTTCACTTCAACTTCATGGTTTGATAGAACAAAATTTTTTATTGGCTTCAACCTTTTACAAAAAGTTAAGGAAAAGGTGTAGCATCCACAAGGTTTTTAACACTCCACATCTAGACCACAAGGAACATTATTTGTTTGCATACTCAAAAATAAGTTTACTCATGTAAGTTTAAGATAAATCAAATAAAGCATCCATATTATTTTATAAAAATTTTTTAAATTTTTAGACTAACTTTATATTTTAAAAATTTAAGAAGAATTTTTTGTGCATAAATTAAAAAATTATCTGTAAAAAAATAGAATATACTACTTGAGTCTGGATTAAATAGAATATACTACTTAAGTCTGGATTAAATAGAATATACTACTTGAGTCTGGATTAAATTGAATATACTACTTGAGTCTGGATTAAATAGAATATACTACTTGAGTCTGGATTAAATAGAATATACTACTTGAGTCTGGATTAAATAGAATATACTACTTGAGTTAGAGCTAAAAATTAAATAATTGCAAAAAAAGTTCCACCTTAAAAACCGTAAAAAAACTTTAAAAATTATTTTTCTCAAAATAAAAAATCTTTTTGATAATAAAATTTTTTCAGTATTATCAAAAAAATTAGAGTAATCATAGTTGCTATGTTCATAGTTGCTATGTTTAAAGTTGCTATGTTCATAGTTGCTATGTCCATAGTTGCTATGTTTAGGTGTATTTTAACAATTTTTTTCTATTATGCAATAGCCAGTTTAGTTTTAATAAAAGATCATTATTCAAAGTTAATTTACTGATACGAAAAAGTAAAGTTTGTTGGAACTTGAAAGAAAAAGTCAATAAACTTATCAAGTACTCTGAAACATTAACAATACTTTCTATATTTCTATATTCATATACCATGCAAATAATTTAAAACTATTTTAGACTTTAAGACATTAAAAAAGCATCTTTTGGAATGCCCAACTCATACACTCGGAATTAGGGTCAGTATTGGGCAAAGCTGTATTAACTGCTGACCTAAGTTGTGTGAGATTTTGATGTTGTTATGTTTCTATGATATTATGGTGAAACCTTTGTGTTCAAAACTTTGTACCAACCTGATGCCGAACAAAAATAATACAAGGTTTAGTTTAATTCTGAAGACTCCACCTCTGACATAAATCATTTAATACTAAATTTAACTTAAAAAACTATACTACTCTATCTGTTATACAATACTCTTTCTCCATTGTTAATATACTACACTTTGAACCTCAATATTGACAAAACAGATTTAAAGGCTTCAATATCTAGTTAATTATGTCTGATTCTTCACCTTACTTATCTCATAATGCTTTACTCATGAAATCTGAAAAATGAATAGCAAAATAGTGAATTAACATAAAAAACAACACTGCTAATATGTTACATATCAAAGCTCAAATTTTAAATAACTGCTATTTTATACATTGATAATAATAATAATACTAATAATTATAACATAAATAACAAAAAAATCAATCATGATATTTTTTCTAGTGAAATTGTTATTTCACCCTGTAATTGCTACCTTAAACCAGATTTCGCTTTTGTAAAATCTATTATCCAGTCTTTCACAGGAAGACGTGCGGCCGCATGTCTTTATATGACCACACAAAAAATAATTTGTTTTGATGATTTGATCACAGCTTTTGACATATTTCCAAAATTTAAAAATACGTTACAAAAACTTACCTAAATTTATTTTAAAAAAAAATTAAAAAAGTCAAAAAAATCTTAACCAATCAGAAAATAAAAAAAAATAACCCAACTAAAACAAAACTCATCAAACTAAAATTTAATTTACGCATTAAAAAATCATTTCATTTAACTGTTTTTTTCATTTGTTTTAACATTTGTACTTTTTTATTTTATTTTTATTTAACATGTTTCAAAAGATAAACATTTCTCATAAAAAGTATATAATTATATAAATAAAAGAAACAACAATTTATTAACACTTATTTTAAAAATCCATTAGAAGCGTTTTGTTACCCCATTGAAAAGCGTTTCGATAATATAAAAGCATTTAAAATCAAACTTATTTAATTGTAACGGCTTTCTAAAATACTTGCTTTTTTTTTTTCAACAAAGTGGACATCTTTTCAAATGTATTAACTTTAATTATTGTTATATTAAAATTCGTTAAAGAGACTTTTGTTGTTGTAGAATGTCATTGTTAATGAAAACAAAACAATTTTTTAATAATGTTTATTATAGAAATGCACACTTAAACAATTTATATATCATAAATTAAAAAAATATATACAACTGTCAATTATATAAAAAAAAAAAACATTATCAGTAAATTGTTACTTTACTTAAAAGCGTTTCACAAATTTAGAAAACATTTGTTAAGAAGTTTTGATGTAATTTATTTCACTTTTTAAAAATATTTTTTATTTAGCGTGTTTTTAAAATGTTTTTTGAAATAGCTGTGGTCAAATTGTCATAACAAAATGTAATTTGCCTGGTCATATAAAGACATGTGATCGCACGTCTTCCTGTGAAAGACTGATTATTTTTTACTATTAATGTATTTTTTTTTAATTTTTTCGCTATTAATTTATTATTTTACTTTATCAATTTTTACATTTTACTACTTTAAATGACATTTTACCACTTGTCATTTTGCCTTGTAAATGATGTTTTACAATAATTTTTTTTGCAATATAATGAGTGCACGGATCAAGTGATTTAGATAAGGAGAACATGTAGGGAGTGTACATATATCAGGGAATGGGTGAAGGTTAAATTTTGCATTGAAATTGCCTGCCTTAACTCAAACCCTGAATTGATGTATGTACACTCCTTGCATGTCTCCCTAATTAAGTCAATTAATGTGTGTACAAAAAACAACAACAAAAAAAACAAAAAACAAAATTGAATACTTTAAACTTGAGTACTTAAATAGCTTTAGTGGTACTTTAATGATGTCACGTAACTATAAGAAGTCTTCTTCTTTTTATTTAAAAAAAAATCTTCTTGGATATCGCTTCTTATTGTTTTTAATAAATTCATTTTGAATATTTATTTAAAAAGATTTTCTGGGATATTGGCCCTAAGCTATTGAATGGTTATTGGCTTATTGGAATACATTTATTAGGTAGCCTTAAAAAAAAAAAAAAGAGGAACCATTGAATTATCCAAACTTGGTGGCTAGTTAAAATCAGAAAAATTTGACATTTTTTAATTGCTAAAAGTTTTGCGCAAAAGAGGTGTATGAGCTATGGTTTCATCTTGTAGGAACCACATTTATGAATTTGTAGCTTCTGCAGCTTTAAATTTTTTTAATACTCACATTACTTTTAATTATACCTTTAATATGCCCAATACTCACCTTAACTCAAACTTTTTCTTCTGTTTTTGAAAAAGTTCAATGATCTTTATATTTAAGTTATTCTACACCATATGGTGGGTGTCTGAATTAACAATTATTTTTAGATTTTGAGAGCCTTATGTTTTGCAATTTTGTTTATTTGCATTACCATTTAGGTAAAAGCCTCATTGCTCATTAAAAGTTTGTAAATAAACTCCTTTTCTAGGCACTATTCTTGAAATCTCTGGTTTAAATTAGGGATTTACCAAAGCTTAGATTTTGCCGAAGCCGCAGCTTCAGCTGAAGTCACTCTATCAAAGCCAAAGTTTTTGCACTTACATTTTACAAAGTTTTTGCACTTACAATTTGCTATCTTGCAGATCTAGCTATCTAGGGATAATAATAATTGCTGAAAAATATTTTTAAACATTTTACTGCAATTATCTTATGTACTGCATATTGCAAAATATATGTACTGCAATTATAAGTATATTATGTGCATTTATAAGGTATTTTACTATAACAAATCATCAAGATTTTTTTTAAATTACACAATATCATAGGATATTAGGATGTAGCTATGCCTTGTTTGAACAAATTTAATGTTGCCTTGTTTAATATTATATGGGAAAAGATGACTAATTAGTAGTTGCAAATTGGTATTTGTATTAGGGTGTGAATTATAAAACTAGTTTGGCTTCTTGTTAACATAATCAAGTTTAAACTTTAAAATTACATTATAAACAATTTTTAGTATACATTAGTTTGTACTTAAAGTATAATAAAGTTACTTAGTAGTTACTTAAGTTATTTAGTAATTACAAATGAGGAAAGTTATTTTTATTATACTTATTAGTTTATTGCGTTTAAATTTATTATCCATTGTTAGAAATCAGGCAAATTATAATTTAAAAACTTAATCTGTTCTCCATGCTCAGGCAATAGCCTGTTTCTTTTGGCTTAAAATATGTGTCCCATTGTGCTGAACAGAGGTTCACTCTTAAAAGATGCGCACAAATTTTTCATTAAGAACCTTTCAATATCCCACTTCTTAGTGTCTTTATTGGAGCTGGTGTAATTGTAAACATCCCACCACTTATAAGGACATTTATTTGGTAATGTTGATAGGGTAAAGTAGAATTATTTTAGTAATATTGATAGGCTAAAGTAGAAGTTAACTTTGTCCATGTTAAATTAAAACTATGAACCAATTTAAAGTTTAAACTAATATTTTAAATCTTAAATCAAGTAAGGAAAAAAGAATACCCTTATTCAACTTATAAATAGTAAAGAATAAACATTTATAGTTGATAAATGATTATGAAAATTAAAAATATTAAATGCAAAAAAATAGCATTAAAAATTAAAAATATTAAATGCAACCAGACCCGTAACTACAGGAAGGCACAGCCTACCTGTATATAGCTTGTGTCTGCTTGCAGTAATCTTTCTATAATATAATATAACATAATTTTGTCTACAGGCAATTCTGGTGTGCTAATAAACCTGTAAATAAATTTCTAGTAACAGGGCTGAATGCAACAAAATAGTTAATTTGAAAATTAACATCAATTTGTAATAATTTAAAAAAATAACAATTTTATTTAGATATTTTTTATTTGTACCATTTTCTTTTTAAATTTAGAGGTTTTCCTCTAGAATTTTTACTATTATACTTTTTTCCCCTCCATCAGTGTTTTCACATTTCTGTGAAGCATTTTTATCTATACCCATTTGGTCTAAGAAGCTGTATATCCCCATGCTTATTTGTTTTCTTTTTTGATTTGACCATCACGATCAGAGTCTTTAACAAAATCAACTTCTTTTTCTTGTTGTAAATGATTATTTACAACAAGCAACCAAATTTTATATCTAGAGTATCGATACTCCAAATGAGAGCGATAGTACACTTGATATAAAATTTCTTTAAACATACTATGGTTTGTTTTTTTAAAACTTTTTATTTCAAATGGGGTTTGAGCATCATTGCAATTTTCAGATGAACATTATCTTTGTATAGGTGAAAATGACTTTTAAAATTAGTTTTAAGTTCATCAACAACAGCATTGATTCCAGTTGTTTGTCCCAAGTCAAGAAACAGTATGATCTCTGATGTGTCTGCACTCATACCTTTCGTAGCGCTTTCAAAGTGTTTTAGTATGCATGCAATTATTTTAGCATTCTGCTATTGATTTTTTGTAGGTTTTCTGCTTCTATAATTAAAAATTAATTAATTATTCATTTTTTTGAGTGGTGATAAGAAATAATTTTTCTAGCGTACGTTTCAAGAGCAAAAAAACTAAATACAAATTATAGTGAAAGGTTTTAATAAATACAACAGCAGCATAAAATTAAACATAGAACTTAAATAAAATATAAAAAAGCACTCATTAACTTTCCTAAGCAGGCAATAAAAAAAAAACAATATAGTTTCTGGCACGTCGCAATGTATACTATGTATGCCGCAGCCTATGTCAAGGAATCAAAGTAAAGGAGAAAATTACAAGTAGTAGAATTGTAATTTAAAGTAATTATATTGTAAACAATAAAATTATTCTATGTTTTATATAACAGTAGCTTATTATTTTTAATTACCTAAAAAGACTTGCTGAAGCCAATGCTTCAGCAAAAACTGACCCTGGCTTCAGCTTCGGCTTCGGCAAAAGTCCCGAAGCTTCGACATGCCTTCGGTACATCCCTAGTTTAAATTGTAAACCAGTTAAATCTTGTTTGGGAAAAGGTGTAACTTATGTAAAATTCTTTGCAAAGACCACTTAGACATCACCATATGCTGAGAAAAAAGAAATGCTGTAAGTTTTGGGGTTTTTCCAATATTTGATGGAATTTGAACTTTCCTCATTTTGAACGGTTTCCTCGGTTTTCCAGCTTGCAGAAGATTTTCCAGTTTACAGGAAAATGTACAGACACTCCTTGTTGCCAAAACTGCTGAACTAATCAGTAAATTGTTGGAGCACTAGAAGCATTTTAATCATAGAAGAAATTTTGTGTCTAAATAATCAAATGTCAATTTAATTTTTATTTTTCAATTTTTTTATTTGTCAATTTAATTTTTATTTTTCAATTTTGTGTATTTTTTGTTAAAAAAAAAATACACAAAAAAATTTATCATGATATCAATGTTGGGCAGTGTTAAAAGTTATTATAAAAATGTTCATTTTTTTTTTTCTGAAAGGTTTTGTTTCTGTTGCAACCTCCTTTGCATCGCAATGTAATATTTTTGAAAAAGAAGGCTGCTCTAATAAAAAATCAATTCAAAATGAAAATAAAAGTCCTTGTGTGGATGGTAATTTATTGTTTAAGCATTTTTTTTTTTAATTCGTAGCTAGTAAATCTTTTAGATTCTAAAATTATAAAGTTTTACTTAAATGTATAGTTTGCATAATTATAAAATGTCAATTATCATAATTTATTTACTTGATTTCATTTTTTAAACTTTTTGCTGTATTCATCTATTATTTGTTAAGGGATCATTACAATCAAGGAGACTATTTTTTTAAATTATTGTTATGACCTTTTGTATTTTCTTTTAACTTGTTACTATATTCCTGGCTGTATCAAGCTCAAAAACAATAAGCTTTGTACTACCAGGGGTGTGCTGGGTTTTAAACTTGGTACCCCTTTCATACAAAGTAAATCGTCAGTACAACATTTATTTGTATTTCATTTTAGAAAATAAAAATGTATTTTCTGTATCAAATCTAAAAAAACATGGTTCTGAAGAAAGTGTGTTTTCATCAGGTATTTTACAGTTATGTATGTATGTATGTATGTATGTATGTATGTATGTATGTATGTATGTATGTATGTATGTATGTATGTATGTATGTATGTATGTATGTATGTATGTATGTATGTATGTATGTATGTATGTATGTATGTATTTATGTATGTATGTATGTATGTATGTATGTATGTATGTATGTATGTATGTATGTATGTATGTATGTATGTATGTATGTATGTATGTATGTATGTATGTATGTATGTATGTATCATGTATATTGTTATATATGTACACACAATTATAAAAGTAATTTTTTGCTTCTTAAACTTGTATTAATAATTGGTAATTTAAAAACATTTAGTTTCTACCTCTTGTGCTGCTGAAAGTTCATTTTTTGCTGAAAGTTCACCTGATAAAGGTTAGAGGGTGTTTTTGGATTTTATTGATGTTTATGTTAAAGATAAAAATGTTTATTATTCTATATAAAATCATCTGCACATAAAAGGCATTATCCTTGTGTTCTAAAATTGGTTAAACTTTGTTTTATTTGTTTTAACTAAAATAATAAATTTTGGTTCTTTGAACATTATCAGTTGAAATTATACTGATTTACCATTTTTTGTGAAAAGTAAGGGCTTCCTAAAATTTAGAAATCCAATAGATATTTGTTCTATGAATTCAGTAATGACACTCATTAGACTCATGAACTAAGTCACTAAAAATGCCTTGTTTATCCTATTTTATTCTAAAAATTGACTTGTAAATTAAATAATTTACAAGAAAGAAAATATTTAATATAAATTTAGTATTTTTATTTTTTAGAGTAATATAAATTACTTTGTAATTGTACCATTATTAGTTTTTGTAATTTTTTGTTTACTTATGGTATGAACAAGTATGCGTTAAAGAATGGCATTTCTAAATAGTGCTTGATTGTGTTAAAGAATGGCATTTCTAAATTTTGCACTTGTAAAACTGAAACACGTTATTAACAAGTGTGATTATGTACGCTCGGCATCCAGTCTTCAAGGATGATATTCAGGGCTGAAAAATGGCTCTCATAGGTCATCCATAAATTATGTATGCAGGTATGGGAGGGAGGTAGGTGTCACCCAAAAGCATACCAGTGGGTACAAGGGAAAACGTGGATAATTTTTTGTTTGAATTTTTTTCATGTGAAGTCCGGTAAGCCAGACGAAAAAGCTTTGGTTTTTTCATTAACCCATTAGTCTGTCTACTGGAGCTGAATGCTACTGTGGCTTTGATATTATATAAAAGCAATGAAGTATAGCGTAGTTCTATTTATTTTGTAGCCGTTGTCAAAAATTTAAAATTTATTTTAAATCCAGTTTTCACATTTGAATTATTATTTAAAAAGTATGCATTTTAAGAATTAAATTAAAAAAAAAATTCATTTATAGATTTTTATCTAACTTATTACTAAAGTAAGTTATTACAAAAATTTTAGTAACTCGTTAAAAATGTTTAATGCATAATTTTTTAAAGTTTTAGTTTTCTTATCTCACTTTTTAAACTTGCAGTATAAAACTTTTGATTTTTCAAAATTCTATGAAATTTTAGTTTTATAATTTAAATATTCTATTCTCATTTGGACGAACACATTTTGAAAGTAGTAAACATTCCAATCTATCTGTTAGCAGTAATGACTTCATATCTTTCCATTGATTGTTTGTACAAAACAAAAAAAAAGTTTTTAATTTAAACTGAACGCACAGTTTATATTAAGTATTATCAAATGAATTATTTTTCTCTGAAGAAACTCTGAGAAGAGATTTATATTTTGAATTTTTCTGTTATAGTTCCAATATTTAGTTTTGTTTAGCATTAACACAAATGCATTTGATATTTTAATGTTTTGAATTTTATTAGATGTTTTTGAATTTTAAATGTAATAATTATTAATAAATAGAATGTGATCGAAACTGTATGCAATCAGAGCTATTAATGAAATTTTAGTTTAATAAATTGTTGTAAATAAAATATTATGTTAAATATATTATTTTTAAGCATTCAAAGTTTAGAATTTTTATTGATGTGTTGCAAAATTGGATACTTTATTACATGATGACTTTTATGCAATTCAAAATAAAAGTCCTAGTTAGGTGAAGTTTTTTGTCAAATGGAACCAAAAAACTGTGCGAGTTAGCAAATGGTTTAACCAGGGTATGATTAACTTAACCAGGGTATGATTAAAAGATAATATGATAAAGTTCAAGGAGAATCAAAAAAAAAATGTCATGATGAATTTAACTTTCAAATAGAAGAAATAAATTATTGGCTCTCTTGCACTGAGATTTTTAATTTTAATTTATGCGTGACATACTTTATAACAAATTTAACTTCTTTGGTTTTATTCAAGTATTATTTAGCAATGTGCAAACTCTACTGTTATTTTGATTTCAGTGAAAAAAATTTTACTGAAAATATTTTCTATAAAATTAATCTATTATATTCTTGCTTGCAAGTTCTTTAGACAAATTTTTTACTCTTGTAACGAAATTAGCGAGCAGTATTAGTCACTTCGGGAAGACCATGTTAAAAGGTGTGTTTCAAGTGCGTTGAGCGATCGTTTCTGCTTCAACACAAGGCCTGATATATATATATATATATATATATATATATATATATATCTTAATATCTTATTATATATATATATATCTTAATAATGATTTAGTTTTCACTATATATATATATATATATATATATATATATATATATATATATATATATATATATATATATATATATATATATATATATATATATACATATATAAGTGTATAGTAATTTTTTTATTTCAGAGAAAAATGAACACAGTGTTTTAAATCTAAAAAGGCATGATTCTGTTGAGAGTATACATTCATCAGGTGTTTTTTCAAAACTATATTATGTTTCATTTTTATTTATTTAAACATTTTTTATAACTATATTTCTAGCTTGATTTATGTTATTTTTATTATTTCTTTTTTGACTTGTATATCATTTATAGTTTAAAAACTTTATTCTTCATTAAAAAAAAAGTTGCAAAAATAAATTTCATTTCTGGAGTTTTTAACAGGTTTTCTGTTGAGGGGCGTTTGTCCAGTGTCCATCACATTTAGATTTATCAGGTTTAGTGATATCATTTATATAAAGTTTTCTTTTAATTAATTTAGTTTCAGGAGCAAGCACAGTTACAGGTGCTGTGGAGAATTCTGTTTCTAATATACAAGACAAAGGTTAAAACTTTATTTTTTTGATCTATAATAAGATATGAATTGTTGTTTGGTTCTTGTTTTTTTTTTTCACAAGAAAAACAACATAAAACTTTATTTTTTATTTATTTTAAATATTGAAATTTTTTTTAAATCTATTTTGGGTAATATTTAGAAAAAAAATTGTTTACATTTATTGCTTCAGCAAATCATTTTATCAGTATTGTCTGTTATTAAATAATGTCTAGTATTAATATTTCAAATAATTTCATTAGCTGTTCTTCAATTACTTACTCCAAATTAAATCAAATATAAATTATAAGGATCATTATAAAAAATTATTATAGTTATATATATTATAAAAATTATATATAAATAATAATATCAAGAGTTTTTTGCTTTTTTTTTTATGTAGAAAACTTTTCTGAGATAAAAGATATTTTCTTTAAATTTTTTTAAGTTTATTGGCTGGCATCTGTTTCAGAAAAAGCTGTTAAAAAAAACAAAACAACAACAGATGTTTGATGTACATATTTAGTAATGAAATTTTGAGAAATGTATTTTGAAGAACTAAGCAAACTGATTTAATCCCCAAAAAATTCCCAAATTTTTATGATCTTAATAATTAGAAACCATCCTATAATTTTAACTAGGGTGGTTTCTATTAAACAAAAATAGATTTTTTCTTAATCAACTTTTTTTAAAGTATTAAATTGTAACCAAAGTTCTAGATCTTGGTATTTTTGTTTCCTTAGGATACTTAGTTGAAATTTTTCTTAGCCTTTTCAAAAATGAATTGATGATCAAGGTTCGGTTGCCATATTTTGGATAGAATTGCCTGCTGTAATGATTGATTTACTAAAAAAATGTACATTTAATAAAACTGGTGTAATTTGCACATACTTTTGCACAAACAAATATGATGGTTACATCAATCATGACGATAACAATCCGGAGGAGAATGAGAGATTGCAGTCAAATGAACTATATGTTTGAGTCTGATATTGATAGTGTTATGGACTAGATTAATAATTTTTTCTTTATGAAAATCACTGATTATTTTTAAGTTTTCTGACATTAAACTGCAAAATAAACATTACAAGCAGAAATATAAATCAAAACCAATTTTATTCCACTTGCTTTATCTAGACTTTAAATGAAACGATTGTTTTGATGTTTTTTTTAAATAATTTTGTCTAATATTTATATAAAATGTTTTTTATTTTAATTTAAATAGCAAACAAAGATGAATTTTTAAAATCACACATGCCAGCCTAAAAACAAACAACGACTAAAATTTATCATCATAACAAAAAAAACTAGTTCAATGGAATCCAGAGTTTTATGACTTACTCCTAAAATGCCTTATTTAAGTTTACATACCATTTTCCTTGGTCTTCTTTATACTTTTCTCTCTCTCTCTCTCTCTCTCTCTCTCTCTCTCTATATATATATATATATATATATATATATATATATATATATATATATATATATATATATATATATATATATATATATATATATATATATATATATACAGTGTGCAAAAAAAATAATCATGCACTTAAAAAAAAATCATGGTTTTAAAGATCAAAAAAATGAGTTGTCTGTTAGAATATTTAAAAGTTTTTTTTGATATCTTATCAATTGTTTTTAGAACTTATATGTGTATTAGTGAACTAATTGCTTTTCAAAACTTCATTAAATTTTATTAAATTATTAAATTTTACTCAATTGATCTAATGATGCATAAAATTGACTGCAAAAAAAATAATCGTATAGTTCAAAAAGAATGTCAAATTGATCAAGTTCCATGGAAATTAGTATTAAGTGGGGACTCTTTTAGCCTTGATGGCCTCATCTAGATGGTTCGATATTGAGTTGACCAAATTTTGGGTCCCTTCTGCTGTTATATTATCCCATTCCTCATTATAGCTTCTTTCAAGTTGTCATTGTATCTAAATGCTCGTTTGCCAATTTTTCTGTTCAAAAAATACCACCAATTTTGTATTGGATTGAAGTCCGGGCTTTGAGATTCCAAAACATTGATGTTATTTGTGTTAAAGCATAACTTCATTTTTTTCAATTGTTAAGAAGCATTATCTGATTGGAACCGTTGCTAGTGTGGTTGTTAGAGAACGAAAACGCAAATCCACTAGTGCAATTGATCAAAATATCATTAATGTCATCATTAATGTGAAGAAAAATAAATTTGTTTTGGCAGCTAAATTAGCTTTACAAATTCAAGAAGGTTATAACGTTACAATGACTCCTCAAACAATCAGAAATTGTATAAGAGAACAAGGATATAGAGAATAGAGTGATTCGAAATAAACCTTTTTTAACTTCTAAACAAATGAAAAGTTGACTGGAATTTGCATAAAAGTACTTAAAAATACTGATATCATATTGGAAAAATGTTTTGTAGTAAAATGAGTCAAAATACAATTTTGTCTCATTGAATAGAGTCCAAAAGGTGTAGCGAAAAAAAATGAGAAGCTTATAAATTGAGTGGTTTGTGAGGTATTGTAATGCATGGAAGAGGAAATGTGATGGTTTGGGATAGTATTAGTTGAAAAGGAGTGGGGAAATTTACATTTATTAATGACTAAATGGATGCTTCAATGGATTATGAAATTCTCCAAGCCAATTTGAAACCATATACTTAAAAATTTAGAATGGGAAGCAATTTTATATTCCAGCAGGATATCAATCCTAAACATACCGCTAAGAAAACGAAGGTATACTTTGACATAGATAAAATCAATGTTTTGGAATGGCCATTTTAAAGTCTGGACTTGAATCAAATAGAAAATTTGTGGTATATTTTGGATAGAAAAATTGGCGACTGAGCATTTAGATGCAAAGACAATTTTAAAGAAGCGCATGGGATAATATAACTGCAGAAGAGACCCAAAATTTGGTCAACTCATTGCCAAATTGTCTAGTTAAGGCCATCAAAGCTAAAGGAGGCCCCACTCAATAGTGATTTCTATGGAATTTGATCAATTTGACATTCTTTTTGAACTGTATAATTATTTTTTTTGCAGTAAATTTTATGCATCATTAGATCAATTGTGTAAAATTCAATAGGTTTGAGAAGCAATTAATTCACCAATATGCAAACAAATTCTTAAAACAATACTTGATAAGATATTAAATTTTTTTTTTGAATATTATAACGGACCATTTATTTTTTTGATGCAATCTTTAAAATTATGATTTTTTTTTAAGTGTATGACTATTTTTTTTGCATACTTTATATATGTATTTATGTATATATATGCAGCCCTCGGAATTAGAAAAAATAAGGTCAGCTATAATTTGCCGTCCTTATTCTGTGTGAGGTTGGCAGAAAAAATGTAAAAACAAAGGTTTGACCATAAAACATAAAAATGAGATCAGCAATTTTTTTGCTGACCTAAAACACTTCTAGATCAGCTGTTAGATTGGCACTGCCGAATGCCGACCCAAATTCCGAGGGTTTATATGTTTGCGTGTGTGTGATTGTGTTTGTATCAGTATATAATAAAAGTTTGTTCTTTGTTTTAGAGAAAAATGAACACATGGCATTAAATTTGAAAAAGCATGATTCTGTTGAGAGTATACATTCATCAGGTGTTTTTTTAAAACTATATTTCATCTTTCTGATATTTATACTATTTTTATTATTTCTCTTTTGACTTGCGTATCATTTATAGTTGAGAAAATTTGTTCTTTGTTTTAAAAATACATCTACAAAGTTAAAAGTTTTTGCAGATTTAATTTTGAAAAATATATAAAAAAAGGAAAAAGGGACAGGTTTTCTGTCGAGGGGCATTAGCCTTCTTCAAATTTATATTTATCAGGATTAGGGGTTATATTATATTAGGGTTTTAACATTTACATAATGTTTTTTCAAAAAAACTATTTTGTAAGTTCAAACTTCTTTTTGTTTCGTATAATATTAGCAAATTTGCTTTAATTTTTTTAGTAACTGGTGCTGTGGAAAAATCTGTTTTGAATACACTTAATACAGGTTAAAGCTTTATTTGTGAAGCATTGTGATCCATAATAATCAAATTATATATATATATATATATATATATATATATATAATATATATATATATATATATATATATATATATATATATATATATATATATATATATATATATATATATATACACACAATATATATATATATATATATATGCAATATATATATATATATATATATATATATATATATATATATATATATATATATATATATATATATATAAATATATATATATATATATATAAATATATATATATATATATATATATATATATATATATATATATATATATATACAATATATATACATATATATATATATATATATATATATATATATATATATATACACATATATATATATTTTTATATATATATACATATATATATATATATATATATATATATATATATATATATATATATATATATATATATATATATATACATATATATGTATATATATATATATACATATACATATATATATTTATATACTGATTTTTAGAGCTGTATCTTAATTAGGATGTAACACCAAGAATTGCATAGCCACTATCAAAGTGGCAAAAGCAAAAACCCATAAAACAATTAAGTGAAAAAGATCCAGCTTTTATCATCCTAGGCAGGAATCAATGTAACACAAATATGTTATGGTCAACGTAAATTTTTAGATTATATCTTAAATCTTTTTCTAAGAGGCCTTCTTTAAGAGTATACCTGGATGCAGTTTACATATCCCCAAGATGTTTATTTTTTATTTTGAGACACCTACTCTAGTCTATTCAACCAAGACCCCCAAAGTAGTATTTTAAGTTTTAGTTAACTTCTCCTGTCTTTTTTTATTTTCTTTTATTTTTTTTTTCTTTTATTTTATAAAATTAGTCATCCAAGTTATGTAGCAGGTTGTGCTTAATTACATTTTTCAAGTAACAAGATGATCATTATGATTCTGATTCAAATCAAGTAAAAATATTCTGAAATAGATTTTACATTTCATGGAATATTTACATATAGTACAAGTACTAATTTTAAGTAAACACATTGAAAAACTAAAAATACTTAAACAAATAAATTTATGTAATAATAATAAAGTAAGAAGTTTGATATATTTAAAACAAAATATACTTATTCAATTTACTTTTATACATATATCTAACATATAAGACTTTTATATACCTAATTAAAATATAGCAATAAAAGAGAAGTAGATTATAATAATATAAAGTAACAACATTATAAATAATATAGTAATATAAGTATCAGTGATAATAATAGACAATAATAATAAAAAAAAACTCCAGTTATTGGTAATAGCAATAAAAATAAAATAGAAATAATAATAGTAACTATAAAAATAACAATTTTATTAATAATAATAACAATAATAATATTTTTGTTTGACTTGATTTAAAGATAATAATTTCAGTTTTTTTGGAATTAAGTGATAATTTATTGGAAAGAAGCCACTTGAGTAGATTTGCTTAGTCATGTAATACATTTTTTGTATTGTTTAAGTTGCTTATTTTGTTTCTATATAACTTGAATTCATCAAAGAGAAGATTTCTTGTATTGATATTGTTTGATTTAACAAGTTTTTTAGAAATGACATTTTTGGTTGAGATTTATTTAAGAATACCAGCGGTTATTCATGGTTTAGATTTAAGTTTAGTTTTTTTTTTTTGTTAAAACTTTGTAGGAAGTATGTCTGTCCAGAAATTTTTCAAATGTATTTAAAAAACTTATTGATTCAATAATATCCTTGTCTTTTATTTGTACCTCCCAGTTCATACTATATATATCTTGCATAAAGTTGTATCAAAGTTTTTGAAGCATCTTTTTTATTTTTATATTCTTTTTTTTTGTGTGGGTAATACCAGGAATACGGAGGAACTGGACCATGTGATCTTAAATAGAAATTGTTAGATTGCTAGAGGTTATTTCAGGAGAATAGGAGTTTATGAAAATATTATCAATGAAAGTATTGGTTTTTGAAGTTATACATGTTGGAAGAATAATGGTGGGAAAAAGCCAGTAAGAGTATAATATTTGAAAATGATTAAAAAAAATGGGAGATTTTTTATAATTAGTTAAGTCCATTTTAAAATCACCCATTAATATATATATATTTTTTTATAACTTAATTTCTCAAGTAAAGGAGTGAAATGGTTTGTAATGAATTCTTTTGGATTTAAAGTTAAGAGACGATATATGTAGCCAATTAAAGTATTGGTTTTAAGAAGATTAATAGCTTCAACAAAAACTGATTCAAAAAATTTTGAGGTATAGATTGTGAGATCATCACGAACTACAAAGTTAAGATTAAAGCTTAGATACAGAAGAGCCCCACCATTTTTTGACTCAGTAAGTTAATCTTCAGTGTTAAATCCATTTATGGTAATATCAGTTATGTTTGAGTCTTATAGAATTTTTATAGGATTTAAGAAATTATTGAATTAAGTAATATCAAGGTATTTACATTTAATAGTTGGATTATGAATATTGTTCATATCTCTATATAGACTTTTTAGGCGAGCAGTAGATTCAAGAGATTTTAATAACTTTAGTGGAAGATTCTTGCATGAAATTTTATGCTTAAGTTCTTTATCGGAAAGGCTACCAAGTAGTATATTTTTGGAAATACAGTCAGAGCAATATCATTTTAAGGAGTCATTGGAGTTATATGTATGCTTATTGATTAGATGGCACTTTGTGTGAATCCAAAAATAGCAGCAGTCTTATTTGATGGCTCTATGGTTTTAGGATACATTTTTTTGGCATAGTTTGCAGGATTGTTTTAATGCCATATTTTTTAAATTAATATTTATGATTTACATAAAAGTCTATTAGAAGTTTCTAAGCATATAGATATAATGCAAACAGTAAAACAGCAAACTAAAAGATATAAGTTTTAAAGCATAAGATTTAAAGGATTAGGTTTTTAGATGTCAATTTATTTTTTTAATATATTTTTAATGTATATAGTATGTATATATACTATCTTTTTATAGTAACATTTTAAACAACGTTAAAAAGAGAAACTTTATATTATAGTCATAAATGGAATATATAAGATGAGTTAACTAAGTAATATTTTGATTTTAAGTATATAGAGGTAACTTAGCAATAAAATAATTAATAAAAAATTAATAATAATATATGTATATGTATATATATATATATATATATATATATATTTATATATATATATATTTATATATATATATATATATATATATATATATATATATATATATATATATAAATATATATATATATGCTATCACCGATAGGTTATTCCAGAATTCTTCTGATGAAAAAATATTTAACTCGGCCAAGGCAGAATACAACGAAGCCTTAAAAAGAAATGGGTTCAAAGATTTTAGCTTTAAATACAACCCTAAAATTGATACCAAAGTAACCCCCAATCGTAAAAGAAAAAGAAATAAAATCTGGTTTAACCCACCATACAATAAAAATGTTCTCACAAATATAGGCAAAACTTTCTTGCAATTAATCAGCAAGTACTTTCCAAATCCAAATTCGCTCCATAAACTATTTAAACATAATACAACAAAAGTCAGCTACAGCTGTACCAGCAACATAGCAAAAATTATAAAGAACCACAACAATAAAATTATTTCGATGAAACTAACGGCCACTTTAGCTTGCAATTGTAAACTAAGCAAAATACTGTTCTTGCTAACTTTTTTTTTTTTTTTTATAACTGTGGTATTATATATATATTTTTGTAATTTATTGCTAAATAATTGATAATATGCGCTAATTATTCAAAAGTTATGTTATGGAAATTAAAAATTTAAGGGAATTGAAAAGCAAAAAAAAAAAAAGATTAGACTTTGACTGTATCGGGTGGACACGGAAAAATCCGGTCAACTTTAAATTGAGATTTCTCTAAAACCATGAATGCTTTTTATTTCAATTTTTTTTATTATTAAATGTGTTTACATAAATTAGAGTTTCAACTTAATTTTAAGGGGTTTGATGGGTTGTTTGGCAAGAAATCGAACTTTATAGCGGGTTGATGTCATCATTTAACAGATTTTTTCTTTTTTCACCATATTGGTGGCATTAATCCACTTTTTTTGGAAGTCCTTTTTATTATTTGTTATTCAACCTGTCTTACGAAGAACTCCTTTAACTATTGCCCAAAAATCTTCAACCTTGCGCTCTTCAGGACGATTTGGAGGATTCGCATCTTTAAGAACAATTTTCATATTATTATTTTTGCACCACTGTAAAACTTTTTTAGAATAGTGAGAGGCAGCAAGATTAGGCCAAAAGAGACATCGGTATATGTGTTTTTTTATAAAAGGCAAAAGTCATTTTTGGAGACATTCTTTGATGTAGAGATTGGCAGTCAAGGTCTTTTTAGTGAGAAAACAAGAGGACTGCATACCATTTGCCACACAAGGAACTTGGATGCAAATTTTTCTCTTCGAATATATTTAAATTGATCATCGGCAGGTTTATCTTTGTTTTCATAGTTTTCATATAATATCATAGTTGTTTTCATTGTTTTCATATAAAACTGTTGACCAGGAAGTTGTGAAAAATCCGCCCTGCAATACGCTTTGTCGTCTTCAATTATGCACATATTTTTATCCGCCATTATTTTAACCAACTTCTTTGCACGTCGAATTCCTTTAATTTCACAATTTAAGCTTCTCTTAGGTGTATTTTTTTATGAAATGCTTTAATTCCAGCATTTTTAAGTACTTTTTTGATATAAGAACAAGAAGTCTTGAATTTTTTTATGCTAGATCTCGCTGTGACTGGTTTGGATTTCTTGCTATTGAACGTAAAATCGTCTTTACCTTTTTGGATTTATGGAAAGTTTTTTTTCTTCCACTTCAAGTTTTATTTCGAAGCTTTGAGTAGTCTTGAACTTGGTTATAATATCTATGACTGTAGATTTTGGGACATTTGTGCGTTTAGCAATCAAGCGATAGGAAGTCGATGGATTTTTGCAAAAAAAAATTCACAACTTTTTTACGCACCTCAATTTGTTTCCAAAACATTTTGCAAATCATTAATTTGTAAACAAAAGTTCATCAACACCATTTAAGATGAGGAAGTAAGGTTTAATTAAAAAAAAAAATTAAATAAAAAGCATTTGTGGTTTTGGAGAAATCTCAATTTAAAGTTGACCGGATTTTTCCGTGTCCACCTGATAGTGTCAATAAAAAAAAAAAGTTTATAACAAATAAAAAAGAATTTATGCAACAGTTATTTGGTGTTTCTTATTTTCTTTAATTATTTTTAGATTATAATAAAGAAATATTAAGTATTCTCCGTTATCTGCTTTTAGTCTGCTCCTTGTTATTTTGTATATGTCCCTAGCAGAATTGAATAACCTAGCACTTTATATTGATGGCAGAGATGCTGTAAGATATTTTAATGCTATCTTTTTTAGTTTTTAAAATCGCATCCCATATTTAACCCACCACAAAAAACAGACAACCTTTATTTTCTAAAAGAGGCAGAGATAAATATTTGTCAATTTCTTAAGTAATTGCAGACCTTATTATTGTTTGCTTGTTTGTTCCGTGGTAACAACTTTATTCTCTCCTGGCTTTCTTTCTGCTTCAGAACATTTTCCACTCTGCTTTCTTCTGGCTCTCATAGAAGTTACATCTTTAAAACAATCATCAATGCTAATGAATCCAGCAGAAGCTGAAGCTTTCATTATTGGAACATCAGAGTAAATAAGATCTTGTGCTCCTTGCATTTCATTCCATGCTTCTTCAACCCACACCTTAATAACATGTTTATCTGTTGATAAAGTAATTTATATTGTGGATCTATAAATGTTGATACACATATCATTTTGTACTAAAAGACTTGATATATCATATAAAGATATATAAAGTCTTTTAGTAACAGATTTTGCTATTTCATCAATTATTATCACTCGAGGAAGATTTTTTTAATAAAACTTTTAATGCAAGATGGTATAATTTGTGCACAAATTTTGTCCTGTCTGCCATATATTTTTGTTAAGTTTTCAAATGAAGTAAGAATGTGACTATTTTTTTAATGTGCTGATTTTTACTCCAGTCTTCGTAATACTTGCATTATTGGTAATAATAAGATGAATTTTTCTTGAATATTCTAATTTTTGTGTGTGTAGAAAACCTGAAGTAAACTTTGTACTGTATTATTGGTGGTAAAAGCAGTTGTGGCTTCAGAAGTAGCATGATACAACAACAATCGAAACTTTTTCTTCTCTAGTTCAAACTCTTTGGTGTGCTTTAAGTGCAAATGTTTTACAATTGTTATAGTTCCATAAGACTTGAAGGATTTTCCTCTTCTCATAACTAAACCATCACATAATTTACGCTTTCACATATGAGGAGCAGTGCTTAATTCAAAATTCAAAATTTTCACATTATACTATTTTCATAGTTTTACTTTTATATAAAATTTCTATAAAGATAAAGGTAAATTTCGATTAAATGCTTTAAATAAAATGATTATTATTATAATTTTTTCAATAACAAGCCCATAATTTAACAATAATAAATAATCCTGCAGAAGATTATGTAAAATATTTACCTTTACTTTGCAGATTTTTTTGCATGAGATAAGTGAAAAGTGTTTTCAGCATTCAAATAAGTTCAAAAGCATTATCAGCGTTTGAAATAAATAATTGAAAAATTAAAATGAAATAATTATTACTATTATTATTATTTTATATGTATATATATACATATATATATATATATATATATATATATATATATATATATATATATATATATATATATATATATATATATATATATTATATGTATGTATGTATGTATGTATGTATGTATGTATGTATGTATGTATGTATGTATGTATGTATGTATGTATGTATGTCTATTAGTATAGTAAATATATTATTGCTTTTAAATAAATATTTTAACGATTGTTTATAATAAAAATGTAAGATATCTTACATGTTTATTGTAAACAGTTGTTTAGTTTAAACTATTGTAAACGTTTAGTTATTGTAAATGATTATTTATTATTATTATTATTGAAAAATGCTGTAACTGGTATGAACCAGTGAGTTTTATTAGCACACTATGACAGCTGATTTGCCTGACTGCTGCTCATCCAGCAATCAAGACCGGCTTTAAAACTGTTAACTGTTTCTGAATTAACCAAATCGTTCGGCAAGCTATTCCATAAATTGGCTAATCTGTTAAAGAAAAAGTTTTCTCGAGAGCTTGCTTAGTGATTTCTTTTACATATTTAAACTGGTGACCTCTTGTTTGAATTTGTTGAAAATTAAACTTTCTTTTTGTTTCTAATTTGTTGAAACCGTTAAAGATCTTAAAAAGTTGAATCATGTCTCCTCTCTTTCTTCTATTAGTTAACGTAGTTAAGTCAAGAGCTTTTAGACGATTCTCATAGTTGATTTTCTTGAGTGATGGTATTAGTCGAGTTGCACGATGTTGAACCATTTCATTCATTATTTTAGCGTCATCAGCGTAGAGCATAGATATGTTTTTTAAGGTTTCAGGAAAGTTGTTAATAAATAGCACGAACAAAAGTGGTCCAATTACAGACCCCTGTGGCACACCGCTGATAATTTCTGCCCAAGAAGATACGTTTTCACCTAGCACAACTCTTTGTTTTCTATTTTTCAGAAAAGCTTCAATCCATTTAATTGTTAGACCAGATATGCCATAAGCTGCTAGTTTTAGTAACAGCTTTTTATGGGGCACTTTGTCAAATGCCCTAGCAAAATCCAAAAAAATAACATTAACAGGTTTACCATTTTCTAAACTGGTGGAAATAAAATCTAGTGTATCGAGTAGATTTGTTGCGCATGATTTACTTTTAACAAAACCGTGCTGCTGCTTGACTATGAGTTTATACTCATTCAGAAAAATTTTAAGTTTACATCTCATTATACCTTCCATTATTTTACAAGCAATTGAGGTGAGTGATATTGGTGGGTAGTATACTGCTAAGGTTTTTTCACCTTTTTATGTACAGAGGAGTAATATTTGCTGATCTGAATTGCTCTTGCAATTTGCTAGTTTCAAACAATTCTTTAAAAATATATGTAAGTGGAATAGCAAATGCTGATGCACATATTTTTTAAAATAGCTGAATGTAAGTTATCAACACCACTTGATTTGTTTTCTTTTAAGTTTTTTAATCTTAAAAAGATATCTTCATATTTAAAATCTTCTGTTCTTATCTGAAAGTATGGCAGTGGATCATCGTCTTCTCTCACAAATGCTGCTTGAAAGTTTTTGTTTAAAATATCCGCAACATATTTTGGATTTTGAGTAATTTCACCATCTGTTCCTTTTAATGCTTTGATTGAATCTCTGACTGCTCATTGATTGTTTATGTAGCTGTGCATAAACAATCTGTAGGTTGCTGTACGCAGGAGCTTTGGATTCTTGGCAGCTCTTTTTACCAGATCATATTCAAAGTTTTGTCAACTTTTTTGGTCTCATGCTCTACTTTTTTGAAAATCATATTGTATTCAAATTTCAGAACAGGGTCTTTCCATTTACATGAGCAATTTTTGTATCTTAAGTTTTACTTGCTTCTGATAAGAAATTTTAAATTGGCATTTACCCAGGCTGGTCTGATTTTTAGAAAGTTGATTGTCATTTTAGTAGGAGTGAAATGATTACATGCCACTTCTGTGTAATAAATAAGTTTAAACATTTCCTGAACGTTTTTATTGCTAAAGCATCTTATCCAGTCAACATTTAAAATTAGATCAGATATTTTGTCAAACTTAGATTTGGCAAACATAAATCTTTGCTTGCTTTTATAGTCACTGACTGCTTTATCAGCTAAGATAAAATCAAAACATATTATTAAATGACCTCTCTTTATATTTCCCAGAACGAACTTTGAGTCTATTAAACTAACACTTGCTGACTGAGTTGTGAAAACTAAATCTAAGGTATTTATAAGTTGATTGTCTGACAGCTGGAAAGTTGGTATGTTGGTATGCTGGTAAAAGAAATTTTCATTTAAAATATCTGAAAATTTGTGTTCAATTCCATTATCATTTGAAATTACATCTACACAGCCATTTTAATACATGGAAAATTGAAGTCACCCATGATTAGAAAATCGTTGAACTTATTTTTATCAATAAACTCACGTGCACGACTGAATACCACATGAAATTCTGACGAGTCTATAAAATTATTTGGCCTGTAGATGCAGCCAAGCAGATACTTGTCTTTACCAAAGTAAACTACTGCCCACACTTGTTCAAGTTTGCAAAGGTTTAGACCTGCATCATTTAGTTCATATGAGTCTATTAAATTGTCTATATATAAACACACTCCACCGCCTCGTCTGCCACCTAATCTGTCTTTTCTATACAAATGAAAACCCTCAACATTTACCACTGAATTGTTATTAAACCAAGTCTTAGTCACAGCAACTACATTTGGTTTGTATTGTTCGATCACAACTTTAAATTCATTTAATTTGTTATCAAGAGAGGTAGCCTTTAAATATAAACATGACAGCTTTTCAACTTCAATACCATCTGAAACCAAATCTTGAGGAAACTTATTGATTTGATTTTTTTTTAAATTTGACGATTTGATTGCCACGGATGCCATACTAAAAGGGATCATTGTCTGTTCTTGCTTGATTCATTTTATTTCTTTCAGTTCCAAGATTGAAATCTTGTAACCTTTGTGCTTCCGATAAGTCTGGACTAAGATAACAATTTTTATGTAGCTCATTCTCATTTTCTTAGCTGATCCTAAAATTTTATTCCAAAGAAAATCCTCAGTCAATTCAACTAGAATTGGGCCTGGTTTATCAGTTTTAGATCTCAACCGTCTAATAAATTTTGGTATAACATTCTCTTGATCTATAATTTTAAAAATTTCTTTTACTTTTGACTCATCGTCTTTTGATTTCATTTCAATGTTTTCATTAGCAGATTCAGCTACACCATAAATAATAACATTTTTTTCTCTTCTCTTTCTCTCTTCTAATTCATTAATGGCTACATTTGTTGCTACTAGTTGTTCTGTTGGCTTCTTTTTTTGTTTACCCTGTTTAACAATAAGAGACCAATTACAGATAGACTTGCTTGAATTAGCTGCTTTGATTATTTCTGTTTTTAAATTTTGAATGTTGCTGTCATTTTCAATCTTAGTTGTTTCTAGTTTTTGCAATCGTTCAAAGAGTTCCAAAAAAGTATGTGAAAGCTGGCTACACCAATTATGAACATCTTTAGTTGATTGCGAATGTGAACTATCACCCAGTTTTCAGCCAATTGTCTTGTTTAAGAAAATCCAAATTCATTATTATAATTGATTATTCTTTCTCTCTTGATAAGAGGGCTACCATTCTAAACAGTGGATTACCTCCTGTCTGAAACTGTAAGCTGAGAGGGCTACCACCCTAAATAACAGTGGATTACCTCTCGTAGTGAATTGAATATTGTACCTTATTAACACAAATACTTATTAACACAAATAGAACTGTTTGTTTTTTGTGTTTTTTCCGTAAAAATTTAGTAAAAATTTAAAAGAGAAAATGTAACTCATTTAGATGAATATCAAACTCATTCAAATTTTAATTACTAAAAATTCTCTAACGCAATAAAAAGAAACTATTTAAATATTTTTTTTTTCTTTTTTTTCTTCTGTATTCTCTAAATATTTCATATTTCATTATATTGTTTTTATATCTGTATAAATCAGTTTCCTTCTTGAAATATATTCTAATTATTTTGCAAATAAAAAAAATATTTTAAGTGACACACATCTATATTAAGTAAATAAGACTTTGTGATTATTGACTCCATAACACTCTTAAATTTATACCAAGAATTTTATTAATTGATGTTTAAACTAAAAGCAATTTATAACTATATTATAAAGAGTTAAAAAAAACCGGATACGTGGTTTTTCTAACTGGTTCATCAATCATAACTTAATTTTGTTGCATTCATAAAATCAAGTCCTTTTCTTTTAGAAATGTGTTTTAAAGCTCAGGACTATGTTATTACCTATTTAGCTGATGTTGTAGAGTTATTTTTATGTTGTTTTAGATGTTGATGTGAAGCCTTTCAAATGGGAATCCAATACAGTATACCCAGTTATTATATCAAATGTCAAATCACCTTGGAACTTTAATATTCAACTTGCTAATCCAGAAAACGATATTATGGAACAGTTATGGTAAATAATCATCACACAAGTCTAATGTTGTTTCTGTATTTTAATGCAAAAATGAAAAAAAACCTGAAGTTTAAATTTCATCTATATTATTATTTACTTTTGTAAAAACTTTTCTTTGCAGTCTAGAGTTCAAGAAAGACGCTGAAAATGGTTACAGAGGTGGAATTAATTATTTACCACCAAACAATGTTTTTTGCTGTGTAAAATCACCAGATGATGGTGCGTGGTACAGAGGAAAAATAGTTCAAGTATATGCAGAAGAAGATGAACATGGAGGTGTTTTAAATTTTTAAAATTTAAATACACAAATATTTATATATATTCATATATAAATATTCATAAATAAAAAAAAAAGACTCAATGATCTTAAAGATCAGAGCAATAATTATAAAAAACACAATCATTGTTATGGTAACACTCTATCATTGTTATGCTACTGGTAGTGTTTATATGTATACCTGCATGTTTTTAGGTATGAATGGATATGTGTATTTTTCTTTGTTGTTGCTTTTAGATATTGTTTTGGAAGATGTTTCAGTAAAAGTCTATTTTATTGATGAAGGAAACAGTTCCATAGTATCTTTATCCAGTTTGCGACCTCTTCACAAAAAGTTTTCAAAAATTCCAAGTCACTCTTTTCATTGTATATTAGGAGGGGTACAACCAGTTGAAGCACTTAAAAACACAAATCTTACTTTCAGTAAACATAAAACTGATTTTTGTTATTTTTATTACAATATTTAGAAATTATAATAATGCTTTTTTTTTTTGATATGCTGAAAAAGTGCAATAAAGTGGTCATTAATGTATAAAGTGATTATTTTTAAAAGTATTTTTTTTGATTATGTTTTATTTATATATACATATATTTTTATTTACATCTCCACTTTTTTTAAAACTGTTTTTAACTGAAAAGTGGTACTACCATACGCACTCCCTACTGCATTACCATACACACTCTCTACTTCACTACTTTATGCGCTTCTACGCACTGTGCTTTCCTGAGACCACTAGAGTAAATTTAAATTTACTTTAACTTGTTTTTGTTTAATTATTGGTATTGGCTTTAGAGAAGTGTTTTAAAATTATTTTTATATCAAACCTAACTATAAAACACATTTTTATGTCTACAAAAACAAATTTAAACTATAGTATAACTTATGGAGAATGGGTGGGGGATTTTGAAAGGTAATAGTTATCTAATTATTTTCATCTAGACTAATGATACTCTTAAAATATCTTCTATTTCTTAAAATGTCTTCTATTCTTTAAAGTTCAAAATTTTATTATATGATAAAAACATTTCATTTTTCAAAAATTAAAAGGGTATATACCAACAAGTTTTGTTTAAAAAATTCCAATTTTTGATGCAAAAAAAGAGATAAAGTCCAGAGTTTATAATAATGTTTATCCAATTTGGATAAACAAGTATAATATATATGGATAAGCAATTGGTCATATATTATTATTATTATTATTATTGCTATTATTATTATTATTATTATTATTATTATTATTATTATTATTATTATCATTATTATTATTAATGTAGTATATATAGATACAGGGGTGCCAAAAGCATTTTTTGGTCTTTGAGATAGCTTACGTCCAGACATGGAGCAAATTCCAAACATTTATATGTTTATACTTATGTCAAATAAGGATGCTTTCCAAAAAGTTGCGATAATTGGAGCATGGAAACAATAAAGCCCCAAAATATTAGCCCCCTCCCTGCCCCAAACGTGAGAGTAACAAGTTAATGAAATATTTTTTGTACTATTTTAACTAGACTTAATTCATCGATAAATTTTAAGTTTCATAGTATTTATTTATAGTATTTCTAGTAATAGTAATTATTTGATTACTTCAAATTTAACGATAAAATCAATAAACGTATAAAAATTTGGTTTCTTTGATATATACACTACCATTCATAATTATTCGAATGATCATTCTTGATATAAAATATCAAAGTTTTACTTATTATTGGAATAAAAACTGAAAACAATCTACCTGAATTATATGTTATCTTCTTGTTTATTAAGTTTACAAAAAAATTAATATAAAGTTCCATTAGATTAGGTTATAATTTACTTGCCTATTAATCACCATTAGCAACAATAACTGCAACCCTTGGAATAAGGAAAAATGAGGTTGGCAATAAATTGCTGACTTCAAACTGTTAGAGGTTGACATCAGGTAGGCAAAGAAAATTTGACACAAAGAGTTACCATAAAACATAAAAACAAGTTTGACAATTTTTTACCAACCTCAAACACTTTTAGGTTGGCAGTTAGGTTGGCATTGCCCAATGTTGACCCTAATTCCAAGGCCTGCAACCACCATACATATTCAATACTTGATCATTTTATAAACTCAGTAATTTATACAATATTTTGAAGAGTATGTTTTAGATTTAAGCTTTAAGTGATTTTTGACAAAAAAAAAAGGCTTACCATTAACTCAACTCTCCAAAGGTATATCATAACTTTTGTTATTATTCCTCTGTTTTTACAATGTTACATGTAGCATTCTGATCAACCCCAATTCTGATTAGCCCCATACCTTAACACAACATACGACGTCCACCATGTTTTACAGTTGATCATACATTCTACAATTTTTTTTTTCAGACAAACAATCTTCTTTTGAAACCAAAGATTTAAAACTTCAACAAGTTAGTCTACGTTTACAGCCATCGATGGTCTATATTTTACGTCATTTTGCCCACTTTATCATTTTTATTATTCTTATGATTTTTATCAAAGCAATCAAAATATGTTTTTTTCAAATTATTTAATAGTGCAAAAATAAACATTAAAAATAGTTAAAAAAAAAAGCATTTAAAAAAAAAGTTAATATTATTCGAATAATTATGAATGGTAGTGTAAATATTTAATTACTTCAAATTTAACTATAATATCAATTAATGTATAAAAATTTAAAAAAATTAGAATATGATTACTTATATAATATTATAATTGTTCATACCAAACTAACCCTTGTTTTAAGTTGTTTTGTATAATCATTGTGTTCTAAAAGGTGTTTTTATACTCGATACTTTCATACTCGATAGTGGCAACCGGAACAAGATGATATAATTGGTATTTAAACTTTTCCAGATATTTAATTGGTAGTTAAACTTTTCCAGAAGATGAAGCTGCATATTTTCTAAAAATATTTGAGAATATATATCTGATTCAGCAATAGATTTTTTAATCACCCAGCTAAAGTTTTTTATATGATTATTGAAAACTTTCCACTACATCTAACTACAGATAAAAGACATCGTATTTTGTAGTATAGAGGCTGCACTTAGAAGGTTTACTTCTAGATTTCCTAATTTATCTAAAATTATATGCAAATTGTAACCATTCGAAACAGTTCCATGGTAACCTCTAAACATAAAATGATTTATCTTAAGCCATGTATCAAATGCAGCTCCTCAATCTAAGTTGACATATTAAGTTCTAACATTGTCTTCCCTAAGTATTGTCGCATATTTTCAGCTCTGAGTTGACATATTAGGTATTGTTACAAATTAGCTTTGTCATCTACTCAGATTTAGAATATTTGAGATTTTGCAGTTTTTAAAGTAAATTTTTCAAGGTATATTCTGCTACATTTATTAGGTGCGCCAATAGTAACAAAAAGGTTATTTCCAAAAGTATTTTAAGAAAACTTGTCTCCATGTTCAATCCTATTTACAGCTTTTACAGGTTTTTTACAGCTTCACTCATACTCATAAAAATGGGAAATTACTTTACCTGATTAAAAGTTTAAAGTAGAAAAAAAGTTCAATTAAAATCTAATAAATATACTAGTATATCAATGTATGTATGTATGTATGTATGTATGTATGTATGTATGTATGTATGTATGTATGTATGTATGTATGTATGTATGTATGTATGTATGTATGTATGTATGTATTCATGCATATATGTATTTATGTATATATGTATATGCTAATAAATTTAAGTCATTATTAAATTTTTAATTAAAAAACTTTAAAAACCAAAATTAAAGATTTGAACATACCCTTTACACTTTGATCAGTTGTAACATTAAATAAGACTTAAAATATTCAAAATTTGTTTAAGGGGTCATCTATAAATTATGTCACGCAATTTTTGACATTTTTTGACCCCCATCTCCCCCCATCCTTTTCTTGTAATGCATAGTAACATTTTATTGACCCTCCATACCCCCCTCCCCAATATTATGCAACAATTTTGTAACCCCTCCCCCCCTTAAAAAATTTTTACAAACAGTTTTAAATATAATAATATCTATAATTTTCTTAGCTTCTTTGGGTTAATTAATTAGTACTTTTCAGTCTGTTTAATGTTTTTTTTTTTTACCCTAATAGTTCTGTGTAAAATTGTATAAATTAACATCGCTATCCTAAACATGATATCCATTTTAAATAGCCATTCTTCCGATATAATAATACATGTAAAATATTTTATATATATTTTATATAATGCGTAGTAATATACAATACATGCAAAAGTATTATTTTATAAATATAATTTTCTTGCAACTAGTAATGTTTGCGTGGTTAAGTGGGTTATGCTTCAGACTAGTAATTTAAGGGTTTGAGGTTTGTTTCACGGTGTTGAAATTTTTTTGTTTTTTTGTTTAATTAAACACAAGCATAAAGGTTGTTTTTTTGTTGCTGAACACTTTTGTGCATAAACTAAATAAAGTTCTGCACTTGAACCATATAAAGTCGAAGCGGAGAATGTGCACTGCACATAGACTGTTACAGCCGTAGGTGCAATGTGTTGCGCCTACGGCTGTAACAGTCCGTTAACTAAGTGTACACATCGACTGAAAAAGATTTAGGCGCAGTTGATTTTACTATCAAAATGTAGATACATCAATTGAGGTTTTGGTTTGGTCATCTTTTAAATAAAAAAAAAGTCTTCTCTAGATTTAAAAAAAAAATTGGAGACCCCCTCCCCCTCATAACAAATCGTCACAAAATTGCCAACCACTACCCCCTACTCCCTACCCCAAAGCGTGATGTAATTTATACATGAGCTCTAAGGAAACTATATATATTGAAGAAAAACAGGAAGGACATATCTTTTTAATACTTTTCTCAAAAATCTCTTGATTATTTTTTATTATCTGTTCAAGTAATTCACTAATATTTGATGATCAGTTGATTTTTTGTCTGTTAATTTGAGATATTTTCTGCACTTTTCAATGCATATCTAGTTTTGCAAGATCTCTAAATGTTTTTTGAACTTTTTCTATTTCATAAACTTTTGAAAATGAAGTTGTATTGTAGGAGTAACTTTAATAAATTTATTTGATCCTTTTCTGAAGGCAAAAAATCAACAAGCACAAATTAGATGGTCATTTTGACAAAAAACAAAAGTTTTATATGATAGCTTTAAGAAATGCAAAATGTAATACCTGTTCGTTTTATTGATATTGCAATTTTTATAGCAATTTGAATAGATGATGTAATTAAAAAATAACGTTACTTTATATATATAGATATATAGTTAATCAAATCTAAAATTTTGATGTTTAAAATTAAGTTTGGATTTAAAAAATTGATTTAAAACACTTTACTAAACCCAAAAATAATAATTAAACAAACAAAAACTACAAACCAAAATTTACCCTGTTGGTCTTATGAGAGCACAGTGTAAGGTGGAGTAAAAAAATTTTGAACACTTATCTTTTGCGTCAATACTAAGCTATGATGGTACAGCCAACAGAATTAAGAAAAATGAGGTTGGCAATAATTTTCAATTCTTTGAATTCGTTTGCATGTGTTTGAAGTCTGCAATTTTTGCCAACATCAAACACTTTTAAGTCAGCAGTTAGGTTAGCGTTACCAAATGCCGACCCTAATTTCAAGGGCTGATTGTATGAAGGATAGGGTGATGCAGGTCATTTTGTTGTGTATGTATCATACCAGTTAAAAATCAGATCTTCCGTTACTAGTAATCTTTTAAAACTCTAGATTTTAAAGATAACTTTAATTTACTATGTAGATGAATGTGAAAAGTTGTGGTCACAAGAAGCAACAAACTGGTTTAGAGAAACAGTTAAAGAGACCATCGTGGCAGCATTTTTTGGTTACCCACCAGAAAATTCATATAGTCCGCCAAACAACATAAGTCAAACAACACTGGTGTGCGATTTATATATCAATACTAACCAGAACGTAAACTGGTGGAAAAGTTGTAGTCGACCACCCATTGAATCGAATATTTCTTTTAAAATGATTGAAAAAAAACTTGCATCTGTTTGTACATATTTTTCATCAGAGCTAATTAATCAAAAATTGCTTGTTGACAAAAGTAAAGAAAAATTAATTTTCAGATTTAATTCAGTTCTCTGTAGTTTTTTTTTTACTTTATTTTTTTTCTATTTGTTGTTAATTGGTTGCTGTTAATTATTTAATATTAATTGTTTGTTGTTAATTGGTTGTTGTTAATTATTTAATATTAACTGTTTGTTGTTAATTGGTTGTTGTTAATTGTTTGTTATTAATTGTTTGTTATTAATTGTTTGTTGTTAATTGGTTATTGTAAATTGGTTATTATTAATTGGTTGTTGTTAGTTGTTTGTTGTTAATTGGTTGTTATTTGATTGTTGTTAAATATTTGTTGTTAATTAGATTTTGTTAATTTGTAGTTCTTAATTGGTTGTTAAAAATTAGTTATTGTTAATTGGATATTTTTTTAAAATAGCTGATATTGCTGCTAAAAGTACAGAGCTTCCAAAAACAACAAATAAAAAGGTAAGCCAATATACAGTTGAGATATCTGAAAATGTAACAGCTACTGGCAATAAATATATATTTAACAGTTTAAAAAAAGATGAAGATATTTCTAATAAAAATGCAACTTGCAATTTAAAAACATTTCCAGGAAAAATTAAAGACCAACAAATTGCAGTTCCAAACTCCACGGCTTCAAACTCCAATAAAAGTAACTTTTTAAAAATAAATTACTATAGTTCAAGTAAAAATGAATTAAATAATGATAAAAAAAGAGAACCCTTTGGTAAAGTAACTGAAAAAAAGAAAAAAGCAAAAGTTGAGACACCAAGTACTAGAATGATAAATAGATTTCTGGGGTCAGGTTCTAACAACGTTCAAGTAAGCATAAATGACAAAAGTTCATGTATAAGTGAATCAAATAATAGTAAAACAAAGGAACTTGACGATAAGCAAATTGAAAATGAAAAAAATAAAAGAGCTGAGTCTGCAATACACATATTTAAAACTGTGACAATAAACTCTAATAATGTAGACCAAATAAATGATAACTCAAACAACATTACCCAATTAAAAGAAAATTCAAATAACATTAATCAAGTAATAAATAAGTCAGACAACATTGTCCAACTAAAAGATAACTCCAATAAAATTGACCAAGTAAAAGGTAGTTTAAACAATGTTGACCAGATAGTTAGTTTCAATAATATTGACAATGTAGAAGATATTTCTAACAACATTGACCAAGTAAAAGAAAATAATCAAAGATATGAAGAAGTAAAAAACTCAAGTAAAAATGATTTAAGTATTTTTAAAGAAAGTGTATTTATAGAAAAAATAAATCGAAATAATCAACTTGATATTATAGCTACAAGTTGCAATAGTATTGACCAAATAAGTCACGAACATAGTTCAACAAAAAACCAAAAAAATCTTTTCACAATAGAGTTTTCAAACAATCAACCTACTGAGTCGGAAAATGTATATGTTTTTGGAAAAGAATTTCTAGAAAAAGATTTAGTAAAAACTGATGAAGATTTTATAAAAGTTTTTGTATCTCATGTTGTCAATCCGGGGAAAATTTATGTTCATGTGATCACCCCAGAAGTTTGTTTTTTTGATGAAAGGAATTTAAAGTTAAATGAATTCTACAATGCTAATTGTAAGTCCTTTTTTTTTTTTTAAATTATAAACATTTTTATTGAAGTCTGTGATTATGTTTTTTTTCACTTGAATTTAATATTAGCTTTAATGTTTACTTATCAAATGTTAGCTGATAAAATACGAAAATATAAGCTGCAAGACCCATATAGTCCAAACACAGCAGTTGTTGCTTGTTTAGAAGATAACCAATGGTATAGAGCTGTTGTGCTAACATGTTTTAAAACTGATGGTTTATATGATGTATTATGTGTTGATTTTGGATTTGTTAAAAGTGCAGCTGAAGAAAATATTCTTCCTATTGTTCAGCAGTTTTGTGAGTTTCCAATGGAAACTGTAGCTTGTTGTCTAGCAGATATACAGCCACTTCCTTGTAAGTAGTAATTTAAAAAGGCAGTTTATTAATTTTTAAAAATAGCTATTTAGATAATTTTTTCAAATATTCAAAGTTAATTTTGAGAGCTATTTTTGCAGGCAAGTGAATTTAAATTCATATATATATATATATATATATATATATATATATATATATATATATATATATATATATATATATATATATATATATATATATATATATATATATACATATATATATATATATATATATATATATATATATACATATATATATATATATATATATATATATATATATATATATATATATATATATATATATATATATATATATATATATATTATATATATGCGGTATATATCATGCGGTATATATATATATATGCGGTATATATATATATATATATATATGCGGTATATATATACCGCGGTATATATATATATATATATATATATATATATATATATATATATATATATATATATATATATATATATATATATATATATATATATGTATTATATATGCGGTATATATGTATTATACATATGCGTATTATGTATTATATATATATGTATTATACATGCGGTATATATATATATATATATATATATATTATATATGTATTATATATATGCGGTATATATCATGTGGTAGTGGTAGAGCGCTCGCTTCATAAACGAGTGGTTCCAAGTTCGATCCCCACCACGTCCCTGGTAGTACCGCGCTCAACTCGTTTCTCCGCGCAGCGGCCTTGTTCGTCAAGGTTCGTGTTTCGGATTTATAGAGTTGAGAGAGGGTTATAGCCACAAATAATTAGCCTCCTCGTCTGTAGTGGCCTTCTCGGCCTTGAGGAGGTGAATTAAAAAATATATATATATATATATATATATATATATATATATATATATATATATATATATATATATATATATATATATATATATATATATATATATATTATATTAAAATAATAATAAAATACAATTAAATTTGTAACATAACTCAGAGTTTCACGCTATATGCGATCATCAGACGTTACAAACAACCGTTACAACAACAAAAATTATATACAAAAATACAATACAGTGTTAGCTTAGATGACGTTAAAGTTGCAGATAACAAATTTGTTTTCGTAACGACATTTAGATATTAATTTATTTCCCTTATTTAATAGTTTCAAAGGTGATGTAATGATATGGTATTTTTCCATTAAACAAAGGTTACATAACTTTCTTCCAGGTTTAAAAGGTTCTGCCCTATCAATAGTTTTCCACGTAAGAATAGGATTTGAAAATCCCTTTTTTTTCATTTGCCAGATATATTTAGAAAGTTCTGTGGCATTAGCTTTACTTTCGTATTGAAAGGAGTTCATATGCTTGTACCAGCGATCTTTAAAGGTGTGCTCTGTTAAACCACTATAATTCAAACCACTATCCTGTGGTGATGTTTTAACATTGCAGACGTAAATTATATTTTTACTAAGACACATACCTTGCAAAGGACATTGTGAAGGTTGCCGGCAGTTACACGTTGGAACAATTGTGTTGGAGACATACTTTTAGATAATACTTTTTTATTGTGTGAGTTGATAATAATGGTGAAGTTTGGAAGACAACTATAACTGACTTTTAAATTATTTTTATTAAAAATTTTGCGAAACTTATGTGTCTTTGGAAAATGCTTTTCAATTAGATTTAGAAAAGTTTTTGCGACGTTGGTTTTTACATTTTGCGAAAACGGAGGATTAAACCAAATGTTTCGTGATCTTGATTTTGTTTTTGGTGGGGTAAGATTGAGATTTGCTCTACTTTTGTATTGAGCACTGTCTACCAAAAAATTACTCTTATTACTGGTATATATATATATATATATATATATATATATATATATATATATATATATATATATATATATATATATATATATATATATATATATATATATATATATATATATATATTTATATATATATATATATATATATATATATATATATTTATATATATATATATATATATATATATATATTTATATATATATATATATATATATATATATATATATATATATATATATATATATATATATATATATATATATATATATATATATATATATATATATATATATATACATATACAGGCTTGTGGAGCCGACTGTTTTTTGGACGACTCCGGCTCCTAAGAAATACCCGGCTCTGGCCTGTTTCGGCTCCCGCTCCTTAACTTTATGAACAAAAATTGCAAGTTTTAAAATTTTTTTTTAATCACATTGACCAACCCAAAACTGTACCAATTACAGCAATTAATTTTTAACCAACTCTCATGATTACAAGGTTATTGTATTACTACTATAGGGTATTACATTTGAAAAGAAATTTTTTTTGGGTAAATTAACACTTTTTTCTATATATTATTCACCCAAAACTAAAGTTTTTGTTTCAAATTTTAGTTTTAATTGTACCCATGGGAGGCAGTACTTAAAAGAGACATCTTTTGAACATCCCAAAGACGTCCAAAACGTTCAAAAGACGTCTTTCTTATGCCCCCACTGAGTCCTGAAACATTTAAAAGACGTTGAAAACACTCCAAAGATGATTAAAAGACCTCTTTTTTATGTCCCATGCCCACTGGATAAAGCATGCGATCGTTACCACTGGGTAAAGCATGAGATAAAAACAATAAAAAATTCAAAAAAAATGAAAAATAGTTTAACTAATGCAAAAACTACAAAAAATATTTATTTTAATCTAAGGAATTTGAAGATTATAAAAGTGCTTTTTACTTTAATATTTTTATTATTTCAAATATATAAGCAAACATTTACGCTTATAAACGACATCAATTTCTCAATGGGACGGAATTGTGTGCAAATTGATGAATTCAAGCTTTTTGGTATGAATTTGATGTCACTCTTCTTAGAATAATGACAAGAGGCGAGATTAGGCTAGAACCAACAAGGAACATTGTTACTTCAATAAAATTCCAAAAGTCTAGCTTGCAAGTATTCTTTGATGTAAACATTCAAGTTTAAAATTGACGATGTGACAAAAGCTCGAGATTTTAAACTGCAGCTGCATATTGCTTGACAAATTTTAATCTTTAAAATACTCTGAAACTTTATATCCTTTGGCTCGCACTCTGTTTGATAAGCCGGGGTTTTGCGTGAATGATCGTCAAATACTAATTGCAGTTTTCTTATCCTTAAAGCTACTTTTTGACCCAGATCCTTTTGCTTGTTTGATAGATAGAGAGCTCTTGTATTGTTTTATGACAATCCAAACAGTAGTTTTGCCAGATTCAGATGCCTTAGCAATTGAAATTAACCATGTAGAAGAACTTTGTAAATAGTTGTGCAGAATTTTTTTTCGTTTTTCTAAATGTTTCAATGACATTTTAATTAAGAGCAACATATTGATTCGTTTGTTGATGTTTCTAATTAATACCATAATTACTTTATGTAATTACGTAAAAAAAATAATTTAATAATGTGTTAGTGACAAGTTTTAAACGAAATTTATTGTTCCAAATTAAACGATCATATGCTTTAGTTTAATTTTAAAGATATCAATAACTTTGATCATTAAATCGCGCATTAAATATTTATCAGCATAGTATCAGTATAAAAGTATAATATAAAGCAATATGTGCATCACTGTAATGTTTCCATTTATAATTTCCTTTTTTTTTTAATAAAGAATATTAAAAAATTTTATTAAAGACTTAATATTCTTTATTAAAAAAAAAAATTAATTATTTTATTAAAGGATAGTATTTTTTTGAGCACAAAATCGTTAAAATATTCTATTTTATTAATTTTTGACATAACCGTAACTGCTAGAAAAAATTTTTTTCAAAAAATAGAAGTTCAATAAATAATTCATTCAACAAATTAGTTTAACAATAAATGAATTAAGTTTGTCTACAGTAAAAAAATAAACATAAACTCTATTCTGTTAAAAAAAAACACGAGAGCCGTATTTCTAGACACATATAAATGTTGATTGAAAGTCATTTTAAAATTCTTTTGAAACCGTCAGACTTTTTTCACTTTTTTTTTTTTTCACTTTTTGTTTAATTTTCACCTTGATTGTTCAAGTTTTTCATCAAAATGAGATTTAAAACTTTGTCCCACAAAAAAAATTATAAAGTAATAAATAAATATCTTTGCAAAACTTTTTTATTTTATGCAAATTTGCACTGTAAATAACAGTTCGTGAGATACCTTTGTTTTATAACATGTTGATAAAAATATAAACAAATTTTGTTATTTATTTTGAAATATAGTGTTTCTAAAATACAAAATCAAAATACCAAACTCAGCAAAAACACACAAAATCTGCATAAGAACTGTTTGCATGCCTCGTGATTAAACAAGTTCTACAAAAGGATGTTAACTTTAAAGATAATTGAGTTTTTTGACAATATGTGACAACTGAAGAAAGAGGACAAACTCTGTTCCTCAGCTTTTCAATTTTGAATCAATTTCAATAAGGCCACTAACAAGACTGACTGCAGCATGTGACTGCTTAGTTTGTTAAATTGGCAAACAGAAGTGGTATGAAAAACATCCTTTGAGCAACTCCAAGAGTATGGCAGCTGAGCCTGATGATGATAATGCGTTGTGTCAAATGCTTGTCAGTTTTTAGTATGGGCCTTCATCATGCACTCTTGGAATTTACCATAAAAATTTGAGGATGGTAGCTAAATCTGATTCCATTGAATCAGATTTAGCTTCCATTTTGCATTAAAACTGAGTAAGTAGCATAAACAGATTCTGCTCTAAATGGAACATTTAACTTTGAGAGGAAAACCTATCCAATTAAGAAGAGATAAATTTGATAACTATGGCATTAAAAGGTTTTGTTTAATATAGGCTATTGTTTAAAAGTTGGTATTTTTTCAACAGAGTCTTCAGCTCCACAACAACTGTTCAAGGAACCTCTGAAAATGCAAAATATGTTGCGAATTCTGAAAAACACAGGTCTTTCAAACAACAGGATGAGGAAGTTAGAATTTCCTATGAACCTTTTTTAGTCTTGTAAGAATTTTGGAAGCTAACATTCAACAGAATATTGCTCAAGTCAAACTGACTATTTTACATTGACAAGTATTCAGCTCAGTGAAAGCAAAAAGTGAAGTCAAGTTTTTCACTGTTGTTATCTCAACAAGCTCAATAAAATGTTTATGTCAGCAAGAAAAAAATTCTTTGCAGTTGTGAAACTTGTAGTAGATGGAGGAGAAAAATTTTTGTAAGTAAACTTTACCCTCATTATGGTTCTAGATGAAAATGAAAAAAAGCCCACTTCATATAACTGTCATATTAATGGCATGAGATATACAATCTCATACCAGCAGGCACCCTTGCTGTTGGTGTGACATCGAGTCTACAAATCTCCTTAACAGTGGGAGCCTGAGAAATTTTGTTGGTTTGAAGCAATCAGAAAGAGTTTATCAGCTCAGGTAGCGATTTGAGGAAATCAAATGTCTTTTAAAACGTGTTGCATCTACCACTGTTAGAGTTTCCAGTGCCTGGCATTGTTATGAATAAAAATTGTGCAACACATTTGCTTAAGGGAGTTTTTGACGTCATAAAGTTATTTTTATTTGCTTTTCATAACTAGTTTTTTGGAATTTACAAAATTACCAAAAAACTAGTTTGATTAAATAACTCAAAAGAATGTAGAAATTGAATAGTTAACTCAAAAAATTGTAGAAATATTATTATGTAATAATGTTATCAAGTGTTTACTTAGATTCCGGTTTTATCAACTTTTAATGAACGCTTTGTCTGTCAAGAGATAAAATCACCCGTTATATAGAAACTAAAGAACTAAATTTTTAAGAGTCAAGCAAAGTTAAAAGTAAAGTTTTTTAAAGTAATGTTTTATTTCCAATTGCCACTGTATTTCTAAAACTTGAACAAATGTAACTTATAAATCTAACATTGTCTAAATAAATATTCACACGCTTTTCAGATTATTTTGCTTGATTAATTTTGTTTTTATTATTATTATTATTTTACATTTATGTTGTATTAAAACAATAGGCAAGTTTTTCATTTAAATATTTGCTGAATATTTTAATTATTTTGATAAAAAAGTTTTATAAAAAATCAAACAATAGTTAAATTCAAACAAAAAATCCAACAACAGCATTAAAATAATTGACGTTTTTTTTTTTTTTTTCTGTAGCTGAATATTTTGATTATTTTGATCAAAAATTCAAAATTTTTTTTTTTTAATCTGAATTTATTATATATTTAAATAATGATCATATTTTATATATTTGCAATTTAAACTTTTGTCATAACAGTGTTAAGTGTTGTTAAACATTTGTCACAGCAGTGTTAAGTGTTGTTAAACTTTTGTCACAACAGTGTTAAAATGTTTGCTAGTCATTGCTTATGTTTTTGTCCATATTACGTATGCATAAATGCCCCCTTACCTAACCTCCTGGATCTAAGCAGGTATAGAAGCTTTTATTCCTTTTATTATTAATTTTAGTTTTAAGTAAAGCCTCATTCTACTCCATATTTTTTACCCTGTACAGTTGCTATATTAAACTGTAATTATTTTTTCTTCTTTTTTTACAAAAAAGATTAAAAAATAATTACATGTTCTCTCATGAGAACAAATTTCTTTTTATTATTGCAAGAAGTTAATTTTAAAAAGTTCCTGTTTGATGATAAGCTCCATTATTCTCATTTAACTAAATCTCGTATCATATCTCAGTTGGTAGTTTTTAAAGACATTAGGAAAATCTTCAACAGTGTCATTAACAAAAGTAAGTCTAGCATTCTATCTTTAATTCATAGGTCTGCTCTTTTATTACTTTTCCCCTTGAAACACTCACCCATTGTTGTAAAGTTGATTGTGGTCGCTTCTTAAGATATCTTCTTGTTTTCCTGACTTATACAACCTACAACTTTTTAAGTCTTGAGTTACCCGTTTCCTTGCCTTTTATACCCTTTGTTTTCTAGTAACTCATAACTTAACAGTAGTTGTTTGCAACCTTGTCCTTAGTAAATTAGTTTAAATACATATTTAAATATTGTGTTGACAAAATAATTAGTACAGATTGATGTTTAATATATAATGATATATAATGGTATAAATAGTTAAGAAAACTTCATTTGAGGTAAATTTTTCAAAAAATGTAACTCTGTGTACATACTGTTTTGCAAGCATCAAGTGACTGACGAGATTGTATTTTGAGACCAATGGTTTTTTTCAGGCAACTCTTCCAAATAGCTTATTTTTGCATAAGCAACTTTCAACAGTCCTGACAGACAGATTGACTTGTAAATTTTGAGCGATTTGATCTTTAATTTTTGGTGCCCCAGCAAAAGGATTTAGCTAAACGATGCAGACAATGGTTGCGATCTTTTAGCTAAATCCTTTTGCTGGGGCACCAAAAATTAAAGATCAAATCGCTCAAAATTTACAAGTCAATCTGTCTGTCAGCACTGTTGAAAGTTGCTTATGCAAAAATAATCTTTTACCTCTTCTCTGGGGGTTGTCTTTCATTTGCAAAACTTGCATTTTTTGTTGCTTAATGAACCAGTATTATTAAATAAATTCATAGCATTGATAACTTTTTTACAAGAACAACCCAATCTTTGAGCAATTTGAGAGTTGTTTAATTCTTGATCTTGAAATGCCTGTATTTGTCCTCGAAAGACATCTGTTCCATGTTTGCCTTGTCCCATAGGTGAAAGAATATGATTTTTGCAAAATGAACTACAAGTTTATCTTTAAAATACTGAGTATAATGATTTTCTTTTGATATAATACAAGAACTTTGGTTTTTTTTAAAGAAAAAGTAAGTGTGTGCTATTTAAAATGACCTCAAAAATTTAAACATGATCGCTAAATTGCTCAAAACAATAAATTTTGATAGTTTTAAATATCTAATGAGTAGTTCTGTTCAAAAAAGTAAAGATTGTTGATGTTATAAAAAATAACAGCAATTGCTATAAAAACATAAAACTTGATATCAAAAAGTTAAACGCCACTATATATGTATGTGTATGTATGTATGTGTATATACATATATATATATATATATATATATATATATATATATATATATATATATATATATATATATATATATATATATATATATATATATATATATATATATATATATTTCTTGTTGTACGATAAAATGTAATTAAAATTCAATAAACATGGCTGCATATAAACTTTTTTGAAAAAATATAGTTTTGTTTTTTTGTTTTTATATAATATATATTATTTGATATTTCACTGATCTATTGTGATCAGTGTCATCAGGTTTAATAAATAAAATTTGTTACAAAAAAAATTGTTATAATAAAAACAAACCGTTAAAAAGATAACATTAAAAAGAGCATGAGAAAATACAAAATAGAATTAAATGTTGGCGTCAGATAAGCTAGTAAAAAATCATCCCTATTAAGAACATTTTCGCCACTTCCCAACTCTTGTTGAACTTTAGCTTTATTTTTTTCCAGGGATTCTCAAATTTTTAAATATGATTTTCTGGAGCAATTGATATGGTTTGGAATGCCCAGTAGCACTTGAACTGGCCCATTTTCCTTTTTACTATTATTTTGGTGCTCAATACATCCTAATATAATTTTCTTTTTGGTTTCACCAATGTATATAGAGTTGCATGAAACTTTTATTTGGTAGACGCCTGGGTTTGTATTTATAGGAAGTTTTGTTTTATTGTTACATAATATATTGTTTACATTTGGAGTTAATGTAAATATAACTTTTATGTTTAGTTTTTTAAATTCTTTTCAAAGTTTGGGATTAACAATTAGTATAAAAAAAGTCTGAAAAAAAGTAAAGCAACAAGATATTTTTACAATTTTATAAGTTATATAAAGATCAACTTTTACTCTTCGATATTTAAGAGGTTCGAGTTGGAAGTCTTGATAAATAATTAGTGTATGTAATATGACAACTTTTGCAGACAATTCTGGTAAAACATTTTTGAACTTTTTCTATGCAAATTATATCTTTTAAAAGGTGAGGGCTTCAAACTGGGGTGCAAGATTTTAATACAGGTCGCACACTTTGTAAGCTTTTAACAAAAGTTGAGAATTGTTAGAGATAAAGGATTTTAAAATTAGGTAAATGCAAGTATTTTTCATGCTTGAAATACAAGAGCAGTGATTGGAGAACTTTGTATCAATGAACATGGTGATTCCTATATCCTGAATTGAATAAACAGTTTCAATATTGGTAACAAAGTTTAATGAATAAGGATGAATAGCTATATTATATTTTCCGTAGCAGTAATGAAAACATTTGTTGGTTGATTTTTTCAGTTGTCAATCATTGGACTATGCCAAGAGTTTTAAAAAAGCGTTTACAAGATAAATGTTATTGTAATCATTTTTTAAATGATACAGTTTAATATCATATACAAACAGCTTAATGCCACAATCTCCATCAGTGCAGTAAATGTTATTAATAGATATTAGGAACAATATAGGTTCTTGTACAGTTTCTTGTGGTATTCCACTCTTAATCATAATGTTGAATCAGAATGATTCAACATTATGATGTTGCTCAGCTAGTTTGTACCAGTTCATATTAATTAAATTTTTGTTGATATAATTATAGAAGGCCTTATGGAAAGTATTGAAATTGGAAATAATGGTTTTTTTGTGCTAGTTAAGGTTCCTAAATTGCAATTAAAGAGAATGGTACATTGGTCACAGGTACTGGTGAAAGAGGCTGTAGTTACTATATTGTATACATTTTTTTAATCATTGGTTAATATAAGATCCAAAATATTGTTTATTTGGGTACTGTTTGATACCAGTTAGGTGAGGGCATTTACCTTACAAGTTTCTATAAACAAGTTGTGACAAAAATCGCCAAGGCTGATAGGTATTGACCAATGAACGAGTTGTAAATTAAAATTGCCTGATACTATACAAGTATGATTACAAAACTATACATAGCATCTTACATAAGGCTATGGTTTTCAAAATACTGTGATGAGAATAACATCAAGATTTATTCAGTTTTAAAAAAGTTTATGTAAGTTTCGGAGAACATTATGCAAATGATCTAGTTTATTGTTAACTGATCTTTCATTGAAGTATACACAATTAATGATTTTATTCAGAGTTCCAGAGTTGAACTTTTCTTCAGTAGATTTATGTTGCAAAGTTTTATTAATGATTTGTTTAGTTGGAATGGAACATTTTATTGAAATATGTGATAAATGAATCGATAAATGCGTTGTTGTGGGTGTTGCTAGTTAATTTTTGATTGACATTGGTTGCTAATAATGTCTTGTTATTTCTTTTATTATGTTTACTCAAATAATATTGATTTTTGTTGGACTAAGAGTGGCGTTATGTTTTTTGCATTTGGTTCTAAGGAGCTAAGCCTGGTTTTGTTTGTTTAAAGTCATACCTAGGTTGATAAATAGAGAACTGTGATCTACTCTGTTGTTGGTGAAGTAAAAAAAAGTGGAGGCTTGTTTAAGTACTTTGTTTCTAGCTGATTCGTCTGTAAAGACCACTATTAATGGACTGATTTACAATTAAAGACTTATCTGTCCTTAATAATTAAAATATTTTTTCTGGAAGATTTTAAAGTACCACATGTAACTATGTTCTTAGCTATGTTTTCTTGTTGTTTTAATTTGAGGGCTATTGTGTTGATAATATTCATTTGTTCTTGGTCTTTTGATGTGGGTTTAAACACTTTGACGACTACAATCTTCCATGCAATGGTGTTTCTCAGTTGTTTTAAGAGTGTGAAGTTCTAGATAAAGTTTTGTAATCCATTCTTCAGCAATATTAAGTCGGTCCATGAGTGTGTAATTCAATTCAATTCAATATATTCTGAAATAAGTTGTAAAATTTCAAGGACTTTTACAAATAGTACAAGTACTAATCTAAAGTAAAAACCTGCAACATTACAATAAAAGTGATTATAATAACAATAATAATAGTATTGATAATAATTATAGAAATAACATTAACAATAATAATAAGATGATGATGAAAAGGAATATTATTAGTAATAATACTAACAATAATAATAAAGATATTATACAATCAATATTAGATAATAGCAATAATAGTGGTAATAACAATTACATAATTTAAGTAGTAAATAAACTTAAGAAAAAATTAAAAAAGCAATAATAGTACTTATTATGTTATAAATAAAAATAACAATTTACTAATAAAGATAGAAGAATATTATTAATATCAATACTAATAATAACAATAAAAATATGAGAACAAAAAAATAATAAAAAAATTAGTAGGTATCAAGAAAGTAGTAATAATAAAAGCATAACAACATATTTCAGAGTCTTCAGGTATAATATCTTGCTAAAAAATAGTTAAAAAGACAGTTTTTAAAATTAGTAATAGAGTCAGTTGATTTTAATGGTGAAGGTAGACTGTTCCATGATTTTACACTTTGGTATTTTATGGATTTTAGACCATATTTTACAGAAGAATGATTTGGTACATGAAGATTATAGCTATTAGCAGATCGTAGATGATAGCGACAGCTTTCTCTAACAGTAAAAAAATTTGTAAATGTGCTGGGTAGACATTTTTGTTTATAATAATAAATGCGGTAGTGGTGTAGTGGTAAAGCGCTCACTTCATAAACGAGTGGTTCGGAGTTCGATCCCCACCACGTCCCTGGTAGTACCGCGCTCAACTCGTTTCTCCGCGCAGCGGCCTTGTTCATCAAGGTTTGCGTTTCGGAGTTATAGAGTTGAGAGAGGGTTATAGCCAAAAATAAGTAGCCTCCTTGTCTGTAGTGGCCTTTTCGGCCTTGAGGAGGTGAATTAAAATAAAAAATTAAAAATTAAAGACAAAATGGCAATTTAATAGTTGAACTAGATCATCAATTTTGAGTATTTTGGATAAAAAATAAAGATGATCGGAGTTAGATTGATAATGCTGAAAATATATTATTTTTAATGCTTTGTTTTGTAAGTTGGATAATCTTAAAATTTCTTGGGTGCGGATTTGTCCCCAAACTTGACACGCATACCTAAGATGTGATCCAAAAATGGCATGGTATATAATGATAAGAGTTTCAAGATTGACATAATGACGAATTTTAGCTAACATCCCATTCGATCTACATAGTTTTATTGACAAGTCCTTAAGATGTTGAGAAAAAGTTAAATTTGAGTCAATTTTGATTCCAAGATACTTTAGGTACATAACTGGATTGATTTTTTGACCACTCAGCCTAAAATTTAGGTGTTTACTGATTTTAGATTGTTTTGATTCAAAGATGATAATTTCAGTTTTACTAGTATTCAGAGACAGTTTGTTAGATCGAAGCCATTGAATTAGATTAGATAGATCATGATTAATATATATATATATATATATTTTTAATGATTTATTAATTAAAAGTAAGTGTCATCAGCAAAATGGTAGGAAGTTGTATATTTTAATGATAAATTAAGGTCGTTAATGAAAACAAGGAAAAGCAATGGCCCTAATACAGAGCCTTGAGGTACACCTGTAGTGCATTTTACTAAAGAAGATGTGTTACGGTTAATAGATACAAATTGAAACCTATTATAAAGATATGAGGTAAACCATTGGAGAGAAATTCCTCTATTACCATAGTATTCCAGTTTACTTAGAAGGATAGAACGATCAACTCAAATGCTTTTTGTAGATCAACAAACACACCACAAGCAAAAAGCTTATTGTCAAGAGCTTTTCTGATAACCTCAGTGATTTCAATAAGTGCATGCGTTGTGGAATGCTTGCTTCGAAACCCATATTGGTGTTTGTAAAGACATTGATATTTATCTAAAAAGTTGTAAAGTCTATTGTGCATAGCTTTTTCAAATATTTTACTGATGTTTGACAGTAACGAAATTGGGGGATAGTTAGTGTGGTCAGTTCTAGAGCCTTTTTTATAAAGTGGAATAACTTTAGCTATTTTAAAGACATCTGGAAAAAGTCCATTTTCAAAAGAGCTATTTATCATTGTACAGAGAGGCTTTGAGATGATATGGGAAACAAATTTGAGAAGAAACGTGGGAATATTATTGATACCTAAACTTTTTTTACTTTGTAAACTTTTTATAAGATTTAATACTTCATTTTCAGTGACTGGATCTTTAAAAAAGGAGTTAATATTTGGGTTGTTTAAATAGTCTGAAAAATTACATTTAGGTGAAACAATTTTTTTTAACAGTGTTGAGTATTTACAAAGTAATTATTAAATATGTTTGATACAGCTTTGCTGTCTGAAATTGTATTGCCATTAAATTTGAGATTAATAGATTTACTGGAAAAGGAAGAAGGTTTGATATTAATAATTTCTTTTATACCTTTCCAAGTATTTGTACATTGTAAAGATTATTGTTAAAAAAGTTGATGTAATATGATTTTTTAGAAAGTTTTAGTAAATTACAAATGTTATTTCTGTACCATTTAAATTTATTAAAAATATGAATTTTAATGTTATGATTTTTTGCTTTTATATATTGTGTATACAGTTTGTTTTTAATAGATATTGATTTTAGAAGTCCATTGGTGATCCAAGGTTTTGATTTAAGTTTAATTTGTTTAGCAGTTAGTTTTTTATAGGGTGCATGTTGATCAAAAATTTTGTTAAAAGTTTTAAAAAAATAGTGCAATGATTCATTTACATTATTGTTATTTGTAATTTGTATTTGCCAGTCTGCATTAGAGATATCCTTAATAAATTTTTTATTATCGAAATTTTGGAAGGTTTGTCTGAATATTACCTCCTTAGTTTTTTTGGGAGAAAGACAAGGAATGCAGATAAACTGTGCCATATGATCAGAAATCGATATTGTAAGATTGCCTGAAATTAAATCAGGATTTTGGAAATTTAAAAAGATATTATCTATGAGTGTCTTAGATGTAGCAGTTATACGTGTAGGTTGAATTATAGAAGGGAAAAAAGAATAAGAACATAATGTATCAAGATAACTAGAGATAACTTTCGATTCATTATAATTTAACAAGTCCATATTAAAATCACCCATAAAGACAACTTGTTTATTTTCTAAACTAAGCCTCTCAAGCAAGGGATTAAAATGATCAGTAATGAATTCATTAGAGTTCATTGATGGATGTCGATATATATTGCCAACAATAATATTTTGTTTTAGGGGATTGACGATTTCAACAAAGATAGATTCCAGGTATTTTGGAGAGTATACTATTAGATCACTACAAATAAAATAGTTTAAGTTTGAGCATAAATATAGAAGAGCACCACCTTTTTTGGCCTCAGTAGGACTATGCTCAATAGTAAAACCATTTATATTAACATCAGTTTTACTGGAATCGTTGATATTTAGTCTTGATTCAGAGATACCAATTACTGTTGGAAGAGTGGTAAGAGAGCTTATTAGACTGTGAAGACTGTCAATGTGATAAGGGAGCGAAGCAATGTTTAGATGTAGGTATAAATTACAATTATTATTAAGAACTTTATTAAGTTCAAGAATGTCATAATATTTACAGTTAATACTTTTGTTGGAGATTTTGTTTATATTATTGAATAATTTTTTGAAGTGAGGGGGAGATTTTAGAGATTTTAAATTATTGGTTGGTATAGTCTGAGACGATAAAGTTAAAGAGAGCTCAAAATCAGAAAGTGAACAAAATGGCAAATTTTTATTGATGCAGTCACTGCAATACCAGTCAGTAGAATCTTTTTCAATAAAGCTATAGGTGTGTTTGTTTATATAATTACATTTAGGGTGCAACCAAGAAGAGCAGTAATTACATAGAATTCCTTTATGGCTATCAACCACTGTTTTATTGCAGAATTTACAAAGATTTCTTATTAACATGACTTATTATGCTTAAACAAAGTATAGAGAAAAAATAATTAAATAAAGATATCTACTATATATTTATAAAGAAACTGAGATTAAAACTAAGAAATGTTTATCTAGAAATGGTTGCTATTTTAAATATTGAGGAATGATCAGTTATAAAGAAATGATAGTAAGATATAAGAGATTTAAATACTTTACACAGGTGAATAAGTATTACAGCTAGATAAAATTAGAATATTATTAACTTGATTTAGAATATAAATTTAGATATATTAATACCTCTAGTAGCTTTAGACATAGTATAATATAAATAATATATGTTATTTAAATAATTTGATGATAATAAGGTAAGTAATAATAAGTAAAGAAGGAGATAAGTAGTAATTTTAGGTAAATAACATTTATATAAGATAAATTATGATGTAAATTGTAATAAGAGGTAAATAATGGGTAGATATAGGATAAATAATGCTATATTATTTAATAATAATGATAAATATTTAATTATAATAATAATAACAATGATAACTGCTGATAATAATAATCAAAAAGTCAATAATATAAATAAATCCTGGAAAATACTTAAATTTACAAATAATATTTAAAGCAAAAAATAATCAAAACAAATGTAAAAAACTCTTGATCTTTTTCTTTCATTAACTTGATTCTTTCTTTACTTTCTCTTAGTTTATTAATTTTGTAATGTATCTTGTTCTTTAATTATATTTATTTGAGTCTATGAAGTTCTTACACATCTCTAAACTTTAAGTACTTTGGTTTTCTAATTAATTTTCCGATATATTTTTTATTTACTTTTTAGTCTTTTTCTTTCTCTATAAATATTTTTTCCTCTTAATTGCTGTCATGTAAAGATATATTACTTTATTTGATAAACTTTTTCTTATTTACAATTCTATCTATAACTGCGCCATCTTTACCACGCGTGCATTATGAATATCTATAACTCCGCCATCTTTACCACGCGTGCAATAATGAATATATAATAGCATCATACTTAATTGACAGTTCTATACAGAGTTTTTCAGTTGCTATGGTTTTTTAGGTGATTTCAAAATTTTATATTCGAAAAAAATTTAATATTATAGGATAATTACTGTTGATGTTGATTTAGAAAATAATTTTGTATAGTTATTGGCAAATGTCCAATTTAAAATTATATAATAGTGTAATAATAAATAAAATACAGTAATTAATAGTGGACAAATAATAAAATACAGTAATTATTAGTGTGATAATAAATAAAATACAGTAATTAATAGTGGACAAATAATAAAATACAGTAATTATTAGTGTGATAATAAATAAAATACAGTAATTAATAGTGGACAAATAATAAAATACAGTAATTATTAGTGTGATAATAAATAAAATACAGTAATTAATTGACAAACAATATACTGCATAATAATTTAATGCAAAAAATAAAATTGTTATTTGATGAATAAAAAGTAAAAATTATACAAGATAAATTCAGGTATAAATAAACCAAATATATACGAATCAAGTAAATTTGAGACATACAAAAAAAAAAAAGATTGAAAAGAAATACTATAAACCAAAATAAAAGTTAATATGAAAAAAATAAAGTAGTTAATGTAAATAAAAACAATATACCTTAAAATATATCTGACAAAAATAAATAGTACTACAATGTCAAATAAAAATATATCTGGCAAAAATAAATAATTTGTACAAATATCAAATAAAAATATTAGTAAAATTAAATGAAGTATATTTAGCAAAAACAGTTGTGTTATATACTTTGATAAATAAAAAAAGAATTGCTGTAAATAACCGAATTTATTAATAAAATCTTATTCGGAAAAAACTACGTCTTGACACAATGTGAAAAGCATAAAAAATTTAAAAATTATGTATAATACAGGTAGGTACACTGTCATAGATGAGTTTTTTCCAAAGTTCATTTAAAACTCCCGTAGTTTTCTAGAAATTTGTTTTTTTGATATTAATTAAAAAAAAAATAATAATATCAAATTTTAAATATGAAAACATTTGCATTTAAACAAATATGTTTTCTATAATTGAAAATTATAATTTCACGAGATCAATTTTTGTAACAATTTTTTTCTTTTTTTTCCTTTTTAATTTATTCAAATTAACTTTTTATAATATTAGAAATCGTTTTTTGTAAAAAGTTAAATAATATAAATTCTAAAAATCTAAAAAAGTTTATAATAGTTTTGTTGTCAATTAATGCGATCAAGAAGAAAAAATTATAAAAATGGGAGTTAAGAGTTTATCTGACATTTCTGAGATTTCATTTATCTGACATTTCTGAAAGACAAAAATATTAAAATCAAGTTTCGCTAGAATTGGCTTCAAGAGCAAGATAATAATGAAGAGTATTATTCAGACTATATAAGAAAGAAAAAACCCGGATAAAAAATGGGATTCCATTGGAAAAACAGAAAAGTTGAAGAATGTTCTTATAATATAAATTCAACGCGGAAAAAAAATATCGCCTCACATGAACAGTGCAAAACAGTTTAAGAATCTATTAATGATCATGCAAAAAAGTGCAGAAAAAAGAAAAGCTGACGAATGTTTTGCAACAGATATTTATAAAAATAAAAAGTATCAATTTCTGAACCATTTTCTACAATTTTATATTTAAAAAATAAAAAAATTATTACGCTTTGCAGATTGTTTATGGTAAAACTGAGATATTATATTTGATTTTAGAGAATTTTTGGTAAACATAATTATTCAGTAGTTTTTAGTTACTTTATTTATCCCTTTACCAATGTTCCAGAATTTACCCATGTACCTTTGTCAATTTGTTGACCGTATAATTTTTTATTAAAATAATTTTCTAGGATTTTCATAGCAAAAAATTTTGGGTATTTTTATAAAGTCAAAAACCATCTATGGGTACATCTTATAACTATCTATGGGTACACCTTATAACCATCTATGTGTACACCTTATAACCATCTATGGGTACACCTTAAAAAAAAAACACCTTAAAAACTACAAAGTCATAATTGATGTTCTTGACTAGCAATGTTTGAGCTTAAGCATATAATATTCTTTGTTTTAAGACCTTTTATAAATATCCTCTTTTAAAAAAATATAAGTTTGACTATATCATTTTTAGAAATATAAACAATTTAAAATTAAAAAAAAGTTTAAACTAAAAAACCACAATTTTTGGCATGAGTAAGCACCAATTTGAAAATAGATATCTACATTATTGCTACATATAAAGACAAAAAAACTTTTTACAATATTCTTCTCAGGTTGATGGAATGAGCATTTTTCAGTAGAGATGCTTGTAGTTTTTAAGGGGTACTAAGGTACAAAAAAGGGGTACTAAGGGGGTACAAGGGGTATAAAAACTTTGAAACACAAAGTCTAAATTTCTTTTCAGAATCAATAAGTTACATTTCAAAACAACATAAAACATTTCCCTAATTGATGTTGATGCTTTCCTTGTTCAAATTTGCTTTTATATTTGTTTTGGTCGATGTCACTAGTTTAATCATTATTGACATCATTCCATATTCTCTTCAAAATATTTTGCTGCATACTGATTTTTTATTTCGCGGGCTTTAAAACCCTTTACTATACAAATGTCATTACAAACACATTTTAATTTACATTTATAATATTGTTCTTTTTCTTTATCTTGCTTTTTCTTCTTCTTTCGATCCTTTTTTCTCGTTTCCAGTTTCAATCAATTCAACCTGTTTAATGTTTTGGGCTTCCAAAGACCTATGTATGTTGGTTCACATATGTTTTTTGTTTTGTTCAAGTCTTATGGCTTTACCTTGTTTACTTTAAGCAAACCTAGTATATCTTCTGATTTAAACTTTTCTCATAACATTCTTTCATAATCATCTGTGGTTTCCAATAGTTCACCGATCCATAACAATGATGTAATTTTGCTAATTTGGACCAACAACCTGGAATAACTGGTGTTAACAAGACATTTGCTGATAAATGTGTGCTTATATTCTTTGGTTTACTTTGAACAAGACTGCCAGAAGACTCTTGCTCCTGATTTTGAGCCTTAATTTTAACTCTTGATTTTTTTAGTGTCTTGCTTTCTTGATACTCCTTAACGTAACTCCTACCTGTTTTTTTTTCAATGAATACTACAATAGAATGTTCTTCCTCTGCCATCGAAATTTGCAGATGTTTTTGATATTAGCAGCTTTTCCATCTTTTCCATCGATCAATGGTGTCTTGATATTTGATAAAAGAAAACATCAGCATGCAAACAGCATAGCCTCTCTTGTTGTGCTCTTTGCACCAAAACACAGCTAGTTGAACCTTAAGGTTTTTTTTATTCATTTTTTTCCTCTGGGCTTTAGCCTCTGCCTTTGAATTCTATTTTCCAACAACAAAAGGTACTTTTATTACAAATTTTGGTTTCACTATTGCAAAATTATTTATAATACTTTTATCTATAAAATATATATGGTACAAAACAATTGTGTGCATAAATACACATTATTAATGGTTTATTTTGTAGTTTTTAAGGGTTTTTTGTGGTTCTTCACATTTACAATAATGGCGGTACAAATGCTATGTTCCAAACACAAAATGTTTAGAAAATTTTTAATGAGTCTGATAAACGACTCTAAAATCATTAGCCAATAACCTCCTTGCAGTATTTAAGGGGTAACAACCAAAAAAAGCAACTTTTCTTTGAATCGCAAAACTTTACTAAAAACTATAGATGAAAAAATATGGCGAGGGAAGACAATCATATTAAGTAGTAATATGTACAGAAGATTTTAGCACTTTAGAAGATTCAGTTTCAGGATTTTTTTTTTGTAGTTTTTAAGGTGTACCTACATGTGCAAGATTACAAATAATAATGCATATTTTGTCGAAAACATTAAAAACTCAACTGAACCAAAAAAAAAAAATGTACTTATGAAATATATACATAATTTTTTTTTCTTCAAGTTTTTTAATAGTATTACCAAAGGAAACAGATATTCTTATTTGTGCATTGTTTGTATAATTTTTTTTTACAAATTACGAATTATTAGTTATAATTTATAAATCGCACACAAAAAAAGCATATTTAAAAGCATTTCTGTAAAATTTTTGCAAATAATCTTTATAATTGCCACAATGAGCGAAGCATAAAATGAATCACACAAAAAAAAGTTTTTGAAAGTATTTCAGTGAAACTTTTGCTAACATCTTTTTGTAATTGCCACAATAGCCAATTATAAAAAAGGAACCATGTTGAACCATATTCTTGATTTGAATAAAACTTTCTCAACTTGAACAACTAAACTAAGCTTTAAACTCTGTTTCACATTCAACAAGCATATACAAGTATAAACAATTTAAGCATTAACAAGTATTGAATAAAACTAAATTTAAAGCATTTTGATTATGTTATTTTCTTGTTTTGTATTTTAATTTAATCTTGTTTGATAATTTATTTAGCCTCGATTACAATGCAAAAGAAACATGTTTCAAACCAAAAGGAAGAAGAAAATGATGCATATTCTTACACTAGTGAACAAAAAACAAACAGTGACTGGTCGGAACAATCTATTTTTAAACTTAAAAGCATGATTATGAACGAAATTTTAATGGCTTCATTAAAGTCTCCTACTAAAAACTCAGATGGCTTTTATGAAATTTACTTATATGACACAAAAGGGGATAAAGATATATTTATTAACCAATCCCTTGTAGATGATGGGTTTGTTACTTCAAATGTATTCCATCGGAATGGTAAACATATTTCTAATTATGTACTTAATCAGCAAATTGTCACGTTTGTATGTTTATCATTAGTTTAAGTAATTATTTTTTATTTTTTTATGTTATTTTTTTAAATAGACTTCATTTTATCTATTGTTTATTTTATATATTATTGTTGTATTATTTTTGTTTTTATTATTTACTATTGGTAATAATTTATTCAATATTCATTTTCTATAATTTTTCATGAACGCAGCCTGAATCCATGTCAACATCTGGCAATGTTGATTGCAAAATATGTAAAAAATATGAAATGTTTGTTCAATATGACTTCACAATTTATTTATTATAGTTATTTGTTTTTTCAAATTAGTTAAACTTTATTTAAAAAAAAAATTCATTCAGTTTTTTCATTTTTTCTCAAATTTATTCATAGCAAGAACATTATTTTATTTAAAAGTTAATAAAACCTTTTATATATCTGTTGTACTCACGCTTTTTTACTCAAAATTTTAGCGCGATAATTATGTTATAAGAACTGTTATATGACAGGATGCGCATTGTTAACTTTGCTATCAAAGACCATTATACCTATCAAAATTTAAGCGTTTTTAATTTAATATTTTTTGAAGTTTTTTTACATTTAGTCAAAGAAATGTAGAGTTTTAAATTGTAAAGGAAATTATAATAAACTTAACAAGTGTTGTTTTTTTAAATTACTTAAAGCTGAAATTAGGAAATAGAAATGGATTAACCATCTAAGTTTTTTATAAGTAAAAAACACTGGGCTGAAAATACAGAAAATGATTAAGTTTCCTAGTGGCTATACTTGACCACTATGTGCACCTGTATTTTTAATGTTCCTTTTTCTTGTTTACCAACAACAAATTTAGTGCTTTGCTAATCTAACCCTGAGGATCGGTGAATCTAACCCTGAGGATCGGTGAATCTAACCCTGAGGATCGGTGAATCTAACCCTGAGGATCGGTGAATCTAACCCTGAGGATCGGTGAATCTAACCCTGAGGATCGGTGAATCTAACCCTGAGGATCGGTGAATCTAACCCTGAGGATCGGTGACTTAACTATTTTATCTGATCTGAGCAAGATGAAAATAATCTGCAATAGTTTTTAGAACAATTTGAATCTATGAAATCAGGGCACGGACCCAAACAAATTCATTGTGTTACCCATGATACCAAAAACCATTGTGCAAACCAGAGAACAGTTGTTTTCAGTTGGTTTTAGTTACATCTTGCTTTGTGAGCTACAAAGTGACAAAATTGAAAGAGAATTTTCTGTTTACAGGCAATTAACAGGGGCATATGCTGGGGATGTTTTTTCTGCTTTTAAAAAGCGTTTAGCTAAAGTGAGATTATGCTGAGCATGCTGAGAAGCTAAAAACTTCATTGAAGAGGTTTCAAGAGGATATATTTGACAATTCCTTATAAGGAATTATTATTCCATATAAGTGTATTTATCAGCTAGTTACAATTGGATTATGCTTTAAAGAAAATAAATAAACACATAGCATGTTGTAGAAAAAGATATATAATCATAACATATGTTCATTATAAACATTCTGTCTATAATGGATGCATATTTTGATTTTAATTTATCATCAAAAAATCTTTTTAGGCGTTTGGAAAATGAACTTTTACATGGAATTCAGAAGTTGGAAAAAAAAAAACAAGCAAAAAAATGAATGTCTTTATCAGACATTAATTAAAATTTTGTTAAATTTAAAACAAGTTAAAATTTTATTAATGCAATTAAAAATATGTTAAAAAGTTATATGATTTGTTTAGAGTTTTCTTTGTGTAATGCTACATGTATTATTATAAGTACGCACACATTTAAGTTTTGATAAAGTTTTATTTTGTGTTTTAGCTTCTCAAAACAATATACAAAAAGAAATTGATGATGAGGTGGTTGATTTGATTTCTGAAAGTTCAGGTGTGTTGAGTTTTTCTTTATTTTATTTTTTTTTAATTTTAAAAATTTACATTTTATTGTGTTCTCCCACAAAGAAGAAGTACAAAGACGTTTTTTTTTTATTGTTATAGTGAAATCCTAAACTCAAATCTCCAATTGACCAAAAAGTTGTTAGTTTTAACTAATGCTTAGGGTAAACCAAGTTCCCTATAAGGCAAATATTCATGAAAATAAAATTTTCAAATTTCTTTAAATAAATATCATATATATATATATATATATATATATATATATATATATATATATAATAATCCTAAAAGTGGAAAGCTAGATGACTCATTAAGTACATTACCATTTATAAATATAGGAAGATCTCGAATATTGCAATAACGATTAGCTAAAAAAAAATTGAGTTTTCTCAAATGCCCTCTTCAAGCAATCAGAAGATGTTGGCTTTTTATCAAGACAAGAATCGTAGTATTATTAGCGAACAATACCACTTTAGAATTTCTAGGAGGAAAAGTATAGGGCCAATGATAGAACCTTGAGGAACCCCTGAAGTTTCAAGAAATAAAGAAGAGTGCTGTCCATGGATAATAACTTTTATACTACGATTGGTAAGGATTGATTCAATATTATAAAAGATGTTACCTGACACACTGTAAAAAAAGAGCTTATGATGAAGACCAGCATGCCAAACTTTATCAAAGGCCTTAGAAATGTTGAAAGGGATAGCCTTAAACTTTTCACATATATTTAATGCACAATAAAACCTATTGGTTATTACCCTTAACAAATCAGGTAATAAGAGGATCAAAGTTCATATTGATGATCAGAAAGTAAGTTATTAGATTCAAGATAAGAGATTAAGTGTTTGTTAATTAAAGACTCAAAAACCTTGCTTATGATTAGTAAGAAAACTAATGAGACGGTAATACTGAACTACCGTCCCATTAGTAAGAAAACTAATGGGAGGGTAGTTCGACAAGTCAGATTGCTCTCCAGAATTTTCGAAAGTAGGGATTAACAAATGCCACTTTCCAGCAGGATGGAAAAAGACTTTGATAAATACTTGTTGAATAGTTTTGAAAGTATAGACAACAGCTCCAGAAAACACTTCTGCAAGTCTATAACAGGTATGTTCAGGAAATCATTTAATGTACAAGCTGGAGTTGTACAAATGCCAAGCAATAGATCAACCAATTTGTTTGCTAAATCAGGTAGGACGTGATTAGAGAAATCAAAAGCTAAGATTTATGAAAGGTTTTTAGCAAACAATTCAGCTTTGTGTTTAGGTGAGGTAAAAATTTGCCCTTATTATAGACACTGTTAAAAATTCTTTAGAAGTCTCTGGAGCCTAATTTTTGAGATGAAATAAAAGATTTCATGACCTGAAAATAGCATGTTAGACTAAATCTTTTTATAATGGTTTCTAGCAATAGTAAACAGACATCTGTATTTTAAAGAGCTGTTTTGGTGATAGATTTATAAGTAATGGTTACAATTGGAAATTGAAGCTGCACAATGAGAGGAAAACCATGGAGAATATATATGCATATGCAAATATCATTCAAATATTGTCGCAGTATTAATATAATAAAAAAGTCTTTGTTTGTTAAATATCCTATTAAACTTATTAATCAGCTGTAATCTTAAGTAAATTTATTTACTACTTAAAATTGAATATGATTCTATTGTAGTAAATTGGTCCGTTTTAATTTATTAATAAAACATAATTTGTAAAATATCTGTTATTACTATTGTTTATATGACTTAATTATTGCAAGTTATTTACCTATTTTTTTCAAGTTTATTTCTTTTTTAGAAGATTTTGTTATGACATCATGGAATCCGATGGATGAGCAATATAGTTCAAACAAAAATGCTTACTCTGTTGACACAGACGACCCAGAAGTAGCTACACTTGGTTTTGGTTAGAATTTTATGAAGCTTTATGATGTTCGTGTAGTTGGCATGCTTTGCTTACAATTTTTTTTTTTTTTGTAGTTAATACAGGAAAGAAAATATGCTATAATTTTTCTCGCTTTGGTACCTGTTGTTATGGTGAAAATTGCTGGAACCTTCATGTTGCTCCAAGTAAAGTTATACATATTATTATTTAAACCGTGTAATTTTTTTTTTTTTTCTAATTTTAAAATATAATCTGATTTACATTCCTAATGTTTCCTTTTTTACTTTCATGTTTTGAATTCTAAAATTAAATTTTAGATGATCCAAAATTAAATAAAACTGAAGTTTTTTCTTATGAGCATGTTGTTGATCTTCCCGAACTTGGGGAATGGGCTGCAGTTACAATAACATCAGTCCTTGATCCAACACATTTTTGGATAACATTTCCATATGGACTTGGCATTGATGGTTTGTATGATAATACATGTATGATAATGATAGTATCATTTGTATGATAATGACAAATAAACGAAAAATCTATTGCTATGCTAGGTTAATACGGTTTTTGTGTAATTAATGAAGTATATTTTGTGTGTGTGTGTGTTGAAGAATAACAACAAAAAAAAAGAATACTGTCCCAACCCAAATCTTTAATTGGTGTAATGGTAATACTTTGAGTTGTCTGTTATTATTAAAAAATAAAAAAGTTTCATTTATGTTCTAAATATGTCTTAAATGAGTTTTTTAAAGTGTGTGTTATCACTAGGAATAAAATTATATTTTCATATTTGATGAATATAAAATTATAAAAAATGAATTTATATTTTTTTAACTTCAGCGGTTATGATTCGTTATATTTATTGTAAGAAAACTATTGATGCATTTATAAAGTAGTGTTTAAAATGTCTTGGTATTTTTATTTGCATCACATTTTATGTAATTAAACTTTGATTGAATAAAAATTGTGACTTCAACAACTTTAAAAAAAAATAATTAAAAAAACATTTACATTAGCATTTTAAACACCTTTGTATTTTTATTGTGCACTCGCTCTTTTTAAAGAGAGAAAGAAAAGTTTTTTTGTAATTAATTTTTGTATGAACGATAATTGAAAGATAAAATAGCTTTCAAACAATGTTTTTTTGAAGTTATGCTTTAAAATAAAAATGTATCATTATATTTAAATTATATTTAATAGTATAACAATGAATGTTTACTATTATAGAGCTTATAACAAAACTTTGTTTGTATATTAAAATTTTATTAAATTATTTAAAGAAGGCGTTTTCAACAAGCATTTTAACGAAATTAAGTGAAAAAAGTTTGTTATTGAATTAAAAGCGTTTGATAAATAAACGTTTAAAATAAAAAAAATTTTAAATTTAATTTCGTAAAAACCTTTGCTAATTAATAGCAGTTATGACTTTAAAACTTTCATTCATTCTTTATAAAAAGGGAAAACCAGCGTTCTAATTTAAACAAAATGACGTAAGTTAATAGAAAAGAAGGAAAATAAACTTTAACATTTAGACTTTAAAAATGTTGCTTTTTTGTTACATTAGATTAAAAAGTGATTATCAAAAGCTATTTTGTTGATAAAAAGTAATAGTCTTTCGAAAACAAAAGAACAAAGTTACCTTTAGTGGCTAAAATGTTGCTAAATTTAGAAATGCAAACTGAGGCAAAAAAATCAATTTAAACAATGAGTAACTTAAATTTAAGTTATAAGTTAAAAAATGAACCAATTGAATTGCATCATTATTTTCAGTAGCCCTTCTAAAGATTTGGGTTATTTCCAATAGCCCTTCTAAAGACTGGGCAACCACAAGTGTACACCACTGATGTATGTATATATATATATATATATATATATATATATATATATATATATATATATATATATATATATATATATATATATATATATGTATATATATATATATATATATATATATATATATATATATATATATATATATATATATATATATATATATATATATATATATATATATATATATATATATATATATATACAAATTAACAAAATGGGTTAGTTTTCTGTAAATTTATTTAAGATAATTTCTTTACTATTTTTGTTAAGCAAATGTATGATGTTAAAAAAATTTAAAACTATAATATTTTTTTCTAAAAACAAAGTAAAAATGAAAAACTTTAAAAGTTATAAATATTTTATATTTACATAAAAATAAAATGTTTAAAGCAATATAAAAACTATATGTTAAAAAGTTATGAAAGTTTTGTTATCTAATCTACAGATATTAACAGATTTAATTTTTTTTTAATAAGATGTTTCCTAAAATTGTTTTAATTATAATTTACAAAGTTAGGTTTGGTGTCACTCATATAGTTAAAAACTAGTCAATGGAGTGACACCTTAATAAAATAAACAATTAAAATAAAAAAAAATATATTAAAACAAAGAAATAATGAAGAAAGTAAACTACATTAATACAAGTAATAAAAAAAGAATCACAACAAAAATTTAAAGGCTGAAAAAATTAAAAAAAAAAAGAGAGAGAGAATGAATGGATGAGATAAGATGAGTGATGATTTACATTTTGTCTTTGTTTTTATCTATACTATTACATTCTACATGACCCTAATTGATAGAACATAAGCTATAGTTATGTATTTACTTAAAGTTATACAAAAATAAAGTATTAAAATCATTAATTATTAATTAAAATTAAAATGAATTAAATCAATTATTGAATAAATTTGTAAAGAATTTTTTCTTATGAAATTTTCTTTCTTAAGAAAAGTTTGTTACAAAAACTAAAGGTTTCATGAAATTATTCATTGAAACACATTCAAAGACACACAAAGACACATTATCAAGTAGTTTAACAGTAGTAGTTAAAAAACAATTTCCTTGTTACACAATCTTAAACAACGAATCCATCAATCACAATGGAGGTAAACTTAATGCAGAGTTTCCATAGATACTCAAGCATGTTGTTTATGGATACAGTGATAGTTTTACCAATAGTGTTATTACATTTCAGGCAATGTTTTCAGAAAGCACAATTGCATCTATATGGAACTTTGTCACGATAAGTTAAATACATTTTTAACTTTAAAGTTGCAATTTACTTCAGAGAACTTTTAAAAGTGCAAGTCTGTGTATCAGAATAGCTTAAAGTTTCCTATGATGAAAGTTTAAAAAAAATTGTTTAAGAATATTAGATGAATTTAGTAGTGAGACCTTAAAAGTTTTTTTTTCAACAATGTTGATAAATAAAAAATGTTGATTGCGCTAGAAAAGCCAGCCAAAAAAGCAAAGGAAAAAATAGCTTGAAGGCAAAGGATTAATGTATAAAATTGTAAGCATGAACTTAGATGGTTTTGTAACAAAGAGATCAAAATATTTATTTTGAAGTGCTTGCACTGTTAAAAAAATATAGCCTTTTTTTACGCTAATTTTCCGGCAGTTGCAATGACAAAAGCTACTTTAAGGAGAAAGCCATCGCATGAAAACAAAAGTTTCCGTAAATGAACTGATATTTCTGTTAAGATTTAACAGGTTTTTCCATTAAACAACAGGAGGTTTGTCATCAGTGCTGCCTGATTTCCATAAATGAAAAAAATATTGCAGGTAATATTCTGTTCATATGAAAATTTATAAAGTTTATTTTCAGCAAATAATTTAGATATAAAATAGATTGTATGTTATCGAAAATATTATTTAAAGACAAACTTTCTTTGATTTACATAAAAGATGTTGAACTTTCCGTGATTTTTATTTCATTTTAACAGCTATTACACAAATAAGTAATAAATTAGTAAACAAACAATTTTA
>NC_061157.1:46947425-47004925 GCF_022113875.1 Hydra vulgaris | reverse complement strand
TCATATAATCTTAAAATTGTTATATTAAGAGAAATATAAATAAGTTGCAGGGTGATTTATATTTTAATTTTTATTCAATAAAAATGTGTTTTTTAAATTAAACTTATTTAAATATTTTTTTAGTGAATACTATTCCCATTCAAGTCGTAATTATGAAACAGATCTTACCATACTCGCTGAATGTGAATTAATTGCTTCAAAGTTTGATGATAATTGCTGGTATAGATCAAAAGTATTGAGTTATGCTGATGGAGTTGTTCAGGTAATTTCTAGCTTTATGTAGATCCATGTGGTATGTTTTAGTACTGCTAGTCAGTGGTATAACCTTAGGTTTTTATCTGGTTGCTCTATGAGCTAAAATATTGATGCTTACTTGACTTGTCCCTGTAATTATCAGTAATTTTAATTTTTTTTTTTTTTTTTTAACTTTTCTTAACTTTGAACAAAAAAAACTAAATAAATCACACTACTAAAATACAACTAATAAGAAACTGATAAATTAAATATTAAAAAAAAAAAACTATTCCCTCAGTTTAAACTAGTTGAAATGTTTATAATTTAATTTTAAAGACAACCTTTTTTTAGTAAAAAGTTTCCACTTTTATTTTTATAAAGTTTAACCTTCTTTTTTAAGGTGGTAGACTGCTAAAAAAGTTAGAAAAAAATGATTTTTCAAAACTGGCATTGTTTTAAACAGTAACTGATGTAGAGTCTAAAAATATATAGATCTTCGTATGAGAAAAAAAATTTAGAACTAATACGGGTGATTTATATTATTAGGGTAATTTTGTTTCCCCTAGCAACGCTCATAGCAACCGCTAGTTAAGGTTAGTAATTAAAAAAAAAATTAAAAAACAAAGAAAAATCTTAAAGCAACTAGGAAAGGGTTTGATAAAAAATACAAAAATTAAGAAGAGCAGTATATAAAAAAGGGGGATTTTAATAAGTTTGTATATTCAATATTTTTAATTTTATATGCTTTTTTCTCTCTTTTATTCTTCTAATTTTCTGGCAAAGATTGCAGGAGCTGTAATTGTCCAATTGACTTAAAATTTTGTACAGAGATTCATTATAATAAGCTTTATGTCTTGAGATAAAAAAAAATTTAGAATATAAACTTTTAAAACAACAAACTTTTTGTTCTTAATATCAGAAATTCGATTATTAATTGGGCGCTTTGAAAAATCTAACGATGCTTTAAAATAAAGAAATTTTAAACAAAAATTTTTATCTCAGGACATTTATCTACATAAAACAAATAAAAATACAAAAAATTAGAACTTAATAAATTATACTTTTTGAGATATCTTTGCCAAGATTTTAGCCTGTTTTTGGTCTAAAATCACCTGTTTCTGCCCAAAATATATATGAAAAAAAAAAAAAAAAAATTAAAAATTATGAATTTTCTAATGTATTTATCATGTTCGAAGTAAAAAAATTTATTGAAGTTTTGTAAAATACAAAAATAATTTTTTTAGCAGTCTACCACCTTAACAAAGTTTAAATAAAAAATCTATTTTAACTATGACAAACAAAAGGTTTATTGTTAATTTATGTGCACATTCGCATGATTCAAAATGTTTAAAAAATAATACATTTGCATTCTGAATTGCAAAAAAAAACATGCTTCTAAATGCAACTTAAAAAATATATTACATTCATTTTTTTTTTATTGCTCTCTTAAATATGAACACAACATGTCTTGGAGGTTTGGGATCCCATTCAAGAACTTGACTCAAAGCATAGATAGTACTCAGTACACTTTTCAATAATGGAGGTTTGGGATCCCTTTAACAAATTTAAACATGGCTAAAGTACCAAAAACTATAAAAGACAAAAAATAACTTCATCACCAAGTTCTCTAAACCTATCATTCACCAATATTTCTGGTCTTTAAAATAACTTTTCTTCTGTTGAGTCTTGTCTCTTGCAAAGTTCACCAGACCTACTTGCTCTTTGTGAGACTAATTTGAGTTCGGCTGTCTCATCTTGTGATCTTAGTGTCAATAATTATCTTCCTTTAATTCGTAAAGACTCCAATAGTTACATGCTTGGCCTGGGCATTTAAATTCGTTTCACCCATATGACTATTCTTTTTTGTGCTTTCATTTAGCACCACTTCACTATCTCTTTCGCCTTTCACTTTGTTCTACATCGCTCTCCTTCATCTCAAGATGAAGGAGAGCGATTTTTTTTGCACTCTTTTCAATGTTATTTTTGATTAAATTGACCAAGCACTCTCTCTTTATTCATCAGCCAACATCGTTGTTTGCGACTTTAATGCTCATCACACTGAATGGCTCTAGTGTTAGTGACTCTGCAGGTGTTAAGGCCCACAACTTTTGCCTTAATCCCAAACTTACATAGCCAACTCTCCAACTCGTTTTCCAGACAGCATGAATCACTTACCTTCTCTACTTGACTTATGTCTTGTTTCTGATCCTAGTCAGTTCCTAGTCCTAGTCAGTGCTCAGTTTCTCCACATTCACTCTTAGGTACTTATCATTACGATTTGATCTCTCTAAAACTACTATCGATCCTACTAGGATCCCCCTATCATACCTCTTACAACTACCTTAAAGCTGACTGGGAATCTTTCCGTGATTTTTTTCCTGATGATCCTTGGGTATAAATCTTTCATCTTCCTGCTGAAAAATGTGCTTCTTACATAACTTCATGGATTCAGGCTGGTATGGAATCTTTTATTCCCTCTTGATGGTTCCAATTCAAGCCTCACTCTTCTCCATGATTTTCCTCACAATGTGCTGCTGCATTTTCCAATCGAATCCATTACCTCCATATTTATCAACAAAACAATTCTCCAGAAAACAGACATCTGTTTACGATTACTAGAAACCATTGTAAAAAGGTTGTCTAATGCCTAAGCCCACTATTTTTAGGTCATTAAATCTCATATTTCATCGCAAAAATTAGGCTCTCGTGACTTTTAAAGTATCTTTAACAGTATCAATATTATTATTGATACTGTTAAAGATACTCTAGAAGTCACAAGACTTCTAGAGTATCTTTAACAAATCTGTTATTCCACCTCTCCAGTATAGTTCAGATTTTGTCGCCTCGCCTAAAAACAAAGCTGAATTGTTTGCTAAGAAATTTTCATCAATATCATCTCTTGATTCCACTAGTTGTGTTCTACCTGATATAGCTAACAAACAGGTTGATCCATTGCTTGACATTCGTATCACTCCAGCTTCTGTATCTAAAGTGACTTCTTGCTTAGACTACAGCTTATGGTCTGGACAACATACCTGTTATAGTTTTGCAGAAGTGTTCTCCGGAGCTGTCGTCTATACTTTCAAAAGTATTTAACAGATGTTTGTCAGAATCTTGTTTTCCAGTCTGCTGAATAGCAGCATTTGTTATTCCTATTTTCAAAAACTTTGGAGAGTGATCTGACTCCTTCTTCCTATCATAAGCTATAATCAGCAAGATAAAACCAGCATAAAAATTATAAAAATAGCAAAAAAGTTTTTAATTGCTCCCTTTTATTATATTTCATTTTCAATTAAAAAATTTATACTTAACTTCAAAATATGAAAAAATAATAAATCATAAACAAAACCTTGAAAAATATTAAAGAGTTAAGGCAGCAACTTTAAGTTCCAGGCTTTAACTTCCTATTATAAGTGATCTGACTCCTTCTTCCTATCATATATTTTTGAATCTTTAATTAACAAATACTTAACTCTTGAATATAATAACTTACTTTTTGATCATCAATATGGATTTCATTCTTCTCATTCTACAGCTAATTTGCTAACAGTAATAACCGATAGATTTTATTGTGCATTAGATAGAGGTGGAGAGGTTAAGGCTATTGCTCTTGACATTTCGAAAGCTTTTGAATAAATAAATATAATCTTATTTTGGGGCAAATCTACTAAAAATTTAAAAATCAATCCAGCAATAATAATTAATAGTATATAAATAAAATAAAAAGAAAGATCAAAAATGTAGTTGTTTACTTATTTTTTGTGTATTTTTTTAATTTCTGGATCTACTATTTTTTACAAACAATGTGTAAGTGTAATAACATATAATTATATATAAGTACAAAATTATTCAGAATCTACACTTATATTTTTTAAAAATAATAATAAATAGTTTAATCTGTATTAACTAAGTACTCTTTAAGAATAAAAAATATATATTTTTAAATTTCCTTATTGACTTCAAGGTTTTATTTGTTGACTATGGAAATACAGCTGTTGTGATGGAGCGAGACACCCGCAAACTTCATCCAGAGTTTTTGCATTTACCTTTTCAAGCTGTTGAATGTTTTCTCAATAACACAATGATGTCGTATAAAGATTTTTTTAATGTTGATGGGTTAAGTCATGATGAAAAATTAAATCTTTTGAGGTATTTTTTCAAATGTTCTTAATATATATATATATATATATATATATATATATATATATATATATATATATATATATATATATATATATATATATATATATATATATATATATATATATATATATACATATATGTTTATATTTATATATATATATATGTATTGTGAATATAGATACAATTATTATCTGCAAAATTTAGGGAAATGTTTAAAATAATTGAGTATACAATAGCATTCAGATCAAATCCTAATTTAAGGACATTGATAACATGAAAAAGTTTAAATTCTAAATTACCACAATAACTTATTTAATGCATCTGCTGTAAAAAATGCATAGTAATAAATGAAATAGGTTTCTTTTAGACAAAAATTTATGTAAGTTAAATAAAGTTATTTCTTTATAAATATAAATATATTTTTGGATAAGTAAATAAAAGTGTATTTGTCAAAAATATTAGGCAAATAAATAAATAAAAATATATTTTTCAAATAAGTTAGGCTAATAAATAAATAAAAGTATATTTTTCATATTAGGCTAAAATTTGCTGAATTATATGCTGATAAAGTTTTAATGGCTCACATTATTTCAAGGTACATTTTCGGGTTTAAATTAACTATTATTGCTATTATATTATTATTGTTACTAATTTTGTTATTATTACTATTAATTTACTATTATTATTATTACTATTATTTTTATTATTACTATTATATTATTGGTATTACTATTAATATTACTATTATTATTATTATTAACTTTATTGTTGGCGCTGTTATTATTGATGTTATTATTATTATGAGGTAGGTAAGGTTCTTTAGCCGTTGTAAAAGCAAGTTTTTATATCAGAGAAGATAGATAACTCTGATATAAAAACCAGAGTTTAAATATGGGTAAGGTAATTAAACCTTGGGTAGTTATCTTATTAGTGTATTATTATATAAATACTACGTCATCATTTGCAAAGCAGGTTAAAACTTGAAGGCTGTTTGTTTGTAAATAATAGCTATAACTCTTTCTTATAATTTTTAAATAACATAGCGGTTAAAGGAAAAAACTTCAAGAACAGAGAGAACGATATTTTCTTAGGGAATTGGGAAACTCGTTATTGAATCCAAAAAAGAATACATTGAGTAGTGGAAGAAGACAAAAATATCATTAATTTTAATGACTTCATAATACCCCCATAATTGAAACACGTTTTGATTTCATTTCATGACAGCATTACTAATGTGAATCTTAATTGCCAACCAAAACAAACAAAAATGCTGTGCTCTGTTCCTTTAATATAATAGAGTTGTTTTTGTCAAATATTTAATTTAATGTGAAATGTTTGGTTTATCACTTTTGCTACAAACATATATATTGTCCTTTATTATTTGGATACGTTTTGTCCTTAAATTAAGAATATTGGCATAATCAATATGTCGACAAATTAAATGTCAGGTTTTTATATTTTGAAAACAAATCTTTGCATTAAACATAAAAAAATTATAATAATTACATTGAATTAAATTTTTTATTCGTTTTTAAAAAGCCAAACATTAAAATTTGTTTTCCATTTCTCTAAAAATACATTGGTTGAAAATAATAAACAGAATTATATGTTGTCGAGTACTGAAATAGTATGTTGTCAAATTCAGAAGTAATATGTTGTTGAGTGCTAATTGTTTCATGTAAAGAATTTGGCACAGGTTTTACAAAACATAATCTTAACAACAAGACAGAAGTTAGTAAACTGTATATTTTTCTTTTTTATTTAAAAAAGTTTCTATTTGTCTTTACCCCTAGATATCTTTAAGCCTAAAGGTATTTTGGCATAAGTCCTTTGGCAGGGTTGCCACTCAACCTGGAATACCTGGAAATAACATAATTTTTTTTTGAAGTTTGTACAAAAAATTTTTTTATTCAAAAATGTTTTGCTAATACATATAATTATTAGCAAGATGTGGGTGTTGTTGTAAAAGTTTTAGTTTGTCAAATATAAAGATTGTGTGTAAGTGAAGAAAATAAAAATTTTGTTGATGAAACGGAAATAATATAGAAAAGTCAGGAAAAACTCAGGATATTTAAAAAACTAAACTCAGGAAAGTATGTACTTTACTCAGGGAGTTCTCAGGAAAAAACTTTTTAAATTATAGTGGCAACCCTGTTTGATTTTAAGTATTGCCTCGATTGATTATACTCTCTCCTATCCTTGTGTTTTAAGGAGATAATGTTAATCTTTTCCTAGAATTACACAGTGGGTCAGATTGCCTATATTTGTGCCAAAAAAAATTTTTATTATTAAATATTACTAAAAAAAAATTTTTAATTGTATTTTAAGTTTCATAGTATAATTTCTCAGTGTTCAAAAATTATAACCATATAAAATATTTGGGGGGTTTAAACTTTATATGCTCATATTTTTTGAACACTAAAATATTTTACTATGAAATTTAAAATTTATCAATGAATATAAGTCTAGTTGAAAATAGTTCAAAAAATATTTCATCAACTTGTTGTTCTCACATTTGGGGCAAGAAGGTGCTAAAATTTTATGACTTTTTTGTTCCCAGGTTCCAATCATTGCAATTTTTTGCAAAGCATCCTTATTTGACATAAGTATAAACATAAATGTTTGGAGTTTGCTCCATGTCTGGAAGATAGATATCTTAAAGATAAAATAATGCTGGCGACACCCCTGCTATTATTTAAAATTATATTTTAGGCAAAGTGGTACTTTGCTGAGGCACAAACCAATTTCAAATTATACCGTAAAATCACCTAAGTTCGGTCACCGTGTAACTTCGGTCATTTAAGAAAAAATATTAAAAAAAGCGTGTATAACTCAAATTTTACAAACTTTTTTTTCTCAAATAATATTTGTAAATATGAATCTATCAAAAAAATAATGTTTATATGCAACCTGCTGAAATAATTCTCAAAACAACAGTTTGAAAAAAGTGCATATTATTATAATCTAAAATAAGCAAATTATTAAAATAAATGATCATATTTAATCTTAGTATTATTAAGAATCACCAAATCAATTACATTTACAAAAAAAAGAAATTAATAATTTTTCATAATTAACTACTTTTTTTATAAAAATTAGTAAAATTTTGAAATACTCTAACTTTAGTCATTGACGGATAAACAGCAAATGAGAACCAGTAATATTGTGAAATGTTGGTCAGTGTTGCGAATGTAAAATCTACGGGCAACTTTACCTGTAAATTTACCAGTAAATTTTGACATTTTTATAATGGATTCACACCATGGTATTTTATTTGAAAAATTCTAATATTTTGAGTTCTAAAAAATATTAAGCTTGTGACATTTTTTTGGAGATTAAATTAACGACAATTATAAATGCGTTGCGAATCTTGTGACGATTGGTTGTGAGAATCTTACTGTTCTACTATGGTCAACGATACGTGCAAGAATTGCCAATAAACGTACAAAGCTCATTTAAAACAAAGTAGTGTTTTTTTGTTCATTGAAAAAACCTTTTTAAATTAATTTAAAAATATATTTTTAATTTTATTAACCAGTGACGTAGCAAATGTGATAATGATTAAAGTAACAAAATAGTTGACTAATTACAATAAAAATTAAAAATACTTCTACTTATATTTAAAAAGGCCTTTTTTTATGTGCTCCTTGTTTTCTTTGGTGCCCCAAAAGACTTTTTTTTTTTGAGCTCATGGCGACACCCTCCTTATTAGTGGCTTTTTTGCTTTTTACAATTTACAAATCGAAAAAAAAAATTTCATCTTCATCAGGTCATATAAACTTTGATTTAAAAGCTAATAACAAATATCATTTAATTAAAGCTTTGTAAGTATGGAAAACAACTTTTATCATTAAACCTACATTAAACTCAATTTTGGTTTTTTAATTTTGGCACACTTTAACCCGCTGTGGATCCAAAATTCTCCAGTCTTTAGAATTATACAATTTTTAATCTATAACTTTATTATGTATTTTATATTTTTATAGTATAGAGTTATATTTTTCTTTTTATATAAATACAATTTAAATACATTATGTTTTATTTAATGTTATTATTAGACATAGCAATAATACTCTCGTAGTCGAGTTGTATGATACTTCTACACAGATACATACTCATATAAATCAGTTTATACGCACATGGGATGGAGTAGTTTCTACTCAGCGTACTACCAATAAACGAAATCTTGACAGAATTCTCAAAGAAGAAGCAACAGTTAACTATATACCTGGGTAAATTTCTAGGTTTTGAGTTTTCATTAGTTTCGATCTTGCATTTGATGTAGATTTGAATTAACGGTTGCGTTTTTTTATAGTTTTTGTTTGACATACTAAAAAAGTTTTATATTTCTTTGTTGCTTTTTTTTTAATTATATTTGTTAAACCAGCTTATACATTTTATTTATTTCTATTTGAAGATAATAATCATAAACTATTTTTGTAAATATTTTAAAATTTCGTTATCTTAATAAAGAAATGATACTAGATTCCATATCTCTCTCCATAAACTTAGTTTTGGATTAAAACTTCTTGCATATTGATGTATCAAATTTAAATAGATTTTCGTTTATTGGATTCCATAACTACTTATATTTTATCATAGGTGGTACTAATAAATAAAAACAAGTTTTTATTTGATAAAAATGGTATTCTTTGTATAACATTAGACATTGTGTCCATAATTAACAGGATGCGGCTCTCTTGATTTTTTTTTTTTCCAAAATTTTTTTAAGTTTTATAATTGTTTTAAAATAAAGTTTAAACTCTTACAAGATTAAAAAAATGTTGCTAGGTGTTTATTTTACTGCTAAAACAAACCATTACCAAAAAAAAACTAATTTTAAGAAAACAATCATTAACAGAATTTTAAAATTCTAAAATAATTTTAATATTTGCCTTGATGACAATTAAAATGACTCTAGTCTATACCTGAGGTACTAGGTTAAGCGGGAAGATTTTGTTTACATGCATGGTCAAACAAGTTAAACCTAAAAAGCAACCAAATCCTATATAATTTTTGTAACAAAACTGTCCAGTCTACCAGCGCAGATATTCAACTTTTGTTGCTAAGAAAAAATTTTCACCCCGCCTGACCAGAATCCCAGTAGTCCATAAATTACCCAATGCTAAATTTAACTAATAAACAAAACAAATTGGATCAAAAGTTTTTCTTTGCAGATCTTTAATTAAACTTAAAATCTATAATTTTAATGAAAATCGCTGCCCAAAAGAGCAAATGATCTTCTACTTATACTTTTTAAACAAGTTTCGCGTTGTGTAATTTATGGACGACTATATATATTTTTTTGTTATTTAAGTGCTCCCAGAAGTCCTTACTTATCACGGAGCACCGCGGGAGAGCATTTAACTAAAAGTTCACGCCTCCTTCTTTACCAATGTCGCTTGTTGGGCTAGAATCGACGTCGAACCTCGGACCTCTTAGTTCTGACCTAAAACTCTAACCACTGCGCCACGGCTGCTCACCATAGGAAAAATCTCACCTAGGCGGGGTAAATAATTTCATCTTTTTTAACTGCATTCTGTAAATTTCCTTTTGTCAACTTATTACAGACATTTAAAATACTCTAAGTACCACCATAATACCAGGATAAGTATCCTTTTTTACCGTCGCCATAATAGTTTAGTTATTTTAATCAAAACGATTTTATTAAACTTTGTGTACCAATTACTTAGAGTAGTTTAAATAAACTCAATAGCCTTATAGTATAGTATAAAAATAAGTCTTATGATATAATATAAAAATAAGTCAAATAATTTTTAAAGCACTTAGTTGTTTCAATGTCTAGGAAAGTATCTCAAACTTTAGAGCTGTTGTGTAAACTCAAACTTAGTCTCAAATCTAGTTTTCTCACCTAAATTCCGTTACTTATATATATTAACTATTAGCAGTACGGTATAGGGTTGTGTGAAAATAATGATGCATTAATGAAGAAACTAAATATACTAAACGCTTTGAAGTACTTAAAAAACTTTATAAATTCCTTATATAAAATCTAAGAAATATCAAATTGTATTCAACAAAATTTGTTCAATTGTCTTTTGAACAATAAATCTACGCAAGATATTCTTTCACAACTAAATATTTTAGTTCAGTAATCTTTTGTTGCTAATAAACAGGAAATTAGGCCGTTGTCAGACGTTATGTTTTAAAAATTCTATTTAAAAAAACTGATTTTCTTGTAAAACTACGATACCCAGATAGAAAGTTATCGTCATACAATATGAGCTTGTCAGTTTCAAATAAAAATTGGAAGACGTTAAACTAGCAGTGGTTAGAGTTTTGGCTCAGAATCAAGAGGTTTGATTCCGGTTCCGGCCAGATAAGCAATATCGGTAAGAAAGGAGGCGCGAACTTCCTAATATAATGAAAAAAAAAAAAAAAAAGCAAACTAAAACTATGAGAATTTATTAGATAATACAACTTTAGACAGATGAAAAAAGCCAAGATTCTAAAGTCGGTTTAGTTGTTTTAACGATATACTAAAACATTTTTTATTTTTAGCCTAATATTAAACTCTCGTAAATAAATGATATAAAACTGATATAAAATGTTAACAGATTGTATTGAAATTATGTAGAAAAATGACAAAAGCTAAGATTATATTAAAAACTAAGAAAAATTACATTGAAAAATTTAATTCTTTAATTAATATTTGTTATTAAACAATTATGATAATTAATTATAAAATTTTGCAAAAGTTAAAACTTAAAATTATTGCTTTAAACATACGCCTGTGGTTTTACGAACATGCTGACACTAAACGTGCTACGCTAACATATTAATAGTAAATATTTAAAAAACATATCTTTATTTCTTATTTGTCTGTCTGGTCAAATAGTCTATTTTAAATAATGTTTGTAAAAGTCATCACGACAAAAAATTCCTAGTAAAGTTACGTAGTTTCATGTGTGGGTACACTATTAACATTACAAAAAATTAAAAATTTTCAAATAAATACAGTAGCAGAAAAATGTTATGTGTCCAGTAAATTTATGTATGTCCAGCCTTAGCTAAACGCAGCTGTTCAATTTTTCGAGACATAGACTCAGTAAAATCTTGAAGGTGCTGTGGATGTTATTCCAAGCATTTTACAGCAAGTTTCAAAGTTCATCCTGATTGTGTGGCTTTTTACCCCTGATTACCTTGAACAGGATTTCACATACATGTTTAATGGGATTTATATCTGGGCTCTGGGATGGCCATTCCATTTGCTCAACACCTTTATCGTCTAAGAAATTGTACACTTTCTTAGCTTTATGGCATTATCATGTTGGAAGATAAGGGAATCTTATCTGCTCTAAAGCTCACTGGCTGTAGGAAGCATGTGATTTCTTAACCTTTGAAGGTATTGGTTTTGATTCATGTTGCCTCTACAACGGTACAAATGACCAACCCCATGCCAGAATATGCCTCTCCAAACCAGTAGAAATTCAACACCAAGTTTTACAGTTAGAGCTACGCAATCAGGAGGAAACCTGTCACCATTTCTTTTTTTTCACAAATACCCTCTTTGCTCTACAAAAGACCTGGAATAAACTTTCATCACTCCACAGCACTTTTTTCCAATCTTCTAAAGTCCAGCCTCGATAAACAATTGTATAGTCAAGTTTTTGGTGACAATTTAAGGCTGTAAGAAGTGACTTTTTCACAGCTACACAAGCTAAAAGCCCCACGTTTTGTAGCATATTGAGGACAGTTCTATCTTTATTATTGACATTATGATAATAAGACATCAAAGCCTGTATTTCCACAGCAGAATGGCGGTGGTTCGTGTTCTATGGGTTGCCTTTTTCGGCCGTCCACTTCTAGACCTATCTTTTACTTTCCCTGTTTTCCTGTACTTCATCATTATTTTTGTCACTGTGTTCTTCGAAATCTTAATCTCTAATGAAACTTTGCTTTAACTTTTGTGACTCTCAGTAACTTTACTTACAATCATCATTCGCTCTTGACAATACAGTTTTTTATTTCCAGGCATACTTGTTTAATTAGCTAATGAATTTATTAATTTTTAGTAAATAGATCTATTAGAAAACATAAGAATAAAAATAAGACAGTATTAAAACAGCACATAAATATAAATAACAAAGTAAAATCATTAATTATCAATCATAACAAACGTAAGTATCAAATAATAATTATTTTGCAACATATAAAAAACAACATTATGGTCAGTACAAACACTACAGAAAATAAACCAATCTATCTCCAGACTTAGAATGTTAAACTGGACAAAAATAAATCAGGTGTGGGCACTGTCTAATCATTTAAACCATTAAAATTAAAAAATTCACTGAATGAACTCTAAAACTAATATGAATGTTATTCTAGGCTGTTATGCTAGTATTGAACAATGTGATATTTGTGAATCAAAATATAATTACTGATTTATTATTCATAACTGTTCGGGATACCTGATCAATTTCACAATGGTCTTCACTATGCAACACGTATAGAAATAATTAGTTGAAAAATCATTCTAAGTACATATGAATAATAAATTCCGTAAAATGAACTAAATTTGTGATTTTCACTACTTTATATATATATAAAGTAGTAGAAAATCATTTAACAAAAATGTTTTATTTAACACTGTGTTTCATCAATAAAGACTCATCAGAAATCCATCAGAATTTTCTACTACTTTACAATTACTGTATGAAAAGTGATTTTCTACTACTTTATAATTGTTCTGTTCTTTTATGAACATTGAGCACTCTATTTTGTAGAATATAACTTAAAATTGTTTAAATATATATATATATATATATATATATATATATATATATATATATATATATATATATATATATATATATATATATATATATATATTAAATATTAAAATGAAAAAAACTTTTTTTATGGGACTTCAAGTTTCATGCCATTCGGCAATCATTCAGCCATATATATAAAATCATTAAAATAAAAATAAAAAATAAAAATAAAAACTTTAAAATAAAAATTATATATTTATAATTTTTTTTTCTTTCATTAATTTTTATTATATAATATAATGATATACGCATGGTTTCCTCTACTAATATAGCTTTTATACTCCTGGGTAGTCTGGTAAAATATTCATATACGCCCTAGTAAGAATTGTTCATAATGTACCTGTTTCACATTATTTATCATATGATGCAGATAGATTTTTTTGTCTTGCCTATTAGGGTGGCGCAATTTTCATAGCAAAAAAATGTTTAAAATAAATCATTTCTAAGGTGCGAATAGTGTCTGGAAAGTAAAAAAATATTTTTGGATTTAGATAAGTTTTTGAAGTTTTTTTTTGCATACAAAAACTTTTATAGGTCCTAATATTAGTGAAAGTTTTTCGCAAATGGTTTTTAAAATATTATTAGTTTTTATTCAAAATAAAAACGAATTGTCTTCAGAATTATTTTTTAAAGAGTTTGAAAAAACCTTCAACTCATTAAAAAAAAAGTAAAGCAACTTTTGCCGATGACATAAATGTTAATATAATTATAGACTGTTTTAAACAACTAAAAGATATTTTAAAGTTTTTAAAGCTTCAATACATCAAGCAATTTTTTCCAAATCAATTGAAAATCGCAAATATTACACCGAATTATAAAGAAGGTGACAGAACTAATGTTTTTAAATTAATATGTAAAATAGAAACTATTTACATTATAATAACCTATTATATCACAATTTGGATTCAAAAAACACAGTTCTACGGAACTTGCAATCATTCAATTCGAACGTGAGATTTTAAATTCTTTTAAAAATTCCCAATACACATCTGGTATTTTTATTGACATTTGAAAGGCTTTTTATAGTAGATCGTACCTTACTTCGTAAACTTAAATACTATAAAATAAATAACAAGGTATTAAAGTGGTTCAAAAGTTATTTGTCATACCAAAAAAAAAAATGTTTTTTGTAATGATGTTTATCAAAAGGATTTATTAGATATATCCTTTATTGCTTCGCAAGGCTCTATATTATTAAGGCTCTATAAGACCCACTTATTTTTTTGGTTTATATTAATTATTTGAATAAAACCTCAATCTACATTGTATCATGTTTGCGGACAACACACACCTATTTTTCTCTAATTTGTAAACTTTTTTCTACTATCAATGACGCACTTAAAAACATTTCTACCAGGTTCAAATGTAAAAAATTAACCATAAACATTACTAAAACAAAATATATTATTTTCCATTCGCTTAAAAAAAGCGTTATCTATCCATAAATATACATCCAATTTTTATTAACCAAATTGAGACTGCGTTACAAAGTTTTATGAGCAAGCAATTTGTAGCTGTGGTATGCAGTCCTCTTCATTTATCTCTAAAAAAGATCTTGACTGCCGATCTCTACATCAAAGAATGCCTCCAAAAAAGCCTTTTGCTTTTTTTGAAATAACCATAACACCAATGTCTGTTTTGGCCAGATCTTGCTGCTTCTCACTATTCTAAATAGGTTCTACAGTGGTGCAAAGATAATAATGTGAAAATTGTTACAGTGGTGCAAAGATAATAATGTGAAAATTCTTCGTAATTTTATAAAGGGTTGATGCCTTGATGGCATCAACCCGCTATAAACTTTTTTGAATAACAGCCCATCAAACTCTTTAAAATCCTAACTAATGTAAACACAATTGTTTGAAACAATGATAAACTTATAAAATAATAAATTATAAAATAAAAATAGTATTTTCCTTTGTTAAATTAGAAAAATCATTAACAACATTATAAACATGATATTACAGACAAAGAAATGTTAACTTTGAAGTTGAAAGAAATAAAAACATTCTAAAATGTTACAGCTGTTTTGTGTTGCTTTTTTATTTGAAACGATTACAAATTGAAACTGTTTACAAATTTAAATTTAGATATTAAAAACAAAACAAAATCGAATTTGTTGTTGAAAAAAAACAAACTTGGAACAAAAGTATATAATATATATATATATATATATATATATATATATATATATATATATATATATATATATATATATATATATATATATATATATATATATATATATATATATATATATATAGAGAGAGAGAGAGAGAGAGAGAGAGAGAGAGAGAGAGAAAGAGAGAGATCGTTTCCATTTTTATGTAATATATGTGAAGTGTAACATGTAAATTATTTATTTAATCCATTATTATTTATAACGAAATATGATTTTTTTTTGAATTTAATATAAACTTAAGGTGAGTTTCCACTCATCCGTTTTTTTACGGGAACGGGAAAGGAAAAGGAAAAATAATCACGTGGGCATGCGTATTATAAGTTTTAATTTGTCCGAAGTAAAACTACGCATGCTCACGTGATTATTTTTCCCTTTCCTATCCCGTTCCCGTAAAAAAACGGATGAGTGGAAACTCACCTTTAAATTTTTGTTTTCCTTTAGTTATGATTCATTCATCTGTTTAACGACTTATAACAAAAAAAACCAAAGCCATTTTTGACAACCAATTGACCATTAACATACGTAAGCAAATTAGTTAAGATATACATTCAGTTTACTAAAAGCAATTTTTGACAGCCGATGAAACTTTAATGATTATTTACAATCAACGATAGCGAACGATAGCAAACGATAATTCTCAAACTTTTAAATTTTCATGAAAAGAGCAAAATATTATCTTTAGAAAAAAAACTTAAGGGCAGTGGAGTATTCATAAATAAAGATTACGCAAATGAAACCTTAGAAAAACGAAAAAAGCTTTGGGAAAAAATAAAAAGACACCGAAAAGAAGGTAAATTTGAAATTATCAAATATGATAAAATTTTTGTACGAGAGTTTTGGAAATAAGTTAAATGCTTAACCTCAATTTTATAAAAATAAACTCTTAATCATGCGCAATGGCTTACAAAACAATTGACTTTGAAACCAAACAATTAAATTTTTTTGAAACTGATAACAACATTTTACTTAACGACTTTTATGACGCAGATAAACAGGTTTTTAAAGAATTAGATTTTAATTTGCAATACTATGACACTCAAACTTTTAAAACGCTATTAAAAACATATATAAAAAATTTCACGGTGATACACATCAATACAAGAAGTTTAAGTTTAAATATAGACAAACTAAAACACTTTCTTTTAGAATCCAATTTTTTATTTAACATGATTTGTCTCACAGAATCATGATGTGATGATGAGTCAGCTCAAAAAAATTCAAATTTTCAGATTCCTAATTATAAAATAATTTCATCTGAGAGAAAAACCTTCAAAAGGGAAGGCGGAATTTTAGTTTACATTCATAATGACCACGATATCAAAATTAGAAAAGACCTCTCGATCTCTAATTCAGACAGTGAGGTCCTAACAATTGTTAGTAATAATTAAAAATACAAAAAACGTTGTAGTTTCTACTTGTTATAGACTACCCGACGGCGATGTTTTTCAGTTTTCAAATTATTTGCAACAAATTTTAATCAAAAGCAATAATGAACAAAAAAGATTATTCTGCATCGGTGACATCAACATAGATAGTTTAAAATACAATGAACACCCTAATACTAAAATCTTTTTTGACAATATGTTTCAACACGGCATAATCCCGATCATTAACAGACCAACTCGTGTTACAACAACTTCCATTAGTGCTATAGATAATATTCAAACTAACTCTTTTCTAGATCAGTCTATTAAAACAAGAATAATTAAAACTGATATTTCTGATCATTTTCCTATTTTCTTTTCTTTTGCTGAACATGCAACCATAAATGATAATTCTAAAATCAAAGTCTTGAAACGAAAAATGAATAAACATTCTATGCTTAAATTTAAAGATTCTTTATTAACTATAAATTGGATAAATGTAAACACTGGTCTAAACCTGGCATCAAAAATAAAAGGCTCAGAAACATCGTTTCAAAATTATTTTAGCGGTTTTGAAAGCTCATTGCCAGATAGTAATTTAACTTTTGATGAACTAGAAACAGCAATCAAATCAATTAAAAAGAATAAGGCCCTAGGTATTGATGACATCTCTGGCAATGTTGAGCTTTATATTTTTTCTGTAATAAAAAGCTTATTTTTAATATCTTCAGCTCTTCAATCAAAAACGGAATTGTCACAGACAAATTAAAAATAGCAAAAATTGTACCTATATTTAAAGGTGGAGATACATCTGCAAATAGCAATTGTAGACCAATCTCAATTCTTCCTATATTTTCTAAACTCCTTGAAAGAATAATTTACAACAGATTGTATAAATATTTAATAGAACACAAAATCTTAAGTGAAAATCAATACGGGTTTCAAACGCAACATTCAACAGAACATGCTATCCTAGATCTCATTAATAACATTACAATTTCCTTTAATGATAGAAAACTTGTATTAAGAGTCTTTATTGGTCTTACAAAGGCGTTTGACACAGTAGACCACACAATACTACTAAGAAAAATGGAAAAATATGGCATTAAAAATCAAACTATAAAATGGTTCACCAACTACCTAGACAGCAGACAACAATATGTTACCATAGATCACTATAACAACTCGAAACAACTAAAAATCAAATGTAGGGTTCCTCAAGAATCTATTCTAGCTCCTCTTCTATTTTTAATTTATGTCAACGACCTCCCTAAAGTCTCATCTAAGTTAGATTGCATAATTTTTGCAGACGGCACTAATCTGTTTTATTCTTCTAGCTCAATCAGTGACCTCTTTATAACCGCAAACTTAGAACTTATTAAACTTAACACATGGTTCAGAGCTAACAAATTGTCATTAAACTTAAACAAAACTAAATACATCTTATTTCACCCCAACCAAAAAAAAAAGGCTATCCGATCAATTTTACCAACTCTTAGTATAGACAACACAATCATTGAACGAACTCAATCATCTAAATTTCTTGGTGTGCTTCTTGACGAGAAATTATCTTGGAACTCTCACATAAATACCATTAATACAAAAGTCTCAAAAAACATTTGTCTACTCTATAAAGCAAGAAATTATTTATCGTTCGAAAATTTAAAACTTCTTTATTTTTCCTTTATACACAGCTATCTATCATATGCCAATATAGCATGGGCAAGTACCCATAAAACTAAATTAAGTTCACTCTATAGACGACAGAAACTCGCCTCAAGAATTTTTTTTTATAAAAACAAACTTACTCACGCAAACCCATTACTAAAACAGATGAATGCTTTAAAAATTTACCAAAATAATATATATCAAAATATTTTGTTTATGTTTAAACATAAAATGGGAATTATTCCAAGTCGATTTATGAATAACTTTTTTAAAACTACTATAAACAAATTTAGCACTAGAGCAACTAGAAACTATATAGTACCCCTTAAAAAAAGAAAACTCTCTCAATTTTCAATAGCATATCGTGGTCCTTACTTGTATAGTAAATTAATATCAAAAAATTCCTCAATATCTCTCCTGAAAAATATAAATTCCTTAAAATCTTATCTTAAAAAACTTGTCTTAAATACAAGCAGTTATATGGAAATTTTCTAATAACTTATGAGTAATTAAAATATCAAAATCATGTACAAAAAAAAAAAATAATAAGTATGAATATACATATATATATATATATATATATATATATATATATATATATATATATATATATATATATATATATATATATATATATATATATATATATATATATATATATATATATGTATATATCTATATATATATATATATCTATATATATATATATATATATATATATATATATATATATATATATATATATATATATATATATATATATATATATATATATATATATATATATATATATATATATATATATATATATATATATATATATAGGTATATATATATATATATATATATATATATATATATATATATATATATATATATATATATATATATATATATATATATATATATATATATATATATATGTATATATATATGTAGGAAGAGCATGACATAAACTAGTATGTATATATATAAATACTAGTTTATGTTATGCTCCTTCCTAAAAACACGACTAATTATATTGAAAAATGTAATAAGTAATGAATAAAATATTTATGAGTATCTCCTGAAATTGTTTAAAAAAAGGGTTTTCGATGACTAGACTTTACACAGTTTTCTGCGAGTTTCCCTTGACTACATAACTAAAGGTTTAATTTTTCCTTTTTTTAGACTTTTTACAGCGAATTAGCCAATGCACCCAACACTTCCGCATTTTGAATTGCAATTTTTCCAAACATTTTTGCGTTGTCTTCTGTTATTAACGAAACCAGTCCTTTTCCCCTCTTTACTTTTTTTCGCGTTTTTCTTTTTGTTCTTTTATTATATCTTTTTTTTCATCTAAATATAAAAATTTTACTATAGCAATATATTTCAGTAAAATATATATATTTCAATAAATTAAAAATATAATCAATATATTTTCAGTAAATTAAAAAACGTAATGGATTTATTCGAAAGTATCGATTTTTCTAATGGCTATGTCGTGTTAACAATGGGCATGCTACAAACACTATTAATAACTCATCTCGAATTTTTAACAAACGAAGGAAGGTGACAAACATTATGAAGTTTATCAAAAGCTGCTTATTATAATGAAAAAAAAATTTTTAGAACATTTTTAACTATTACCGCGACAAGAAAAAAAAGCGATTATTGATACGAAAATACTTAAACGTTATTTTTATTTATTTGATGTTTAAATATTTATTTTTCATTTAATGATTTTCTATTTTTTAATAAATGTGTTTTTAATCTAAGAATAACATATTCTATTTTTTAAATTTATATTAATTTTTTCAATTGCGTCATTAAACTTATTTGCATTTTATAAAACATATATTTCAATTGTGCTATTAAATTTATTTCTTTTTAAAAATGTTTTTTTAAATGTTATTTGAACTAACATATACACCACGTAGGGCATTGTTACATGGGGCTTTTAGCCCTAACATCTACGCCACGTGGAGCATTGTTACGTGGGGCTTTTGGCCCTAACATCTGCGCTACGTGGAGCGTTGTTACGTGGGGCTAACATCTACACTACGTGGGACTAATATCTACACCACGAGGGGCTAATATTTACACCACGTCGGACTTTGGTCCAAATATCCGCCACCTGAACCTTTTTCACCAATTATCCGCTACCTAGATCTTTTTTCACCATTTATCCGCCACCTGGACCTTTTTTTACCAAATATCCGCTATCTGGACCTTTTTCACCAATTACCTGCCACCTGGAGCTTTTTAAAAAATTACCTGCCACCGGCACCTTTTTCACCAATTACCTGCCACAAGGATCTTTTTTACCAAGTACCTGCACCAGGACCTTTTTCATTAAATACCCGCCACATGAACCTTTTACACAAATTGTCCCCCAACTCACACCGCGTGGAGCTTTTGATCACTCCACGCGTATACAAATTTTTTGAGCCCCCTAAATATACCTTTTATAACGATCTTTTATAAGAGAGGAGTTTTTGACCACTCCACGTGTATACAAATTTTTTAAGCAACCCCCTTTTTATAACGATCTTTTATAAGAGAAAACTTTTTTCTTATATTTTCACAATTTTTTAAAAAATTTGTCTATAAATATGTCTCTCTTATCATCATCGTTTTTCTCATATTTTCGCAAAAAAAAAAAAACATCTACGCAACGAGTTTGATAGTTTCAATATGTCAATAACCACAATACTTTTCATTTTTTTAGTAGAGGCTAAATTATATATAGTCAGTGGAAACCCAGTATGAGAGACTATCCAATTATCACATTCTGTGTTATAATACAGTTTCATTGTCCTAATTAATATGCGGTCCAAAAAGTGTAGCTTTTAAGAAGTATGAAGTGGAATGCTTGAAGCATGAATTCTATTATATTTACAAAAATTAATTTATCCAACTGTTAGATGAGGTTTATGATTATTAAAAACAGTAAGTCTAAGAGAATCTTTGCTGCAGCACATATATAATTTATTATAATTAGAACTAGGGTGTGGAATTCCCGGTGGTCCACTGTCTATTATTCTTGCATCCAGTTTTTGGGAAGAATAATAAAAATAGGGGTAGTTGGTTTATAAAAGCATTTAATCCTGCATGCACAGTAACAATCTGCTTATGCTCTCCTGAAGACACTTTTGAAACTTGGTTTACGGACAGTAGTAACACCTGACTCATTTACATTTCTAACTTGCTCTGGATCAAAATTGTACCGGTCTAATAAACTTTTCTATAGAAGTCAATAGCACATGTATATTGACTTTTCTATAGAAGTCAATAAACTTCATATATGCAAGTTGTCTTGTACGAATAAAAATTTACAAATCAATAACTATATACTTACGTCATTACGTCAAAGAATGGAAGGTTTTTTATTTATATCGATAATGCGCGCATTTTTATTATTATTATATTTATTAACTGGTGGTATTTTAAAAGTGCTCACATTTGTTATGAAATTAAAAAAAACGTGATTTTCAAATACGGTAGCGGTGAGGCCCAATACACTGCAATTCAAAACTAGTTAGATTGTTTTGATTTTGGACAGCTCATTCACGGAGTTTTCTTTCATACCACGGGTTCAAACACTGGATATTTAAAAGGGGTATGTGCAAGGTTAGCTAATTTTAATGACGCGACTGATCGACATGATGACTGTCGGAGAGATTCATATACCCGTAGCTGTAAATAAAGCTGTTAGGCCGGAGAATCAACTATTTAAATCTCTGAAGTAGAGCAGGGACAGTGTTAATACAAACAGTTAGACAGTATTATTGCAATTAAATTACCAGAATGTTAAGGGCATTTGGTTGGAGAAGCAGGTTTGCGTTCATAACTTATATAAACCTGACAGGCCATAAAAAGTTAAGAAATCGTAAGGTAAGGATAAAATTATCACTTTAAAATAGATTTATGCATAAAAAAAAAAGGGTCCAACTAATTTTTAAATTATTTACATTTAGACTTTTGAAAAGCGCAGAGATTACTGTGAGTTTGCGGAGCTTATAGTTATGTTTCCTCAGTATAACTAAAACTGAAGCTATTTAACATTCATCAGGTATCAGGCTTTCGGCAAACACATTATGCTTGTGGCTTTACTCCAACATTAGACGGGTCTATATTCTGAGTGATAAAATTGTCAAAGAGATCAATAAAATGGCTGACTTCATTTCTTTTATCTGGGTATCGTGGATTTGACCTGTGAGTTTTATGATTGAGCATCTTTTAAAATAAATCTTTGTTTCATAAGTTTTGATATTTTAGTTATTACTTTAAAGTTATATATTGTATAAAAGTAACAATTAAATTGTTAAAATAAAATGATTTACAAAATAAATTAAAGTCGGATGTAAAAAACAAAGAAAATGGTTCAACCAACCAATTTTTTGCTCTACAGACTTTTCTTAAAATCAGTAAAATAAGAGAAGTAAAATCAATATAACAGAAATGAATAGAAATCTTTGATTTTATTTAACAAAACGTAACTACTAATGTATCACCCATTCAACCATTCAAACAAAAGTAGCAATTGTTGTAGAATTGAGTTTGACGAGAATTAACTTTCTATTGGATAATTTAGTATTATAATTAACTTTCTATTCGATGATTTTTATAAAACTAATAAAATATATAAATATAAATAAAAAAATAATAAAAATAAATTATAGTTTTTTTAAAAAAAAAAGGAAGAACAAATGAATATAAAAGAATGAAAAAATATAAAAAGAAATGAATATGAAAGCGGAGATAAAAAGAAAATGTAAAAACAGTAAACAAAATCAACCATTGATTTAGATGATAAAAGATTTCTGACTTAAGTTAGGATTGAGCTCTTACCACCACTTCTAACAATCATCAACTCACTTCTAACAACCATCTGAAGTTAATTTGGTTAAATCTAAGTAAAATAAACAAAATAATTATAATTTATAAATATTTCACGCAACGGTTCTTGATAACAACACCTTTCGTTTTTGTTTTTTTTGATTCGCTTTATAAAATATTTGTATATTTGTATTACTTTTCAGTCATCTCTTATTGTATCTTTTATCTTATTACCTGTATAAATTTATTGAAAAGAAACAATTTATAAAAAAAATCTTGTCAAAATTAAATGTAATAAATTTTTTAGAAGTGTCATTTGAAACCTTATTTATATTGTTTACATTTTAATTTACACTTTTAAGATCAACGAAACTACTAGCAGATGTACCATTACTAGCACCGAGACTACTAGCAGATGTACCATTATACTGAAATGAGCCTGCAACAAAGGTTGTATTAAAAAAATGGTAAAAAAATACGAGGTGTTTCGATCCGTTAACCAGGACCAGCTGGCGTTAGCATCTTCTGACAGAGATTACTACATAGAAATGGTAAAAGTTCTTTACTCAACCCAAAGAGAGACCAAAAAAATATAAAACAGATAGAATCAAATCTGAAATTTTTCTGACAGCAGTTTTTTGTTGTTAAAGACCATTCACTAGGTCTTGAATCATTTGCTTCATAAGACTCCTGGATAATTTTAATACTTTGATGTCATAATTTGAAAAAATAGCCTACGGATGAGACCCAGACTTTTTGGATACAATTATGGAAAAATTAAATCTTTAACAACTCATCAGAACTCACTGCAAAATCGTAAATTTATTGACAATAGTGTAAGAAATTTATTTTCCAAACAACAAATATATTTCTTGTTTTAAAAAATATATTAATGTGTAGGAATATATGTTTCTTAAAACAAGAAATATATTTCTTGTTTTGAGAAATGAATTTAATGATTGGATATTTATTTCTTAAAACAAGAAACGTATTTCTTGTTTTAAGAAAAATATTTCGTAATAAAAAAATTCAATTTTGCTGTGCTTAAAGTAAAACTTATTCAAGATAATGTAGAGCGCGAGATAAGCTAAGCTTCAAATAAAAAAAAAATAAAAAAGATAAGCGAAGAGAAGCTTCAGAACCTACTCCAAATAATGAGTTCTTGTAAAAAATCATTAAAAAAGAAGAGGAACTAGCTACGGCGACTGCTCCCTCACTAATGGCTATGAGTTTATAACTTAAAACACTTTAAAAATTCCTAACTGTAAACTCTTATTTTAAACATTTAAATATATTTTAAGGTTTAGAGTTTTTTATAATTTTTATTACATATTTTCTTAAGATATTGGTCTTAAACTGAAAGTTTATATTAAATATAAATATATATATATATATATATATATATATATATATATATATATATATATATATATATATATATATATATATATATATATATATATATATATATTTATATATATCTTTATATATATCTTTATATATATATATATATATATATATATATATATATATATATATATATATATATATATATATATACAGGGTCGCCAAGAGCCTTCAAGCCGTCCGGGACAACAACTTTTTTGGCGCCCTTATGGATTTCGCTTTTTGTCTTTTTTTTTTTCAGTTAATAAGGTGTTCTAAGAAGTCCTGATGGTCTTGTCACAGAGCACCGCCACTAGGAGAACAGCATTTATTAAGTTGGCTCTCCGTTTCTAACTTCATCGATAACGTTTATGAGCTTCGAGCTGGGATCGAACCCGCAACCCTTGAGTCACGAGTCCAATGCTCTAACCACTGCACCACCGCTCACATATATATATATATATATATGTATATATATATATATATATATATATATATATATATATATATATATATATATATATATATATATATATATATATGTATATATATATATATATATATATATATATATATATATGTATATATATATATATATATATATATATATATATATATATATATATATATATATATATATATATATATATATATATATATATATATATATATATATATATATATATATATATATATATATATATATATATATATATATATATATATATGTATATATATATATATATATATATATATATATATATATATATATATATATATATATATACTTGGCATAGAAGGAAAACAATACAGTATGCCTTTATAGCTACTTTAACTTTTTTTTTATTTCCTTTTTTGCTAACTAACCACATCATAAACAATTCCTAATTTGAATAAAATTTTCGAGCTTTTTTCGAGACAAAATTAAAAATTACTTCATCATATGACAATGGTTTCGCGAGATCATTTTCAATAGACAACACCATAAGATTTGAAAGTTGCTCTTGTCCCATGGTGGCTCTGAAGTGGTTTTTTATAATCTTCAGTTTACTAAAAGGTCTTTCACCCTCTGCAACGGATACTGGCATTGTGTGGAAGATGCGCAAAAGTATGCATATCGACGGGAAAATTGGTTGTAAGCCTTTGGAATATATTTGATTTAAAAGATTGAGAGAGTTGCCTTTACTGAACAAGGACGATGCTTGCAACCGGTCAAAGTGGTAAATTTCCTCAATAAGATCGTCTTCTTTAACGTCATTTGAATAGAATTTCGCAAGTTGACGAGCTTTCTCATCTTGTGAAGAAGGGTCTTCAGACTGAAGCCAGATAAAGGGAAACTGAGAAGAAACCTTTTTCACCACATTGAACCTTGACTGAATTTGTAGAATTATGTGGTCCAATGCCACGTTGAAAATATTTACTTCAAAGTTCTTTTCTGTATCGTCTTGGTAGTGGGCTGTATTTGATGGTTCCTCGTGGAATTTTTTCACTCTTCTTGTGCGTTTTACTTTAAATTCTGTTTCAAAGCCTAGGTTTCCAGCCACTAGCTTTGCTTCAGTCAAAATACAACTCTACGACGAACGAATGCGACCTAGGTCATCTAGAAGTAATTGAGAAATTGACTCCAACTAGAGACATCGACTAACATTATCAATATTTTGCAGTGTCTTATACCAAATGGTCAAAAGAACTACTGATTCAAATGACTTAAAATATTTGCCCAACGATTTCGCTTGATTCAACATGTCCGCAGTTTAGTCAAGTTGATTAACGGTTCTATCCAGAGCAGCAACAATTTCTTGTGGTTTTTTCACTAAAGGTTTTACAGCAGCTATGTGGGCTGACCATCAAGTATCTGAGAGATTGTGAAGTGATAAAGCAGTCTCTTCGTGAAGAATTTTCCATTTTGCTGGGCTGTAACTAAAGAACACGTAGAGGGCTTGGATATTGCCAAAAAACGTTTTGATCTCAGCGCAAGACTCAGCAGCATGAACTCCAGCTAAATTTAAATTATGAGCACCGCAAGGAATGTATAAAACGAACGAATTTTTTTCCAGTATATGAGCTTCGGCTCCATTATAGATTCCAGCCATATTAGAACAATTGTCGTATCCTTGGCCTCTCAATTTAAAAACTAAAACGTTGCAAATTAAATAAGCAATATCTGCACCTTTCTTTTTCTCCATATCTTCAACGCAGAGAAATTGTTCTTTAACTTCCCAAATCATCTTACCCGAGTTGAATCGCACAAATTGAAGAATAAACGTGATTTGTTCGGTGTGAGATACATCTGGGGTCCCATCGGTAATTATCGTAAAATACACGGCATCTTTTCTTCTTTCACAACTGCTGCTTGAACTAATGTAGCGCATTCACTGATGAATTCGTTTTGTGATTGCCAGGAGAGATAGTTAGCTTGCATTCTGGTTCCTTTATTTTGATGATGAGCAACTGTTTCAAGATAATTCTTTAATGTTTCGTTGTGATGAGAAATAAGTTCAAGGCAACTTAAAAAGTTCCCTTTCTCGTTCTTCTCCATCGACGAATATTGCCCTAAAACAATGTTTTCTAAGTTAGTTAAATGTAGATAATAGAAATTCTGTAATACTGAAAATAAGAACTTATTCTTAAGTATTTAGAGTTCTGGCCTAGAATATTTACCTCTAAAGGATAAGTTTTGAGATGTTAAAAATAAAATTGCATCTAAAATACAACGAAGTATTTCACGCCATCTGGCTACTTCCTTTTCTAGTGCCTTTTGGAACTCTGAGTCGATCCCACGCTGATCGACAAGAGCTGAGTGCAAAGTCTTCCAATTAAGATAATGACTTTGATAAACTGGGTTGCTATGATGACTTTTGATACGATCACTCAATTTTCTCCAGTCATTTTTAACACCTCCATTCCAGCGAAGAAGAAGAGATCGATTCCCATAGGATCCGGAATTTTCATACGCAAATAAAGAACACGGGAAACAAAGTAGAGAGTTAGACGATGGGCTCCATATCAGATAATCTCGTTGAACTTTTTCTCCATTAGGCAACGCAATGAAAAGAACTTCTTTTGGAAAGGCCCTGCTATTAGAAACATCTCGTGGGAAATCATCAGGTAAAGTTGACGGACCTTTTTTGATTAACTCTTCTTTTTTTCTTTGCTTAAGAATCGATGGCCAGAATGCTGGGTCATTTTCAACGCCTGAATTAAAAAAAAATTAATTAAAACCTAATACTTAATTAATTATTTAACTATTTTGAATTATTGTTTGTATAAAAACCTTTATTTTCTTCGGTTTTAATTCATCGTTAAAACTGTCGTCTGTTTCATTTTCCACTGAACCAAGAGAATGTAGATCAACATCATCATAATATGATGATTCCATTCTTTGTTCTGATTTATTTAATTCCGCCGACTTAAAAAATATTTAATTATTTTTCTTAAATTGCTTCGGAAATAAAAGAAATATATTTATTGACCTATATATTTCTACTAACTCACCTTCAAATCAGTATTTTGATTAGTAGCTTTGTAAAACCAACCTAGTTCTTGGAGCGTTTGTTTATTTTTTTCACAGTCTTTTACCCTTTTGGAAGCCAATGTCCGATTTTGGGCATCAGAAAGTTTTTTACGATTAAACGATCAACAGTTACTGTAAATAACAGTATGCATCAATAAAATAATAGGCAAGTCAAATACATCATCAAAAAATAATAAACTAAAAAAGCTAATGTCATAAATCAATATTTCAATAGTTAAATATAAATAAATCGTAAACATGAAATACCATAAATAAGTCGATCATAACGAATAGTTGAAAAATAATTACTATTACTTTCTAAATTCTGAATAAAATTATTTCTAAATTGTATTCACAGTTTGCTATTGCTAATTATCAACGTTTGCGTTTTTTTTACTTTAGTCTGATGAATGCAAAAATCTCAAGGGACATTTTTAATTTAATTGCGTATGGAATACGAAATCAATGATGAGTTCGTATTTTTTTAAAACTTTTCGAGGAATAAAAAACTATGATATAAAGCGAGTAATATATATAGGACCGCCGGGAGGAAGGGGCCACCGGGACAGTTTGTCCCGGGCGACAGATATCTAAGGGGCGCCAAATGAAATTTAGGTGTCTAAAAGATAAAAAAAAAAGAGGTCCTTCATATATAATATAGGAAAAATTTGATAAATAAGGGCGCCAATCAGGATTGCTGTCCCAGGCGGCGTTACAGCTCTCGGCGGCCTTGAATATATACATTTTAATTATAGAATTTTAAGAATAAAAAAACTATTTTATTTTACTTCGGCATCTGGCGACCCATGGACATCTGACGCCCGGGACAAACTGTCCAGGTGCCCCCCCCCTCTCGGCGGCCCTGTATATATATATATATATATATATATATATATATATTATATATATATATATATATATATAATCAGCAGCCATTAAGTTGGGGTTACAGCGTTTGCTTCTGAATTAACAGATCTGTCGTTCGATGCCTGCTCTAGCCGTTTTTGCGACTAGATGCGTGAACTTCTTATTTATATGCAACTCCACAGTGCTCTGTGACGAGATTAGGTTTTTTGGATCACCTTAAATAACCAAACAAAAGACGTGTATTAATATATTTTAAAAATACATTGATACATTTTAATCTAGTTTAATCTATAATAAAAGATAAAAAGTCCAAAGGAATACACAATATTTTAGAGTAACCATTTTGAAAATAGATTTGTTTGATTCAAGGCTCCAATAATAGTACTCTTTTTTAAAAGCATTTAATAAAAGATAAAGTAAAAATAATAAAGTTTGCAGCGTGACTGAAAATGACCTAATAGAACAACAAAAAATCACTTTAAAATAACTAAGGTGTTAATTTATCTATCGTAACCAGAGAAAGATAGGTAATTTCAGGTATTTACAAAATGGCTGAAGCAAGGAGAAGGCACATTTTGTTATTTCGCCGAACCCTATATAAAAAAAGATTATACATAACCGTAACATACAAATATATATAAAAACATAAATCAGAATTAAAACAGAAAATAACTAAGAAAATAAAGAAATTCAAAATAGCAAATAATTAAGAGGTGTTAAAATGCTTGCATCTTATCTTTAATACTTATGTTTACGCCACTCATATGCTATCCTTATACAAAATTTAAAATTTCATAATATAATATAAGCGTTTAAAAATTATGACCATATAAAGTTTGAATCCCCCTCAATTTGAGTGGGTTAAAATGCTACGATATGTAGGTAACAATATATTGCATTAATATAGATACCTAAAAAGCTGGTATATCTAGCTGGTATATAAGTTTAAATATTATAATAAATATATTAGATCTAATACTACAAATCTAATTTTTTTAAGATGTAAGAAACAAATTGAAACAATAATTTGAGGAAAATAAAATCGCTCGAAAATCGCATTAATGTTATTCGCTTGCTAGTCGCATGGATTCAAAATACAATTTATCTGTTAAATTTGTATATCTAAAAAAATTATTGAAAGCTCGATATCAATAATTATGTTTATTCAATATCAATAATTATGTTTAGTTAAAAAAAATTAGTAAAATTTGATGTATTAAAAAATTCAAGATATCTTTTTATAAATTTTTCTTAATAAAAAATTATTTGTAATTATTAAGTTTGAAAAATCATTATACACATGAATATTATAAACAAAGAAAGGTCAGATTAAAGGTTGTCATGACTTTAATGAAATAAAAAAATTCCCAAATGTTGCAGATGTTTTGTATCGCTTTTTAGTTCAAACAAATTCCTTGGTAGATTGGAACAAAAGTGAAAGATGAAGGTAGCTAAATCGAATTATAAAATGAGGAATGTTTGCATACACTTTATTTTAAAATTTATGAAAAGCAACTATAGCTAAATAAATGTAAATATGCCTCAACAAACAGTAATTACATTTACTTTTGAGTAAAAAACAAAAGTATTTAAAAAAACCATTAAACATTGTAAATGTAAAACAATAATATTTGACCACCTTTTTCAACTTATATGTCATATGGCAATTTTAACACTTTTAATTTTTTTACCGAAAGAAAATTAGTTTTCCTAAACAACTTCAATATATATATATATATATATATATATATATATATATATATATATATATATATATATATATATATATATATATATATATATATATATATATATATATATATATATATATACTATATATATATATATATATATATATATATATATATATATATATATATATATATATATATATATATATATATATATATATATATATATATACATATATAATTTGTATGACACACACACCTATGACAAGGACGTTTCCATTTATATATAATATATGTGAGATGTAAATTTAAATTATATATTTAATAGATTTTCATTAAAAACAAAACTTTTGCTTTCTTGTAGAAAAATCGTTATGATTCATGCAAATGTTTAACGACTCTTAACAAAAAAAGGTTTATTTATTATAGACAATCAATCGAAACCAAAATTGAAAACCAAATTGTTTGTAAATTAATCAACATTTGAAGATCTCTAACATCCAGTTTACTGAAAGGAATTGTTGAAAAATTGTTGAAAGGACAACCAATAAAACCTTAATGGTTATATACAAATTGACAAGTAATTAACTTTTGGTAATGCTTGATAATGAAACAAAAGTTTTCTTGCTATTCTGCGCTATAGGATTTGTTTTGAATGGAACAGGATTGTATATTTTATTTATGCTAAAAAGCTTCAAAATGGACACCCAAAAGGTTATAGTTATTCACCTCTGCATTTTAGACTTTGGTTTTGGTATAATTCTAACAATTTTAACTTTATTAAGCACAAGAAATGGAACAGTTTCTTTAAAGCTTGATAAATTTCTTAAACTATGTCAGAATATAATAAATGTTGGTTATTATTACGCAACGTTTTGGCTAATATTAGATCGGTTCTTGCATATAAAACTCAATATAAAGTATCAACTATATTGGACAAAAAAGAAAACAATAGCCGGAATAGTAGTTTTATGGAGCTTATCGATATTAATTGGATGCTTTATTGGAGAATATATACTGAAACTAAACGTACTTGTTTTTGCTAGTATAGACTACGTAATATTGATATTTTCTATTTTTGTGTATAGTTACACAATTTTGTTATTACAACGACAAAGAAATAAAGTTCGCTCCAACCACTACCAAAAAAGCGTACTTAAAGGATCACTGGTATCTATCGCTATTATTTCAACATTTGTTATTTTAGTAGCAGTACCTGACACATTATTAGCAATTAAAATATACTTTAGCATAGAATCAAAAGAACTAAATACTTTTTTAAATTTAGTTTACCCAATTGCTCTTTGGCCCAATGCTCCAATATACATACTTTTATCACCCAAGGTTCGACATTTTATTAAAAAAAAGTATAAACCCCTATATACTAGTTTAACAATAGTGATTTCAAATTGTGTAAAATGCAAGAATAAAAGATCCAAACACGTGTTATATGTTTGGTAATTTTTTTTACATTTTGTTTAAAAAATTATTTTGCAAAATATGCTTTAATATTATTTAGGGCTAAAAAGCATTCAATTTTGAAGCAAAGTTGATCTTTTAAAGTAAAGTATGAACTTTTTTTAAAACTCACTTTGTTGTAAACTTTATACTTGATATAACCGTCTTTTCATTTGATATTATCATCTTGTATTGTTTATTATTGCATAATATTTGAAAACGGCACTTTATCTGAAATTAGTAACTTCTTAGCAATAATGTTTGAAATATAATTTAAATACTATTGATATATTTAGGGTTTAATATTATTAAACCCTTAAAATCTCTGCTAAAATGACTTTTTTAATAATCTTTTTACAGTTTCTAAATAAGGTTTTTAACTATACTCTAAAATCATTTTTTTTTTTTACTTTTTAAAATTAAATTTTGAAAGCCTACAATTAACTGTTGATTTAAGTTATTATTAGTAATTATAATTTAAGTTTACTCTTGTTAAACTGAAATATTTTTAATAATATAGTTTAGTAATTTAGCACCTTTTTATATAGTATCTATAAAAATAAATTCAGCTGAAAAAAAAAACATGAAATATTTTCTTATTATTAGAAAAAGAAAATGTTTCAAGTTTCTTTTCTTTTTTGTATATTAAAATGAAAATGGAAGTGTGTTATACCAAAGAGAAAACTGAAGTGTGTTTTACCAAAGAGAGAAAATGGAAGTGTGTAAAAAAAAGCTCTAGAAAAAAGTGTGGAGAGGGGAGAGAGGCGGTAACGCACGTGCCCCTATATTGACGGCGATGCTTTTGTCAGTATATTATTTTGTCAAATAGTTGAACTAGAAGATTAATCTGCTGTTAATCAATTTAATGATGGAATAAAACTAGAACTGGAAATATAACAGTAACGAAGTCGATTCAGATTGACAATTCTCATGTAAAGCAAATGAAGCTGAAGTTAACACACAAGTAGGGACAAGTCAGGTAGCCCTGGACGGCGGGTAACTCCGGACACATGATGTACAGCCTAAACTAAAAAAGCTATCTGATTTTAATAAGAACAAAAATATTATTTGAGTGAAAATATGACATATGCAAAATATCAATTATAATATGCTGAAGCGATTGGCTGGTACTAGATATTATTTCCTACCACCAGAAGAGCGACGAATCATCATATTTGATTCACATACTAGAATACTTAATTTTTATGTAAATTAATAACATTTTTATTTACAAAAATAAAATAAATATCTCAATTCATTTAAACACTAAAAATGAGCAATTTTTTTATATTAGTAATAATACATTTAGTATAATACACAAAGCCGTAATAACAATTCATTTAATTCCAATAAAAAGACTTAAGATTTGAAAAAAGTATTTTTAAAGTGTTTATTTTCAGTAGTAAAAAGCTAATGTTTATATTTCTAAATGATGCCATTTTGATTCCCCTTTCTTTTATATTAGAGAAAATTTTGAAAAGCGATTTTTTTAAATATGTTTAGAAAATTTGGGACGACTGAATAAGCGCAAATGTTATAAATGCAAACTGGCATAAGTGCGAATAGCGTAAGTACGAACTGGCATAAGTGCGAATTGGCATAAGTGCGAACTGGCATAAATGCGAAACAGTTACAAAAACTGGCACAAGTGCAAACTGGCATAAGTGCGAATTGACATAAATGCGCCAAATAAATTTACAAACATTGGCATAAGTGCGAATTGGCATAAGTGAGAAGCAGTTACAAAATCTGGCACAAGTGCGAACTGGCATAAGTGCCAATGTTTGCAAGTTTGTTTGGCGCACTTATGCCAATTTGCACTTAAGCCAGTTTGCACTTGTGACAATTTTTGTAACTGATTCGCACATACGCCAGTTCGCACTTATGCCATGCTTCGCATTTATGCCACGCTTCGCACTTATGCCAGTGCGCACATATGCCTATTCGCGAAAATATTCCGTAGTATTTTTCATATGTGCCAATTTGCACATATGAAAAATACTACGGAAATTTGTTTCACAGATAGAATCTTAAATATTCTTGTCCAATCTTTTTTAGTAAAGAAAATAGTACACATGTTACTTCAATTATTAAAACTTTCAAGAAAATTTTGAACAATTTGTGGCTAAATTGAAAAGAAAAGAAAATTAAAAGTTATATCTAATTATTTTACAGTGGAATATAAGGTTTTTCTTCGCATTGTCGTTTTTGAAGTTTTTTCTTCATTTAAAAGTTCAATAGGGGCGTAGTGATAAGGCAAATACTTTCTTCTTTAAGCCCAGGTCGAGTAGATCTTATTTATAAAACATTACATTGTATTCTTTTTTTAAATGACAAAATAAAATAAAAATATAATTATTATAAAAAATAGTGTCAAATATTTTGGGTTTACCTAAACAGACGAAATTTTTTTTTAAGGTTTTAAAATATGATAACTCAAGATTAAATGGGATAAATTAAGTTAAAAATTTTAACAAATACTCAATTTTATATATGAATTGCTAACTTGAAAAAGGAGACATGTCCTGCAAAAATTCACATAATCTGTCCCCTTTTTCAAGTTAGCGATTCATTTAAGCCATACATCATAAAATTTTTATTTTTTAACAAAGAATGCTATCTTTTAAACACTCTTTTTACTAACAGAGACCTAAATTTTGATTAAATAAGCTTATTAAAAAATTGATATAAAAAATGGATTTTACTATCGTCTTAAGACTATGTTTAAAGTTTAATGAAGTTACTATAAGGGCCGTTCCCCTATGTAGGGACGTAAGGAGCAGGGGCAATCCAGACCATCCCATAAGGATAGACGGAGGGCAACTTCATGTTTTTTTGATTTAGTGGATATATGGTTAGGCAAGGGCACAAATTTTTATATAATAATTTCATATCATTTTTAAACAGTCTGCCTATTAGACCTAATTCACCTATTAGACCTAATTTACTTCCTTCATTTTTAAACATTATGGTGAGCTCAATATATAGAAATAAAGTTAAAAATCAGATGGTCACCCCTCTCGATTTTTTTTATTAAGTTCTCTTGGAGATAGCCCTGGTTACTATGTTTATAATAACAAATGTTATGACAATATACAACATTATTGTATATAAAATAAACAATAATATTGTATATGAAATATACAATAATATTGTATATAAAATAAACAATAATATTGTATATTTTGTTTCATTTTAACGATAAAATGGCGAAAAAAATTGCTCATTAATATATATATATATATATATATATATATATATATATATATATATATATATATATATATATATATATATATATATATATATATATATATGTATATATATAGTATTTTAAAGTTTTTCCTAATATCAATCAACAAATAAAAGACGTATTCAAAAAAAAAAAACATTTATAGAGAGAAACAGGCTATATATTTATTACAAACTACATTTAACTATATGTTAGTTATCTCACAAACGATTAAACAGGGGCGCACAGAGACTTTATGATGTCCGGGGTATTTTATAAAAAAATTTACTGGATGCTCTCCCCCCCCCTCTGACCAATACCAAAATAAAAATAAGAAAACAAAGCTCTTAATAATAAATTAATTTTTATAATTTTTTTATTTTTCTAGTTCTACTTCACAAAATAATTTAAAAATTCTGTATTTAAGTTGAAAAATCAAACAATTATACAAAACCAAGGAAAAAAAAATTTCTGGATTTGATATAAATATTTTCTGACTTTTACCAAGACTTCATGAACTTTTCTAGCAGTAAAATTGGAAGTTACAACATCGTAATTAACTTTCTTTGCAAGATCTGTTTCGATTAAAGGATAAGACAGTCGCCAGGACAATTCTGTCCCATGGTAGTTCCTAGAGTGTTCTTGACGAGAGCTAACTTGATAAAAGATCTCTCGCATTCAGTCACAGTGATGTCCGGGGGAAACTGACCCGGATCCCCCACCCTCTGTGGACCCCTGCGATTAACTGTAATTAAATACCTAAAGTATTGTTAACCATATTAAATACATGATTATGAATACTTTAGGTAGTTCTTTCGTCATTACTTTTGATAGCGTTACCGCATCAAACATTATTTAAATGCCGAAACCATTGTAGACTGCGATTACCAAATTTGTTTTTAAGAATTTAATGCTCATTATGAAAATTGCACCTTGTTCATTTGAACAAGATTTTTTTTCTTTATTGATCAACTCATAACGTTTACTTTTAATTTGTCTTTTTTTCGGTGCAATTTTTAATTTTAATTTTTGAAGCTACTTTTTCATCGTTTTAATTGAGTTTTTTTTTTCATTGAGAACTTTCACCATTGTTTAAGACTGTAAAAGTGTTTTCGAAAGCAGTTGGCAACAACACTTTTAAAATAGCATCTTGAAGACTACGATGAAAAGAGTCTTTTATTTGCTGTTGTCACCAGCACTCTTAGCTTTTGATGGATCTAACCAGCACTCTTTTGCCAGCTATTGAGGGATCAAAGAAATAAATGCCTAAAGATCTAAAACTAGATTGTAAATATTATTTTTTACTGAGTTAAAGTAATCTCTGAAAAATTGTGTCTCAGTAAAGATGAAATCTTAGTAAAAATGAAGTCTTATTGATTAACCTACGGAAAGATTCTTAGTAGATATTCCACAAACTTGCCTTATTGGTTTCAAAAAACCGACGTCTAAAAACGTGACGTGATTAAGGGAATTTTAGCTGAATTTGGAAAAATAGGTGTTATTACTAGATATTACTTGCAGACTTTCATTGATAACCTAATTTTCAAAAACAACTTTACACTAAGTTTTGTGAAGATTTTTTGCCAAACTAGTTGCGTTTCCACATATTAAAATAAAAAGCATAATTTTGCCACAAGAAGAATTTAAGTTGCGAGTGTAAAGTACGACAAATGTAAAAAGTATCTTTAAAAACATCTCTTATTTCCTTTATGAATTTAGAATACATCTAAAAAAATATTTATTCAGCCATACTATTACGTCAGAGTTATCATGTTAGCCATCTCAACAGTCTTTATGCGGTTTCAAAAAAATTTGTTCCGTTTATTACTAAAAGAGACTTAGGTCTTAAAATTGTTAAAACATCTAGATTTCTATTACGTATTCAAAAAACCCGTCTTTTTTCGAAGCCTATTAAGAGGTCGTCACTAAAAGGTTGAAAATATTCCGCCATCACAACTATCAAAAAACATGCAAAAAGGATATTAAAAGCAAATTAGTCTCTGTTAATTTTTAACAGTTATAAAAGTAATACAATAAATGTTATATCAACAAAATTAAAATACCTAGAAAATTTTGTTTATTCGTAAAAATTCAAGTAACTTATTTGAGTGCTTGACTAATTTTTTCTAAACTAAAAAAACAAACAAAAAAATGCGTTATTTCAACAGAAACTTCAATCATTACATTATTACATAATAACTGAGGTTTAATTAATAAATCAACTAGGGAAAATTCGGGTAGCCCCGGACACTTAAGGAAAAAATTGTACACATGTACTAACAGTAAACAAAGTGTCGAAAGTCTTTTTCAAAAGTATAAACATTTATCTCTTGAGTTAGAAACAAAAAAAATTATTATTGTGTACCTTAATAATATACAAAACATAAAAAAAAAATGTTAGAAAAAAGTCATGTTTCAAAATAAAAATAGTAATGCATTTAATATAATACACAAAACCATAATAAGAATTCACTTAATTCCAATGAAAAGATTTTAGATTTGAAAAAGTGTTTTTTAACTGTTTATTTTCATTAGTAAAAAGCTAATGTTTATATTTCTAAACTATGACATTTTCCTTTCCATTCCATATATATCAGAGGGAATTTTTTCCCCCTACTTCAAATTTATAAAAACTATTAAAAAAACTCAACTACTAAAAACTTGACTAATTACTTATTAAATAAATAATGATAATAATCAAATAAATAATAATAATAATTAAATAACGTATATACTTAAACAACAATACTTCGCTTAACGCTATTTTTCCTATGCCACAATTCCGGTGGAATACATGCTTTTTTTTTTCTTTTTCTTTTTTATAAGCATATGAAATTTTTGAAACAGGCTCGGGTATGCTTAATGAAAAAGTTAAAAGAGGCTTAAAAATATGCTTAAGCATATTTCTAATAAAATGTGTACGCGTAACTAAAGGTATAATCGGTATAAGAAAAATAAAAAGTTGACTTATGCTATATACACACATCACAAAAATAGGTTTTAAGTTTCAGGTCAGTGTTCCCCAAATATTTTTATGGAACTTTTATCTGTGGCTCTTCAGGATACTGTATCTAGAAGCTTAAAAATCAAATGGTAGTCGTTTTTAAAAAAAGTGATTTTAAAAAAAAAAATTTCTAATGCAAGGCCATTAGTAGATAAATTTTGGTCGTTTGGAAGCAGCCGTGGCGCAGTGGTAGCGCACTTGCCTCAGAAACGTAAGATCCGTGGTTCAAACCCCACCTCTGTGCAAGTTTTGCGACATCGGTTGGGAAGGAGGCGTGAACTTCCCATTAAATGCTCTTCCGCGGTGCTCTGTGATAAGACCGTAAGGACTTCTTAATCACCTTAATCAACTTAAAAAAAAAAAAAAAAAAAAAAAAAAATTTTAAGTGTTTAAGATACTCTAAACATTGATATGTTCATGTTTATGTCAAATAAGGATACTTTGCAAAAATATGTGACGATTGGAGCTTGGGAAAAAAACAACCTTAACGCTAGCCCCCCTGTCCATAACGCAAACACAACAAGTTTGTATTTAAAAAAATTTCATTTCTATTAACTCAGTTTAAATTCATCAATGAATTTTAAATTCCATGCAATAATATCTGAGTGTTCAAAAATTATGACCATATAAAGTTCGAATCCCCCTCAATTTGAGGGGACAATAAACTTTGGTGGGTCATAACAACGGAACACTAAGAGATTATTCCATGAAACTTGAAATTTGTTAATGAATTTAAACTGAGTTAATACTAGTGATTTTTTTAAAATTTTTTTACTTGTTATGGGTAGGGGGCTAATCTTTAGTGATTATTTTGTTCCCAAGTTCTAATCATCACAAATTTTTCAAAGTGTCGTTATTTGACATAAACATGAAAATATCAATGTTTGGAGTTTCCGACATGTCTAGAAGTTAGTTATCTCAAACAAAAAAAAAAGTTGTATTGGCCTTGGAATGGAGTGAAATTTTTTTTTGAAGGGGAGAAAAAATGTTAAATTCTTTTAAAAAGACAATTCTTATTATCTTAACTCATATACCTGATTAACTATTCATGTTGCAATAGTTAATCATATTTCTAACATTTGCATAAAATGCAAATGTTAGAAAAAACTAAGATTTTTTTATACTGTTAGCTAACGATTAAAAAAATTATTTGTATTTAATGTTTTAAATTTATAAACATATATCAAAATATCTAAAATTTTTAATCTATAAATTAGTACTGCTGAACGATTCAGCAATTCTTCTGCTTCTAAGAGAGTGCTTTGAGCTTGTTTGTGAAACATTGAATCGTTCAATTATTGGCTTCGTTTTTGAATGAGCTGATTCAGATGCCTGTTCATTGTATCGTCCAAGAGAATGACCAGTAAGTTCACAAAATTGTTGCAAGTGAGCTGAGATTATATGTATTTTCCAGGTCACAGTAAGTTTTTTTCCTAGAAACTAATAAAATATTCTATAAGATAGATAATAATAAAAGTATATTAAAAGTCAATTTAAAGCAAGTTATAATTAACTGTACCATTATAATTAACTGTACCTCAACAACAATACTCCTGTGTGGCTTTGTAGGAACAACCAAAGTCAGTTATGAATATACAACCAAAGTCAGTTTTGAATATAACAACGGTTAAGATAACTTCCGAGGGTTCCTTGAACTAATTTCTCAAATTTTCTTATTGGACATAGAAGTGGTAAGAGTTCAATTGGTAGCCTTAGTGAAAGCTGGTCACAGTTTTTAAGAATAATCTTACATGTATTGCCTTCATATGTTCCCCTTCATGGTATCCTCTTCTAATACATCCAAGTGAGTCGACCCAATCTTTGTATTCAGACTAATAAACAGTTATATAAGTTGATATATGATTTACAAATCCCATTAACATATGAAGCTCCGGCAAAGGTATGACTTCAAGAACTAGTTTTGACTTGTTTCTCTCCTTTATTAGGCATACATTCACCACATTCTATCAAAGTTTATTAATTTGATTACCAATTTTAAAAAAATTATTTTTTCATTTAATAAAAAGATTTTTAAATTTTTAAATTTTCCAATGATAAAAATGTTCTTGTCAACCCACCAAAAAGTTCACATTCTCCTTCACACCAAGCACAAGCATACATACCACCATGAGACTAAATTTTTTTATGTTTTTTTAACATCCTAATTAACTAATTAAAAGTTACATAACAAATTATTTTTAAATCATAACTTACTGAAATTCCTAGAAGAATATTAATTATTTTCAAATCAGCTGCAAGAACATATTTACAATCTTCTAGCTTTAGAAGATCTAATAAAATGGCTAAATTTTTGTGTGTCTCCTGCAAGTTGTCACAATATGCAAGAACTATGGAATGGTTAATTCCAGAGTATGTTCCGTGAGAACTTCGATCTTCGCATCTTTTTTTTTCTGGATCAAAGAGGTTACAAATTACCTTAAGTGATCCACCTCCTACAAAATTTTAATTTTATATTAAAAAATATATATTATTAAGTTCTATATTATATATAGGTTATATATTATCTCTTCATCTAATAATCTTTTTACCTGAATCAATTCCAATTCGTATTAATGTTTGGTAAGGGTTTCTGTAAGTCATTACAAAGTTAAGCAGCTCTGTTAACTGAAAAACATAAACAAAGTCTCTTGACACATCGGTTGACTTTTTTTTTTTTCTTCTGCAAAAATTGTCTTCACATCATAAAATTCAGATAGGAGTTTACTTTTTTGGTAAAGTTTTTTTTCAAGATTTGCCTCAAATTGAATTCCACTTTTCCTTAAGGATTTCAGAAGGATGTGTGATTTGAATTGACTAAGTCCAAGTCAATTAATCATAGTTTCAGTGTCTTTAAATTTGACTTTCCTATTAACTAATTGAGGAACACCAATAGTTATAGGTAATGGAATTCCCAGCTGAATAACAAAATACTTTAGATGATTTAATCAATTCGAAAACACAAATAAATCTAATAAACAAATTACCAGTAATTAGATGGGTCTGGATTCCATGCTTAAGTTTCTTTTTCCTAATAATCGATCTTAAAACATTCGAAGTGACTTTTTTCTGAATTTTTTCCGAAGCATTAAATAACTTAGCAGAAAGATTTGTATACACATTCATTTCAGTACATTGATGTTGAATTCTTTTTTTGATCGCACATAAGCAAACGTTACACATCCTATTAGAACTTACTAATTTCTTTGTTTTTTTCATAAGTGGAAATCTTGATCTAGCCTTTGAACAAACTGTGCATGTTTCACAATTTCTAGTGCTTACACATCTAGATAATTGGGAAGATTGCCATCAAGTTTTAACTGCATTTGGTATGTCTTTACTTTCCTTCAATAAGTTTACATACTTTTTGCATGTTAGAAAAATGTCTACATAAAGTAAATTCATTTTTAAATAATGATTATTTTTAGAAAGAAACTTTTAATAAAACAATTGCATTAGTTAATCATAATATGGAATATACCTGTTGGATAACTGTACACAGATATTGAATATTCAGGTTTTACATACATTTTTATGTAAGCCTCAAATAACTTCGTTACTGGAATATATTTTAAGCATTTCTTCAAACAACAGCAACAAATAATTTTCTGATTCAATTAATGGTCTCGTTTTTCTTTGCTGTTTACTGTTTTGTTAGATAATATATTAGGCATTTTTCTAATAAAGTAGTTTATGTTTAATATTAACAATAACGAAGCAATAATTAGGGTTAAATAAATAAATTACTATATAATATACTATATGAATTACGCTTCCATCAACAATTCTATAGATTTTAACAATTCTATATAATTAACATCTTAAGATGATCAAAATTTAATTGCCTGCAATACTGGATTAACCTTAACATAATTAAAAAGGTAATATTGATTTTTTATAAAGAAAACCTTAACTTTACAACTCTCACCCCCTCCCCTTTTATAAGATAATTTACCAAAGTTTGAAATCGTTTTTCTCAAAAACGGCTACCTTTTGATTTTTAGGCTTCTAGATACAGTATCCTGAAGAGTCACTGATAAAAGTTCCATAAAAATATTTGGGGAACTCTGACCTGAAACTTAATACCTATTTTTTTGATGTGTGTGCTCTGCATGTGCTTTGGTTTAAACTAGCTGAATTAATGTTGTAGTATGATAATAAAAAATAAAACATAGATAGCTAAAAGTGTCTCCACTATCAACCCATTTTCAATGGGTTGATAGTGGAGACACTTTTAGCTATCAAGGCTCTCTGGTTTAACAAGCGAATCTTCTGAGCCATCAGAAGTCATGAAACACCCAGTCATCGTCTAACATTTCTTCCTTTACTTGTCGTACTTCGAAGTGTTTAAAGCTTTCCATGCTTCTTTTGCCCAATGTGTAATCAAAATTTGTATCTCTTTTGTAGTGTAGGGCATTTCATTACTGAACCATCTATCAAAATTATTATCTCTATCAAGCCATTTTTGATGTTAAATGGCAAAAGTCTTTTCAGAGTGGCAGCATATCCTGCGTCAACTGGTTGACAAAGGTCAGTGGCACTTGGTAGACCATACCAGAGAAGTCCTTTAGCAGCAGCCACAGCATCTTTGAGAAATAAAACACTTCAGAGCGAATCTTAAAACTTAATGTTTTTCTGTTCAAGTATTGAGGTTTAGGTTTTGAAACACAATGACTTCATTACTTCATAAAGTTGTTGCGTGGCAAAACATAAACATCGATTTTTGTTGTTTTTGTTGGTTTAAATTTAGAAATATATATATTTAAAAATTTTAATTAAATAAAATGTAAATCTTTTAAATGATTTATCGAAGCTCAGAAATATGCTTACATATGCTTATTATTTTTCCGAATCTGAGCCTCCATATGCTTATAAGCGATATGCTTACATATAAAAAAAAACACATGTAGTTTAAAGTAATACAAATGAAATACTCTTGTAAATTCTGTGTAAAATTTTATAAAATGCTATCATTGTAAAGAAAAGCTTGTTTTACTTTTTGAAAAAAGAGGAAATTGATTAAATAAATAAATAGATCCATCTTCAAACCAAATATTTTTTTACAAATTTAATAATAATAATAATAAAAATAAATTAATTTGTTATTAACAGTATTAAAAGTGTTTGAACTCTAAACGATTCAGATAAAAGATTTATAAAAATGTTAAAATAATTTAAATATTTTATAAATAAATTTTTTTGGAATATTTTTTCCACAGTTTAAAAAGATTAAGTTGTCCACAGATTAAACATCTTTTTAATCCATACTATTGTCCACAGATTAAATATCTTTTTAATCTGTGGACAAAATATTCCAGAAATTATACGAATGAAAGCATTACGTAATAGAATACGCTCTCCCCATAATTCAAACTGTTTTTCTCACAAATAATGACCGAGCGGATGTTGGAAAATAATTCGATTTTTATTTCTTTTTTTGATTTTTAAAGTTAATTTTAAAACCAGGATTTTATTACGAGCGAAAAAAACAGGGAATGCTAAGTACCGGTGTTAGAATATGATGATAGCTTATAGGATGAAATCAAACAAATAACAATTTAATATTTTAGTAGCAAATTTCTAAATAAAAATAAATTACAAATTTAAAAACTAGGAATTACTTAGATATCAAATGTTTTAGTTGCTGATACCCATAAGATTATCCAAGTAAGATCCGAATACTTGACTATCAGGAGGAGGCATTTTAACAAGTTCTTGGAAATCAGCAGTTTGCATTGCATGCAATAACTCATTGCATTTTGTATAATGTAAATATTTTAAAGAAGCAAGTTTCTCAGCTAACTCGATTTGATGATTGTCCATGAGGTCTTCGTTGATCACCACCATCAAAGGCTTATACAGCGCCAAACTCTCTAAAATACTTCCAGCTCCAGCATGACTTATAACTAAGGACGCATTTTCCAAATCATTCTTGATAGAAGGTTTGAAACTATAAGATTCAACCCGGATATCATACCGGCTTATACATTTGGCCAACTTTCCATTACCTGTTTGCAGTAGAACTTTTGTGAAACCTTTCTTTAACAAAAGAGACAAAAATTCTTCTGTAGTAACAGCTTCAATAAGTTTGTCAAATCGAGTTGTTCCAACAGTAACGAACACATAACTTTCACTGTTCATGTTTTCATTTTGACTAAAAAACTGGTAATGGAAAAATAAAACACAAAAAAGCAAGCTTAAAATAAAAAAAAAATGACCTCAACGAGCTTAAATAAATTACATTGATTTAACAGTTTTTTAAATATGGAAAAGGTTTAAACTAAAACCAAATTTCAATAAAATTATAAACTCTATAGAAAGAAAAGTTTTTACATTGCTTTTTATTTGAAACATTTTCTACAAATTTCATATATATATATATATATATATATATATATATATATATATATATATATATATATATATATATATATATATATATATATATATATATATATATATATATATATATATATATATATATATATATATATATATATATATATATATATATATATATATATAAAACATTATTCATTTATTTATAACAATTAACAGGTAAACTAAATACTACACTGATAAAATCCATTTTTCTTGTTGCAAAATCTTCAGCATTTTCTCAAAAATAATGCTTTGCTTAACAGTAGTCGCAGAACCAATTAGAATAAGTTTTGTTTTTGCTCTAGTAATTGCCACATTTACACGCCTCCAGTCTGTTAATAAATCACCAACCTCATTTGATTCGTTACTGCGAACCAGAGAGACAATAATGCACGGTTTATCTTTGCCCTAAACAATTTCAAACTTTATCTACTAACAAACACAAATGTAGCTCAACTTAAATATATTAAATAAGGTAACCGCACAAACTATTAAAAAAATAATAATAATTTCTTATTAGAAAATAGTATAATAAAATAACTACTGTGAGACCACGCGGTTAAATAAACCATTTTACTTAAGGTAATATTAAGTTTAAGTTTTAATAATTCTTATTACTTGATATTTATCAATGGTATCAACTTCCACATTTTCAGCCAAAACTGACAGTTCTTTACGAATAACTTTTAGCTGTTGCCGATAAGGGGAAATAACGCCAATATTTTCTGACTTTAGGCCACAATGAAGAAATCCGCGGACAATATCTCGAACAAGAAATGCTTCTCCATGATTAGTAACACCGTGTGAAGACTTCGATTCTCGAAACATTTCAGAAGAGTCAGTATCAATAAAAACAACAGAGCGTACAGGATCCATGGCTTGCAATATATAATCTAAAATATAAAAAAACATCTTTAGTAAACACTACGCCCTTCTTACAATAAAAATTAAATTTATAATTTTATATATTAGTAGTCATTCTTACAAACGGACAGTATTGAAACAATTTTACCGCGCTATGATTGAATATGCCCAAGCTGTTTTGCTTTTTAGATCAAATAATTCTAAAGTGCAACGAAATTTATCCGCTCTATCCAAAAAGGTAACCATTGTTTTCGAATGAAAATATTTTTATTAGCTGTTGCAGTAAACATTATTCAAAAAAGGCAATTCCAAACAATACAAACTACGTAAACGTAAAATTTATACACACACACACATATGGAAACTATTTGGTCTCTGACTATTGAGCGCGGTACTACCAGGGACGTGGTGGGGATCGAACTTAGAACCACTTGTTTATGAAGCGAGCGCTCTACTACTACACCACTACCGCAAGTTAAAAAGTGACTAGCGTGTTATAAGACCAAGCGATAGCAGCTTTAGAAAAAAAGAGACAAGTTTTCTTAAATGAAATTGGAAAAAAATTTGTCTGATTATCTAGACTCTATATGTTTTCTGATGAGGCAGACTATTTATGTTTTCTCATAAAAATAAAGTAATTTTCTGTTGAACTGAAACAGAAAATATGAAACTGTTGAATTGCTAAGGCTAAAAGCTGATTCATTGCATTATCAAAAAGCTGATTCATTGCATTATCAAAAAGCTGATTCATTATCAAAGAGAATGCTGTATAATTTCACTATTTTTGTTCATGAAATATTTTATCTTATCTTATCAAGTTTCTATCATTAAAAAGTGTAAATCATCAGTTAAAATAAAAAAAAAAAATCATAAAAAAGAAAAAAAATCATAAAAAGTAATTTTTACACGAAATTAACACAATTTAAAACTTTACATTTGCTATCCACAATAACCTTGTCTACCACAAATGATTGTGATAGACAAGCTTTTTGCAGGAAAAAAGGAAGCAGTTTAAACTCAAAAAATATTCGTGAGAGGATATTGTATTGTGTATTCACTAATGTGTGACAGACTGTGTGACAGACTGTGCCACTAACAGATTTGACATTTTAATTGGGAGAAAAGATTATTTAAATTTAAATTATTTAACAGTTATCAACAGATGTTCAGAAGTCAGTTTAAAATGTTTAAATGATATATCCAACCTCATATCTTTTGAAATTAAAAACAAATTACTTTAGATAGTGTTCTATTCCGTTTGAATATACTCAGTGTTCTTCAATGCTTAACTTTGTGTTCTTTAATGTTTAACTTTGTGTTCTTCAATGCTTAACTTTGTGTTCTTCCAACACTTTAAAATCTTAACTACTAGTATACCAACATTTTGAGTTTTCTTCAATCTTTTATTTTTAGAAGTTTAGTGTTTTTAATTGCCTAACTTTTTAAAACACTGTAAAATATTAACTACAAATACCTTGACATTTTGAGTTTTCAGAAATATTTTAACTATTTAAATATTTTTATATTTATTTACATTTTTAATCTTCAGAAAAATATTTTTCTTTAATTATAATGTCCTAAAAATAATTTTTTAACAGTTAAACAAGCTCTTTTTTCAATTAAAAAAAAAAAAAACTAAAAGAGTCGCTAAAAATTTTAAATTTCTTTATTTTGAGACCATAAATAACATAAAAAAAAAAAAATACCTCGATAACTTTCTTTATACTTTTCATAGAGTGGCAACTTAATTCTTGCAGATGCTACATCATCGTTTCCACATATCATAGCATTATTATATATAAGAGAGTTGGTAAGCAGCATTATATCACTGTTCATACGATATTGATGATTCAAAGATATTACAGCTTTTGGGTGGACTTTAGTTAGAAGACAAAACAAACTTACATCTAAACCTTTCTCTCTGAAATAAATACCATTAGTGTAACTACAGACAACAACATTAAACCAACATAAAATTAAAGAACTAATATGAACCTTGCTTAAATTACGATATTTTGGTTTATTAAAATAAGAACCTGGCGACTGGACTCTGCACTAAGGGAGGAAGCTGGTTGTGATCACCAACTAGTATGAAAGCATTTGCATATCTAAGAGGTCCAATGCAAACTGGCAATGTAACCTGTGAAGCTTCATCGACGATACAGTAGTCAAAACACTTGTGCAAGAATATGGGATGACCGATTCCAAGACAAGTAGTAGCAACAACACTCTATAAACAATTAAAGTACTTTTGTTTTAATATAAAACTTTGTTAAAAAATATAAAAACTTCAATTTTGAACTTACAAAAAATTAAATGGATTAATAAAAAACCAGAACATCTGTTTATTATAAAAAACAAAATGGATTAATAAAAATCAGAATACCTGTTTTTTAGGTAAAACTGAATGGTTGAATAAAAAACAGAATACCTATTTGTTATGTAAAAATGAATGAATAAAAAAAACCTGTTTATTATAAAATTCTTTTAGCTGTGCTGTGCTTGAAAATTGTTTTGTTTGCTCTTTATTTGTGAGATGAGCTATTTTACTATGTACACGTGAATTTTCTCCAATACGCAAAAATGAATTAAAACCAGCCTAAAACAGTACAGAGTAGCTTAAAGCAAAAAACTAGCAAAAAAAAAAATGTATAAATGATACAAAAGATGAGTAAAAAAAAGTAAAGATGAGTAAACAAAATAATAACTTTTATAATATTTATTTAATTGACATAAGAATATTGAAGCTTGAGTTGTTTTTAAATATTGTTTTCTACAACCTTTATACAAAAGCATTTCACTTACATCAATAAGCTTCACAAGTATGGTATCCACAGCAGAGTGAGTGTAACTTGTTAAAAGCACTGACTTTCCCATTGATACTAAAGCTCGTACCAAACAAGCAATAGTTGTAGATTTACCAGCGCCAGGCATGCCTATAAATATTGATAACACATTTTATAATAATTTACTAAAATACTAGAAACTTACTTGGAAATTACAACTATTAGATTATTTGTAAATAAAAACAAAAATATTTATAAAAACTAAAATTTTAACCTAGCATGATAAGATAGTCTTCAGTTACTAGGCATTTTTCAATAGCTGCTTTTTGTGAAGGATTTAAATTCAAATAAATATTACTTAATTCAGAATTCAGAACAGATCCAGCTCTAAAACCAAAATGTTGTATTTAACAAAGAACTTTGTCAATTGTTATTATTTTTAAATTATTTTTATTGAAATATTATTCAGATAAGAAACAAATCTTTTTATAATTTAGATAAGTAAACACAATTTGTTAATGAACATTAATAAACAAAAATAAATAAAGCTTATAAATAAATCAAATTTTTTTTGCTCATCAAAAAGTTTAAAGAGTAAACACAAAATCCCATTTTATAGTAGCCTGTATATTAAGCACAGAGATATTACAAATTAATCAAATACTTCCTTTCTTGAATCAGGTGCTTGAGTGAAAAAGACCTGGGTTTCAAAACTTCCATTCAAAACTGGTATAGCACAAGCTATCTGCTAATTTAACATTAAATATAAAACCATAAAACCTTATTCAGCTACTTGCAGTTTTTTAGAGCAAAAAAATTGCCAAAATTTACCTCTCTGATCCATACAATAGAGTTGGTTGCTACTTGACTGCAAAATATATATTTTAGTTTTTGAATAGCTGCATAAACACACACACACACACACACACACACACACACACACACACAAAAACTTGGTAATGCATTTATCTCTTGTGGTCAGTGATGATTTTTTTTTAATTGCTACATAAATAGACAGAGTGTTAGCCATCCCAATACCAATGGCCTGCATATACCATGGAATTCCCAATGTTTTTTTTTTGTTAATAATAGGACAATATCAGTAAAAATTCCCAATATTTTATTCTATTATTTCTAGTAATTAATATTGAATTTTGAACAGCTGTATAAAAACTGAAGCAATACTTTCTTATATTGTTTTGTAGCATTTGTGTCTGCCTCTGAATCTAACTTGTGGTCAGTTTCTTTTTGTATCTTTTAGGTCGATGTCAGATTATGCTATGATCTCACTAAAACTATATTTCATACTTTTTCTACACCATATTTACACTACTTCATTACCCTACTTTATCCTACTACTACATCACCCTACTACATCACCCTACTTCATCACCCTACTTCATCACACTTCATTGATTTTAATTTTTTTTATTGTAAAAATATAAATACATTTGAATCACCTCATTATGTTATACTTCAGTTAAACAGTTTAATATATTTTTTGTTGCTATCAAAACATGAAAAAGTTTCATGCCATGATATTAGCTTAAATCAATTATTCTATATTGGTTGAGTTGATGAGCTTTTCTCTGCTCTTGCATGCCAAGGCCTGATTTTATATTGATTGAGTTGATAAGCTATAATAAAATCTTGGCTACCCTCTTACATCATATCATTTTTTTATTTATTTTTTATATAAAAAAAACTTGGAGTTCTGAGAAAAAAGATGAGCTTAAAGATTACTGAAAACTGGATTTTCCTCTTTCTAAAAAATGGTTCATGCTTTAGATGTAACTGATCACAAATACAATTTGGTACAACACAATTTTCATATATAAAAATTTAGCTGACATCATCAAAATAACTGATAAAAACTGATTATCTGAAAATATATTTTTTATTTCAAATAAAAAATCACTGATGATAGCAATTAGATGATGATGCAATTAATTTCAACAAACTTTTTTTTATTGCTTTAATTATTTACATTCTTATGTATATTTCTTTCATTTACATTCAACGCTTTTTTTTACATTTTAATACTATGACAAATTCACAGTGCCTTATTTTGATATATTGTTACACTATTTATTCCATTTTGGATATTTTATAAATATGTCATTAATTTTAAGAAAAAATTAGTTGCATTTGACTAGAATATTACTATGTTTTTATTCTCTTTAATAATAATTTTTTTGGCAATTCACCTCTCCAAGGCTGAGAAGGCCACAGCAGACCAGGAGGCTACTTAATTGTGGTCATAACCCTCTCTTACCCTCTCTTAACTCTATAACTCCGAAACATGAACCTTGATGAACAAGGCCGCTGTGCTGAAAAACAAGTTGATGTGATGTTTTTAAGTGAGTAGTAGCCAAATAATCTTGTTTTTTCAAATTCTAGAATACCATTAATTACCTGTAATGTAATTAATAAACTTTACTATATATAGTCGAAACATGTCTTGATAAATAAAATGATTTTAAATAAAATTAAAAAATTTGCCTTTTTTAAAAGTAATATCACACTTTGTGCTGAAAAGAAGTTTTGGTTATATATATATATATATATATATATATATATATATATATATATATATATATATATATATATATATATATATATATATATATATATATATATATATATATATATATATATATATACTCTAGAATAACGTTTATCCTAATGATATGTCTGTGATAATAATATATGATTGTATCTTGGTGGTAATGGTAATTGAGTGTCAATAAAAATTATGTATCAACAATATATGTTACTGTGTTTAACAATGAGAAAATAAAAACACGTAATGACAAAAGGGTAAAAATCAAACTTATAAACCATTGTCATTTTTACAGATAAAAAAATAATGTTAAAATAAAAAAAATTATAACATTTTTTAAATCAAAAAATATATTTTTGAGTGAATGCTAGTAAAAGTTTTAGAAAAGTTAACAAGTTGTGGTTTTAATCTATAAACAAAAGAAATAATTTAAAACAAACCCATTGATTGCAAATGGTTGAGAAGGTTTTAACTCTTTGTTTTTATTTACTGAAAACTGTGGCGATTCTTTATCAATAATAAGCCTACGAATTTTTTCATCTCGAGGAGAATCTTTTTTATATAACTTGACAAGTGTACTGAGAGATGTTTTGTAGTTAGTAAGAAAACCATCTTTATCAATTCTAAATGTTGAAGAAACTTGTGTGGAAGCTATTTTTCTATCAACTGAAATTGTTATAGAATTGCCAGATACATCGAGCACGTAGCCTATTACAAAAACATAAAAATTAAGGTAAAATAAAGGTATTCAATAAATCATTTTATAAAATAAAATGTTACTTATAAATTATAATACCATTAATTACCTGTAGCAATGTTGTATACTTTTTTATTTTCTTCACTGACAACAACACGGTCTCCACAACAAAAATGTAACAAGCCAGCACTTTGATTACAAAAAATATAATGATACTTTTGATCAGAAGTTTTGTCTTCACGCACAATATTCATCCTACTTAAGCATTCGCCACGCATTTCACAATGCTGTGAAGTATCAAGCCAAAAGTATTTATTCTTGTTTATCTGTTCGTCATATTTAATTTCTATCATAACTAACTCATACCATTTTTTGAAGAAATCAAGCTGATTATTGTTTATATGATTTGTTAAGTCCATAAATAGTGAGTCTACACCACTAGTATTTGCATTACCATTTTCAACAGCTTTATGGTAAAGCATACAAGTCTGATTTTGAAAACAACGTGCACATTTTCTTTTGTCACCAAGAACACCTGAAAATTTTTTAAATTAAAATTTATCAAATTTAATAATTTATAAGTATATTTTATAGCAGGATCTAACTCCTGACATTGGCAAAACCACTTTCCACCTTAGGATGCAGATATTTGAACATTACAAAAGAGATAAAAAGCCTTATATCTATTAAAGACTCCGCGCTAACCAAAATTATTGAACATGAAATAATTAAACAATGCTGACATTGTTATATTAAAATAGCAATCTGCAGGGGCTTCACTACAAATATTGACCAAGATTTTCGGCAGGCATATACACATTTCAGTTTTTTTTATATATATATTTAAATTTATTTTAATATTTCTATATATATATATATATATATATATATATATATATATATATATATATATATATATATATATATATATATATATATATATATATATATATATATATATATATATATATATATACACACTCACACACTAATAATAAACAATAATATAAATTACTAGGCATATAGAGGTTGTTATTCTCCAATGTTAGCTTTCTAGCAATACTATTTCTTTTTATTATTAAAGCACGTCTTTCTTTTTCAGGGACAGGAATACCTTGTAAATGTTTTGTTTTTAAATAGAGTAGCAGCCCTGCATCTATGCTTTGATTATATTTTTCACTCATTAACATTGTATAGATGGCAACTTGAGCTCGATGTTCAATAGAACCTAAATTAAGCAAATCAAAAGTCAACTTTAGATAAAAACTTCAACAAAAAACAACAATATCCATGAAAAGAATTGTTAAGTTTTTTAATTAAATATAAATATAATGCTTGTTAAAACATAAAATTATTAGTCAAAACTCAATATAATAAAAATAAGTCTAAAAACACAAATAATTAAAAAAAAAAGGTAATATTTTAAAATTTAATTTTAATAAGATAAAATTAAAAATATGAAAAAATACCTGCTTCTGAAAACATTTTTCCTGTTTTGAGTTCCAAAGGGACAATATATTTATTTTTTTTTGGCTTCCGATGCACAATAAGTTCAACACTTACATCGATTTTACCTTTAAAAATATATATATATATATATATATATATACATATATATATATATATATATATATATATATATATATATATATATATATATATATATATATATATATATATATATATATATATATATATATATATATATATATATACATATATATATATACATATATATATATATATATATATATATATATATATATATATATATATATATATATATATATATATATATATATATATATATATATATATATATATATATATATATTAGCATTTCCACGAGAAAGAAGGTAAAAACAAAAAAGTTAGGATAGCACATACTAGCCTCAATAAATTTTATTTTAATTTATTTAAAAATGTTTTTAAGCAAAAAAATTATTAAAAAAATCATTTTATCATACCATATCATTGTTTTAAAGTTGTAAGGGTTATATAAACGTTTTTTGACATTTTTATATAGTTCTGTAGTGAAGTGTTGAAAAATCTTTCTATGCTAAGTAACTATTACTTTTAAGTTTAGCTTAAAGACAAAACTAAACATTATGTAGAATATTATATATAAAAACGCACTTCAACTATGTATAGAAAAAGAATATATTTACCAAATTAATGCAATAAGACCGTCACGAGAAAAAGTTAAGAAGTTTTTTCTAGGCTTCGGATCAGACTTAATAAAACTATAAATATATTAAAAGTAAAGATAATGATAAAAGTTTTATAATTATTTTTTTTTTAAAGAGAGCTTTAGATGATAGTATTAAAATGTAACAAAGTACGTTACGATCATCACGCTTTATTTATTTTTCCATAAGGGCTTCTTCACTTTTGAATAAAAAAGTTAAGCGCAAATGATTTTATTATTGAAACCAAAAGTTAAAAATCAATTTCATTTCATTTCCAGTTTGTTTACTCATTATATAACTAAGCTTGTTAAAGTATTCAAAAAATCGATGTAAAGAAATTATTATTTGTTAAGAAATAAAAACTTTTAACAAGAAGTAAACTTTTTTTAATTAAAACACTTTATATAGTTTGCATTGCAATGTTTTTGTTCATTTGATTTTGCGTTTTTATTATAGATAAACTTCGCTCGTTTTTTTTTAAATCTTAGCGGAACGTAAATCTCAAAGGGAAGCTGTTATATTTTATAAAATTTTTTAAAATGTCTAAATCAGATGCTGAAAAATCGAAAGCTTATAGAGCAAGAAAAGCGTTGTTGGTAAAAGAAAGAGAAGTTATCAAAGAAGGCAGTTCTTAACACCAAGAAAAGAAAACAAGCACTAAAATCAAGCGAAAGTTTGCAACCAAAGGTTAAGAATGAAAAAAAAACTTGAATTCATTGCTAACATCAATTTGAATGTTACGCCTGATAATTCTTATAAATGCAAATTGTCAATGACAAAAGCATTAAACAAGTATTAAATATGTTATTCGCATAATTTTTTTAATTCGCATAATTTGAGTTTTTTTATATTAAACTTATATTAAAATTTTTTAGGACAAAACAGGCTCTTCCAAAGTCTTCAAATAAAAAACGAACTATTGTAGAACAGTTAGGTGTTGAATATGGCTTACGCACTACTAAAGAAACCATGCGAGTTCGCATCACATCAGAACAAAATGAAAAAGTAAAAGCTTTTTTTAAAAAAGAAGATATATCAATAATGTCTCCTGGAAGAAAAGATTGTATCAAAATTGACAAAAAGGTTCGAAGGCGCTATTTAGTTATAAATCTAAAGGAGCTACATCAATTGTATTGTCAAGAGAATGCCAGCAAAAATGTCAAATTAACTAAATTTTATTAACTATGGTCTAGGTACATTCTTACATGCCAAGACACACCGCTTGAATCATGTGATTGTTTGAATTGTGTGCTGCTTTGGCAAGTAAAATACATTTTCCATTGTATTGCAATAAATGGTTAGAAAAATATGTATTGTGCAAGCCACCTAGATCCCAATGTTGGATAATAAAATGTTCTATGTGTAGTAATTGTAAATTATTTACACTTGCTTTGCCCAAAAACGGAGACATGGATCCAATCATCACCTATAGTGATGATTGGATCATCTTTTATCCATTTATAGGTGGATAAAAGATGATAATCGTTGTGTACTCAGTGAACATAAAAAAACATAAAAGACATCTATAAACATTTCTGCAACTGTTTACCAGATTTTACTGAGCATCATCTAACTAAAAAGCACCAGTCTGAGTCACCAAATCTCGAACCAGACCAAATTTTCATACACTTTGATTATTCATGAAACTATACATGTGGATATCAGGATGCTGTTCAAGCTGTTTATTGGTCCTAGTCTACTATTACTCTGTTTACAGTTGTTATCTATCGTTACCAATTAGAACCAAAATCAGTTGTAATAGTATCCAATGATAATAATAAAACAAAGCGTGCCACTACTACTTTCTTAAGTGAAATATTTGACCTCTATTGCATTGATTATATAAAAAAGTTATATTATAGAGTGATGGTCCTTGCACTCAGTTCAAAAATCGTTACATGGCCAAATTCATATAATATTGCTCTGCGAAACATCATTTCCAATCAATAAGTGGAATTTTTTTTCTACCTCTCACGGTCAAGGAACAGTTGATAGTGTAGAAGGATTGTTAAATGATAGTGTAGAAGTGATTTGTTTGGAACAGTGTAAAATCTCGCAAATATTATTGTCTTAAATGCAAAAGATTTCCTCTTAGCATCAAATGGTTGCAAAACTTATGTAAGGCTAATCAACACAGATGGCATTGATCTAAAATTAGGGCCATTATAGCTGACCAAATTGACGAAGCAAAAGCTGTTAAAAATATTACTAAAATGAATTTCTGGCAAATAAAAAATGGAAAGTTTTTGATTTCAAAATTGATGAATACTATTTAATGGACTAGTAAAACAATGTTAAAATTAATATTTTTACTTTACTGAAAGAATTATTTTATAAACTTATGTTGGGAACAGGGAACATTAACCATTTAAACTTAAGTAAAGTAATAAAGTATAAATAAATATAGCAGCATACCTTTAGTTGCTTATTTCAAATTTAACAAACCCAGTATCAAAAAACCATATTTTATAAATTTGATAACGTTATTAAGTTTATACTTTTACATAGTTTACATAGTTTTTATAATTATTCATCTTTTTTTTGATTGCGTTGTTTTATTTGTTGTTTTTTAAAATTAGATTTTTTGTTATGACCATCATGGTTACGACCATCACGACAAAAAAAAAAATAGAAATGCTTATAAAACATCAAGTAAAAACTATGAAACTCAGCATATAATAACATCAATATGTGCTAAATACACACACCAAATGATTTTTTTTTACCATGCTGCTCGCTGCAATTAGTCTGACAAAGTTAATTTGTTCAGAAGTGGTAAAAAGTAAACATTAAGACCATCACGCTACGCAGAAAAAGTTTGAGAAAAAGTTCAAGACTTCAATACTGTAACTTTTGCATACTAAATTATGTAATAGTATTCCACAATTGCGAAATGTTTTAAGTCATTTCTGATTTTTGTTTATTTTTAATAGCTTAAAGAACGTCAAATGTTACGACCTCAGTTTATTTGGGGATACCGTTTTTTTTTCAGCAACGTTGAGGGGGGATGAACATAAATGATTATTAAGAAAATCATCATTTTCTTAATAATCATTTATGTTTATCTTGTTCAGTTTTATACTATAATAAGGTGTTGATTTAAAGACATTTTTTAAATACATGAATTTACTGGCGGACGATGTTACTTTAGCTAAAAGAAAACTATTTTACTTAATTTTAATAAATGCTTTTGTTGCATATACCACACTATCAGTAAATATTTATTGAAAGTTGTTTAAAATGTTTTAAACAGTTATTAACTATATTTTAGTAAATTTAATTTAAAATAATAATTAAAAATATTTTAAACAATTTTTAAACAATATTTACATTACATAATATATTTACATATATTATATCGTATAATATTTGTAAAATTAACAAAATAGTTTTACATCTTGTATTTGATTTAAAAACATAAACATTTAATAAACAAATTTGATAAGCATTTAATAAAGGCAATTAATAAACTATTCGATTAAAAACATAAGCATTTAAAAAATTTATTTTCAATTATTTTAAATTTTAAATTCTGATTGAAATATTAGTAAATCTGTTTATTTAACTTTTACTAAAGGTTATAATTTTTAAATTGATTTTAAGGTGCCTTTTAAATTAAAGATAATTAAAGAGATAAATACAGTAAACATAATTTTAAAAATAT
>NC_061157.1:46819925-46942425 GCF_022113875.1 Hydra vulgaris | reverse complement strand
TAATAATATTATTGTTAATATTATTAATATTGTAAACAATATTATACATGTTTACTATTGTATTTAAGTAAAATAATTAAGATGGCTGATCAAATTTACAAGCATTTATTGCAAATATTGTGATAAACAAATTACAGCACGCTCAACTTTCAGATGGATGCAGCATATAAGGGGATATGAAAAAGCCTCTGGCAATGTTAAATTGTACCACAAAACAATAAAAAGAGATGGTAAGAGTGTTTTAGTTGAAACAAAAGGCAATGAAAATACGACCTCACAAACCTCTGAAGATTCAATTTCTAGACAGTCTGCTAAAAGAACTATACTAAATTCATACTTTGGCATTATAAACAAAGATGACATTGAAAAAATTGACAAACCATATGCAAGGGTTTTTTTCCATACAGGATTACCTTTTGCATTAGCTGATTCTTCTGCTTGGAAGAAGCATTCTGTTTATCTTAGGCCTGCATATAAGCCTCCATCTAGTAAATGCATTAGAAGGCATTTTTTTAAGGATGCATTAAATAATGAAAAACATTCAATAAAAGAATATGCTAATAATTCTGAATATGTAATTATAGTGGCCGATGGTTTTTCAAACATTAATGCAAATCATCACATTAATTATTCAACTCGTGTTAAAAATAACAGACTGGCATTAATATTGCAACTCACTTAGAAAATATAATTCTCAAGGTTGGTGCTGATAAAGTTACAAGCATTGTAACTGATGTGCCTCAAAAAGGAGAGCATGTCCTGCATGGGATGTTATTGAAATAAAATATCCAAAAATATTTTCTAATGATTGTGTGGCCCATACAATCAATCTTTTAGTAGAAGAAATTTACCTTCTACCTGAATTTGTGGATATTTTAGAAAAGTCTGGAAAACTGATAGCATTTGTTAAGCAAAAAACATCTCTTGTTGATCAATTTTGTATAATTTAAAATTGTGTTAAACAAAAAAATAATTTAAAGAAAATGCAAGAATTATCACACACAGTTTTAACACGGTGGTATAGTCATCATACATCAGTTGCCCGTAATCATGAAAACAAGTTATTTAATTTGAATTTAGTCAACTTAGGTGCCTTTTCGCATATCTTTATTCGCAAAAAAATTAGAATATACAAATATTATACAAGACAAAATTAAGAAGATTGTCAACATTTTATTAATGTTATGAAACTATTATTAAAACTAATAGGCAAACTGGAATCAGAATCTTTTTTACTTTCTGAAATTTATTTATAATTAGTTAATTTAATGCAAATATGGAGTAAAGACTCAGTATTGAAAGCAATTGTTTTACACTGATGGGAATTTGTGCATACACCATCCATGGGATTTGCGTATTTTCTTAACCCACAAAATCATAGTGATAAAAATATGTATACTGAACCTCCTCCATCCAGTAAAAGTGATCTTGTTATCATCCTTCAGTTACTTCTATATTACATAGTTGAAACAAGAGGATTTTGCAATTATCAAACTTCAAAAATAAAATAAGATCTTTTCAGAGACTATGTGCAAATCCAATTCCAGATTTTGCAGCTAAAGTTAAATTAATGAATCCCAAGGGTGGAGTGTTGAGGGTATAAATATCTGGTGAAGTGTTGAGGATATAAATATCTGGTGGAGTGTTGAGAGTATAAATTTCTAAATTTAGAAAAAGTTGCACGAATATGAAGCTTGTATGATTTTATACTTTCAAAGCATAAAAACCGACTTGCAAAAGATAACGCAATCAGCTTTTTTGTATGTAGTTCTTAAGTATGCAAATGCCACATTCCATGAAAAAGAAGCAAATATTGCTGATATAATGCTAGGTAATACTAGTGATCATGATGAGAATGATGAAGATGTTGTTGCTGTTGATTTTAATCTAGAGACTTTAGTTGATACAAATAATATCATTTCAGTTGATTATTTAAAAAAATTTTAAATTTCCAATGTTAATTTTAAAAATTCTTTAAACTATATTACAGAAAAACATTCTTGGAATTTTTTAAAATAGATTAAGGCAAATGTTTTAACTTTAGTTTTCTAACGAAGTTAGATGTTCAGGGGGCAGGGGGAGAAAATACTAACACTCTAGCCACTCTGTGTGTAGATCATATGCAACTAAGAACAAATATTTGATATACTGATTTTAGAGACTGTTGATGTATACTGATTTTAAAATTTTTGACCAAACAGTACATTAGCATGTACTGTTTGGTCAAAGACAACTGCCTAAGTTGAGTAATTTTATTACGATACCATATCTAGCCTTAACTTGACTAAAAGCTCCAAGGTGGGAGACTATTTTAAATTAGAGTACTAAACTTCTTTAGTTTTGGCTAAAAAAACATTTAGAAAATAGCATAGCAAGTCCTACAAGGCAACAGAATGTGATTACATTTTATCACATCACACATCATCATTATGGCCATTGGGTCCATTAGTAGCAAGTCCTACAAGTCAGCAGAATGTGATTAATAAGTAAAACAAAGATAAACCTGCCTAAAAGACTTTTAAAAAGGGTTTTTTAAATACATAATAAAATGTTTATGTTAAATGGTTTTTATAAAATATAAAGATTTTTTTACATATTATGAAGAAGTTCTTTAGACCATTTATACTCATAGAGTTGAAAATTAAATTTGTGTTCTTTTAAAAAATCTTAGAATTTATCTTCTTTAACTGTTGAATGTCTTGTACCAATTCACAGTGGTCCGTTTGGGCTGTTTTGGGGACAAATTTATATAACTATTTGAAGGCAGGTCAAAATTCCCTCAGATTTATATTATGAAGTTGCGGCCTATGTGTTAACATTAGGGTAGCAATCGGGCAAAAAATGGGATGTTAATCCGCCCAGGGCGTCACTTTTTTATGGGTGTTTAAAAAAACCTTTTTTTTTCTTTTTTCTAGCTTGAAAATTTCTTAACAGCACTACCTCCTTCTTTTACTTGCTTGCATTTTCCATAAAAGAGCGGTAAAAACCATTTTCCAACCCCTGCAATTACTGTGTATACAGCCTAAATTTTTATGCCAAATCAAACTTTTTAATTATGTAATTTTGTAAACCATAAATAATGATTTGTATTTACAATATGAAAATATTGTATAGTATTTTATTTATGTTGCGTAGTTATAACTACGATTATTCGTGCAAGCTATAGCTTGTATGAAACACAGGAATTAGGTAATGACATTACATAATTAAAACTTCCTATTTACGAATTCTAGCAATAGTTTATATTGAATTAAAACCCTCAAAAATTAACATTAAAAGCCATATATACCAATTAACAATAATTAACAATAAAAACTGTTTAACCACATAATCGTCAACAAACGGCTTTAAGCTTTTTACAATAAAATTATTGAATTCAGAATAAGAACAAAAATCAAACACTGAACACGTTAAAAAAACCTTTTAGTAAAAGTATATTACTTTGTTTCTGGTAATTTCTCTGTTCAATATGGTTCTCTATACAGAACAAGAAGTTTTCAAAATAATATTAGATAACAATGTTAATTCAGCACAAGCATTAATTACAGTTTAAAATGTTAGAGAATATTAATGACATTGACGAACACTCAGAGTTAGTTTTAATAAATACATTTAGGCAGTTCAGCAACCTAAAAAATCAATGTTTATTGCAAAACGTATCAAGATTAACAAAGAAGCTCTAGTAAAGCTGGGAAAAGTGGAGCTAATTACAAACTTCAAACATATATGTAAATTAAACAAAAAATGACATAATTATTATAGAATATTTTTTAATTAGTGCAGATATTACTGCATTTATAAACAAAACTTAATCTTGACGAAAATCATTATTATTACTTTTGTGATTATAAATGATAAAGTTTGATATTACTAATAATAGTAATTAAAATTTTTAGTGTTACAATTTCATATATAGGTTTTGCTGTTATTTAATGAAGATATGATAAACCAAGAAGATGACTACAATTCAGAAGAAGATACACAAAGAAATAGAAACAAATGGGATAGTATTTCTCGAAAGTCAAAAACTCGAAGAACAGAAGAAATCTAGAAAAATGTAAACAAACTTGCTGAAATCGAGAATATTGATCTAATAGAGGTTTGTGATTTCCTATTATCTAGATGTTCATCCTCTAGCTGTGTCAAAACTACTCAAATAACAATTGTGACAGCTGTTCCAATCTGGTGTGATTCACTGCTGGGTCGATCAGCATACAGAAAACTGAGGAAAATGCTAAGAGCTAACAATATCAATGATTACCCAAGCTGGAAAGAGGTTCAAGACTTTTTTAAAAAATTCTATTACTCCTCTGAGAACCGTTCCCCTACCTGAACCATATATTGGAGTTTACTCTAACTTTACAGAGTCTGTCAAAATCACAGTAGCCCTAATTCTTAAGCTTAAAAATATCCATATAACAAATGAACTAACAAATTTAGTTATTGAAATTAAATTTAATATGATGACAGTGGAGGACATAAAATGTATAATCAGCTACACAATGTAAATACCAATAATATAATTATGGCAATGTTTTGCCCTCTGAAACTTTTAAACTCTAATGCAGATGGAAAAAACTAAATATGGGAACAAATATCCCCAAACTCAGATTTTTCACAGAGGCCTCTTATGCTTCAAATGGGAAAAGAATCATGTGAGAATGTACAATCTTTAACCGTTTTTAATGCGGATATCAAAACAATGAAGGAGGAAGGTTTCATTATTATCTTCAATGGACAACATTTGAATATTAAAGTAAACATTGTTGCAGACAGTTTTGACAGAAAAGCATCAAATATATATCAGGGCCTTGGAGGTGCTTACTGTGATCTTTGTGATTTATCTAATGAACAATGTGAAGATATATGTACAATTGAACAGGGATTCGTTATAAATAGAGACATTGAAACCATGGAGCAGATATTTTTGGATTTAGTTCAAAAAGACGGCTCTTTAACTAAAAAGTCAAAGGATTATGATGTTCGCCATGGACAAACAGCAAGTCCAATAGCTGGATCTAACGTAAGGTCTATACAAGTACTCCATGCATTACTCTGTGGTTTTGACCAGTTCACACATGGACAGAGTCTAAGACAGCCAGTTCTACACACTTTCTTGGAATAGAGAAAAAATATATACAGGAGTTAATTGGCAAAAACAGGAATCAAGTGGGATTTTGCAGATTGATCAAGGGAGTAGTACTACAACTAGCAATGTAGCTAGAAGTCTTCTTTATAATGAGAAAAATAGAAAACTGATTACTGACTACATTTCAATAAACATGCCAGAATGTTAGCAGAGCGGTACGCTCTCTTGTTGTCTAATATTATTCGTGCTATGTCATCTAGTCAGAAAATTAACATAAAAAGATATAGAGACATATGTAAGGAGACAAACATTCTTCTTCGACAAGAAATGCCCTGGGTTAGTTTGACACTGACTATTCATAAGTTATTAGGACATACTTGGGAGCTTATTGAGTTAAATAATGACACAGGACTTAAATCATGGAGCAAGGAAGGCATGGAGGCCAACAGCAAACAACTTAGAATATTTAGAGAAAAACTATCAAGAAAAACAAATCAGTTGCAGAATTTGGAAGATTGTTTTAAAAGACTCTGGGTGGGTTCTGACCCTTTAGTTACCGAGCAAAGGAACAAAGGTCGAATACAATGCAAATTGTGTAATCAGGTAGGGCATAGTAAAAAAACATGATTCTAAGTACATGAAAATGACATTGTTAATACTTTGTCTATGTAAAATAAAAAAATAAACTTGAGCGTTTGCTTGTATTTTTTTAGTCTTTTTAGAAATTCAGATAAAATCTCTAGTGCATTATGCTTAAAGAAACAATAAAACATAGTTTTTATAACCACAAATAACTTAAAAACCGGGTGTTTGGTAAATATATGTGGCATACATTATGGCAACAGTATGAAGTTTCCAAATAATATGTGGTTTAGTATTACCAAATCTCTGGTTTTTGAGATACTTGAAGAAGTATACAAAATTTAGGAGATTTTTTTTTTGCAGAAACTGACTTTTCCATTCAATTTTTTTAAAAGAAATGAGATTTTTTTATTAATAACGTTAAAAAAAGAAAATGAAATTAATACTTTTATTTTGTTCATTCAATTTTGTGAGAAATGAAATATTTTTTTTCATTTTTGTCTATAAATCTCCTGCATATAATTCAAATTAGAAAATGTATGTGAAAAATCTAACTCTGAGGTATGAACGTTTTTTAAAACTTTGGTTGTCATTTCGTAACCAGGCATGATAATGACCTCTAGTCTTTTCCATTTAATTTGAATTTCATTGTAGTTTCAAAAAATCCTAAAAAAATCTTAGTCCCGAAATATAGATTTTTTCATTTTGTCCACCATTTGGACCACTGTGCAATTGTACCAACACATAACCTTTTAAACCAATATAACCTTTTAAAACAGTCATTAACACAGACCAATCTTTTTATAAACCTTTCCATACTTTGATAATCAGGATTATTTCTAATGCTTTAAGTAGATTTTTAAAGAACATTGATAAGTAAAAAATCATTTCGAATATTAGATAAAAATTCTGACAAATGCATTCTTAATTTTAATAGATGTTGGGTAAAATTGATTGTAAGAACTGCTGACCAGGTTTTACATAAACTTTATTTTAAAGACTGCCTGTAATATCTAAAAGACAACTGCAACTATCTACACCTGAAACTGCCAGTAAGACAACTTTTGACATGCTCTGTTGCATTGTAGAACTCATAGGTCATTCAGATCATATTCTAAAAATTCAGAAAATTATTTTGGTGAAATATGCAGAAAAAATCTGGAATATTTACCCAAATTTTCCTCTTAATTTTGCTTTTTACTGAGTTGTTTCCAACTCTTTTTCAAACTTTTCTTACTTTTTGCATGAGTGAAAAAGTATAAAAAGAAATATATTACAAAAACATACACCTAAACTTGTATGTATAGAAAATGTTTTGGATATCTAGAAAAACTAAGTTGATGAAAATATCCGGAACTTTGGAAATATCAGGAAAAAGATAATCTATGAGAACTCACCATTTTAGGAAAAGACCAGAAGAAGTTAACTCTGACTTAAACAACCCTCCTTCCTAAGAGTTCTTGATTAAACAACGGCTAGAGATAGTATGCTGATAAAAATACTCATCTCAGGAAGATGTTAACTGCATCCAACAACTTCCTTTAAAAAAAGCAGAAAATTTCTGTTAACCAAAGATTTGAACCTGTAATAAATTGTTTCCTGACAAGGATAATGAATACCACAGATTATAGGAAACTATTAGGCTTGCTAGTAGTAAGGCATTTCTGATGCTAATTTAATTAACAGATGTAAAATATTAGCATATTAACAATGCCATGTTAGGCATCCATTATCTATGACTGTTTTACCTATTGATTTGCAAAGATCCAATCCTCACAGTCCAGTCTTGCCTGGGCATATACTTACTCATCAATTCACATATTTAATTTAAAATCAGACTTACACTTTTTGATTATTCTTTTATGAGTTTTCATTTGGTACCTTTTTACTCAATCCCCTATGTTCTTTATCATTCTTTATCTTCACATGACTCTTTTTAATTTTATTTCTTATAAAATTGACCAAGCACACTCCAAAAGAATGTCTTTTTTTCTATGCTAAAAAATTGCATACCCTACATAAGCTCTTAGATTCAGACAAACAAAAGGAGCTGTTGACACCTTTGCATTAGTCTTGAGGCTTCCTTTTTGCATGAGTGAAAAAGTATAAAAAGAAATATATTACAAAAACATACACCTAAACTTGTATGTATAGAAAATGTTTTGGATATCTAGAAAAACTAAGTTGATGAAAATATTTCATCAACTTAGTTTTTACTCAATCCCCTATGTTCTTTATCATTCTTTATCTTCACATGACTCTTTTTAATTTTATTTCTTATAAAATTGACCAAGCACACTCCAAAAGAATGTCTTTTTTTCTATGCTAAAAAAATTGCATACCCTACATAAGCTCTTAGATTCAGACAAACAAAAGGAGCTGTTGACACCTTTGCATTAGTCTTGAGGCTTCCTCATTCTTGTGCAGCTGCTACCTTCTTTCTCTTTGTGCAGCTGCTCTTTATAATTATAATCGTTTCTTTTTCACAACAACAATTTTTTGAGAATAAACATCTTTTTATTGTGACAAGAATAAAAAAGGGTCTGATGCTATGGCCCAATATTCTCAGAATATTAAATCTTGTATTTTATCTCTGAAATTGGGTACTAGAAACTTTTGAAATATCTTTAATAGTGTTGTTTAAAAATCAAAATCTAACATTCCATCTCTCATACAATAGATTCTATCATTAGTTTTGGGTTATTTCTTGCCTAATAATCTTTATGATAAGCTTAATAGTAGCTTTATTTGCTAATTGTACAATTATTCACTGAAGTCTTCACAAATAAGTCATCAAATTGTGATTGTTTAGGATAGGCAGTCTATCTTGAATATGATCTTTAATGTGTGACAGTTTGGGGCTTGCAGTAACTGGTAAACTTTAACACAAACGAAATTCAGTTATTTACAGCTGAAACAAATACACTCTTTTGCATTATCTATTCCTTAATTCTCTAAAAACATTTGTTTATAAATATTTTGTTTTTTCCTATACACATCAAAGCTTTGGAACTCTATCCCATTTTTATATTTTCTCAACTCAAAAAATTCACAGCTTTTCAAGTATTCTGCCAACTAAATTTTGCTCTTTAAAAATACTCTTTGTTTCTGTTAGCTCCCAACTTAAACAGTGGTTGCTTGCAGTCTAGTTGAGAGTAAAATATTATAAATTGTTACTATGCTTGTAATTATTATAGTCATTATTGTATCATTATTATTTTAATTATTATAATCTATTATTATTATTGCAATTGTAGAGGTTATTACAATTATATTTATTATTACTTATTTTTATTGTTGTTATTTTTATTATTACTTAAAGATCATTTCAAATACATATAATTATAAAAATCAAGCTGACAAAGTTACATATTTACATTATCATTAATTTATAATAATAATATTGACAAAAATATTTCAGCTCCTAATTGTTGAAGCCATTTTTCTATCAGAGCTGTTAGAAGTCATTGTACTGCTAAGAGTACTATTAAATTTTTAATGTCAACTAATTTCTAGAGATTTTTAAATGGCTCTTTTAAAACTTTAAACTATTATCATCATTACTGTTATTATTATTTTTATCATTACTATTTTATTACTAATTTCTCAAAATTATTTCAAGTTATTGTAATGATTATTAATAGAAAAAAAATATTTTATTGTTGTTGCTGTTGTTAAAACATTTTTAAAAAACAGGTATTGTAATACACTAAATAAATATAGCAATATTGCTATGTTTATATTAAATATAGCAACATTGCTATGATTAATGGCTTAAAATATAGCAACATTGGCTTAATGGCTTAATGATTAATGGCTTAAAATATAGCAACATTGGCTTAATGGCTTAATGATTAATGGCTTAAAATATAGCAACATTGGCTTAATGGCTTAATGATTAATGGCTTAAAATATAGCAACATTGCTATGATTAATGACTTAAAAAACTTACTTTTAATATTTTCTTTGTTCTTTTAATTTAACTTTTTGTTTTTAATGCTGTAACTTATTTCAATTTAACCCAAAACAAGAGAATTAGCAACAAGCTCGGCAACTTATACTGATGTTACTGAGAAACTAGTATTAGAAGACATAAAAAGCAGAAAGAAGCTAAACACAGCCAGTTCTAAACATTGAACAATAATAATGCATATGAGCAACATCAATGTTACAGCACCATACTATGCAAATGCTTAAAAATTAAAAATTACCTGACACATAAACTAAATCGTTTATTTCAATTTCAGTTTGAATCCAATCTTCTCGAAGATGACAACTACCTCTATATGATCCTTTGGTTGATTCAACAATAATCAAAATTTCTTTCTTTGAATCAAATTTATTTGCAGCATAGAATCTTGTAGTAACTTCTTTAACTCTTAACAACATGACTTTATGTTCAGTTAAATCTTCCACTAATTCTGCTTCATCAATTTCAAGCAGGGAATCATCTGATACTAGCTGGCTAGAGTTGAAGAAAATAAACAAAAAGTTTATTGACATTGGTATTAAATCTGCATACCAATCATCATATACCTATTGTAAACACCTGTATTATATACCAATCATTATATACCTGTCATTAGTAACACATTGGGTTTTTAAAATATCACTACTTGCATGATTTGGTTCAAAAAGATCAAATGAGCTATCATCTAATCCAGGCTTTGAGAAGGTTTTGATAGATGTCAATTTGTTATCCTGTCTAAGATTATCATACCCATAACCAGTCAGAAAATCATCATCATCATCATCTTGAATCAAGTTAGAAAACCTTTCCTATAAGTGTAAACTTTGCTGTACATTTTCAGTTCATACATATAGCTTTTCGAACATTTTTGTTATAAATAAAAATAATATAATACAACTAATAATACATTTGTTATAAATAAAAATAATATAATACAAAAATAATACATTTAATACAACTTTTTTTTTTTACTACCATAATAAAAGTACTTCATATCTAGACTGTATATTAAACAAAAATAATTATAAAAAAATAATAAATAGTAATTAATAAAAAAATTTAAAACACCTAAAAAGTAGTTCAGACAAAAATTTTAAAATATTAATAAGCTTGTCACCATTTATTTTACTAAAATTTTAATGATTTTTAAAACTTTTATTTTGTACTACCTACTAAAAATAATTTAAAAATTGACTAATAAAAAATTATACTGAAGTCACTTGCACATTGTATAAAACAATAAAATCACTCTTTGCTTAGGAGGAAACTTTGAGGAACTATTTATTTCAAAATTTTTTTTTTTTTTTAATAAGAAACTACTTAATTGATAATAAAAGTAATAATCAAAAAGATATATTTGAAAATAAGAGTTTTTTTTTGTTTTGTTTCAAAATAACTAAAAGTAGTTAGTTATATGTTGTTAAACTCCTTCGTCTTTAAATTTATATACATATCCGTGTTAGAGTCACAAGCATTTACTTGACATTTTTATTTGATTTATAAGAAAATATTGAAGAAGATTTAAATAAGAAAATATTTTATACCTTATTTTGCGACTTTTTTAATTTTAAATATTTGACCACTGCTAAATTCCAATAGACTGTTATGATTTGTGTTTGTTTTTTAATATTACATCATACTGTTTGCTTTATTTTTCTAGTTTTATCTCACGATTTATCAAAATAATTAAAATATTAAAATTTAAATCATAATTTTTAAATCATACAAAACTTTTTGATCATAAAAGGACCTTAGATCCTAAGATCCGTAGATTTAAATATATTTTCTTGAATAACAGATATTAAGATTAGTTATAAAAACAGAGCTTTTCAAAAACTAAAAATTTAAAGAACAGAAACATTTCCAGATATTGCAATTCGCAACCACTTAATTTGAGCCTTGCCATATTATACAGGTCATGATAAGTCTGTTATTTCAAATATTTTCAAGTTAATTTCCACATGTTTTTTAAACCTTTTTATACTGATTATAATTAATTTACACATTTCAAGGTATTTTAAATATTTAGACATGTACTAACATCCAAACCACTAATAAATAGCAGTTTGTGCAAGGCAACCAAAGCTTTCAAAAACTAATGAGTGAACTAAATTTAGTATCAATGGTATACAAAATTCTGAGCTGGTTTAATTGGTCTTTTTTATGTTTTTTTTTTCTTTTCACACAGTTTTTTTTTAAATTTTCATATTGTAAATTTTCAATTTGTGTTTGAAAAATTGTGACTATGAGAATCATAAATTTCTTATAAGTAATTTAATCCAAAGCAAGTATTTCAAAATTCATATTTGCAGATAATTTGCAACTAACTTTTAAAACATTAAATTCAAATATTTAATGGGATTTAATAAAGAAATAACTAAAAATAATCATCAAAATATTTTAAAAATTCAGTTTCAAAAGTCTATGTTGTCATCGGTAACAAAAATTACAAATAAAAAAAAGTTTTTCTTAAAATGATTACACTGATCAAATACCTGGATTTCAGCCTGTGTCTTTCTTTTAGGTTTGCTACAAAAGTCACTTTCATTTTTAGTTCGTTTAGTTGCTTTTGAAAGTACAATCTTTTTGTCCAAACCTTTTGTAATAGGATTGCAATCGGTCAGTGGTGTTATGATCAGGGGTACTACTTTTTTTGATAGCGCTGGCAAATCTTCTAAAGTTGATAGCACTGGAGAATCTTCTAAAAAAGATTTACAATCAAGCAGTGGTGTTACTTTTTTTAAAGGTGTTTGTAACTCTTCTGAAATTGATTTACTATCAAGCAATGGTCTTACTTTTTCAGAAGACGATGTTCCGTTTTTAGACTTTAATTTTAGTTTGACAGATTTTATTTCAAATCCATTTTTATTTAAGTCAATTGGTTTAATTACTGAAAAGTTTAAACTTTCTGCTTCTTGCTTTTTTGATACTTTATCAAGACTTTTTTTTTGTTCATTATTTGTCGGATTGGAAGCTCTACTTGTCTTCTCAAGATCCAGAGTTTTATTAAATGAATCACATTTCTGTTTGTCAATATCATTTACCTAAGAAACAACAACAACAACAACAATTTAATAAAAATGTAATTAAAAATTCCATATGAACTTATCTCAATTTTTCAAAAGTGCCCAGGGGTACCACCTCAGATTTACTTTAATTTAAAACATCTGCAAATTCAATGTATAAAAAATACAACTATGAAAATTTGAATTTGATTGATCAAAAGTTATGATAGAGTCAAAGATAATCAAATTCCTCAAATTTGAGTATCTTAATGGATAGACCTCTTATTTGGTATTGAAGGTAAAGGTAAGCATCACTTCTTTGCTAAATTCCATGGGAAAACTATGCAATCAAATAGGAGGGAAAAAAGATAGACAGCAAAAAAATAGTGAACAGGAATTCCAAATCAGATTCTCACAAACCATTACACATTTTAAATTATAATTTTATTTACATTAAACAAATTTCATTTTTCAAGTGACAAAATCAATAGAAATAAAACTTACTTTAATCTCTAGGAACAATAAAAAAGCTTACAGTTTTAGGCATAAGAGATTATCACTGTTTTACACCAGAGAGAGAAAAATTGTCTTTAGGAATTAGGAATGCCTATTGATACCTCCTGCGATAAGCTGAATAATGCAAACATAGTTAAAAACAGTCCAATAAAATTTCAACAAGGTAAATACATTGCATGGTTTTATGATAACAAATAATAACACATAGGCTTTTGCTAATGATTTTTGATAAAAACCAAGATGTTAATACAAAGTTAATGCATAGAAAAAAATAAATTTGAATTGACTAATGATGCACAACTAAATCAGTGTTGATTTCCGTTTGACAATGAAATATGTCAAATAAGTGCTTCATGCATTATGGGTAGAGAAGGTACATGCAGTAGCAGACTAGTAGTAAAATGCTTGGCTTATAACCAAGAAGATTGAGGTTTAAATCCAAACTATGCTTCTGGAAGTACCACTTTCACAGTGACTTTTTTAAAAAAGGTTTGTGTTTTGGAGTCTAGAGAGTTGCCACCTTGACTTTAGTGTTTTCTTTCGTAACCTTGGAGAGGTGATTTTAATAATTGTGACTATAATTTTGCTGATAATTATTATAACACACCATGTTATGAAATTCAGAAATAAAATAGACGACTGTACTTGTGCTTCATATGAACTTTTTGACCTATTCTTTCTGATGATTGTTATATATATATATATATATATATATATATATATATATATATATATATATATATATATATATATATATATATATATATATATATATATATATATATATATATATAACAATCTTCAGAAAGAATTTTTCTGAGAAAATAACTCAGAAATTGTTTAAAATCAAAGAAAAACAATTATAAAAACATATTTTTTAGAAAAAAATCTATTGTTATACAAAACTGGTGTCAATAAAAAATCAAATAATAATCAACTGTAAGCTTTATATACAACTTTGCTAACCTAAGTTAATAGTGCCTCAATAATAACTTTTGAACAGATTATGGTTGTGTTTTTTACATTAAATTTAAAGATAGTCAAAATTTGAAGCAAACCTGAGATAGTACTCACAAGTCTTTTAGGTGATTTTATATGAAACGTTTCTTGGAAACAGTTTTTTGGAAAAATTATAAAATAAAGTCTATATAATTAATCATTCAGCCTCCTGTAGCCTGGCTGTATTAAGAAAGCAATCATAAACAAAATAAAACACACAAAAAATAAAAAAAAAAAAAAAAAAATAATAATAACATTTGTATTTCATATTATTACATCACTTATTGCAATAAAAATTTTTAGTTTGAACTAAAATACACAACTTTTAACATCATCAAACTGAATAGTTTTGCAGATGATTTCAACCCTCTATTGTAGAGATTTCCAAACAATATTTGATATATTGTTCTATAAGTTCAGACATAACTTTTATAAGAATCCTTGTATCTTGATTGTTAACCTTGTATACTGATTGTCAACCTAAAAATCTCTTTTTATTGATTGTTAACCTAAGAATCCTTGTATATTGACTGTTATCCTAAGAATCCTTGTATACCGATTGTTAACTTAAGAGTCCTTAGTTAACAATCAATATACAAGGTTAACAATCAATATACAGTTAATAAATCAGTTTGAATCTATATCTCTTCTTCACAAAAAACTATGTTCCACATCTAAATAAGTGTTGCTAAAGAGTTCTAATGTATAAAAGAAAACATTTCTGCATTTCAGAGTTTAGATTTTACCTTCAGTCTTAATTATGTTTCCAGAACCACTGTCCAGAACATCTTTATGAAGCAGCTGAAGTCAATACATTTTGCATGTGTCTCATTTGCCAGATTTGAAACTTCAACTATTGGATCACATCCAAATCTTTTTGCTCTGGTTTTAAAGTGTAATAAATTTCTGAAATTAGCTTGTATAATTTGTTTCCTGCCAGAAACATTGCAAGGTTTTCCTCATCTATCTTAATTAATGCCTGATTAATTATTGATTCTGTTGCCAGTTCTTGATGCCATAAATTCAACAGTTGATGGATCACTACTGACAATTGCATCAAGTTTATTCTAACAGCTAAATATTTTTCAGCAGAACACCTTGACATAGTAGATAAATTTCAATGTTCATTCATTCTTATTGTTAACTCTTTTATCAAACCCTTCAATAAGATGTTCACAAAATAATGACAAGTTTGGAAACACACCATTATCCGACTGTTGATTTTTTCAAATGAAAACCTTAAATTTTTTGAAGGATTTTGTTTAAGTCTAATATGTCTAGTTGCTAAAAAGCATCAAACCACATTTAAGAAGACTTAAGACAAATGATAACTTTTTTTTCCAACTAAACAAAAATAGAGTTTGTTATAACAAAAACAGACACAAAAAATCTACTTATTCTAACTGCAAGAAAGTTAAAGAACCTTGCAATGATGAAAAATTTGAAAGAACCTTGATGAAAAATTAGCACAAAATGCTACTATTTCTTCACAGAAAGAAATATTAGCAACATTGCTAAGTCCATACAGGTAAAACATGGTCAAAAATCTGTTGAACCAACTAGTTAGGGGCTATTCTGGTTTAAAAATTTGGGCGGCAGAACCCCCACTGTCCCGGTAAAAATTAACGGAAATATTGCAGAATAAAGGCATTTTTTTTACGAAAAATCAATATTTGTTGTAAAAACAAATCAAACAAAAAAAACTCATTAATTTTGAATTTGGCCGGCGCCCAAATACTGTTGATGCTGTCAAAAACAGTCTAGAATAGCTTCTGGTAGTGTTAAAAATACACTATCAAATATGTACTAATCCAATTGTTGGAAAGCTGTTTCTACTGTACTAATTAAATTATCAATATTTTTAGTGACTATCTGTTGAAATCCTTGTATTGAATTAAAAAACCAAAGATCCAAAATATTGAAGTCTGGACTATTTGGAGGTTGAGATTTCATTTTCAGACTCTAACCTACTTTTATTAGCTCTTTTGGTGAAGCAGAATCATTATTTGTTAAATGAGGCTTGGCATTGTCTTGCTGAATGTTAACAGTACATGATTTTTTAACTTTTTGGAAATTTTTTGCATATAGCTGGTAAAACATTTTTAATCATCATATTTCAAATTTCTTCTTTACCCATCTTTTCCATAGCTTTTGTTACTGAAATAGCCTTTAAACAATTTTTAGAGTTCCTTATGATATTTAACATTTTTGAAAGTGAATGACCAGAAATTTTTCCATCCAAATATTTGTTTTTAGATAAATCCCATCTTGGTCTTGCCAAATCTGTCATAAACATTACTTTAGTGATAAATCTTTTACTTTTAAATTGTCTATAGGGTTCTTACTTATCTTAAAAAACATTAAATTTTTTTTGATATTTCTGTGATATAAAACTATTTTTCATCTATATGAATAACATTCATCATTCCTAGGGATGAAAATTTGTCATAAATTTTCAACTCGGGAAATTTTCAAAAAATATTAAAAATTTTCAAAAAAAGAAAAATTTTATGTCTTATTTAGGCAGTTTTTATGGACAATATCATGGTAAAAAATCGTGAAAAAAATATTTATAAAAATTTTATAAAGCCCTCTTTGAAAAACACTTTTTTCGGTATTTTGTAGGGGTGTACCAAAATGGAAATTTAAAATTCTGGCTGGAAAGAAATTCTCTGGATTTGTCAAAAAAAATCCAGTTGGAATTCCAGCTGGATTTTTTTTTAATTTTAAGATAAAAGTGAAAGCTTGTTATAGGGCTGATATATGTTCATAACTTATAATCAGTGGCAATTCTACGAATAAAATGAGGGAGGTGAATCTTTAAAAATTCCAATTCTTTTTTTAAAAAAAAAAGGTCTTTAAAACTAAAATTCACATGACTGAAATGTGTCGAATACCCAACTAGCTGACTATATTCCTCAAAAATCTTGAAAGAAAAGGGAAAAAAATCAAAAGCTAAACACCATAAGAAAGAAAATTAGAAGCAATAAAATTGCAGACACAAACTAGCATAAATGATTTTGTTTATAAAAAGATTTGGAACATGCGCACCTCCAAAATTAATCAAAAAATAATACATTTTATTGCAATGGACAATCAACCTTTTTTTGTAGTTGAAGATTAGGGGTTCATTGAATTGGTTGCTCACTTACAACCACAGTACCCCATTCCAAGTAGAAAGTTTTTTAAGGAAACAATGCTACCATTATCATATGAATAATTTAAAACTGTAGTATTTAATGACATTTCTGCAGCTAATTATATTTCATTAACAACAGACATTTGGACAAATACCCCTAGTAATGATGCTTTCATATAATTGACTATGCATTTGATCACATAAAATTTTATTAGAAAGAATTGTGTGCTACACTGTAAGAATTTTCCAAGGTCCCACACTTCAATAAATATTTCAAATTTGTTTGATGTGATGCTAGTTGATTGGGATATTTTTAAAAAGAAAATAAATATAGTCCTTTATGACAGTGCTTACAACATGCAACTTGGAATTGACTTGATGGAATCCCTATGCATCTCATGTTTTATTCATCAGCTGCAGCTAGTTATCAAAGATGCCCTTTTTGATCAGGTTGCAGTATATGACATGATAAAGAAATGGAGAAGCATTTGTACTCATTTTAACCATTCAGGTTCGGCTTACACCAAATTTAAAAAATGCAGAAAGAATTATATTCCAAATTCGCAACACCTTTATTATTAATCCAAGATGTTCCAACAAGATGGAACAGTACAAATATTTAATGTTGGATCGAATTGAGATTCTCAAAAAATCTATACAACTTTATACAGCAGACCACTCTCATTTATTAAATTTAATACTAAGTTCAAGTGAATGGGAGTTAATTGAAAATGTATTGGACTTTTACAACCATTTTTTATGATTACTGATACCATTAGTAAATCAAAATCAATTTTGTCATCAGTAATTAGCCATATTTTTGTATTACATAACTTTCTCGGAAACCTTACAGATGATTCTAAAGTCCAACCAATGAAAATAATGCTAAGAGAGTCTATTGAAAAAAGATTCATGAGTAATGTTTCATTAAAAGGCCACTTTAATGTACTTATGAGTAAAGTAAATGTTTTGTCTACAGCTGTTGATCCAAGGTATAAACTGTCTCTTTTCCCTGATGAGCAAAACATTTTGTTCATCAGGGAAAAGGATTTGGTGGAGCGATAATAAGGATTACTATCCTAATATATACTGATTAGCAAGAAAACTTTCATCTGCCCCTGCTTCATCTGTCTATTTAGAGAGACTTTTCTCAGAAGCAGGTAACATTTTTGATGAAAAAAGAGCCATGTTGTTGCCCAAAACTAAAGAGCAACTATTTTTGCACCACAACATTCCAAAATTTCTAGAAATATTTAAATGTTTATTGCAAATAAATTTCGCTGTGTTTGTTTAGAAACTTTTTTTACTTAAGTTTACCTGCAGTTGTAGGACAATACTTATGTTGCCCTGTAGGACAAAAATTTTTTAAAAATTTTCTAAAATTTTTAAAATTTTTTGTCCATAGCAAGCTTTGCTAAAGGCTAAACATTATTTGTTCCCTCATTCCTAAAGAAGGAGGGGCATTTTTTAATGTCTATTAAATTGGCCTACAAGTTACTGAAAACTATAAAATTGTTTATAAATAGATTTTATTAAATATTTACAGTATTTTACAGTTTGTTCTTGATTTAACGACGTTATTGATTAATGGAAGACAAAAAGTAAGAAAAAAAAAATATTTGCTAAATTTGAACTATTTAAAAAAACAGTTAGCAATAAAAATAAAGAACTATTGATTTTAAGGTCATAAATTCCACCGCTAAGTTTAAACTAGTGTTTATAAGACATCTCACTTGCCTCAAATTTGCTAGAGCACTTTTGACTTTATAAATCAATTAATTAAAAAATTATGCTAAACTTTAAAATAGTTTAAATTTATACCACATTTTTCAACCAATACTACCAAGTGGCGATTACCAAGCAAATTAATTTATTATTATTTTACTGAATATTCAGATCAAATGTGTTTTCTTATATCATTTTTAGATAAGTTATTATAATCGAACATAGCTAATGCATTTATAACCTCTTATTAAAATCCTTATACATAAAAATCTTCCTATCTTTTTTAAAATCTTATATGCAATCTTTACACATAAAAAATCTTTGTTTTTCTTCAAAACGCTCTACAAAAATAATACACAATAAAACTTATTATTCTAAAAAAGATTTTATTTTTTGTATTTTGTGGATATCATAGTTGAGAGAAGTAAAAGCTAGGAATATGTTATACAAAGCTCTAAAGACTTGGAAAACATCTACTTTTCATTGTTCCACAAAAGTAACATACATAAAAGTAATAGATAACAACTTGAACGTTTTATTGCTTTTTTAAAAAAATGCTCGGCCACACGCCTGTGTGACCAAGTGGTTTACTCACAGAGTTTCTTTAGCAAAACACTGTGGTTTAAATTGTACCACAGTAACTTTTTGAGCAGCTGTAACGCAGTGGTAGCGCACTTGCCTCAGAAACAAAGGATCTGTGGTTCATACCCCAACTCTGGGCAAGTTTTGCAACATCGGTTAGAAGTAAGGCATGAATTAAATGATTATCCACGGCGCTCTGTGATAAGACTGTAAGGACTTCTTGGGGAACCAAAAAAAAATGCTCAATTCTTAAATTGATAAACTTGATTATAAAAATTTGATTAAAAGATGTGTATTTTTTGCTTGTGAGTCTTTATTATTTTATATGTTTGATTCAAATATTTAAAGAATACCCAAATACTACAATGATAAAACACATATTTTTGAAACAAAGAAATGAATTTAAAAAAAAGTTTTTGTTTATTGCAATAAATTTTTTTTGTAAATTTCCAGAAATTTTGAGGAATTTTCCCGGAAAATTTCAAACCTAATTATTTCAGGAAAAAACCCATTAAGTTGAACATGTTGTTAACAAAACTGAGCTCTTCTGATTTTGTTTTTGTCAGTTAAGCTTGGTTTAATAGAAGATGAAACACACTTAAACACATTTCTTTAAAATTTAGAAATAATATGCAATATTGTTGTCGGTACATTCATTGCATTTTTTAAGCATCCTAGTGTTTTTCTTTGATTTAAAGGAATAATTAATTTTTCTTAATTGTTGAGAAAAGTCTTTCTTTTATGGTCCCCAACGCCCACGCTTTCTGGATTTCACGTTGAAAACTTCATTTCTATTTTTCTTAGACTGCTGTGCTCACTTCCACAAACAAGATATTGTTCTACGATGCACCTTAAAGTATACTGCTGCTTCATTTATAGCCCCATGATTGAGTTTGTTATTTTTGTAATGCATTAATAAAAATTGAAGAATACTCTCACACTGATTTTTATTGACTTTCTTGTGTGTCCAATTATCATCTATTTTTAGTAAAAATGAGTTTACAACCATAAAAAATTAACATAAAAGGGATTATTTTCTGCTTTTTTTTAGCTGATCTTAACATTAAACACAAATTTTAACTTTAAACAGCACACATGAAAAATATTCAATGACAAGTAATGAGGAATGGTGACAAGTATTGAGAAATGGTGACAAGTAATGTGGAATGGTGACAAGTAATGTGGAACAAAAATAAAAGTAAATTGTTGTGAGTAGTACTTTATTTCTTTAAATTAAATTTTTTTATCTTAATTTTGTACATTTAGAAAATAATTTTGTACTTTTAGAAAATAAAGTCAGCACTAATTTAACAAATTTATAAAAATATTACAAGAATAGCATAAATTTTTAATAATAGAACCAAAAGTATGCAAATTTGACAACTATTGAGAAATGGAGGGAGTAAAACATTTTATTTTGAAAACAATATGCATCTATGCAAACTAAAAGTTCGGTAAACATTAAAATGTTCTCTAAATCATAAGAGTTCATCTGAAGTGATGTTGAGCAAAATAACACAACTTATTAGTTAGAATCAAATTTGAACTATTAGTATAATTATTATTGGTTTCATCGTTAATATTATTATGGTAACTATTAATTAGTAATTTTAGACTTTAATTGTTTATGTATTAAAGATTTATTAAACATTGAAAATTCAAAATTTTTTCAATAATATTATATTTTTCTATAAATGTTAATTTATAATTTGTTGGTTTAAATTTATCTATCTAATCAAATATAATATGGCTGTAGTGGCTAAGAAGGCTACACTACCAGAGGCGATTTTATGGGGGTGTATAAGGGATGTTCAACCCCCCTAAAGTAGGTGATTTTCAAGTTATAGTCAGTTTTTTTTACGAACTTAGTTGGCTAGTCGGGTATTTGAAACAATTCAGTCGGGTAAATTCTACTTTCAAGCAGCTTTTTTTTTTAGAAGCCAGTTGGTACTTTTTAAGGATTCACCTCCCCCCCCCCCTACTCACTTATTATATTTTTAGAATTATCTCTGTACACTACATTCAATAAGGACACTCATTTTTTGAAATTGTTGTTACAACTTTTTATCAACTAGTACTTCTTAATTAAAAACCAAGCACTTTGTATTATGAGAATTACAGGTGCTCATAATAAGTGTTATTTTTCACTACATACCTTTTTAAAATAACTTCCAATTGGTGCATGCTTTAACTCACTCTAAACAAACATATATATATATATATATATATATATATATATATATATATATATATATATATATATATATATATATATATATATATATATATATATATATATATATATGTATATATATATATATATATAGGCCTCAGCAGGAGACAAGAGCTTTATCTCTCGCTTCCTTCCCCCCCCCCACTCCCCTAAAACAGTTTACGGGAGCAATTTATGATAAAAAATGGGAGAACAGTTTACGGGAGCAATTTAAAATAAAAAACACAATGTCATTTAAAAAAAAGTTAATTGCATAATATACTGCAATGCTTTTTAAAAAGCACGGTTGTTGCAAAAAAAAATTTAAATTTAAAAAGAGCGCCAATTAAAATGAGGAGCAGTTCGCGCAGCTCCTCAAGTTTGTTTTAGGAAAGCTTTTCTCCGCTCTTGTGCTCATTTATTCCCGCCGAGGCCTGTATATATATACATATACATATATATATATATACATATATATGTATATATTCATACATATGTATATGTACATATACATATATATATATATATACATACATATATATATATATATATATATATATATATATATATATATATATATATATATATATATATATATATATATATATATATATATATATATATATATATATATATATATATATATATACACATATACATATATATATATATATATATATATATATATATATATATATATATATATATATATATATATATATATATATATATATATATATATATATATATATATGTGTGTGTGTGTGTGTGTATGTATGTATGTATATATATATATATATATATATATATATATATATATATATATATATATATATATATATATATATATATATATATATATATATATATATATATACATAAAGTTAAAATAAAGTTAAAATGAATTTTGAAAGCAAACAAATTGTTTTTAAATCATTTTTTGTGAGCATTTTTGTTACTGATATCATTATTATTGTTTTTAAATTGTGGCAATACTGTCAGTCCACCTTATTTGTTAAAAAGTTAGGATATTACTCAATTAACTGCCTATTGTTAAAAAGTGTGGTTGGAGTAAGTTTTAAACTGATTTCAATTACTTTATTTTTGAAATAATTTTTTGCAAGTTTTTTTATTTCTGGACTATTAAAACCAAAGTATTGGTCAAAAATTCAATTACTTATGGTTAGTAATTCATTATTTTTGCTAATTTTAGTCCAGAAATCCTGACTTGTATCTGGACAAGTTTTTAGACTTGAAGAAAATGTTAGGAAGAAAAAGCCTTACTTCTTTATTCTACGCATTCTAAGAGAGAGATAGCAGCGATTGCAAGTGTTTCAAAGTCAGTAGTGAACTGAATTAAAAGAAAAATGTACCTCTAGAACCAGACCATATCAGCTAAAGTGGCAGAAAAAAGATCACTACTTCATGTTGTGATCATAAAATTAGGAACAATTGTCTTTAAAACAGGAAAAAAAAAAAGAAGGTTCAACTAGCTACAATAATAAACAATAAAGGAATTATTGTCTCCAAAAGAGTGGTCCAGAGAAGGTTTGCTGAAGATAATTTAATGGGTTGTCGTCCAACCAAAAAACCACATTTAAATGAAGCCATAAAAAAAGGGGCTAGAAAACACCAAATTATAACTATTGAAGACTGGAGTAGAGTAAATATAACTTATAATATTGTAAAAAAAAAACAGAAAAACTAAAGTTTTATAATTTAAAATAACTTTGTAATGTTCAGTTCAATTGAGTAAACATTTCAAATTTTGATAGATAAAAGCTTATTTGTTTGACGCTACCCATCAGAAAAATTCGAGAAAAATTCCACCTTTTGGAAAAGATTAAAAATTTTAAGAGTGTTATGGTGTGGTCTGTGACCTCAGCCATGGGTATGGGCTGCCTCTACATTGTGGAAGGGACAATGAGGCAGAACTAGTACAAGCAAGTACTGGAAAACAGGCTCTTGCCTGAGGTCCAAGAATGGTTTTCTTGTAATGAAGATTATATGATCATACATGACTCAGCAGCATGCCATAAGACTAATGCTACAGCATTACTAACTAAACAGTTTGTGCATGTTTTGCCTTGGCTGGGTCATTCAACTGATATGAACCCCATAAAAATCTATGGGAGTTCACAAAACGGGAAATTCCAATAAAATCATCGCTCCAAGCAGCAGTGAGACTCTTATAAAAGAGCAGCATAACAACCCCAGTCTCCAACACAATGCAAAAAACTGCATAGAAAGCATACCCCAACGCCTGTAGACTGTTATTGTAGCAAAGGGTTGGCATTACAAAATATTAAGACTATTACCTTATTTGTTATGTTTTAACTTTTTTTTTTGTTTAAAATAGCTATGAGTAAGTAATTATGTTATTTTATATTCTAAAAAGAGCTCTCTAACAATAAAAAACTAACTACAAGATATGCATTAATTCATTAAAGTAATTTAAACTTTAAAATTAATAAAAAATTTAAGTGTACCTAATAATTTGGCCATCCACTGTATATATAAAAATTATGTTAGTGTATTTTATAAATAGACTGCTCAATGTTCTTAAAGAACAGAGCAATAATAAATTAGTAAAAACACTTATCTAATTTTTAGTTGTCTTCAACAGCATGTTTCACCATCAATAGGTTCATCAGAAATGGTCATCAGTAGGTTCATCTTCCTGATAAACCTACTGATAGTGAAACATCATGCTGTTAAAGTCAACTAAAAATTAGATGCTTTTACTAATATATATATATATATATATATATATATATATATATATATATATATATTAGGGTGGTTTTTTATATAGAAAAAAATTTTTTTTCAAATTTTAAATCGCACAACCTCTTATTTGGTGAGGTCTGTTATAAAAAGTATATAGTTAAAAAATTTTTGCAAACCGAAAATGGGAAATGGTCCCCCAAACCCTATTTTGGAACCCTAAATTGACCAAAATTTGTCTAAAAACTTATTCTTGTAATTCTATTTTTATTTCATTGAAAACACTGCTATAAATTGATCTAAAAACAAATAATATAAAGTATTATCATGTTACAACATAGATAGTTCACAGAAGACTGGAAAGTACCAAAATCGCTCCTAAATGACTATTTTGATTTCAAATACATTTTATTTGCTATAATTTCAATTAAACTTTTTCTAAGTAAACTTTAGCTCAGAAATTAAATTTGTATAAATTTAATAATAGTAATGATATGGTTGGCCATTGTTGGGTGGGAAAGGGTTAGGAATGAATGGGGCGGGGGCGGGGGGGGGAGGGGGGGGGCGGGTGTATTATCTAAGACTCTTAATTTTTATATTATGCTTTGAGCACTTTATAATTAATAAATTTCTGTTATATTCTTTCTATTACAGTAAAAAAGCATAAAAACATTACATAAGAAGATGGCTGCTTCAAACAAAGCAACACGCTCAACTACAAATGTTTGGCTAGTTGGATATATTCTCTCCACAATAGAGTCAGTTGCCAACAAGTGGTGTTGCACTATGTAGAATTTTTTATGAATTGATAGTCAAAAAGTCAACTCTTTCAATATCCTGCAACACAGTTGCACGAGGTTATGATTTTCTGGCTTAAGGCTAATATTCCAACTATAGCAAAGCCTTATGTAGTTGCTAAACTAAAGAGTATTCACAAGCAACATGTTCAAGTGTCTAAGCACAGAAATAGAAAATCAGCTATTCAACGCAGCTATGAAGAAAAATTCACCACCAAGATGTCTACACTTTTTGATATTGCCCATAGTGAATGGGATTGTCTCATCAAGATAAATGAATACAAACAATTTCTGATAGACCAGAGAGGTTCCAGAAAGATGTTAATGACATCAGAAGACTTAATGTATAAGAAAGCAGTTGTAAAATACAGAAAATGCAAGCTTGAAGAAAAAAAACGCTATGAACAACATAAAGAAAGTAAAGTTAAATCTACAGAAACATTAATGGATGACAATTTAGATTACTCTTTAGATGAAAATTCTGACTGTGATGCATCAATTCAAAAACAAAAAATTTTTAATCGTCAAAAAATTTAAAAACATTCTACTATGGGCACTAGTCAACTCTCAATAACAGTATCCAAAAATTGTATTCTTGACAATTAACTCTTTCATGCAGCATTAGACCAAAAAAAAATAACACCACAACAAGCAATCATGGTTGTCACACCAGCCCTAGCTGCAATCGGTATTGATGTAAATAAATTAACATTATCACGTTTCACTCTAATAGAAGCTCGAACTACATCTCGCGAATCTCTTTCAACAGCAGTAAGAAAAGATTTTCAACCCTTGGTTCCGCTAGTTGCTCATTTTGATGATAAAATGTTATCAAATGTTGATAGAACCAGACGCGAATGTCTGCCAAATGTTGTATCTGACTTAGATATTGAGAAATTACTAGTTCATTCATGAATGGCCTGGCATCGAGGAGTATCTTGCAGGTCTTTGCTTTGACACGACTGCAAGTAATACAGGAAGTTATAATGGGGCAATAACTGTCATACAGAAGTCAATGAACGGAAGAGTTTTGTTTTTAGCTTGTCGACATCATATTCTTGAAATCTGTGCAAATGCAGTGTTTGAAACGTTTTTTGTATCAAAAGGATCAAACATTGAACTTTTTGGTAAAGTGAAGTCCCAATATGAGTTAATAGAAAAATCAGAGTTTGAACTACTTGAAAAGTGATACAAGCGGAACTGGATGCCTTACAAAGCTTGAAAAAGAGTGGTTTGCATCTGGAAAATCCAATGTGTTAGAAAGTTGAAAAAAAAAATCAAAGGACACTCAACCACGTGATGATTATAAAGAGTTTGGGCAACTAGCTCTTCTCCTTTTAGGAGAAAATAATGATACAACAAGTATTCGCATTCCTGGGGCTTACCATCGTGCAAGATGGATAACTAAAGGAATATACTGTTTAAAAACTTTTGGTTTTTGTCATCAATTAAATGTCACATAAAAAATCGAGATTTTAAAAAGAATTTGTCTCTTCATAACCACAATTTATGTATGTTTCTGGTTTTCAGCACCTCTCACAACAGAAGCACCAAAAAATGATCTCCTTCTTTTAAAAGTAATCGAGAACTATTGTGAAGTTGACAGCAAAGTTGCAAATGTTGCAAAAAATAAAATTAAACTTGAATTATATTATTTAAGTGAAGATCTAGCTGCTCTCTCATTATTCAGTGAAGAAAATTCTTTTGAAGAGAAAATGGAAATTGTAAATACCTTACAAAAAGAACCATTACCAGGTGATAATTGAAGGCTTGCTTCAAACAAGATTTATACATTCTCTAAACTTTCTATAGCCAACTTTTTTACACGACGCTCAATTAATTTGTTTGACTCAATCTACCAAAAGAATTCTTGACATCGTCTCCTAAATCTTAGGCTAATCGTGATGACTACAGGGCTGCTTGTAAGATTGTTCGTGCCATGAAAGTGGTTAATGACTGTGCAGAACGAGCAGTTAAATTAGCCGCTGACTTTAATGAAGTTTTGACAATAAATGACAATCAGTTTCTTTACCAAGTAGTTGAGTATCATTGAAAAAAAATTAAATTTAAAAAATTAAATTATGTATGTTATTTTATTAGAATAATTTTAAATGTTGTTATTTGTAATATGTTTTCTTAAACGCATAAAATCATATTTTCTATTCTTTTAAAATTATTGTTTGAGTACATTAATTTTTGTTTTTTTTTAATTTATAAATTTGAATTAGGGCTGAGTTAGAAATGACTGGTAGAGGGGCATATGGGGATTTAGTTTGAGGCATATGGGCCAATAGTATTCACAATTAAAAAAACTGAAGAAATGTTAAAAAATAAGAATCTTTTTTAAGTTGTTATAACAGCTTTTTGTATTTTTACCCCCTTCCCCTTGCCCCAAGTTACCCCTGCTACATACATTCATACACTTGTCTTCACCCCAATAAGTAAAATTATTGCATATAGCACTGGCAATAGTTTATTCTAATGCATTTCAGAAAATTATCATTTTCAATAAAAACGGGCCTCAAAAGAGCTTAAAAAAAACATGTCCGGGTCCTAGTGCCCTGAGGGGGTGGGGTCTAGGAATTTGTCACTGCTAGATACATTCTTTTTATTGTTGTCGCCCTAATAAGTAAAACTGATGCATGCAACACTAATACAAACTGATTTTGTTAGATTTCAGATATATATTATTTTAGATAAAAATGGATCTCAAAAAAGCTTTAAAAACAGGTCTGGGACCTCACGTTCCTAGGGTGGAGTCTGGGAATAGGTCATTGCTATATACATTCTTATAATTTTTTTAACCCTAATAAGTGAAACTGATGCATGTAACACTGATACTTATTGATTTTAATACATTTTAGAAATATGTCATTTTGGTCAAAAACAGGGTTCTAATGGGCTTACAAAGTAGATGGGGGACCACTTCCCATCATCAGTTCGGAAAAAAATTTTATCAGTGAACTTTTTTTATTTAACCATTAAAAAAAAAAAACACCCTAATATATATATATATATATATATATATATATATATATATATATATATATATATATATATATACACATATATATACATTTATATACATATATATATATATATATATATATATATATATATATATATATATATATTATATATATATATACAAATAGTATTGCATACTAAGGTAAGCAATCTGACGCCATACTGAAATAGCCTGCTGCTGGGGGCTTCAGTACATACATCGACTGACAAATAACCTGACTCGCAGTGGAGTGCTGCTACATCGACTGAGGGTTATATATATATATATATATATATATATATATATATATATATATATATTATATGAAAAAAGTCTAATGAATATAACAATTTTTCAAAGTTTCAACAACATTTTTCGATTATACAATAATCATTTTAAGTATAAAACTGTTAAATACAACAAAATATTTAACATACAGTGAACAAAAAATAGTTTTATTTGTAAGTCAAAAAAAAAGAAAACATGAAAGGTGTCAAAAACATACGTCATAGAATAATGGAAAATGTAGATTACTGTAATACATACGTAATATAGTATTAGAAAATGTCAATTAGAGCTGGAGGGAAAGCGTGTAATTAAAAACCTGTTTATTAAGATCAGGTTTCTCCCATATGTGTAACGTTTTTTTATTTTTAACTGATGTGATGTTTAGGTGTAGTCTTATACTGAAAATAAGTCTTTATTGGCTACATTAAAACAACTAGTTTTAGAATGAATATTCATTGACTAATATGATAAATTTTTTGTAATTTTTACTATTCCTCAATTTTTCAACTCAAATGTTGAATGGTTTGACCCAAATAACAAGCTTCACAGCTTTTTCACACAAATTTATATATGACATTTAAGCAGAGATGTTGAGAAGTTTTATCTTTAGTTAAAAAATATGTATTAATTTTAAAGGATTTTTAATGCTAATTTAATATTAAGAGTTTTACAATTTTTATTGAATAAATTTTTTATTTTGTTTTGAACTTTATTTAACATTTTACCAATATACAGGTTTTTAAAGAAGCTTATTATTGAGGAATTGATAATTTATATAGTCGGATTAGGTAGGCTTTTGAAACCCAATCAATTAGTTTAGCAGGGTAAAGATTTTTTGGAGAATATGTTTAATTTATTATCATATATAATTATTATATAAATTAAATTATATAATAATATAAAAAAATTATATAATACAAGCCTTCCCAGAAGACGCATGCAGTTTCCATCTTGTTTGTCAACAAAAAAATTTTATTTAGACAACTTGGTCACAGCCGTTTGCAAGTTTATATATTAAGCATTTCTTTGCAGCAAAAAGTTATATTTGGATATGGCATTTACTTTGAATGGCTTTAGGTTTGAATCCATCTACTATCCAATTTTTTTTTTTTTTCTCTTGCTGCAATCTTGCTGCTCATATACTTGTTTTGTAACCATTTATCTTTTCTTTTTTGTAGATAAAAATTTCTTTCTGTTGTATGTTTTTTAATGATACACACTCTTCACATTCAGATTTCTCATAAAATTTAAGCCTTCCAGTGTATTTTTTAAGTAAGGGGTACACACATATATACATAGATTTTAAGCTTCAATTATGCCATGCCGTCCACAAACCTTTCACATAGCCCTAATTGTTTCATGTTACCTTTTTATTCCTGTACATTTTTTATCCCTAATCTTTTATCGCTTTGTAATTTTAGATATTTTAAATAATTGTTTTTTAACATTCTGTTCAGTGCACTTCTACTGTTTCCCTGCATTCTTCACTTCCAGTGCATTATACCCGTCCACTTCCTTTTAGTCTATTATATTATTGGTGAAACTTACATAAACAATTAACAATAAATTTTTTTAAATATATAAATATTTGGTGTTTGCTCTAATCAGGATGCTCAAACATCAAAAAATGCTGGATACGCCCCTATATAGATTTTTTTTCCAGCCATGTGGAGGAGGGGAGGCCAAATTTGATGAATAAATGTTAAAATTGTTTCCAAGGCAGATGACCAGAGGCTCCATGGCCTGGGACACTAGGGCCATGCCCCAATTATTTTTTTTTTTAAATTTTTTATTTTTATTTTCAATAGTCTAATGATAACTTTGAAAATATTGTCTTCAAAAAATTTTTCGGTTTGCACTTGTTCCATTTTATTTAATTATTTACTAAGTAAAATGCAAAAAAATAGTCGACGGTCAAAGTATAGATACACCCAGTTGTTGTTACAAGTGCATCATGATAAAAATGTTTGTAATTGAAAACCAACACTCACCTGCTCTAGATGGTCTTAAGTTTGTTAAAAGGAACATGCAGGTATGCATTATTGTCAATTTCATTAATCATAACAATCCAATGAAACATATCATATTTACACAATAAATTCACCAAATTTCAATGTATTGATGTTAATCACCTGTTATGTTGAATACTTTGAATACCAGAAAAAGAAAACATGCCTGTTACATTAAAATCTTCACTTTTTCATTTAAAGGTAACAGTATTTATAGATTCTGGAATAAACTGGTCCTAGTTTCAGGAATTGTTCTACTTAGCTGAAAATATTTTTTCAAAGTGGTCCACAATTCTGTCAGTCTTTCTTTAATCAATCTTGAAAAAAATAATCCCTTCAATTCAATATCTTGTCATTTATGGGCCTTTGTAGATTTGCATTTGCAGTTAATCTTCATACACAAAACCAATGTCATGCTTTTTACCTTCAGCACCAGAAGCAAAATGATTTTTCTTATAGCTGGTCATTTTTGTTTAATATATAGAGGGCAATGGGGTCTAACTTGCATTGACTTTGGCATCAATGCTAACTTTGGATTTCATCTTAAATCATAAATGTATAGTTTTCTGCAAAATCACCTGAGTCTTTTACCAACTTTCCTTTTTGGTGCCTTAGGTATCTTGCTTGACATTTTGCAATTTAGGAATGAGCTGTTAATTTATTAATTGCCTCTGATAACATCAATTTGTATTCTTCAATTGTTGTTCAATTGAAGAATACAAATTGATTACAAATTGAAAAGAATACAGATTGAAAAGAATTCAGAACAGATCAATGTTGTTCTGTCTGTATTCTTTTCAGTTCAAAAAGTTTTAAATTATAGTGTGTATGTTAGTTGTTTTCAGGCCCCCTCCCTTTAAAGTCTTGGGGCCCTGAAAACAACTTTAACATACACATTCATTGGCACTACAAAAATTCCATAATATATAAAGCTCTAACTAGTCTGGATGGTAGTGAAAAATCAATTACAATACTCCGCTACAAAAAAGTGGGGACCATGCCCCATATATGGAAATCCATATACTTATAGATCAAAATCTTTATACTTTTTGAAAGATTAATTAATACAGAATGATGATAATTTTTTTTTTTTTGATATCATCAAGGCCACATAGGTTTTCTTGAGCATCAAAATCAAGCATATAAAAATCGGTAAAATTTATTTCAATTGATAAATACAGGTACTTTAAAATATTTTTTTACCTTTCAAGGAGCAAGACACACTTTGAAATTAAAATGAAGGTTATTTTTGTGTGGAACATTATTTATAGGAATTCTTGCTAAATCCAAATAAAAAATTTTTAGTTTGAAAAGCTGATTACAGCAATCAACTATGGGAAGCTTTTTCAAGCATGTCTTTAATTCCATAAAATACCGATTCTATATGCAAATAATAACTTTCCTTTGAACAATGACCTACTTAGACACTAAGAGTAATAAATTTTTTTAGAGCAGAAATGTTGATTTGAAAGTACGCGATTCCTAACCAAAAAAATAAAATACTGTCTGGCTTTTACTACTCAAGAATATAATCAGTTACTTTAAAGGATTTTGAAAAACAGCTGTTGCGCAAGGCAGCAATTGTATATGATAAAAATAGAGTAATTAAGACATATAGAATTGATATTTTATGGTATTATATATTTACAACTTTATTACATTTTACTTATACTTTAAAAATAAATAAATATAAATACATAGCATTTTCTTTTTTTGGATGAAGACTTCAAAGACATGTTTTTCAGCTAACCACAATATTTTTCATGGTGTATACACCTCAAAAAAACAAAAGCAAATTATATATATATATATATATATATATATATATATATATATATATATATATATATATATATATATATATATATATATATATATATATATATATATATATATACATATACATATATATATATATATATTTATATATATATATATATATATATATATATATATATATATATATATATATATATATATATATATATATATATTATATATATATGTATATATATATATATGCAAATATATATATTATATATATATTTGCATATATATATGTATATATATGTATATATTATATACATATATATATATATACATATATATACATATATATACATATATATATATATATATATATATATATATATATATATATATATATATATATATATATATATATATATATATATATATATATATATATATATATATATATATCAATTGCTATAAATTTCAAATAGCTTAAGAGGTAAAAAATTTATTTTGGTTTCTGAATTTTCGCGGTATTATGGTTTTTGTCAGTAAAACAGGTTTTTTTATTAATATAAAACAAAACAGGTTTAAATTAAAAAAAGGTTTTATTAAATTAAAATAAATTTAAAAATTTATGTTAAAAAGTTTAAGAGTATTAATTTTATTAAAAAGTATTTAAAAAAAATGCATTATATATTTTAATGTTTAAAATATTTTGTTTTTTATTAACACAATAAACATTTCAAATAAAACGTGTTTTGTTTATAGTATGACTTCGACGTCGATTTTGACGTTCAGCAGTCCGTATTCACAGCCGTATTTCAGCAGCCGTATTCAGTTCTTTCCGTGATGCTATCTGCTGGTTAAGAGTATGATGCTATCTGCTGGTTAAGAGTAAATCAATAGTTTTTGACGTCAGTTAAAAATTATCGTTAAATTAAAACTCGTATTCTCAAGACCTCCGTTGGGTTAACGGAAGAGCCAAATTTAATTATCAAAAGGGAGTTAACACCAAAATCTAACCTAGCAATACACGACAGTTCTCATACAACACCCTTCAGCTCGCATGCATTACCCTACAACTTCATGATTTCATCGTTTGCAACTGATGAACCTCGCGGTTTATCAATTGCATTGCAATACCCTATAACTCTCATGAAGTTAATCAATTCTAGAAAAAGTTTTGGTATATATATATATATATATATATATATATATATATATATATATATATATATATATATATATATATATATATATATATATATATATATATATATATATATATATATATATATATATATATATATATATATATATATATATATATATATATATATATATATATATATATATATATATATATATATATATATATATATATATATATATATATATATATATATATAAGTAAGTAGAAAATCCCTTAGCAAAATTATTTCTCATTTAACACTGTGTTTCATCAATAAAGTCTCATCAGAAATCAGCATTTCTGATGAGTCTTTATTGATGAAACACAGTGTTAAATGAGAAAAAATTTTGCCAAGTGATTTTCTACTAATTTGTGATTGCTCTGTTCTTTTAAGAACATTGAGCACTCTTTTTGTAGAATACATTTTAAATTGTTTAAATATATATATATATATATATATATATATATATATATATATATATATATATATATATATATATATATATATATATATATATATATATATATATATTTATATATATATAAAATCTTGCGGTATGTTGTGCCGTTCTCTTTGAAGTAGTTGAAAACATTCTTCAGAATTTCGGGGAGCATGTTCGACCTTTTTCCTGTCCAAGTAATCCCAAATATGCTCGATTATATTCAAATCTGGACTCTGGGGAGGCCAGGTCATCATTTCCAGTATTCCTTCTTCTGCCATTTCATTTAAATAATTTTTTGCCACTCGGGAACAATGTTTTGGGTCATTGTCCTGCTGCAGAATAAAATTATGGCCTATTAGTCTCATTCCGGATGGTATAGCATGCTGTCTGTCTATCCACATAACGTTCCCCGGTGAGTCGTCCCTCTATTTTGATCAGATCACCTACCCCAGATGAAGATAAACAGCCCCAAACTTGTAAAGAGCCTCCTCCGTGTTTAATAGTAGGGTTTAAACACTCGGGCTGATAGGCTTCTCCTATTCTTCTTCGAACATATTGACGTCTTTTCGTTCCAAAAATTTCAAATTTGGACTCATCAGTGTACAGAACCCGATTAAACATTTCCTGGGTCCAATCTTTGTGTTGTTTTGCATATTTAAGTCGTTTTTCTCTATTGCCACGCCGTAATAAAGGTTTTCGAATAGCAACGCAGCCTCGTAATCCTGATTTGAGTAGGTGTCGTCGAATACAAGAAGAGCTAACATTTTTCCCTGTTGCTGTATTAATGTCCTTTGCCAATTCGGTGGATGTTTTTTTCCTGTTTCTTAAAGAAAGGGTTTTTAAATATTTATTGTCATCTTTTGTTAGCTTAGGAGGTCTGCCACTTTTCTTTCTATTTCGAAGGGAGCCAGTTTCTCTAAACTTTTTAATGATTTCTCTAATAGCAGTCTTCGAATATCCTGTTTTGGAAGAAATTTGGCGCTGCGAATAACCTTCTTCGTGAAGCACAATAACTTTCTGTCTCTCTATTAAAGATATTTTACCCATAGCAACACTTAATTAATCTAAAAATGTAAACTAATAACTTTATTTAATTATTTTTAACTATTTGTTTAACTGTATTCATAAAAAATTACAACTTTTTAAAAAATGTACCAAAACCGATTATTATTGTATTAAATTCACTCTATGACTACATTTTATACTGTTAAAAACTTAAATGAACGAATATGAACCTGAACCAGTAAGAAAAAAATCGAAAATTTTATTTTTATGTATTATTTAGATGAACGCTTGGTCTGCAGTTATTATGACAATTATCGTTTTAATAAATAAACAAACATATCCCTCATGTTCCTCATAAATTTTTGTTTATTTATTCAAGATAATATATTCTTTCAACCTTTCTCAAATATTACTCAACTTCAGTATGCTTAAAAAAAAAAATACACAGGAAAAAAATTGAAAATACAACTAATTATATAAGTGGTCTAAAACATATTCACAGTACTGTATATATATCTAACATAATTTATAAACACTAACATAATTTATATATAAATTATGTTAAAGTATTCTGAAAATAGAGTGCTCAATGTTGTTAAAGTACAGAGCAATTTAGTAAAAACTAAATTATATATATAAAATATATTTACATGAAAAAGTTTTGTTTAGGAAAGTAAAACTTTTTGTTCATAAAAATTAAAGGTAATTTACGTCATATTAGTTTTTACGTCGCTTATTTTATAAAATGAGCTTTTTAAAACCACATTATTTCAAAATTGGGCAAATTGGGGGCAGCTAACTTTTATAGTTTTTTTATAGAATATTACAAACTCTTTTTAAAAAAAGAATTCTTGAAGGAAGTCTAAGGTAAAAAGTTGTAGCTCTATAAAAATTAGTTTATACTTGTTAAAATTGCATTTCTTACAAGATGTATAAATACATATTTCAAATACTTTATTAATTATTATTATGATAAACTTACCCATTAATTAAGATAAACTTAATTAAGATAAACTATCAATTAAGATAAACTTATCTATTATCTTTGTATATAATAAAAATTAAAATGAAAGGTTTTGTATTTACTAAATACAAAACCTTTCATTTTGATTTTCATTGTATATAATACTAACGGGTTATGCATAAGCCTTCGAAATTTTTTTGAAACTGATTTAAATAAGGAGAGTAATTTTTCAACCTTCAACTTATTGTTTATTTTGAAGATCAAACATTAATGTATTTAAATCACTTTTAATTCTTATCTAGACTTCTATACAAAAAAATGACAAGGTTTGATAGAGAAGCCCTCGCAAAACGAATTGTAACGTTCTGTGAAAATCGTTCAAGTGATAAAAAGAAATTAACATATAAACATTTTAAAAATGAAGGAATACCAAAGTCAACTATATTTAGTATTCTTGCAAGGTTTGAGAAGTATGGTGTGTATAATGATTTGGTTAGATCAGGTTGTCCTCCAAAAATGGATAAGAAAAAAGTCAAGCGATTGACTAAAATGCTAAATAGTTCAACTGGTATTAGTCAAAAGTATTTAGCTTCATATTTTAAGGTGAAATAAAGCACAATTTCAAGAACTATTAATTTCAAAACAGATATTAAATGCTACAAAAAACAAAAAGCACCTTTGTATGAAAAAGATCAACAACAGAGAGCTGCAACATCATCGACAAGATTAGTTAATAAAGTATTCCATGAAAAAGATATAGTCATGGATGACGAAAAATATTTTAACTTATCTAACTCAAATATACCTGGAAATGATATATATTATACAAATAATAAATTGTTAGCCCCTGATAATGTAAAATATAAGTTGAAAAAAAAATTCGAAGAAAAGGTATTGGTTTGGATTTGCATTTCTTCAAATGGATTTTGTGAACCTCATATACATAGATCAAAGAATTCAATAACATCCAATATATATGTGAAAGAATGTATGAAGAAAAGACTTATACCATTTGTTAGAGAACATCATAAAGATAATAATTTTGTGTTTTGGCCAGATCTTGCAACTGCTCACTATGCTAATAAACAGAAAATTGGTTTATTGATAATTCCATAGAATTTGTACAAAAATGCACTAATCCACCATATGTTCCACAGGCTAGACCAATTGAAACATTTTGGGCTATTTTAAGTCAGATGGTATACAGTGATGGTTGGAGAGCACGTAGCATATATCAACTAGTTCGAAGAATAAAGAGCAAATTAAATGAAATAAAAGAAAATGATCCAGATCTGTTACAAAGACTAATGATGAGTGTTAAAACAAAACTTAGAAAAATCGCTGATAGAGTCGTCTATTCAATATGTTAAATATATTAATAAATACTAGAATGAATGTTCTTTATTACCATATAGTTTCATTTTTTTATCTAACTAACAATATTTTTTTACGACTCTATAAAAAAAGTTCGAAGATTAATGCATAACCCGTTATTTAGAGAGTAAATTAAGTTTTAGTAATGATAACATTTTAATGATAAAATTTTAATGATAAAAATTAGCTGTTTTCGGTCACTTTCAAACATAAATTAATGTTAATTCTATTATTTCATTACTTTTTTTTTATACCGTTAGAATCATAAAAAACTGTTGAAAATAGTTAGCTAACACCATTATTTAAATCATGCTACTCAAAAAACTGTATTTTGGCCATATTTTAAGTGTTTCTAAACTGCACAACCCTTTTGTTTTGCTTGGACACCTAATTTGTAAAAAGCTCTAGTAGCTCCTAATTTGTAAAAAGCTCTTGTACATCTAAGTCGTAAATAAGGCTACGTGGTGAACCAAGTCGAACCATTTTTGAAACTGTGACAGATTTTTCTCTGACAGATTTTTCAGGAAACTATTGACAATAAAGTATTATTATCATAGGATTAAGTTTGATTGATTGATTTAGAGTTGTAAATACCGCCCGGCAGCAAAGTAACAGTCTGGTTTAAAACCGACTTTTCAGGGAGGTAAAAGTCATTGGCAGCGGTCTTCCAATAAAGTTTAAGAAACAAAATGTTATGGTTTTCACCTCCAGTGGCTTCCGCTTTCCAATTGGAGTTTGTAGCCAAGGTTTTTTACCTCCAGTGACTTCTGCCTCCCAACAAGCTATAGCACCAAATTAGAGGTGGAAGTTTTGTCTTCAGCAGGCGGAAATAATGTAAAACATTTTCACATTTGTTTAATCAGAAGATGTACTAAGGGATTCATTAAGTTAAACGAATAGCGAATAGTAATTTGTTGCACTTTGGTACAAAGTATATATTTAACAAATATTTGCTATTCGACTACGTTTAACTTCGATTGACAAAGTTAAAGGAACTTGGCAGGGTTAAAAATGTTATTAAATTTGAAGATTTTGATTAAAGTTTTTTTTGAACAAGTTGACATCCTTATTCATTTTTTTTATGTTCTAAAAAGTTATATTCTTATTTTTAATAATTAGATTTTATAAAAGTTATTGAAAAATATCTTTTAATATTCATTAAAAATTTGCGACCGCGTTGTATTTTGTATATAGCTTTGACAAATTATAACAACAAAAATATATATATATAAATATATATATATATATATATATATATATATATATATATATATATATATATATATATATATATATATATATATATATATATATATATATATATACTTTGACCGAACTTTCAATACCTTCTCATAAGCTCTATATATAAGCTCATAATATATATAAATACTAATAACTTATCACAAACTTAACGTCACGAATAATGAAAACTAGTTTTTAAATGTTGTTTTATTGTAAAATTATGATATAAATTCAGGTAATACCAGTAACTAAGAAAGTGTCGCCGCGGGCTCAAAAAAAAAGTCTTTTGGGGCACCAAAGATTTTAAGAAGGAGCACATATAAAAAGGTCTTTTTAAATAAAAGTAGTAGTATTTTTAATTTTTATTGTAATTAGTCAACTATTTCATTACTTTGGTCATTATCACATTTGCTACGCCATTGGTTAATAAACGTAAAAATATATTTTCAATTAATTTAAAAAGGTTTTTTTAATTAACAAAAAACCACTACTTTGCTTTAAATGAGCTTTGTATGTTTATAGGCAATTCTTGCATGTATCGTTAACCATAGTAGAACAGCAAGATCCACACAACCAATCGCTACAGGATTCGCAACGCATCCATAATTGTCGTTGAGCTGTAATTTTATCTCCCACAAGCTTGACATTTTTTAGAACTCCAGTTAATTTTGAAATTATGAACAAATTTTTTATTTAAATAAAATACCATAGTGTGTATCCATTTTAAAAATGTCAAAATTTACTCCAATTTACAGGTAAAGTTACCGGTAAATTTTACATTTGCAACATTTATCAACATTTCACAATATTACTGCTAATTGTCTCCTTCATTGTTTATCCATGAATGACCAAAGTTAAAGTATTTCAAAATTTCACTAATTTTTATAAAAAAAGTAGTTATTTTTCAAAAATTAATAATTTATTATTGTAAACATAATTAATTTGGTAATTCTTAATAATACTAAGATTAAATTTGATCATTTATTTTAATAATTTAAAGATAATACAGTAAATAATAAATTAAAGATAATACAGTATTTAGAGGTACATTTACATTGTGATTTATTATAGCTAACCTTTATTTTAAAAAATGTAAGAAAACTTTATCTTAAAGTTATCATAGCTAATAAAATTTCTAAAACAAACCAAAAACACTTTTTAACTTACTAATAATTTATTTTAACAAATATGATGAAATCAAACACATTAATATTTTTCTTTATGACTTATGCCTTTTTTTTTAATTTAATAAATTTTTCTTACACATTATCAAATTTAGTGTTAAAAATGATTTTTTTTAAGTTTTCATCATTACATATAAATAATATAATATCATTGCATAGAAATAAATGAAAATTAACATCTTTTTTCGATCTTTTTTTAATAAGAAAATTTTTAAAAAACGTGTCTGACACATGCCAAAAATTCATACAGTATTAATTGTGTTATTTATAATTTATGTTTCGCAACCACGTGATCTTAATGAAAAATCTTTATTGGAAAGTATTTACCATTTTTAAAGACCATAATGTATGAAAATGTTTGGACAAAATATAAAAATCTTAAATGAAACTACTGCAAAGTTTTTAATAACATTTAAATTATAATAAAAATTTCTCACTATGAAAATTTATTAACTAGAAAATGTATACCGTTGGGGATAGTATAAACCTGCGTATCTAGCATTGGCTACTATAATTGGATATAATTAACCAAATATTTATTGTTGACATTACAAAGAACACGAATAAAGATAGTGCAGATACACGTCTGTAAAGATAGTGCAGATACACGTTATCATCTAATCCTAGTTACGCAGTTTTGCACTATCCCCGACTATTTTGTGAACAATCGATTTTTATTTCTACAACACTACTTTATTTTATTTAAAATTTATTAGTTTTTTTTTTTTTTTTTTTACATTTAAGAGTCCGGAGTGCTTTATCTATACAAATCAAAATTAAAAACCTAAAAAAGACTTTCAAACATAGTGTTTAGACAATGATTTAAAACATGTTTAAAGGTAATATGATGATGAAACAATGAAATATAAGGATGAAAAACATTGGTTGTCTAACATAGTTACACGTTATATTTGAATGAAACGTTGGCAGTCTCATAAAATAAAATATTGATGTTTGTATTAAAGTTTTATACTTCAAAAAAATACTTGGAAATTATCTTTGATTCAGGTTTTTGAAACTGGTGCAAAATCACAACATGACATCATGTTTTTTTGGAACAGCTTTTATTAGAATGTTTTCATAACTTATGCTCGGTTAACACAAGTTGCTGTCATTTAAACAGTTAATATTTTCTATATTGATAAAATATTTGATAATTAATGTAATAAAATTAAAAAAATTTAACATTCGTTTTTAATTTTTTAAATGAAAAATACTCTTCATTGTCTATATCAGTTTTATATTAAATATGAACATTATAAATAACAATCAGTAAAGTGACAGTAAAATGCTGTAATCTTGTGAGCTATTTCTATTACGAGATAAAAAAATCCAATCTACCATAGAAAAACTGTATCAGAAGAATTTTACGTAACCAATTGTTTTTTTATTTAATGGTAAGTCTTTTTATTTTGGCAAGTATATCATAAAAACAAGAACTTCTTTTGAATCAAACTTATTGACAGAGAAGTTAAAACTTAATTTTTTTATATACTTTAATAAATCGACTGATAAAGTTAATTTATCAGTCAACAAAATGTATATTATACATAAGAGAATGAAAGCTTTTGCTTTCATTCTGTTATGTATAATATACATTTTGTTGTTAGAATAAATATAGTAATTAGCTACGTTAGGAGTAGGAAAACATGATGATGAAGCACAATAATTCACTTAAGTATAACAAACTTATAATTGAAAAAACAATTGTTTATTTTTAAAATTAAAAAGTATATATTTTTAATTCATAAAATTATATTGTTTAATAACTAAAAAATTTTTTCATATCTGAAAACACCGATGCTTTATGAACACGGAGGTTTTTCACATTTGGAGACAAGACCTCACGCACGCCTATTTTTCTTTTTGAGTTTGTTCTGCAAACAATTAAAGAAGATTTTGTGTATTGTCACAAAAGTTTGTACTCTACACTGTGCGCTTTAGAAACTTGCCGAATTGGATTAATACCAAATCATTTTACAGTGATGAGTAGCACAATTTTGTAATTATAAAAAAGCTCGAATTTGGTAATTTTTACAAGAATTGTTTATTAAATCGCTTTACCGAAAAGTAGATGAAATACTTCATAAGACTGTGAGTGTTCTGGAATTTAAGGATTTGTTTCCGATTTAAAAAAATGGGTTTAAATTTAATACATAGATTTTAGTTTTTGACAATCTCTGCATTTTAGATTTATGTCTGAGTAAATTTAAAGTTTACAAGCGACAAAATTTATATTGATCAGTCTTTTGTACGATAACGGTGTATAACGTTATCTAACGAATGTGAGCTATGTTTTTTAAAAAGAAAATAGTCATTTTCAGTGATAAGATTTAGGTTTGCACCGGTTCGGTTCGCACCGGTTTGGTAGAACCGCTTCATAAAAGTTTTGTAGTTCGCCGAACCGGTTGTTAAATGATACTTGCAGTCATATTTATCTAACTATTTCATAAAAGTATCATAATATTCTTTGTGAAATAAAGCGTATTTCTATTCCCATACATTCATTATGTAATGTGCAATAATTATTTGATTAAATTAAATTACTTTTATTTGATTTAGAAGATTTTGCTTTTATTATTATATAAAAACATATCAATTGTGATTTATAGTTTGTAGACAGTGAAAATTATTCATTACACTACAGTAATGTATTCTTTGAATTTATTTTCGCAAGACTTGTTCCTTTTTTGGCAGGGGCACACAGAACCGGTTGTTAAATTATTTGAATTCTACCACTGGTTATTTTCATCAATATTAAAGTAATAGCTATGTTTTATTCAACAGTTAATAAATATAGTAAATGAAATATATTAATTAATTCTTAGCATTTGACAATTGAACAACGTTTAGCGAACTTAGATAACCATCCTGAACCAACCAAGTTAAAAGCAAACATTGGCAATCAATCAACTTTTAGAATTCTTGACATTTAATCAATTTTTAATTATTGTTAACAACCAATCACTAGTAGAACTTGTTGAAAACCAATGTTTGACAATGAAACAATAGTGTTCGTGGCACTCTGTGCAGTTGGATTTGTTTTAAATGGAATAGGATTGTATCTTTTACTTATGCTGAAAACCTCTAGAATTGACACTCAAAGGGTCATAGTTATCAACCTCTGCATTTTAGATTTTAGTTTAAGCCTTATTTTAATAATAAATACTTTACTAGGAATTAGAAATGGATATAATGAAACAATGTCTTTGACAGTAAAGAAATTTTTTTTAGTAAGTCAAAGTATTGTAAACATTGGATTTTACTACGCTACGTTTTGGTTAATACTAGATCGATACTTACACATTAAGCTAATTATAAAGTATCAACTTTACTGGAAAAAAAAACAAACAATAGTTGGCATAGTGATTTTGTGGAGCTTATCAGTGTTAAGTGGAACCTTTATTGGAATATATATTTACAATTTTGACGTTCTAATATTTGCTTGTATAGATTTCGTGATATTGGTGTTTTCCACTTTTGTGTACACTTATGCTTTATTATTATTAAAACAACAAAGAACTCGGGTTCGCTCTACTCATGGCCAAAAAAGCGTAATTAAAGGATCACTTGTGTCAGCCATTATCATAGTAACGTTTGTAATTTTTGTTGCAATCCCTGACATATTATTTACAATTAATATTATTTTAAAATCAATTAAACTGAAAACTTTTTTAAATATTTTTTATCCTGTTTCTTTATGGACCGATGCACTAATATATATACTTTTTTCACCCAAAGTTCGACTCACTCTTAGAAGAAAATACGAAAACTTTATTTCTTCGTTTGACAAAAGTGATTTAAAGCTGTATACAGTTTCAGAAATAAAAAACTAAACTTGGTTTATATTTAGTAGTTATATTTATAGCGATTTTAACTCTTAAAACAATGTTATTATGTCTACAATGTATTATTTAAACAGTGTATACAATTTTACAGACTATATCATATTTCTTTAATGAACTCAGTGTTATCTACACAGTAAACACAGTTTTAAAGTCTTTATTATATTTGTACAATGTTTCCAATGTTATATACACAAAATATGCAATTTTTCCGATTGTACGTAACCAACACATTTAACTTTAAATACATTTGCGCGACATTATTTTTTTTTATTTTTTTTTTATTTTTTACTGTATCGCATCTATACAAATCTACATTTCTTTTACGAAATATTTTTGACATCACTGCATTTTTACAACACTGCTCCTGACTGGCGTTAAATACTTATAATTTATATATATATATATATATATATATATATATATATATATATATATATAAATTATAAGTATAAATTATATATATATATATATATATATATACATATCAGAGCTTTGTAAATTGTAATTGAAAATATACGTGCTTTTTTTGAAGTATTTTAAATTTAAAATCAAAAATGTATTTAGTGAATGATTCATGTCCACAGAAACATGATTTAGACATTCCTGATCATTATATTTCTATTTGCGTTTGTTATTTAATGTGAACAAGAAATTAAGGTTGATGAAATGAATTTAAGATTAATTGAATCTACCTTGATGTGTTCCGAATTTTATTAAAAACGTTATTTGTGAAGTTTTTACTAGATAATATAATACAAATATGTTCAAGAAATAAAATGAATGCTTAACTGAGTAAAGAAAACTTAAGAAGCAGTTTTTACTTTTTTAATTTAAAATATTGTTGAAAATGTATTTATATTTGATAAATAAGCCTTTTATTACTTAATTCGACGTTAGGAACCTTTAAAAACCCATTAGGAAGCAGTTTTAAACAACACTTAGCAAAATTGAAATACCCACTCTCATCACCAGTGTGTGCAAGATTTTTTTGTCTTTTAATAATTATTATAGGCTTCTAAATAAATCAGTAACAGAAGTTGCTTATACAAAGGGTAGACACAGGAGCTAAAGCAAACACTTTGGGTGGTATGCTATTTTAAAATTAAAAAAAGTGTTATGATGTAACTTATGATGCTCTTGAGTAAGTTGAATTGGCCAGGCTTAGTATGCGGTCTCCATATAGCAATTAGCCGGAGGAGGATAAACCATAATACCAAACCAAAACTTCAGATCGTTATGTTTTTAAAAACCGTTTTTTCTGTCTTGATCTAGGAAAATGAAACCACGGCGCTCTTTAAGTAACAGGCCATGGCGCGCAAAACTATAAAAAAAATGTGGGGGCTGATATTTCAAAAATCAATATGATTAATATTATTTATTTTAAAACACAAAATGTTTTATTTAACGTCTTTTGTTATAAAATGTAAAAATTTATACAATTTATAAAAACAATGGATTAATCTTTTAAAATTTTTAATAAAATTTATTGTCCCGATTCATAAAATTGCCTAAACAATGAAATAAAAACAAGTTTTAAATAATAAAAGAAATAAAGTTAAATAAAATACTGTTAGGGTAACTACACCTTTATATAAGAATATATTTTTGGTGAGTTAAAAAAATAAGGAGTACTTTTAAAATTATAAAATAGAAACGTTAAAGCAATTAAGAAATTTCAACAAAAAAATAGCAACAAAAGTGTCAATGAGTAACTGCCAACTTAACAAGACAACTTTAAGTTTTTCAGAGATGGTTTTTTTTTTGATTTTGGGGTAAAAGTTTGCAGTGGCTTTTGATAAAAATATTAAACATATTATTTTGATGTCGTTCAATATCAAAAGAGCGATGCTCCGATATAAGCCCAAAAATATTGCAAAGGGGTTTCCAACAAACTTTATCTTTAATAGAGTTAAAGAGCACAAATGAGAAGGAAACCAATGAACAGTATTATTAATAGGAACTTTTTACAATCATCTATCGACTGGTTTCAGATATAGACCAAAATTTTCAAAATAAAATATTGTTTTGGTTAAAAGTTCACTTTCGTCATCATTACGAGACACATATCCGGCAATATAAACAACAGACATATTTGATTAGCAACAAATTACTTTTACGTGTAAAGTAATTTGTTGCGAATATGTATTTTTATTTTACTTTGTAAAGTGTTATATTTTTTAAATATTATATTTACGTAAGTTTTCTTCATAAATAACTTTTTTTACATATAAAAAGTAAATTACATTTCGAAGTAAATTTTTTACACAATTATAACCAAAATTACTTTTCAAAGTAAATTACTTTACACGACTTACAATTAAAAGTCATTTACATTTATAAGTAAAAGTAAAAATGCAAATAACTTTTACTTGTAAAAGCAAATTACTTTTTCAAGTAACAGTTACTCATTTAAAAAACTTAACATAAGTAATTAAGCTTTACATGTTATATAATTTATGTAAAAAAAAAGAATTACTTTTAAATGTAAGTAAATTATTTACATATAATAAGTAAAATAATAATAATAATAATAATAATAATAATAATAATAATAATAATAATAATCCTGTTTTTTTTTCTTTGTATTTGCCTTTTCAATCGTGTATTTTGTTATGGTAATATGACGCAACATCGAGTTTTCAAAAAATTATAAGTCATTTAAACTGATATAATTTATATGATTAAAGGAGTGTTTATTAGATATAACCTTTTGTAAAAGTAAGTAATTAGCAAAAACAGTTTCCATAAAAGAATTTGAAAAAATTTTCATTTACAATAAAAAATAAAAGTTTTTTCTTTGAAATTTTATACTTCACTTTGTAAGTAAGTAAAATGTAAGTTATATTATTTACTTTCTCAAAGAACAGTCATTTCATGTTGATTTAACATTAATTTTGAGATAGGTAGCGTATTCAAATCTATTGCCTGTTTCAGGGTACTTCTGGGTAATACTTCAGGTAATACTCATATGTGGGCAGTGTTGGGGCATTGGGAAAGGATTTTTTTCCACGTATATATATATATATATTTTTTTTTTTTTTTTTTTTTTTATTTAGGTACCCCAAGAAGTCCTTTACGGTCTTATCACAGAGCACCGCGGAAGAGCATTTAATAGGAAGTTCAAGCCTCCTTCCCAACCGATGTCGCAAAACTTGCCTAGAGGTGGGTTTGAACTACGGATCTTATAATAAAGGATAGTTCTATTATAATTAGTCTATTATAATTAGAAAATATAGTCAACATGCGGGTACACCAGTATTGTAGAGACGTCCTTCCTGCCGCATGAGTGCTAATAGGGGCTGCTAATTAATCATTGATTTTTTATTTGAGCAAAAATAGGTTAGTAGCTATAATGAAACTTTGGCGGGAGGTTGGGAAGGAGCATAATTTCTAAGCTATGGGTAATTTATGCATGTGTAAATCTTGACTAACTCACTTTTTGTTAGAGCGCGCTTTTTCCGCAGTTTTTTTTTTCTTTGTACTTGCCTTTTTAATCGTGTATTTTGTAATGGTAGTATATCATCGACTGCTAAAACAATTTTCAAAAAATTATAAGTCATTTAAACTGATATAATTTATATGATTAAAGGAGTGTTTATCAGATATAACCTTTTGTTGCGTTTTATCACATATAATCTATTTGAAAAAAGATGGAAAGGAAATTTGTTTAATTTTCTACTATAGGTTGTGGGCACCTTAATAACCTCCTTTTTGTTGCGTTGGTGTCCAATGCGTACAAGGATGATTAGAAAAATAAAATCTTATTCAATTAAAATAGTGCGTTAGAATAAACTTGTATTTTTCTTTCAAACGTTCCAGACTACCTTCCAGGCTAGCTAGAGCTCTGAGATTTCCAGCATTTGTGCAAATTTAATAAATATAAATTTTAAAATTGTTTTCAGAGAACTCCACTTTTTTGAAACTCTTTTTTTTTTTAAATTTTACTAGGTCTGTCAGACTTTACTTTGATTTTACTTGATCTTGACAGCAATTGTGTAGTTCCGATGAACATGCGTGTTAAATCTGTTTCCTGGACAAGGGCGGGGGGGGGGCTGTACCCTTATTTTTTTTCTTTAATATTTTGTTTTTCTGTAAAGTAGGGGTTTATAACTTTTTAGAAAGAAAGATTTTTTGCAAATAAGCTTTGAGAAGGTTTTTTTTTTGTTTATTTGTTTTAGTAATAATTCTTTTGTCGGGAGGAAATAGGTTAGTGGCCCTGATAAAATTTTACCGTAAAGAAGCCGGGCATATTTGTAGCGATGCTGCGTTACAACTATAATAATAATTTTTATTTCTGTTAGAGTGGTTATTACAACCACTCTAACAGAAATGAAAATTATTATTATTTTTAATTTATTTATTAATAGCTATTCATAAAACTGTTGTCTGGAATGAACTAATTTCAATTAGTCTGTTCCAGACAACAATTATTCCTTTATTATTCTATTATCTAACAATTATTCTAGTTAGTCGTTTCCAGAAATAACTTTCATTTTGGTTAGATTGGTTTTTAACAACAACCACGCTGGATAAAAGAAGCAAAAATACAAAGCTTACAATAAAATTGCAAAATGCAGAGCCATTTAAAAATTAAGATCTATAAACCAGAAAGCCTTTTAAAAAAACTTCTAAATAACTGATGTAAATAACATCAAGATTAAATAAAAAATAAATTAAAGTTAAAAAAGTAAAAGTAATTAACTTAAAAAAGGTTTATACCCGAAATCGGCTAGCGAATAGCTAGCTAAAATCGTAACGATAAAGACAGCGATATGGCTTTTTTAAGTTAGTAAAAAGCTATCGATATTTGTAAAGATAAAGACAGCGATTTGGCTACGACAGCTAGTTTTATAAGTTAAAAACCCACTGGCTATTTAGCTAACGTCATGTCGTTTAAAAAATTTTCGATATGTAGCTACAAATCGGCTATAGATTTGTAGATATTTTGTAGCTAGCAAAGCTACGATAAACAAAACTACGATATGTAGCTAGCGACATGTTGCTACAATACCACAATGTTTAAAGTTCAATTATTCTCATAACTATAATAGACTCATCCCTAAGAATCGAATTTTTAAAGAAGTTAAAAACATTAGTAAAAAATGAAATAAGAAAAAAATAATTGCTTGAAAATCGCTATAAAGCTAGCTAGTCGCTCGCTAATCGCTAGCTCATTTCCCACCGGGTAACTTTTCATAACCACGACAACCGCTTATTCTAATTTATTTAATATAACGAATTTAGAAGGTTGGTTCAAAAAAGGACACTTTCAAACTTAAAATTTTTATGGTCGATTGTGAAGAAAAGTGTCTTGATGTTATTTTATCATACTGATGAAATAACTTAAAGTTCTTTTTATTTCAGTAAATTTTTTTTACTTTTTTTACTTTAAATTTTAAAAGTAAAAATGTTAACAAAAGTGCAAATCACAATATTTAAACAACCAGATTTCAGTCACATATTTAAAATCAGGCCCGTAACAAGTATTTTGTTTTTGTTTTAAAATTTAACTTTATGTAACCACATGGAGCAAATTCCAAACATTTATAGATCCATGTTTATGGAAAGTGTTTCAAAAGTATTGTGATAGTCATTTAACAATAAACCCCTAAAATGTTAACTTCTCATTTCATCGCTATTTTCATCGCTCTTACACTAATAGCATTTCATGCCATTAGAGTGAGAGCGACGAGTTTATAACATTTATACACAGGTACATTTTTTTAACATTTTAAACTAAATTTACGTTCATTGACAAGTCTCTAATGTTATGCAATAATCTTTTAGTGTTCAAAAACTATAACCATATAAATTTTGAGAAACCTTCCCAAACATTTAGGGGGTTTAAAATATTATCTTTAATTAAGTTATAAGTTCGTCTGACAATCAAATTCTGTTCCTCAATCAAAAGTTCGGAACGAAAGAAACTCTTTTTTCGTGAATAAGGTAAAATGACGCGGATTAAGAATTTGTCGAAGAATAACAAAGAAAATTTTTATAAGTGACTTTAGTCTACAAGATCATTTGTATTTTTCAAACAATGTTATAATATTGTTCAAATTATTCTTATTTTTATTATTATTAATTTGATAATTATCAATTCAGTTTTTTTTTTCAAATTTAATTTCGTCATTGATTTTTGTTTTGTTTTTTATAACAAAAAGACATTCTTTAATGCAGTGGTTGATTTTTAATTTTTATAATTTTTCTAAATTTGCCGTTACAAATAATTACTTTTCTTTTGTAAAGTAAACGAATGGCGGGGGACAAGAAGAAGACAAAAGTAGTCTTATTGTCAAAAAATGCCAACTTGTTTAAATAATGCCAATTTTACTAAATTTGGCACTAAAATATGTCAGTTGGCAACCCTGATTTATGACATAGTTTTTTATTATTATTTGTAAGTTAAACAAAGATTCTAAAATCAGTGCTTATAAATTTTTTAACATTTGGTTTTTGATACCTTAATTTAAAATAAGATGTGGTAAGGGTTTAACGAATAAAGAGTTAGTAGTAATCAAAGCAAACAAACATACAGGCTTATCTAATCGGGAAATTGCAAAAAAAAATTAAAAGATCTTCAAAAGTGGTTAACAATCACTTCAAGATTGTCGTTAATTATGGAGCTTATAAGGGAAGTGGTAGTAAACGTAAAATTGATAATCGTATTAAATGAGTTATTGTACGTCGTGCTGCTGCTCAGCACATGACTGCATCTTAAATTCGTGCTGATTTACAATTATCTGTAACTGTTCAATGTGTGAAACAAATCTTACAAGAAGATCCAAACACAGTTTGGAAAAAAAGTAAACCAAAACCAAAACTTACTGGTCGTCATAAAGAAGTTAGATTACAATTTGCAAAAGAACACATGTCTTGGCGGAAAGAGTGGCATCAAGTTATCTTTAGTGATAAGAAAAAGTTCAATCAAGATGGTCCTGATGGCTAATAATATAACTGGCACGATCTTTGAGAAGAGAAAAAAACTCGGATGAGTCGTAACTTTGATGGTGGAACTGTTATGGTTTGGGGGGCTTTTTCTTTTGCTGAAACTTCCACTGGCATGGATTTCAACAAAAATGAATTCACAGGACTAAATTGACATATTAGAAATAAGTTTGCTTGACGATGGAGACGAATTGATGGGTGAAAATTTCACTTTCCAACAAGATAATCCTGCTATCCATAATTCAAAGCTTACAAAAGCTTGGTTTAAAGAAAACAATATTCACGTAATGGAATAGCCCGCATGTAGTCCAGATCTTAACCCAATTGAAAGTCTATTGGGAATACTTTCTAGAAAGGCTTATGAAAATGTTAAGCATTTGAATCCACATTGGAGCTAAAAACTCGTATCAGAGAAGCTTGGAATGAAATATCTATTGAAACTATCCAAAATCTTGTGACTAGTATGTCAAGTCGCATATTTGAAGTCATTAAAAATCAGGAAGCAATACTAAATATTAAATGAGCGTAAAAACAAAGTATTTTCTGTATTTTCTTGTATATAACGTAATTGAATACTTTTAATCTTTTTTCATTTGTAAGTAATTAAACATATCAATTTATAAACTTTTTAGTTGTAGCAGAAGATAATAAGAAATAAAGTAGATTTAATAATTGTTTCACAGCCATTTTTGTTAAATTAAAACGAAAAATAAAGGTAAGGCTAGTTCTATTTTCTCCGCTGTAGTATTATTAATAGTTACGAACAAACGAGGTCTTTTAATGTATTTTTAAAAATATATATAACTCTATAACATATAAATATATAACTCTATAACATATAAATATATAACTCTATAACATATAAAACTCATTTAAAGACTTTATGGTAACCAGCGAACTTGAGTCAAGCTCGACTTGAACTTTACATTGCAACCAATAGCGACAGAGTATGGGTTTTCCCCTCAAAAAATACTCTGCCGCTATTGGTTACAAAGTCCGGTTCAAGTTGAACTTGACTCAAGTTTGCTTCTTGCATTCCACCCTAAGTTTAGGAAAATGTTGAAACAACCATTTTATTCGTTTGGGTGTAAATTTTATATAATCATAACTTTTGAACTTTGAATTTTAAAACCTGTCAACCTATCATAAATGTAAGAAAATAAATAAAAAAAGTTACTAATTTGTTGCCCTCACATTTGAGGTAGGAATGGTAAACGTTTTAGGATATTTTTTTTTCCAGACTCCAATCTCTCGATGCGTAGATTAAGATTATTTCTTAATCTACGTATAAATCATTGTTTACTTACAGCTCGGGTTATAGGTATATTACACAGTGGAGTAGCAAAGTATTTTTGGTTAGTATACATACATGCCCAAGGTGCCCAATTTCTGTTTCTCTGGAACAATAACTTTTCTAAATAAAACAAAAAAAAACTCTTTAAATATATCTTAGGGCTCCTAAACCTTGCGCTCTAGGTTCAGCTGCTTGTGGGACCGTAAGTTTTGGTTATAATGGCCTTACGGTATCTAGGCCACTGATACTACACGCAGCTAAAGATATTTACGTGAAAAGTTCTAAATTTTTCATTCCCATATAAAAGTATCGTAGTTGTTTAAACCAAGACTTTTAGAGTTAAAAGGAAATTCTTGAACAGGTGGACATATTTCGTATCAAAGTGGCAAAAAATCTATACAAAATAAAGCGTCCTCTTAAAAAGGACTCCATAATATTTAGAGCATGGTGTTATAGCCCCCATAATTCAAGACAGGTTTAAACTTTCTCTCCTTAGTTTTTAAATAATAAATACATTTACGCAAAAAAAACTACCTATTACGCCAATTACTTTCCTTCCAAATAAACTGCCCTTTCTGAATCTCCTATGGGTGTATGCGCCTTCTGCTGACTGCCTTGTTTCAACTTTGTCTAAATTCCAGACCTTTCGAGTGGTTTGCCAGAGAGTGAACATTTTTGAGACGGTTTGATTCAGAGAATATTCATTATAGCTAAAGCTATCATGGATCGGATTTAGAGAAGGGTTTTAATCATGGGCGGAAACCTATTATTGATGTTTTCAAACTTTACAGGGAAGAAATACCTAAAACCGTGCAAATCAAATTTTGCGGCAAACTAAATGTTAGTGCCTTAAAGTTTTACTTTTTTGCATTACTTTTGTACAAGATCCTCTTAAAGTTATTCTTAAATATAAGTAATTTTATTTACTTACTTTATATAAATTACTTTTAATTTACTTTACAGATTTTATATAATGTAAGTTTATGTAATTTAAATTTTATTTTATATAATTTATTTTTGATAAAAATTTGTTATTACTTTTAATATAAAAAATTCCTACTTAAAAAATATTAATTTATTTGTAAATTTAGTTTACATTTGGCATATTACTTTTATGTAGTTTACTTCTATATGAAAGTTAGTTTTTTTTAATTAGTTACTTTCATAGCTAAATGTAAATTACAGTGTGAGGAACTTTTATATTATGTAATGTAATTTTCAAAAGTAATTAACTTTTAAATGTAAAAGAAAACAGCTTTTTCATGTGACTTACTTTTACATATAAAAGTAAATTACTTTTTGATGTAATCTTCTTTTACATAACTTACTTTTTAAATAAAAAAAACTTACATTATAAAGTCAAAGTCGTTTCAAAAAACGAATTACTTATACAGAAATGTAAATTTACATAAAACCTTTAAAATTACATATGTAATTTATTTTTTGATAAAAATTAACTTACTCGTGTAAGTAAAAAAAAAGTAAGTAAAAGAGCCATCTATAGATTGAACAGTTATACTTTTTTCTAGAGTTGATAAATTGTCAAAGACCTAAGCTGATGATTCATCAATTAAAAATCCACAAAATTGACAAAAATGTCCTGCATCAGGAGTTGACTCATTAATGTTATAAAGTGAAGTTTTAGAAATATTGAATTTTTCAATTAATTATTGAACACTTAAAAAATATGTAACGCCAGATCCTTGCCTTGCTGAATTCTAAATTTTCCCAAACAAAACATAAATGTGTGTTTCTGTTAAAAGTGTTTTTGCCAACACAACAATTCCATTACATGTACAATTTATGGGTTGTCCTGTATTATGTTTATACGTTTTCCCCGATTACTTTTCATATGTAACCCCATTCCTTCAAAATCTCATAAATGTTAATTGCTCATCATTTTGATTTCTGATGACAGCTAGTTGATAATCATTAAACCTACAATCCACACCCACACCTTTTGAATGTTTTTCTCCTTTTTTTTTCTGTGAGCCAATTGTTTCAGATGTTTTTGATTAAGTCGACAAAGTCAAACAACAAAAAAGTTCCATTGGTACTTAACTAAGGTTTTTCAAGAAATGTGTCAAGTTTTAAAAAAAATGCTTAATTAATTTGATTTCCATCAAATATGGAATGTGTTTGCCATTAAACTCTCTGACTGCTTTTATAGTCAAATGAATTTAATCATATAAAAATTGAGAATTCAATTTGTTTACAAGTAACATTTTCACAAGAAATTTCAGGTCCAACAAACATACAAGTTATTATGACACTTAAAACAGTTTTTACAAGAGAATCTGAGTCATCTGCTTCAGTGTCGATCTGAGTCATCTGGTGCTTTTCCAAAAAGAGCGACTTCATGATACATTAAGACTTTTTAGCATACATCTCATCGTGGAGAATAATAGATGTTTTTTGATCATCACTTAAATTATCAAAAACTTTAAAAAATAAAAAATTATGATCAGAGGTGGCAAAAAAATGATAATTACACTAAGCCTATAATTATTTTTGTTTATAGAATTAGATTAATTCTATAAACAAAAATAATTAAAAGCAATATAGATTATTTTCCTTCATCTGGTCTACGCCTGGTATCAAATCGAACTTAACAAACAGTCTAGAATCTAAAGTTAAAGATCTTGAACTTTTGTATCGAAATTAACTTTTGTAATTTATTGATGAATTCCGCCACTTTTTTTTTGTTTGACGCCATCTACTTACAAATGATCGGCCCTTAGATCTTCTGAATAGCAATTGTGCGAAGAGATTTGAAGGAATTTCTGTCTTTGTACCTTTCTTACTATTCCAGTGAAGGCGAGAGATCTTTCAGTAAGTTAGCTCTTGTCAAGAAATCTCTAAGAGCTACCATGAGACAGGATTGTCTTAACAACTGCCTCCTTTCAATAGAAACAGATCTTGCGAAGAAATTTAATTACAATATTGTAACTTATAACTTTGCTGCTAAAGTAATAACTTTTGCTCCTCGTAAAGTCTTGGTATAACGTCAGAGAAACTTGATACCCAAACCCCAGAAATATTTTTTTTCTTTGTTTTGCTTAATTGTTTAATTCGTGAACTGACTTAAATACAGTTTTTTACACAAATATAGATTGATAAGGAATACATAAGCAAACTCTCATTGCTAGAGGAGACCGAGTCTAGTTGCTAAATACCAATTGAAATTCCATGGATTTTTCATCGCAAAAATAGCATGTTTAATTTTTAAGATTTTTGAAATCTCATAAACCATAAAGCGTAAATTTTATCACGTAACTCGCTAATATTGTCTAGTTCTCTTAGGGTGGAATGCAAGAAGCAAACTCGAGTCAAGTTCGACTTGAACTTTATTTTGTAACCAATAGCGGCAGAGTATTTTTTGAGGGGAAAACCCATACTCTGTCGCTACCCAGCCGGCAAATAACGTTGAAATAACGTTGAAATATCGTTGAAACCTAACGTTGAATTAACGTTGGTTTAACGTTTAGAATGAAAGTTTTTTTCAACGTTGATTTATCAACGTTAAATCAACGTTAGGTTCAAGCGTTATATCAACGTTGATTCGACGCGAAAAAACGTTACAATAACGTTAAATTTACGTTGATTTAACGTTTAGAATGAAAGTTTTTTTCAACATTGATTTATCAACGTTAAATCAACGTTAGATTCAAACGTTATATCAACGTTAATTCGACGCGAAAAAACGTTACAACAACGTTGAATTTACGTTGATACAACGTTTAAAATGATAGTTTTTTTAACGTTGATTTATCAACGTTAAACGACTGTAAAATACTTTTTCACCATCAAAACGTGCTATGTATGTCAAAATGTATATATGTATGTAAACGTGCTATGTGCGTCAAAATATGATCACCATCAAAACGTACTATACATGTACATTAGTGTTGCTGTACATTATCAAGGTATATTATGGATATTAAATCTATTCATAGTCTATACTTAGATTATTTAGAACTTTTTCAGTTTAGTTTAGTTAAAATAGCTAGGTATGATTAAAGAATGAGATAAAACTTGTTTTATTCAAAAATACATACATACATTTACATGTAATTGAATAAAATCTACACAAATTTCTTCTCTTGTCCACCATCTTTTTGAAATAAAGCGTAATTTAGAAAGTCAAACAATGTTCCATTAACCGAGGGTTCTTTTGCTCCATTGAGTACAATATAAGAAGCTGTAAATAAAAAAATATATAAAAAAAAAACAAAAAGGGAAGATTTAAAAAATAAATAATGAATGGAAAAGTGTTACAACTTATGAAGGTATACCTTTTTCAACGCCATATAGATTAGTGTTCTTAAAACATATTTTTCCACCTTTGCCCTTCATATCCATGGAGGCCATATAACTTTTCGAAAATACTCTGAATTTTTAAAAAATAATAACAGTTAGTTGGTCATTAATAACTTTTTCAAATATTTAATTTAAATAAAACAACCTTTTTAATATATTAAAAATAAATTAATAATCAAAATATAAAACATTTCTAGCATTGAAAAATAATTTTCGGGGTGGCCACATAAAATTTTTATAAGAAATTTTATGTGGCCATTTATTAATGGTTTAACGTCCATGTTTATACACTTATGGGGCTTGGACAGGGATCAAATAATGTCATTTGCTATGTTAAATAGCATGCATTTTCTAAAGCAATTTTTTACAATTCCATGCACTTTAAGGCGTTAACCAGTTTTGCAGACCGAGAATGGGTATTTTGAACATTATACATCCATCAAAAATTAAAAAAGGAAGAATTAATGAGGAGCTTTGATCAAATTTTTACCTCTTTAGAGGATAATAGAGGATTTTAGAAGTTTTTTTAGGTTTTAAAAAAAGAGGACTTTAGAGGATTTTAGAGGAGCTGCAGACACCCTGATTATAAATGAGGTAACTCCACCAATTAACTGTAATTGATTTATCTGTAAAAAAAACATGAAGTAAATCTAATATTATGCTTGTGGAGATATATTATATTGTGGAGAACCATCCAAACCACACAAGTGGAAAATTTGAATCCAAGTTTCCACTTGTGTGCAAATCTTGCATCCACTTGTCAACATTCTCATTATTACATTTTTCTTTTGTAGTTGTGAATTTAAAATTTTCACAATACTGTTTGCTTTCTTTTAGAATTGAAATAGTTATACAAATAGTTATATATTTTTTATTAACTAAATAACTCTTCTTACCACATTATTTAAAAAATAATAATTGTAATATATAGATGTAATACCTGAAGAGAATTTAGTTTTTATTTGTATAAACTTAAGCCAATTCTTCTCTGCATTTTAGTGCAGTCAATGCTTTGGACCTGGAAGCCGACAAACAGTTTTATCACTAATCCAATCAGATGGAATTACTTCTTCTTGTAAATCTTCATTCCAAACAGCTCCTTTCCGCATATTCGATTTTGAAAAAATTACATGAACTAATATAAAATGAAGAAACCATAATATAAGTGTACTAATAGGCCTAATTAAACTAGCTAAATTTGAACATTTTATAACCATGATACTTGCTAAACAATAATATTAGTAGACATTATAAGCAAAGATAAGATTTTCTTTATTTTATAAATTTATTATATTTTAAACTCATTTTTATTAATTTATTTATTACTCTATTATTCAGCAGAGTTCTGAATATATTATGTTCAAATAACTTAAGGCTCAATAACAAAGACAAATAATGAAAGAATACTAGGTTGCTAAAACATAAACATCTACATAAGATAATTATGGAATATTGAAAAAAACTAGAAATACAAAAAAAACAAAAATACTCATTATTAATATAAAATATAATAGTATAATATAAGGTATATTATAATATATGACACAATAATATCTACTTTTAATTAAAATATAAATATAAAATAAAAAATATAAAACAACAAAAATTAAAAAAGAAAATATTTTGATAAATAATAAATTATCATTCAAACAATTTTCAAGACCAAAAAATAGCTTGTAACTTATTTTTTTACTTATCTTCATCTAATAAACATTACTTATTTTTTACTCGTCTTCATTTAATAAACATTAATATTAATACTAATTTTAAACATTATTAGAACTTTTTTTTTATCAAAAAATAAAAATATTACATCAGTTACTTTTTGGGTATTTCTTATTTTACTTAAAACATCAACTCAATTCTAGGCTTTTTTCATTATTGAGTTTTAATTTGTAATGTTGAATTAACACTGAAAAAAAAAATATTAGCAGACAAAAAGAAAATATTTCTTTATTGAAATATATGTAAATATTTCAATAAAGAAATTTTAGATCGATTTTTATAAATATAAATTTATATCAATCAATCTAAATTTTTTTCTTTTCCGCCACCTTTTCGAAATGAAGAACATTTTAAGAAGTTAGACAAAATGCCATCAATTAAAGTTTCAGTCGCTCCATCGTATTTAATAGAAGAAGCTGTTAATAAAAAAGAATTAGAAAAAAAAAAACAAAAAAAAAAAAACACAAGAAGAAATTTTTGAATATATAAAAAATGAGAATAAAAAAGTTTTACATATCTTATAAAGGTGTACCTTTCACTACACCGTATAAATTAGTGCTCTTAAAGCATATCTCCACCTTTCCCCTTTATATTCATGGAGGTCACAAAGTTGTTGGAAAATATTCTAAATTTTAATAGATAAGAGAACTGATATTAATTGTGCGAGAACTAACATTAATTTTTTTTTTTAATTTAAATTGAACTCATTATCAAACAATTTTTTTGCTAAATAATTTAATCCTTAAAATTTCTGAATAATTAAAAATTATTTTGATTACCTCAGCATTTTAAAGATATTCCATCAATTGCAATTGATTCACCTAAAAAAAAACAACAAGTAAAGCTAATACTATTGTTTGAAATTTTAATTATCTTTATACAAATACTCATCATATTTTTAAAGTGACTGATAAAAATGGATTTAATTAAATTCACTTCATTTGTATTAAAAAATTAATATTAAAGCCTTAATCATACATTATACAAGAGTATTTTGTAATACAATCTAAATAAATGTTGCGATATGTAATTTTTTTTATCCAAAATTTAGCTTCTGTAAGCTTTAGAAATTTTTGAAAAAAATTATTGATTAATTTGTTTGATTAAGCTACGGGTACTAATGTTTTTATATTGTTGTAATGTTTGTATTCATTCCCTGTTAGTTTCTGTAAGTCAAAATTTTTAGGTGTTTCCATAATAAATTCTGTTATATCTGAAATTTAGTGTTAGTCTGAATAACTTAATTTCTAAAATCTGTTTTGCATTGCCTGTCTTATAACATCTTTACTTGGAACAAAAACCATGTGGTTTAAAAGTGAGCTAAAAAAATATATTGAACCTGTCAGCAAAATCAGCGGTCAATAATCCAAGTATTAGCATCATTAAAAATTCATCTTTGCTGCATTACATTTATTTTGGTCCAAGTAGTTAAGGATTTTTTTAAATTTCAAAAAACAGAAGTAAATGTTTTTTTAATATCACTTTATCTCTTTTGATTAATGGTGATACTGCACTAACTGATGAAACACATTGACAGATGTAAGGCCAGTATAAAAGTCGCAAGATCTATTATTTTTAAAATAAATATTTGTATACAAGTAAATTGCAATAACACGATTTGTTTGGATTATGTTTATATACAAGTTTGTCTGTTTTCATAGTAATAACTGATGTGGTTGAAGTTAATTTTTCAAATAAATCTTTATTTTTTTATTTCGTGCTGAAGTTCTTTTTTAAAGTTATCAATTTCCTTTTTTAATTCTTGATGCTCTATTAAAAAACAACGCTTAGCATTAAATTTAACATAATTTAATGGATCATTTTTTGAAAAAGCTGTATTATATTTACATTTAATAATATCAGTCTTTGAGCATTGTAGCCCAAGTTAAACGAAAAATATCGATTTTTAAACGATAATGTTCTTTCAGGAAAATGTTTTCGATCTCTTGAAAATTCTATATGGTATAAGTTCAGTATTTACACTTTTTTTCCATTATAAATTTCTATAACTTTAACCGTTGAAATAATGTTTTCGTTTTTAATTCCATTTCTGCGCGCGCATAAATATTATATCGTATTTTTTGTCAACAATGATTGAAATAATGACGTTAAAATAACGTTAAATAATCAACGTTTAAACTGTAACGTTGATTTAACGTTGAAATAACGTTAAATAATCAACGTTTAAACGGTAACGTTGATTTAACATTGTGATATAGTTGAACAACGTTGAATCAACGCTTCAACCGAATTTCAACGTTGAAACAACGTAATAATGCCGGCTGGGTATTGGTTATAATGTAAAGTTCAAGTCGAGCTTGACTCAAGTTCGCTTCTTGCATTCCACCCTTAATCTGCAAGGATCGCTTTCGCGCAATGAATTTAGAAAATGAAATAAAATTTAAATCTTATTGAATCCTAAAAAGCTTTGAAAAATAATAACTAAATAAAGCAGCTAAAATATTAAAATTTGACTTCATCGCAATATTTAATGCATGCATGTGTATAAGCATACTGAAAATAAATGCAACAAAAAGCTACTAGTAATGTGCTGAAAGTGATATACTCTTAAAAAATGATTGAAATAGATTAAGAAAACAAATTTTTATAGAAAATATAATTACTTACATGCTATTATTTTATATAAATTTAAAAATTAATAACTTCAAGATTCAATAAATTAAAAAGAGTCATCAATCCAAAAACTGTAAGGTGAGTTTCCACTCATCCGTTTTTCCACGAGAAAGGGTAAGGGAACGGAAAAATAATCACGTGAGCATGCGCAGTTTTCTTTCGGACAAATAAAATCTTTTATTAAGCATGCTCACGCAATTATTTTTTCCTTTCCTATCCCGTTCCCGTACAAAAACGGATGAGTGGAAACTCGCCTTAATTTATCCAAAAAACCACTTCACTAATCTACCCAACACATCATAAAATTAATATATAAACACTAATTAATTTTATTTATTTATTAATTTATTTACACTGATAATTATTGTTTATTATAATTAACTTCTTGATGGCGCATTAACACACAACTTTTTGAATGTTTTATATAAATGTTGCACTCTAAAAAAAATCTGTTAAAACGTCAATGGAGTAATTGTAACTCCGTAATGGATACGGATTAGACTGTTACTAAATAACGGAATAAATTAACGGATTATTCCATTTGCTGTAATGTAACGTAGTATTTTGTTAGCAATGTTAACATCGGAGTACACGCGTGTTAAAGGAATGAAAAATGTCGCTGATTTCTTCAAGCACCATATGTCGTTGAACATATTTTTTCCGGTACCCGGTAAATTATTCTTTTTAAAATTAGTTTTATAAAGTAGGTAATAAAGTAATTAATTTTGTAATTATTTTATTTTATTTTGTAATTGTTTTGTAATTATTTTTCAAGAAGTGTATTGAATGTTAATCTGTAATTAATGTTATGTTTTTTTTTTAACTAATGTATAGTTAAAATTTAAATTACATTGATCAATAAATTAAATGTAAAAGTTACTTTTGATGTGCAACTACAGGATGTTTGTAACTACACAAAATTGTAACTACACAAAAAAGATCAAAGTATGATCTTGTGATCGCGTAATAAAAAAACTTGTTGCCATCAACAACAGTGACGACTTTGTTACAAAAGGTGACAATAAATTAATATTTTAAAACAAACATGAATTGTTTTAAATGTTTAAAATATTTTGCAAATTTATCTGATCTTTTTTGCAACTTTCGGAATTTTCATGGCTTAGCAACAGGAGGATCAGAATTACATTGTTCGACAACTGTCCACGAGCATTCCTTAATTTTTGCAAGTTAAAAAAGCACTTTGAGCGATATATTTTTTTCTCTTTTTTTTTCTCTGTTCTTTAAAATATTTTGCACATACTTGTGCAAAGTATCATAAAAAATAGTTTTTATACTGTTTTAGTGGAATATAATAATTCCACTAAAACGGTGTAAATTCTGATTAAATATAAACGAAGTATATAATGAATATTTCTGGTTAAACTAAGTGTAAAAATAATAACTCCACTAAACTGTGTACAATAACAAACAAATAATATAAAACAGTGATAACCATAACCCTTCAGATAAAAACATACGTTATTCAGTTATGATCATTCTTACCTCTAAATTTTAAGCTTTTGAACTGTACCTTTGTCCTTTTTATAATTACTTGTTCAATACTTACTCTAATATAGTCCTTTTTGTATTTTCACTCAAAAGTTGACGGCCTATTGTGTTCCAAATAATGACTAGATTTTTGACTAGATATAAACGCTTCCAGACACGTTTACTTCATGAACAAGCACGACGCTAACGACGCTAGCGTCACTAGAACAGAACTCGAGTCGTCAACACCAGAAAAAGACCTAAGCGTGAGAAGCAAGGCATAGGAGGCAAGCAAAAATAGCCAATGCAAAGGCCAAAAAAGTCCTTGGAATATTAAAAAACACATTTATCAGCAGAGACACCAAATTACGGAAAAAACTTTACACCACCTAAATACGCCAACATATTGAGTTTGCAGTTACTGCCTGGTGCCCGCATCTTGAAAAAAATATAAATGTCATTGAACGCATCCTGCATCGGGCTACTACAGTACCGCACGAAATAAGATTACGAGACAAGATGCATCAAACTCGGCCTCACCTCTCTACTAAATAAACGTTTACGCGGTGACCTCATACAAAAGTACAAATTCAAAAACAATATTCAGTCACTTAGCTGGGATTTTGATAAAACAAACATCCCACCAAGTTACTATCATCGCAGACACTTTCGTTGTAAAATGGACAACAACTGCCGCGTTTGCTATAATTTCTTCAATAACCGAGTGGCTCACCCATGGAACGCGCTAGCAAACGAAGTTGTCAGTGCTATCAGTGTCAACCGTATTAAAACAAATCTCAATCAGCTACCATAATTATTACAGCGCATCATTTTCCGTGCAATTTCAGGTGAGAAAGTATTTATATTATCACTACAATTATATTATAATAACTAATATTATTATAAAATATTAGTAATATATATTAGAGTGGTCCATATTTTACACGTTATTATAAATGCAGAATCCACAACCCTAAATGTTTTCTATATAATAATATAATACTGGAGTTAAAAATCTTCGAAAACAAAATATTTTTAGGGGTAGCTATAGTAAACATCAGACGGACGACAAAGAAAGTTGACGAAGAGTTCATGTCAAGTGAACTCTCCAAGTCTTTGTCGGTTTGACTAACAGCACTATTGCACCTTCTAACATTGTGTGCAATTCTGTCTGCTTTCTCTATGCTATCTTTCGAACACGACTACTTCTGCCTTTCACTATAACATATCTTCGTTCTTCCCAAACTCGTCTTAATCTTAGTCCGTAGAGCGGGTTACGACACCCCTGTTGGAGCCGAAACAAGTCTCTGCGGACCGAGGTAATGTGACCTCCACAAGGCAATTTGCTGACGGAGGATAAACCACAAAATCTTAAACATCAGGCGGGCCCCTTATATTATCAAGAAAAAAAGTTATTCAAAAGTATATTATGTTGCGTCTCAAAAGAAGTGAAGTTTTATAAAAATTTTAGAAAACAGTCATCATTTTATTTAAAAAAATATTATTTAATGACATTTTTTAACTAAAAATAATTTAAAAATATATATTTTTTGTTATAATAATTTTTTCTTAATGTTTTTTATAAAATAAAAACTATTTTTAAAATTTTTATAAAATTTCGCTTCTTTTGAGACCCAACATAATATACTAATGAAGAACATTTTTTCCTGATAATATTAGGGGACCATTTGATGTTTAAGAGACTATAGCTGCCCCTAAAAATATTTTTTTATCAAAGATTTTTTAACTCCAGTATTATGTTATTATATAGAACACATTTAGGGCTGTGGAGTCTGCATTTTAAATAATGTGTAAAATTTGAGCCACTAACTCAAATAGTCAACTTTCCAACTCGCTTTCCAGACAACCCGAATCATTTACCTTCTCTACTCAACTTATGTTTTTTTCTGATCCTACTCAGTGCACATTTTCTTCACACTCACCCTTAGGTGCTTCTGATCATGGTTTGGTCTGTCTAAAACTATTATCTCATTCTTCTTTACCATTAGAATCCCCCTATCATCGTACATCTTACAACTACCTTAAAGCTGACTGGGACTCTTTCCGTGATTTTCTTCGTGATGGCCCCTGGGTAGAATTCTTTCGTCTCCCTGTTGACAAATGTGCTTCTTACATAACTTCGTGAATTCAGGCTGGCATGGAATCCTTTATTCCCTCTCGACGAATCCAGGTCAAGCCTCACTCTTCTCCATGGTTTTCCTCACATTGTGCTGCTGCAATTGCCAATCAAAACCATTACTTCCATATCTATCAGCAAAACAATTCTCCAGAAAACAGACGTCTGTTTATTACTGCTAGGAACCATTGTAAAAAGGTTTTGTCTGATGCCAAAGCCCGCTATTCTCAGATCATGAAATCTCGTATTTCATCACAAAAATTAGGCTCTCGTGACTTCTGGAGAATCTTTAATAGTATCAATAATAAGCGCAAGTCTGTAATTCCACCTCTTTTGTATGGTTCAGACTTTGTCACCTCACCTAAAGACAAAGCTAAATTGTTTGCCAAGTACTTTTCATCAATATCATCTCTTGATTCCACTAGTTGCGTTCTACCTGATATAGCCGTCAAACAGGTTGATCCATTGCTCGACATTCGTATCACTCCAGCTTCTGTATCTAAAGTGATTTCCCGCTTAGACTCTTCTATAGCTTGCGCCCCGGACAACATACCTGTTATAGTCTTGCAGAAGTGTTCTCCGGAGCTGTCGTCTATCCTTTCAAAACTATTTAACAAGTGCTTATCAGAGTCTTGTTTTCCAGCCTGCTGGAAAGCAGCATCTGTTATCCCTATTTTTAAAAATTCCGGAGAGCGATCCGATTCGTCTAACTACCGTCCCATTAGTCTTCTTCCTATAATAAGCAAGGTTTTTGAATCTTTAATTAACAAACACTTAATCTCGAATCTCGAATCTCATAACCTACTTTCTGATCATCAATATGGATTTTGATCTTCTCGTTCTACGGCTGATTTGCTTTCAGTAATAACCGATAGGTTTTATCGCGCATTAGATATAGGTGGAGAGGTTAAGGCCATTGCTCTTGACATTTCTAAAGCGTTTGATAAAGTTTGGCATGCTGGTCTCCTCCATAAGCTTTCTTCTTACGGTGTATCTGGAAACATCTTTAAGATTATTGAATCCTTCCTTTCCAATCGTAGTATACAAGTTGTCCTTGATGGACAGCACTCTTCTTCTTATTCTGTAACCTCAGGGGTTCCCCAAGGTTCAATCCTTGGCCCTATACTCTTTTTAGTTTACATTAACGATCTTCCAGATATTCTCACATCTAAGGTGGCATTGTTCGCTGATGATAGTACCATTTATTCTTGTCACGATAAGAAGCCAACTTCCTCTGATTGCTTGCAGGGGGCATCTGAGCTTGAAAAGGATCTCACTTCTGCTACGGCATGGAGCTCACAGTGGCTGGTGAACTTTAATTCAGATAAAACTCAATTTTTTTCGGCCAATTGTTATCGCAATATTTTAGACCTTCCTATATTTATGAACGGTAATAAACTCGATGAGTCTCCTACCCTTCATCTTCTAGGATTAACTCTTACTTCTGATCTTTCTTGGAAACCACATGTCAAATCCGTTGCAAAATTAGCATCTGCTAAAGTTGCTTCTTTTTATCGAGCTCGTCACTTTCTTACTCTGGATTTTATTCTCTATCTCTCTAAATCTCAAATCCGGTCTTGTATGGAATACTGTTGCCATATCTGGGGCGGATCTTCTAATGATGCCCTTTCTCTTTTAGACAAGGTGCAAAAACGCATTGTAAATATAGTTGGACATGCTCTTGCAGCCAACCTTCAACCTCTGTCACATTGTCGTAATGTTGCTTCTCTTTCTCTTTTCTACAAATACTATAATAAGCACTGCTCTAAAGAGCTAGCGTCTCTTGTGCCATCTACTAAAATTCATTCTCGTGTTACTCGTCATTCAATTAAGTCTCATCCCTTTTCTGTTACTGTTCCTAAGTGCTCCAAAAACTCTTATTCGTCTAGTTTTTTTTCTCGAATATCAGTTCTTTGGAATTCGCTTCCTTCATCTTGCTTTCCTGATTCATAAAATTTGCAATTTTTCAAGTCGTCTGTCAATCGTTATCTTGCTCTACAATCTTCATCTTTTCTCTTCCAGTAACTTCCAACACTAATTAGTGGTTGCTTGCAGCCTTGTTGGAAGCGAAGATAATTAAAAAAAAAAAAAAAAAACTTCCTAATTTTTTTTTCTATACGCGTTAATTAAAAAAATGAGAATTCTTCTTGCTCCAGCCATTGTTTATTTTGTTGTATATATATATATATATATATATATATATATATATATATATATATATATATATATATATATATATATATATATATATATATATATATATATATATATATATATATATATATATATATATATATATATGAAAATTGTATTTATTGTAGAAGGAGAAATAAACATATATTATATATATATTTATAAAAAAAGTAACTGGAACCAGAAATTCAGATTCTTAGTGAAATTATTAAAATCAACAGATGCATCACTTTGGCATAAACTGATGACATATTTGAATAAAGGCAAGATGGACGTAAATTGTATAAAAGCTAAGGGATCGCACTATGTCGTAATTTTATACAAATGGGTGGCCAAAAATAGTTTTAAAGAAAGTAATAACTTTTATTTAATCTTTTTATCTTTATGTCATTTAAACAATTTATTAACTTATTTAGTTTAAACACCTGGACGGCGCTGCGTTTTCACCCAATTTTAAGAGTTTTATATAAAAGTACAAATTTCGATTTTTTTTTTTTTAATAGTTAAACTTAATGAAGGAAAAGTTTTTAAAATTTGTTGTTTCTTATCTTGCATTTTGCTACACTTTTTAAAAATGTATTTCTCTTCAGCATCTAGCTAGATAAATATTTTTTTCTGCTTTGTTGCTGGTGAAGAGCAGTCTTTTGGTAAGCTTGCTCTACTCAAGACACCCCTATGATTATATGATAGTTTAATTGAGATATGAGTTTAGCAACAAAAGCTGGAGTGATTTAAATGTCAAACAATTGGTTAACCTTTTTAGTTGGAATGACAATAAGAGTATGGTCATAAGATTCAAGAGTTGAAAATAGTAGAAAAGTTCATCGCAAATAGTTCTGCCTTATTCTTGGGAGAGGTGATAAGATCAGTCCCTTAAAATAGTGATGGTCGAAAATATGTCTTTTTAAAAAAGTTCTTTTAGTGCATAGATTAGTCATCAAATTGCTGTTCGATCAGTTATATGTAATGATGGTCTTGTGAAGCCAATAGGCTATCTTAAATGGTTGCTTAAAATGACTGTTTTTTTAGGGGACAACTCCGAACAACTAGCCGCGCCACTGATTATATTATTATTAATTATATTGTTTCGTTGAAACAGGTAACTTGTAAAGATAACCCATTACCCTCACAGACCTAATTAGTAAACTATGTAGTAGGCCTTAAACACCTAAGAGGACACTAGTACTTCTATAACTTTAAAAAAAAAAATATTTAAAAAACTTTCTTCAAAGTAATAATTTTTCACAATTTTTATTTTTAATATTGCTGTATTTATTTCATACGTCAATGTTTTTATCTTCAAAATAATCTTTATTAGTAGCATCTAAATCGTTTATTATTTCATCTTCTAAATTAATAACTTCTGTTGGTTCCGATAATTCTGCGTCTGGAGGATTCTAGTTCTGTCAGATTTATTGATTCCTTATTGTCCACTTCAAATTAAAAAACCTTTTACTTTTTCTGGAAACTTTCATCTTCCGTCTAGATTCCAAAGAGATAGAACTAATAAGATGATCGGATGATCTCATTGCACGGTTAAAAACGTCTTTAAAATTTGCTTGTCTTGAACATTTGCGAGCATGTAGTTTACAGTGTCGTCTGTAATATTTGTTTCGGCATTCAGATGCTTTTTCGGCTAAAACTCCCAAGGAAACTGGCGAGCTTATCATTATTTCTGCTCCATGTGCAAGAACTTTGTGAACAGTTAACGGCATTTTATACCAATCATACAGATCTAAATATCAACGGTATACTATTTTACAGTTTAGCTCAAATAACTATGGATTTAATATTTGTCGACAACTTATTGCAATTAAGATATTTTTAAACATTTTAATAATTGCCTTATCAATCCTTAATATTTCGCTTAATTTTTTTGGGTCAGAAAACGCTTTTCTGCAAACATTAATGGTGGTAGGTGTTCCTGTTCCACTAACTGCGGGAAAATCAACCGCGAGACGCTTCCTTTTGAACATTAATTGCTGGATAAATTTCTTTTTGTTATTGAATACTGTCTTGAATTCTTTGGTTACTTTCCATTTTTTGAGTTCGAGTCGGTATGAAATATGTAAAAAACACTCTAGAAATCTTATCCAAGCATGTAACGGAGATATCCCATAGATAGGTGCAAATAAATTAGCAGAAAAAAAAAAAATTATTCACGAAACACTGCAAGAAAAACAAAAACATATATATTTGAAAACTCAAATTTGGAAAACATCTTTGACTTTGATCACTATCTCTGGGATTACTATCTTTGATCACTATCACCAGAGTAAAAATATTTGTATTTTCCTTAATCTGAGTATTTTAAAGTTTTCAAAAATCTGAGACAACTTTTTTTGTATTTTGGCCACCCCAAAACACATAGTGGGTTGTCCACAATAACGTCACGCAATTTTTGACCGTTTTTGACACCTTCCCTCTCCCCCCCCCCCCCTGTTACAACATTGTAACTCTTGAGGAACAAGTTCCGTTTAATTTGTTAAACCCCTCCCCCTCCCCCTACAAAGCGTAACGTAATTTATGGACGACTCCAAAGTTTGGCAATCATTGTCTTGGTAGACGGGACTGCTGATATTTTTCTTTATATGAGCAATTATAATTTATAATTGCTCATATAAAGAAAAATTATTAAAAATAAATTTGTGCAATTACTATCGTAATCAAAATTTTAGATTAGATTAGTGATTGAATTTTTCAGCCATGTATTTATTGTGCAAATTTATTTTTATTTTTATGTTTTTTTTTTTTCCCTACAATTTTGTTATTTCACTTTTTTTTACGAATTCATTATTTTAAATCAAATTTAATAAATATTGTTTACTATATTTGAAAAATCGATCAATTAAGTTTTTAAAATTAGTTTTTTTATCTTTTTCTTCTTTATTTATCTCCTTATAACTTTTTGTTTTATCTTTTCAAAATGAAAGTACTTATTTTATGTATATTGGTAACAATTATATATGATCTACCTAATTATTTATCTTTTATGGAATCAATTTTTGGGGTTTGCCGATAAGATAATTTGCGTCTTTTTTTTTGAAGTATTTATTGTATTTATATATTTATACAAAACATGGAATCAATAAAAAAAAAAAATGAACTCATGTAAAATAACGGTTTAGGCATTTAAACGATACTACTTTTAATATTTTTAGTCATTCCGATTGAATGTAATAAAATATAAAAATATTTTATTATTATTAGGTATTAACTAGAAATTAAAACTAAGAGTTTTCAGGTTTGATGTCTGCTCGGAAAACGGACCAACATGGTCATGGTTAAGAAGGAGATATAAACTTCTGGTTAAATGATCATCCGCCTTTTTTCTTTACTGAATTGACATCTGTGCAACAACATCCGAAATTTCATTGATGTATAATAACATCTTTAGAAAGATGTAACTACATCCGAGAGTTTTTCTCGATGTGTAACTACATCCGCCTAAAATAATGCATTATTAAAAATAAAATAAAAAATAAATTTCCGGACGTAGTTACATCCGAAAAAAATCAGATGTTTAATTACATCTGGTTAAAATAATGCATTTTTAAATTACTTTTTTCCCGGAAGTAGTTACATCCGAAAAAAATCAGATGCGTAACTACATCTGGTTAAAATATCGTTTTTTTAAAAAAAATATATTCCCGATGTAGTTACATCCGAAAAAAATCAGATGTGTAATTACATCTGCTTAAAGTAATGCAATTTTTAATTATTTTTTTCCCCGCTTATAATATGACGATATAATATGTTTTAAAATAGACTGAAGAAAATGAACAACGTGGAATTCTTTTATTATTTCAACTTTTAAGTGTTTTTAAAAATGCTATATTAAGTCAATAAACGATAAACTAATTTTTAAAAATACTAAAGAAGTTTAGGATATTTAGGGTTATTTAATTGTCAGTAATGTTGTTATTTATGTATGGAAAGCATTAGTAATTTTTTCTTTTATTAATAGTATAATCATTTAAAAATAGTACATTCCCTGATAAACTTGAATTAACAATTGACAAAAGACAATTGCAATAACGTTTCTGGCTACCGTTCCTTTAACTGTATTTCTATAGAAGAAGAGTTAAAGGAACGGTAGCTAAAAAATTTAATAGTATTTTCAAAATTATTTCAGAGGATATATCGATAATTTAAAATAACTTAAAAAATAATAAAAAAATATTTACAACTATGTATGCTGAAAATATAAGTTTGTTTTTTTAATGATTCTAATGCAAAGACTGTGTTTAAAACTATGAGTATCAGGGGCGTTTACAGGAAATTTTTTGTGTAAGCCCAATATAAACTACGTCCTCCTCCGTCTCCCTATTTTTTATTGAGGAGGAAGAGAGGACCGGATTTTGAGTGTAGTTTATAAAAAATTTTTATTAATTTTTTGAATGACTTATAACATTACTAAAATCGTCACTAAAGCTCAAAATATGATTTTTGCTAACTAATAAAAGTATTTTTTGAGAATACTCAGTTGTCGTAATGTATAATATATACAGGTTATATTTTAAATACAAGATTTTGCTATGTAAATTCTTTTATATAACTTTATAAATAACTTTTAATTATAAATACTTCAAAATTTAGGAGTCAAAGAACTTGTTGTAATAACTGTACAATGTTTTTTTTTTTTTTTAATGTTGATTTTAGGTGACCCAAGAAGTTCTTATGGTCTTATCACAGAGCACCGCGGAAGAGCATTTAATAGGAAGTTCCCAACCGATGTCGCAAGACTTGCCTAGAGGTGGGGTTTAAACCAAGGATCTTACGTTTCTGAGGCAAGTGCGCTACCACTGCGCCACGGCTGCTTATTATTCGCTAAATATTTTATTAAAGTTTTTATGAAAATAAAAAGCAGCTAAGACATCTTTTGAGTTGATACAATTATATTTGAATTTTTTAAGACATTCTTTGAGACAGGAAACCACAGAAATAAAAAACTTTTGTAAAGTGCCATGCCACCATTTCACATTTCATAACATCCAAAGAAAATTCAGTAATAGCTTTTATTAAAACACTAAATAAACAAGTTTTTCCTTTATGTGGTTCATCATAGTTCCTATTACGGTTATCATGATTCTCACACGATAAACATCATGGCTAATTAAAATTTATACTTAATAAATCTAAAATCTTGATATAGACATTCTAATTTTTTTGCCACAAATTCTTGATTATCAAAGAAAACCAAGGAACAAATACTAGTTTTTATCGATGCAATTATATTTAGGATGTTTATAGGTTTTTAAAATTTTTTTTACTTGCGCTTTTCATGGTTTGAGGTGTTTTAAATATGCCAGCCGAATTTAGTTTTAGACTGAAATTTTCAATAAATTTTAAAAAAGAGCTGTTTTGTGAAACAGAATTTTGATATATTAACAAAAATAACCGTTATGGCTAAATTACCTTTTTAAGTAATATCTTTTAATTGTTGTTACGACTATTAAATAATTCGACTGTTGATAAATATATTTTCTAAAGTTGACTAATACATTTTAAAAATAGACTAAAAGTCGATTTAGTCGAGATATGGGAATAACTTATTTTATTGAAATAAAACTTCATAAAAATAAATTTATTTTCCCTTTCTATCTTTAACATCATATCATTTAAATGTTAGTGGAGCAAAACAATACAAGAGAACGGCTGCTCCGAAACTGAACAATTTATCCCAGGCACCAATAATTCAGGGACTGCCTTAAATACTTGCTATATACCAAAGTCTTTACAATCACATTTACAATGTGATTGTATAGAAAACATTTTGATTTTGGAGCTTCACAACTTAATTTTGTCCCAGGGCCCCGAGCCAGCTTGAAAAGGCCCTGCATGAAATTATTTATGAAAACCAAAAGCATAGAGTAAACAAAAGAAAGAAAAAAATTAATAAAATACATAACCGATTGTTTAATTAGGTATAATTGTTTTCCTTTTTTTTTATATAGTTATTGAGGTGCTCCCAGAAGTTCTTATGATCTTATTACAGAGCACCGGAAAAGAGCCTATATAACGCTAATATGCTATGAATTAGATGTCAAACATAAAATTCAAAATATACAGTATCGGACAAAACAAGTGCAACCAAATAATGCAAATTTAGTTTCTTTATATAAAAGTGCTGCATTTTTTCAATTTAGAGAAATAACTATGTAACTGTTTAGAGACAACGTTCTTCCATCACAAAGTTCATTATTTGTACACGAAAATTAATAAATTAATCAAAAGTATTAAAAAAAGTTGATTTCCTTCTGGATAAAACAAGTGCAACTCCACATGTTGACCAAGCTGTATTGCGCTATCAATATTTCGTGGCGAATCCTTTGTTGTCGATTACAGCCTTGCATCTTCGAGGAATAGATTCGATCAGGTGATCAATGAAACTTTGTGGAATCGCTGCTCAGGCCTTTTGGATTTGTTCAAACAGTTGATCCTTATTACGAACACCTTCACGATTAATTCTGCGGTTGACGATCTCCCACAGGTTCTCGATAGGGTTGAGATCCGGAGATTGAGGCGGCCAATCCATAACCGATAGGTGGTTGTCTTGAAAGCACTGCTTGACTACTTTTGCAGTGTGTTTCGGAACGTTGTCTTGCTAAAAAACCCATTTTATTGGCATATTCCATTCAGCATGAGGTAACATAACATCTTTCAGGACATTTGTATACATGAAATGGTTTATTATTCCATCGATTCGATGTATTAGGCCGTTAGCAGAAAAACACCCCCAGACCATTACATTCCCTCCACCATGCTTCACGGTCTTATGGCCTCGACTGAAGATATCCAGGGATCCTTCTTGATGGATCTGACGATCATAGAATCCTCTCTAGAAGTGGTGGAACGCGGTCATCCATCTTTTTTATCTGCTGCCAACTTCCCCGTAGAACGATATTTGGAACATAGTCTTGATACGGTCCATTTTTTAACGCGATATCACAAATACTTTTTTGTGACATTCCACTTAAGTAATCTTTTCTTTCTTAGTTCCAATCCAAGACTGTCGGGAGCCATTTTTGCACTTATAAATAATCACGCTTCTCAAGGCTTACCGTGTTACATTTACCTTGTGATGATACAATAATGCTTTGTGGAACACAACGCCTTGGTTGGATGTGGACTGTATTGATGTAATGAAATACTTGTTGTATTTCACTTCTTGTATTGATGTTCTTCGATAAAACACTTTGATAAAACTCCGATAAACTGTCTTGATAATACCGACTGATTGACATCCATATACTGACTGAATTACATGTCGGTTTGCATGTCTCTTATATAGTAAAATGAACCTGTTCTGGAAGATTCTAGATGCTTCTTTTCGATGCTTCTGAATGTTTCTGGATGCTTCCAGATGGTTCTTCTGGAAACTTCTGGATACTTCCTTTAATTATTAAAAAACTTCCATGACGTTGACACGGACCAGACTTAGGAAAATGAAACAAACCAAAAAGTTGCACTTGTTTTGTCCGGCACTTGTCAACGAAATTCTGCCTATGTGCTGTCAGCTGATTGCTCATGTCATGGCATGACTCCAGACTCCTGAGCTGTTTGCTGTGATAGTATAGTTAGTTTCGATTTTAAGACATGTAAAATTAGGAACACTTTTTAGCATTGTTCGATGTTGGTTGCAAATGTTTTGTCCAATACTGCATATTAATTAAAGACTGCGAAATTACTTTTAGAGAGGAAAAAAATTTATTCTCTAGCCTTATTACAAATAAAAAACACCAAGGTAAAGACGAGTTGAAATTGATTATTTGCGACCTAAAAAAATATAGGCAGGTCTAGGAACAGAAGCCTAACGTTAATCTCAACCCCTTTTCTTTTCCCCTTCCAACTTTAAAACCATAAGTAAAGTTTTTAATATTAAACCAATTGATTTCAGTTTGAAAAAATATATATATAGAACAACAATATAAACTATTTTTTCTTCTTCTTTTTCTTTTTTCTAATGATACCAGTATTTTTATCAGTTTTCAAAGAAAGAGTTTTCATAGCATCAACATGAAAATCTATATCCATTTTTTTTTCCGTAGTATCATCCTGCGTACAAAAATATTTTCTGTCATAATCATCGCTGTTATTTCAATAATAAAATAAAAAAGTAAATATTAAGCATACCTTGTTACTTTTTGCATTTGATTCAGAAGCCATCGCTTCATTTCGAAAATATTCTTTACCTATTGTTATAAGACAATAAACTTATTTTTAAACAGATTCTTAAAGCCAAAAAAAGTTTTTGCTAAGGAAACCTTTTTAAAGTACGTACAGCAGTATGGCGAAAAAGGGGTTACTCAAAAGCGTAAAAGTCCATAAAAAATATACGAGTCCATAAAAGGGAATAAGACATTAAGTACGTGTATAAAACAGCAAATAAGTGGGCGATTTAACTTGATTTCTTATTAATGAAAGCCTCGAAGTAGATCAAAAATTATGCAGTTAATCAGCTGCAGACGTAGAAGAGCAGAATGTTTTCGAAACGCTTTTACTATGCATGACCCCCAGACAGAACTAAGATAAGATTTAACTTGATTTGGAGTGGCTTTAAACCTTTTATCACACTGTGGAAACGCACTGTGGAAAGCATTCTATAGTAATTTTTCTTTTCCACATTGTGGAAAAGAAAAACTACAATAGAATGCTTGCCATGTTATTCATTGATAAAATAATTTAAACTATGCAAACTGTTTGCATAGAAAACTGTACTTTTGAGCTCCGACAATGATAAGCCAGGGCATCGTTGTTAAATCAAGTTAGACGTAGACCAATTATATTAATGGAGACTGATGGTGCTCAAGATGAGGCACTATGCTTCCTAAAAACTATATTATTTCTCGACCTCTCCACCAAACGGAAGAGCTCTCGACTTCTTCCATTTCCTGGATTTGGATGCCTTGCTTCTTGGTGTGATTAGAGATTCTGCCTTCAACCCTGTTGAAAATAGAATAGCACTTCGTTCTGATGGAATAGTTTATTTTAAATAGTTTTTCTGGAATAGTTTATTTTAAATATTTTTTTCTTTATGATTATTTTTAAAAACAATCACTTGTATTCTCTCTATGAAGCTCTTTATGAACCTCTATAAAGACAATGTTGATGAAGATCACAAACTAATTGTACAGTTGATGAAGACCACAAACTGGAAACCGTCTTTAATGGATACCCTGTTTATTACAAAGCGGTACCAGGTGAAAAAGCGTATAAATCCACCTACTTCTGATACTATTTGAGTTGAAAAAGACAGCAAGCAATTGGGATAATGACTGCAAATTGTGAAATGCTAAAACTAGTCACCATAGTGTTGCTTACCGTTTAAAACAGACTGGCTGAGAATCATTCGTTTCGTTCCATTTCAAGTCATCTACAAATACTACAACAATGATTACAAAGCAATGAAACCATCTCGATGTTTTAAAAGCATATCAAACCCATCTATCAAGACAGAGATGAAACAACACAAGAAAGCACATAAAAAATTAAAAGATGATAGAAATAGAGAAAATGGAGATTAAAATGGTGAGTATGAAGTGATACGAGTGTAAATAATGGAAATGAAAGTTGTTAGTGAGATTTCCATCGAAAGAGAAGGAGCAGAGGTCATACCTGTATTTGATAATATTCAATTTTTCGATTCGAAGTTATTATTTGTAAAAAATTCGAAAGGGACTATATAAAATATTCGCAAAAAAATCTTTTGAAGTTACTTTTCTTTCCCTCTATTAGGAACTGCCTGTTTTTTTTAATAAAGTAAAAGTCTTGAATTAACTAAAAGTTTCGAAATTTTACTTTGAGGTTCCAGTTTTTAATAATGTGAACGTACGCAGAGGATCATTTAAACCATACAGGTGCTACTAGGGGGAAAGTGGCTAGTGTTTTTACTTGGTACAAATTTTATGGATGCCCCTAAATTATTAACAATAAATTATTTTTGTTCAATCTTATCTTTTCTAACCTTTAGTTGTGTCCATGACATTTAGAATTCGCAACCCATCTTTTTCTCCACCAACTGCACATAGGTTATTGACATCTGGGCAAGCTGTGATAAAATTCAAACCACCCTAAATATAGTACAACATAGAGTTAATATATTAGCTTTCAGAAACAGGGGGAAACTTACTTTTAATTATCGTATTCAAATGATGATATTTTTAAATTTTAGTTTTAGAATAATTTTAATAATTAATGACATATTTTTAACTGGTACACGAGCATGCATTTAATATATACATATTAAACACATGCTCTTTAAAATTTACTTTTAAAAGTAAAATTTCAGGAGTATGTGTTTAATATGTACATATGCACTTATAGGCGGCTCTCGCCGAAAAAATCTAGCATTATCTGAACAACAAAATCTAGCGTCTCCACATTCTTTATACAAAAATTATTTGTAATCACTTTCTTTTTTAAAATCTTAATTTAGTCTTTTTTTCTTTCTTTATTCATTGTAATACAGTTAATATAATCAGTGTTTATATGCATTGGTGTTGTTTGTTGACATGCAAAAACCTAAATTTTTAAAAAAATGTGAAAAACTTCTTCATAAAAACAAGTATTGAATAAACAAATAAGGATAATCTAAACCAGCAGTGAACATCATGTTTTCAAATAATTTTCACTTAAAAGTTCTTGAAACAGATAAGCAGCAAAACTTCAGCGAAAATCAAACAGTTATGTGGCGTTAAAAATAATACGATCATTAAAATACGATCGTAAAAATACGATCTGGCAATTAAGTGGTATTAAAATAATATCTAACTGTCAATTTATGTCTAGAAAAATATATAATTTGGAATTAAAAACTTGTTAATAAACATTAAAAAATCAGAACAACTTTGGTGCTTTGTCAAGCATGGAGTCGAAAAATCAAGCTAATAAGATGCATTTATCATTCACATTTAAAATCAAAAAATACTTTTAATGCATATACGTATTATACTAACAATTTAAACATTAAAATTTCAAAAGCAGATGATAAGATAATCGAGACCATAAAAAAAAAAAACAGATGATAAGATAATTGAGATCACAAAAAAAAACAGATGATAAGATAGTAAGATAATTAAGACCATACAAAGAGCCGTATTAAACAGTCAAAAATACACCGGTAAACTCATATGCGAGGATTTTAATTTTCTAAATTTCATAAAAAACCATAAGCATCATAAAAAATGTAAGCTCATCAAACAAATAATTATAAGCTTATCAAACAAATAAATGTAAGCTCATCAAACAAATAATTATAAGCTCATCAAACAAATAATTATAAGCTCATCAAACAAATAAATGTAAGCTCATCAAATAAATAAATGTAAGCTCATCAAACAAATAAATGTAAGCTCATCAAATAAATAAATGTAAGCTTATCAAACAAATAAATGTAAGCTCATCAAACAACTTCAAACCAAATACAAAGCAGAAATATTTTCACCTCTTGGATCGGCAAGATCACTTTGTACTAAATTTTAATTATAATATATCATGTTATGAAGATAACATTAATTCTTTATCATTCAAGTTACCACAAAGTTAATTTTAACTCTTATAATAAAATATCTTTAAAATGTTTAATCGAAGCAGTAGAGAAATTTAATTAAAAATGACAGTTACATTTAAAAAAAATATGTTTGTATCATCTTTTTTTTAAAAAATATGTTTGTAATTTTGTTTTTCACATTAAATATAATTTGTAAAAAAACACGCCTCTTTGGTTCAATCATACACTCGTAAATAAATTTTTAAAGATTATGATGTAAAAAATCTCTAAAGTGGAAGAAATCAGAACTAGTTAACAAATATTAAAAAAATCAAATCTTTTTTACAAATAAGAAATAATTTTTTAATGCCAACTACATTTTAAATGTGCTTTTGGATTTTATCTGAGAGTGAGAGAGTTGGTATTTGTTCATATAGGAATGTCAACAATATTATGATAGTTGTTTAAAGTAAATGTTTAAGTTAAAATCCACAAGCCTCTGTAAGTCTTTGACAAAAAAGAGATCAGATTAAAAATTGGCTGCTTGTTCGAAGCAATCAAAAAGCAAAGATTTTTTGTCAAGACAAGAGTATAAAGTTGAGTCATCAGCAAATAGAGCCACTTTAGAAGTAAGCAGTGGTGTAGAACTCGCTCATTTTCTCATAATTTAGCAACTGGGGATTCTGGGATGTCTAGTGCAGCCAGATTTATAAACAATAATACTTATGTTAAGATGTTTTGACAGATTCGTAAAGAATAATGCTTTTGTAAAGATGGTTTAACTTAATTTAAAAAATAATGCTTCAATAAATTATAGTAGCAATTTATATTTATTTTAAAATTATTTTGAGAATGATGAAATATATATGTATAAAAATAGTTTTTTACAACATTTTTAATCTTTGTATTTTTGTTATATTTTGAATAATAAAAACAACATTCTATGTTACTTTTATTGTTCAAAATATAAAAAAATACAAACATCAAATGTCATAAAGTGCTATTTGTGTACTTATAAATTCCAAATGTTTTCAAAATGTTTCATTGTTATACTGTTTATGAACAATGTTACATTATTTAAATCTTATGTATATAAGATTTAAATAATGTAACCTTGATTGCTGTCTACATACAGTTATGTATGGTAGACAGCAATCAGGGCTTTATTTAAACATAAAAACATTTTTTTTACAACGCTATGATGACGCTATATTAAATTTAGCTTTGTAAATGTTTTAATATTTAGAGATTATATTTAGTAGCCCAAAAGTAACTGCTGTATGAATTTTTTATTGAGCTCTGTTAGTATAAAACAACTCAAACGTTCCTTCTAGTGTTAATATGCTTTCAATATTGTTTTTTATATTTTTATATATGTATTTGTTATTTTTATTTTCTTAATCTTAAATATGATATAGAAATTGTTACAGATATCGAAAGTTTGTAATCTTAATTTAGCACATTTCAAATAAATAAATAGAAATTTTTCAACTAAATATAATATTTTAGTATTTATGAATAATACAAGAAATTTTTATAACATGGAGCTATGTCAAGATTGTGAAAGTTGACATAATGATAAATTTGTATATCAACAAAACATGTGATGCATGTTTTGATTGAAGATTATATAAGAAAGTATAATTACAGTCTTCCTTAAAAACTGTAATGATTCCTGTTTTATTTTTGCTTACAATTGTTTTATTAATGTTTTTATCTAAAACATAAAAAACTATGCATTCATATATTTATATAATGTGTTTATATATGTATATGTGAGTATGCCCACACACACACACACACACACACACACACACACACACACACACACACACACACACACACACACACACACACACACACACACACACACACACACACACACACAAGAACTTAAAAAAATCAAGAGGCCATTTTTTTTATGGCTTGTTATGGATAAGAGTCGTGTTTGCACTACAAGTGTTTTATTCTTATTTTATAAAAATGGTTAAATAATAGTTAGATTTTCAATGAATTTCTTTATGTTTTGCTGGATTTTTTGCTAACTGATTGCCTGCTTCAGTTAATTCTAATAACACAGAATACTGAAATAGGCTTTTTTTTAGTAGCATGTTGATATTGTTGATAGCTATATCAACAATATCAAAATGCTACTAAAAATAGCCTTACATGTTGCTACAACTACCCACAACTCTCCATTTGAATTAATTGTAAAGGTTTGTAATTTTGTATTTATTATAATTGTGTTTATTATTAGGAATAAAACATACGTTTTTCTAAGGAACATTTACACTGCAAAACAATGTTTTGCTATGTAAATACTCCATTACGCTGCATGTTTCAAACAAGTAGCAATTAAAATGCAACATATCAAGCCATTTATTTACAGTAGGCCAAGATATATCAGGCGTACTAATTGTTTTTGATAACTGTTTAATAAAATTCTTAATTTTTTATTGTCTTATAAAGACTATCATATTTCTTTACCTAAATGGTTTCGCAGTGGTAAAAGTTACAAATTAAAAAACTGTAGTATGTTTGAAAAATTATTGACAAAAATTGTGTATTAAGTCATTACATGCTTCTTGTGGTCAATATGTATTTACAAAAACTAGCACAATATTAAAGTGAAGATTGAGAAAGTAATCTTTAAAAATAATCTTTATAAAGAAATTATTTTTGTTTTTATGATTGTAGGGCTTAAGTTGTGAAATCCTCCCTTGAAGTTTGCATATCAAGTTAATGTTTGAAAAAAAAACTGATGAGTATATTACCTCAATGCACCAACTGAATTTAAAATAAGAGAGCTGTTGATAACCATTCTACCAATGTTAATGCATTCTCATAGTTTCATAATGCATATACTGGAGAAAACTATTTATTTATTGTCGAGTATATGGATATATCATTTCTTATTTGATATACAACATTTTGTAAAAAGTGTAGGAAACAGATTAAGCTGAAGTTACTTCTGGTTACATTACAGGGAATATATTTTATAAAGTTTATCAAAAGATCAATTATATTTGCCAAAACAACTGTAGCTGCAGTATTGAGTTATTTTTCTGAAAGAAATAATGCAGCACAACTTTTATCGATATGTAAGTTATTTATCATACTTAATTTAAAGTAGAAACTCATTTCATCCAATCAAATCATATTTATTTTAAAGTAGAAACTCATTTCATCCAATCAAATCATATTTATTTTAAAGCAGAAACTCATTTCATCCAATCAAATCAGCAATGCTGCTGCGAAAGGTATCAACAAACCCATACTTTATAGAGAAATTGCAAACTGTATTGAAATTTGATCAAAATGTAAATATTTTACATTAACCAAACTTCTTATGCTTTCCTTGAAGAGGGCTCAATATTTTTATTACTTTCAGTTTACAAAGTGATCATTTGGAGCTAGATTTAAGTAAGTATAGTTAAATGAGCAGTGAAAAACTATTTACAAGTCTTTTAGAAATATACAATAATGAAAAGACTTTGGCAGAAGTCAATTACCGAATACCTGAGAAATATTTTCTGGGAAGAAAATATTTATCAGATATTTGATAATCCTTAAAAAAATATTATGCAAAACATTGCTTAATTGTCTGCATAAATTTTAGTGTCAGCTTTCTGAAGATGGCATAGGTATATATACTAAATCAAGTTACATTGGTAAAAAATAAAATAAAAAGATTTCCATGTTAAACTTATGATAAATGTTATTTTATGTAGAGGAGAATCTATATATCCTATTCCACATCTGTTTGATTTTATTTGTCATCTTTTTAGTATTTTATCTACTATTTTTCCTATTCTAATCAAACATTGCAGTCATTCATTTTCAATTAAAAACTTGCATAACAAATTTAAAAAAATTATTATAGCAAAAAAATTGTTATAGCAAAAAAAAAAAGTGGTGTTCCAAAATGTTTATAAAATTCCCAATTTAAAAGTCAAAAAAATCCTTTTTTCTAAATAAAGTTTGTCTAATTAAAGTTTAATAATAATTCTAAAAATTATTTAAAATTAATTACTATCAAAAACTAATAGAAAAATAACAAAAAATTTATTGTTTAAAAGTTGAATTAAAATTGCTGCTATTGGTATAACTACGCACTTGCATAGCTGCAAAAATGTCTCTTGGAAAAAAACTTTTAGAGAATTGGGATTTTCCGAAAATCCCTAAAATAACTTATTATCATTAAGAACAATATATTTGATTTAATTTTAATCTTAAAATATTGTTGCCGCTTTCATATTTAAAGGTATTCTTTCAAAGATATATATTTTTTTCACTAGTGGGCATTAAAGGGCAACTTTTAAAGTAAAATAGCGATTTTAAAAGTAATATAGCAATTTTTAAAGTAATATAGCGATCTTCTAATTATTATTTTCTTAGGATTTTTTTAATTAATTATTATCTAGTTAATTAATTATCTAACTAATTAATTAATATTTTCTAAGGATTTTTCTAATTATTATTTTCTTAGCGAACTTCTAATTATTATTTAACTTCTGTTTGACGTCCTTTATGGACGAACCTTTACACTATTATGTAACAAATTGTGTCATCAAAAGAAATGTTTTAAAATAAAAAAATATAAAAAGGTTTTAAAAATAATAAACACAAGCTCGTAAATTTCATATTTCACATTTACTGCGAGTTCAATTTTATAATTAATATTAACTTTCTTTATATATAAATCGTATAGAGAAGTAAAGTCACAATTACAAAGTCTCAGCAAAAACAACGACAAGTGTCATTTATTTACAAAAGAATTACAAAAGATCGCAAGTGGTTGCACGCTATCGTGGCAACGAAGAATACCAATAATTATTCTTTCATGCATAGTCATAAAATGTTATTATGACTGTAGTTCTTTGAAACATTTAAATTTGCTTTTATGTTTTAAATTCAAGCAAGCGGTGAATCTTGTTTTAAAGCTATTAAATTTCTAGTACCAGTTTGTTGTAATAAAAAAAAATTGTTGTTATTAAATGTATTTAATTTATGCTTTAATATACATATTTAATTTACGTTATAAATATAAGAAACTAGTAAAGTAAAGAAATCTATTAAACCCTCATTAAATAAGTTTCTAAAACCAAGTTTTACAAACACAAATTGGTAATGCAAATTTTGTACAAAAATTAAAAAAAACAAATATGTACAGTTTTGTTGAAGTTTGAAATGCATAACTATAGATTATAAAAGACACCTCCTACAACTAATACTGATGCTTTAGAGAAAAAATATTTAGTTTGACCATAAATAATGTTGGAACATTTGTTACATGTTTTAAAGCATACAAATCTTTATTTCTCTAAATCAAATTTAGGGGCATTAGCACTTTGAAAATAATTTTGTTGCAATTGTCATCTTTTTCAAAAAGTGTGTAGTATCACACTACACACTCTTATGTGTCACATCTACATAAGCTTAATAAATCTTACATTATATTCATATATTTAAACAAAGTAAAATAATTTATACTTCTGTTAACTCACCATTTTCATATCACGTGACATCACACATGTAGGCTTTTTACCCGTTGTATCCCACACTTTTAACTTTTTATCAGACGAAACTGTTGTCAAAGTTCCAGGGATATTAGCTGATAAGCACATTCCTTATGACAAAATACACAAATTTTGTTATATATATATATATATATATATATATATATATATATATATATATATATATATATATATATGTATATATATATATTTCTTTTTATGTATATAGAAATGAAAATTTACCAGTAACAGCTTCCTCATGAGCATGAATTGTAAAAATTGGTTGATCACTTCTAACATCGCAATATAAAACAATGCCATCGTCTGTGCTCACCTAAAAAATTTACCACCTTTAAAATCTACATAATTTAAAATCCAAAGTAAAATTCAAATAAATTCATCATCGCCATCATCATCATCATCATCATCATCATCATCATCATCATCATCATCATCATCATCATCATCATCATCATCATCATCATCATCATCATCATCATCATCATCATCATCATCATCATCATCATCATCATCATCATCATCATCATCATCATCACCAATTCTACCACCAATATTTCAGACTAAAAAAAAATTAAAGATAATATAGGAAAAGCTTACATAGAAATTACATGGTGATAAATGATCCCATAAAACCTTTTCACATTCTCCAGATAATGACCAGGATTTAAAAACCTATTTGAGTTCATTTAATTTGTATATTATAAAAACTGTGTGTTTATTATATATATATATATATATATATATATATATATATATATATATATATATATATATATATATATATATATATATATATATATATATATATATATAGGCCTAGGCGGGAATAAATGAGCACGAGAGCAGAGAAAAGCTCTCCTAATACAAACTTGGGAAGCTGTTTCTCATTTAAATTGCCGCTCTTTTTTTATTTTTTTATTTTTTAAACAACCATGCTTTTTAAAAACAATCACAGTATATTATGCAATTAATTTTTTTAAAATAACATTGCTTTTTTTTTTAGTTACAACGATAATTGTACTTTCGTGAAAAAAGTTATACTGTTCGGGAAGCGAGAGCTAAAGCTCTCACTTCCCGAACAGTATAAGCGGGAAGCGAGAGCTAAAGCTCTCGCTTCCCGCTTGAAATTTTAAGATAACTGCCTGAAATTTTAGATAACTGCCTTCTTCATTCAATGGACATATTTTGAAGAAAAAACAGCAATATCGTATATCAATAAGACTGTGCACCGCAAAAAAACATTTTAAAATATTAAATTTTTTTTTTTTTTTTTTTATGGCTTTCCTTTTGTAAATTGCTGTTCTGATATATTATTTGAAATATATCCTTAACTTTTGGTCAATCTTTTTTTCAAATGAAAATAACATGTTTCATTATTTTTTTATTTTTTGGTATCAAAATCATTATTTTTACTTTTTTTTTTTTGATTTCCATAATGCGTATAGATTTTACTTATAACATCAAAATTTTTTAAATTTATTTTGTTTTAAATTAATGTTTTATAAAAAAAAAAAGTGAGCTCAAATTAATGTTTTTTAAAGGTTTGTCATGTTGGATAAATAATAAACCAAAATTATATAAAAACTTCAAAAATAATCATTTTATAAAAAAACATTAATAAAAAAAAATTATAATCAAAAGACTTTGTTAAATTCCCTTTTTTTTATTTTTTAGTTTAAAAAATGTTATTTCACTAAAATCTATAATAATAAAATAAAAAGGTGCAAAGTAACTTAAATTTACTTACAGTAATTGAAAAGTTACAGTAATTAAGAAGATTTTTGTATATTTCTACTTTTTAAGTATTTTTTACTAAAGTATTTTTTTTAAAGTATTGTAGTATACATTCTTTTACATTTTTAATCATACATGTTACAAAGAAAAAAAAAAATTATGTTTTAGTAATGTTTAATGTTATAAAAAGCATAATTTAAGTTTTTATTTGATAAAAAAGTCTATTTTATAACTTTTTTTTTATAGTTTTTATTGTTTTAACTGAAGTTATGAAAACAGTTAGCATTATCTAGATCAAAACCATGAAAAAGAAACGGCTAAAAAAAAAACAATTTGGGTTTGTATCGAAAATAGAATTATGAATTTGCATTGAAAATTTCAAGAAGCTAATCCCTTAATAAATCAGCTGATAAAGCAAAAATAAAAAAAAACTTCAGTAAAACAAACAAATCAAAAAAAAAAAAAAAAAAAAAAAAAGACAATTAAAAAATAAAAACAAACACATTTAATTTTAAATCCTTGTACAGAATTTTGATAAAAATCCTAAATTGCAAATTTCGATGCAAATTACATTTTCATTAATTTAATTTTGATACAAGTGACAAGTTTTGATACATACTGATGAAGACATCAAACACATGCGTTGCTGACATTTTGAATTTAAATCTTTTTTATTAGAATTTTAATTGAAAATTTTTAAATTAAAAATTTGTTAAAAAAGTGGCGTGGTAACTTTTACTCTGAGTACATTTTTAATCTGTTTTTTTTTACTTTTTAACTTATCAACCAGTAACATTTACTTGTACTGTAAAATTTCACTCAAGTAACAGAACTTTTACTTGAGTACAAAGTTTTGTTACTTTTTCCACCCATGATAGTAAGCGCAATGAAAAATCTAGACAACAACTCACATCAATGAATTTCTTGAAGTTTTTTACTTTTAAAGAAATTGACTGAATAGTGACAAATCCTTTTTCACATAAATAAAACTAATGTTGTTGAACAACTTAATTCATTTCTTATTTACTTATTTTTACATAACTTAGTCTTAATTTATTTTAATGTCTTGTTTTTATATAACTTATGTGTTAAATGTGTTACCACAATTATCAGACAAGAAGTAAAAAATTCATTTTGCTACATAAAACTCTGAGAAGCAATATTCTATTAAAAATAGCATTTAGCTAATTCCTAGTACTACTGGTAACAGTAACACACACACACACACACACACACACACACACACATATATATTCACAAAGGTGGGTAAAATGGTAAATTTCATTTTAATGACTATAGAAAAAATAGAAACAAAATTAAAATTAAAATTATTACTATTTCAATAAAATTACAATTTTATTGAAATATTTACTTACATTTGGAGTTCTGCAATCAAGCAATACAGCTTTTCTAAAAAATAACATAGCATGGTAAAAAAATTAATTTTATTAGGATCTGTTTATTGATTAATTCTTTGATAACATTGTTAGCATAATAGTAGGCTAGTAAAATTAACTTTGTTTATACACAATATACAGTGTTTAGCTCATTCAGTTTTTTGGCAACATTACATTATCATAAAAGTCCTGAATGAAGTCAGTAACAGCAGCAGGAAAGCATCATATAACTAAAATCAATTATTTCAGACAGTCATGTGTCAAAAAATGTTTACGTTTTAATATTATAAGATCAAGTGAATGATAACAAAAAAAAAATTTACTTTCGTATAACAACATGGTTTTAAAAAATAAAACCATCTCATTTTACCAAGATTTTGACTTTTGTCTTTCATTACACTTTTTATTACTTTGTGTTTTGTGATTTTGCATTATCTTGCATAAACTGATGTTATCGTGATAATACTTAAAAAGATATTTCAAGATAACATTTTTTTAAAAATCAATTAAAGACCAGGACCAGGGCTGTGGAGTCGGAGTCGCGACATTTTTAGCGGAGTCGGAGTCGCTAAACAAAATCGCGACTCCGACTACAATAGTAAAACTTCTCAGTATTGCACGTGCATGTATAAAACATTCAATTAACCTTATATTTATACTAAACCTTAAAGAACGTTTCATAAATTTGACAAAAATTTTTATTTTATTTTATCGCATAATACTTTTTAAAGAATTCAAAGAATTTTTCAAAAATTTTGCTTAGGAGTTAAAGTCAGAGTCGGAGTCTGAGTTGTACTCAAAAAATTTTAACAACAGGAGTTGGAGTCGGAGTCATTACTTTTTTTTTACGACTCCAAACCCCTGACCAGGACATTAATGTTAATCAAATTGTTGAAAAAATTGAGTTTTATCTAAGTTAAAGTACCAAAAAACTTTTCCTTTATATTTGAATAAAACAATGATTTTATTTAGGTATAAAAAACTAAAACAAAGTATGGCTACACTTAAATACAAATTTTTAATTAATACTTGTAAGGTTTTCCCCATAAAGGAAACAAAAGGGATTTTTTAAATGTTATTAAATTATAGTTTACGTTAACAAAAATGACTTACTTGTCAAAGGAACCAGATAATAATGATTGAGATTCATGAGGATGCCATTGTATTGATTGAACCTAAATAATCAGTTGTCAAAAAAAAAGCTTTATAAAAACACTTTATTTTACATTTCGTGATTTACATTACATTTGAATTTAAAATGTAAAAATATATACTAAAGATTTATAGGTTCCTAAACAAACTGTTGATCCTGCAATCCCTGGATTAGTCTCTGAAATTTACAGGGATTACAGAGCCAAAATAATAAATATATATATATATGTGTGTGTGTGTGTGTGTGTGTGTGTGTGCGTGTGTGTGTGTGCCTAAAATATATATCAAAACATTGCCATCTGAAATTGGATGTCCTCTGGGGCGTACAATTTAAAATGAAAAAATATACTAAAGATTTATAGGTTCCTAAACAAACTGTTGATCCTGAAATCCCTGGATTAGTCTCTGAAATTTACAGGGATTACAGAGCCAAAATAATATATATATATATATATATATATATATATATATATATACATACATACATACATACATACATACATACATACATACATACATATATATATATATATATGTGTGTGTGTGTGTGTGTGTGTGTGTGTGTGGGTGTGTGTGTGTGTGTGTCTGTGTGTGTGTGCCTAAAATATATGTCAAAACATTGCCATCTGAAATTGGATGTCCTCTGGGGCGTACAGGCAAGCTTAAATGTAGTGGTGGTGTGTGTATGTGAAATATCAAATGTGTGCATCATAAGGGAGCTGATTAACATTTGGAACAAGATATATATCATAACTTAGATAATATATCATAACTTAGATATATATCATAACTTAGATTATCTCTTGTCATAAAAATTAAGTATTCTGTGAAACATATTTATCAGCGCAATATATTTTCGTATAAGCTTTTATGCTGTATTTTAAAATGTTGACATTTTTTAAATGTTGTAACTTTTTAATTTAGGAACAGAATTATTGCTCTGTATACCCAGTATATTGAAGTTTTAAAGATAAGAAACCTAGAGATGAGCAAAGAAACCATGAGCCAACACACTCATTTTATTCTTTAAAAAAGCCAATGTTTTGCTTCCAATACACAAGGAAGACATTTTCAAGTTAATTAGCCTATCCTAGATCCTAGAAGGAGTAAAGAGACTGTAAAAGAGGATTCAATTTTTTTGAAGAGATGTTTGAAGGGGTCAAGATGTCCAACAAAAATGACAAAACATTTGCTGAAATAGTTTGAGAAATTTTGAGCAGGAATTCTCCAGTGAGTGTAGTAGAACAGATTATGAATCAGACTTTGAAACTCCTACTGTAAAGAAAACTATATGATTCAACCAAGATTTCCCTTCAACTCAGCCTGAATGATGTGTTGGATAAGTGGATTCCATTTATGACAAGGTAAATAAGTTTACAAACCTCAGATTTAGGAAAAATGAGGTCAGCAATAATTTGCCGACCTCAAAAAGAATGAGGTTGGAAAAAATTATTTGATACAAAGGTCTGACCATAAAATATAGAAATGAGGTAGGCAATCTTTTGCCGACCTCAAGCACTTTCAGGTCGACATAGCCGAATGCCAACCCTAATTCCAAGGGTTGAGTTTATGTATAGTTGCGAGTGGAAGACATTGTTTAATCCATAAAAATAAATACTTTCCTAAATTAGTACAATAAACAACTTTCTAGGCCAGTGCCAGGTTGGCAACTTTTATGACCCATCCGAATAATAAAATGTTATGACCCACCCTTATAAACAAGGAGTGCAAAATATTAAATTCAAAAATTTTTTTTTCTTGGGCACCCATATATATATATATATATATATATATATATATATATATATTATATTATTATAATATTATATATATATATTATATTATTATAATATTATATATATATATTATATTATTATAATATTATATATATATATATATATATATATATATATATATAAATATATATATATATATATATATTAATATATATATATATTATATATATAAATATATATATATATATATATATATATATATATATATATATATATATATATATATATATATATATATATATATATATATATATATATATGTATATATATATATACATATATATATATATATATATCCTAATAGTTTAGTCGTAAGAGACTTTTATGGTAAAAAAAGTATCTTAAGCTGCATTTTGATGTTGTTGAAATGTCAAAGCAATTAAATTAATGCAAAAGTACATTAAATTTTATTGTTTTTAAAAAAAAGGCGAAATAATAATGACTAGAAAGTTTTTTTTAATAAGTGGTATTTTTGTTTTTGTTTTATTAAAAAACATTTTTAAAACAAGCGTAAGTGTTGCTAAATCGACTATCTTATAGCCTGCTGCTACAAAAGCGTGTTGCTACATCGATCTTATAGCCTGACTTGCAACGGAGTGCTGCTACATCGACTGAAAAATAGCCTGACTCGCAACGGAGTGCTGCTACATCGACTTAGGGTTTGGTTTGGGCAGGCAGTCTATCATTTAAAAAAAAAATTTTTTTTTTGAAGTTTTTTAACATTTTCTGCTCAAGCTTATTAATGCGCTCTTTAAAACAACAGTTTATGGTAAAAACATTGTGAATACCATGCAAGACGTTTAAAACAGGAGTTATTATAAATATTATTTATGCTGTCAACCCAGTTATATACTTTCCTGGAAAGATCTGTTAACTTTTATCTTTTATTCAAATAATTTTTTTATCTTTATAAAAGTTTGGTTATTTGGTTTACCTTATCTTGCTTCATCAATATTTATATCTGTTATAGAAAAAGGAGATTTTCAAGAAGAAATTTGATAGACGGATTTTAATTTTGTTCATAGTTTTCTTGTGTCTTTTAGATAATGTTGAAATAAATGACTGTAATTTAAATATCAAAGTGATTTAATTTAAATAATGCTAAAGTGAAAAATAATAGTGATGCTTTTATGCTTAACCTTCAAGGTACTGAAATGATTTTATTAAAAAAATACCTTATCAGTATGATGTGTTAGTGTGTGGACACACTCACACTTAGACATATCCCACAGCTTTATTGTTTTATCTGCGGACGCACTTCCAAGAACATTTCTGAAAAAAGGAAAATATTAAATAACTTCTAAACTAGTAGTCATAAAGCAGATTTATATCTCAAAGAAAAAAAAAAGATTTGAAAAAATTTATATATATTTACAAAAAAGTCCCTTGTAATTATTTAAAATACTCACACAATATTATGATTCCAAGATAAAGACAAAACAGCATCTGTGTGTCCATTATCATTAGTTGAACTAGCTTTTAATTTCTACAAAAAATATAATGAACTGGGTAAAAAAACATAAGATTATTATCATGACAAACAAACGGTCACTCATTAATATTATCTCTGTAGTCTCTCTTTCAGTTTTTTTGTCTCTTTTTTAAGTTTATAAAATTATCTCTTATTCGGTTACCATTGTCCTTTTAAATTATTACTTATTATTTCCTAATATCTTTTTAAAAGCCTTTTATAAGGTATTTTAATTTTTTACTCAAAAAGGTTTTTCTAAGTTCTGCATAATAGCATAAATTCTGCATAATAATATTTGTATTTATTTATACATAACAATGTATAAATAAATACAATGTTCTACATGATATAATATAATATATTATATTACATTGAACATTGTATTTATTTATATATAATTTTTTTTTATATTTATTTTTAAATATTAGATATAACATTTTATTTATAACATTTGTAGATAGAACAAGATAATACTGAGGGGACGATGTTTTACAACTTACAGTGGTATAAAAAATATTAGAATCAACAATTTAAATAACATAAAAAAATGGTTTCATGAAGTATAACTTGTAATTTCTTTAAAATGTTTGAACAAAACATCTCATTGGTACACCTTTTAGTTCAAAAACATTTCAATATGTACCATTTTTATTTTTGGGGCATTTCCATGATTTCAGTGGCGCATTTCCATGATTTCATATACATTACTTAAAGTCAATAAGATTTTGCAAGTTTGCTTATGCTGTTAAGCTCACTGAATTTTGACTATTTTTATGTTTTGAATTAGATTCATATCTGATGAACTTCTAGGCCACAGAAGATTGGAAATTTTTATCATGGCAACCATTGACCAATCCACCCAATGTTCTGAATCAAAAAAGTTGCAAAAGATTTTTAACTTGAATTTTAAAGATCTAGGTTGCATATGAAAAAGCAAAGGGCAATAGATATGTGTGCAATAAAATAATGTGATTCAACTTGATTTGCTTTAGTTTGGGTCAAGCAATAACAAAAGTTGAAGGTCCACTAGAGATATTTTGCTTGTGATTTATCAGCAGTGGCTATTTATTTGGTCCCGAAAAGTAAAATCTGAGTGGATAAGATAAAGCCTTACACAAATGTTATAAAAATTAATACTATTTTGCTGTAATTTGCTTTAAATTTGCTATTTGTTTTTCTTGCACTAAACCAATCAAAACAGAATGAAAAATGTTATTATTGGCTGGTGCCATTGTGGCAATTTTTTCAACTGGAATCTGAGCAATTTTACAGTGAATTTCAGCAATATAAAAATTTTTGATATGATATAAATTGCTATTAACCTACTTTTTTGACAATCATTATCTGAGAAAATTCATATAGTTTTATTAGGGCTTTAGATTGATCTCTCTAAAATTTGCTTTAACTAAGGCAGTGCCATTGCTCATAACGTTGTACCTGTAAGATCTCCCACAGATTATATACCAAAATAAAATAAAATGTGTCTTATACTGCTTAATAATGCACAATCATCAAAACTTTACAAGTATAAATAAAACATGTCAAAATAGCCGCCAATCATACTGTATGTATATTTTAAAAAAGTATTGAAATCATGTAAATTTCCCCTAAAATTAAAACTTTTTAATAAAGTAGTTCAAATCTTAAGTTTCTTTGTACTTTCCAAAAGTAACTAAGGTAACGGTACCAGTAATTGACTATGTGCCAGTAGTTGACCATTTAGAAGAAAAATTGTTAAAATAAACCTGACTCTGGCAGAATAATTTTAAAAACAATCATTTGGCTGTACAAGCGTAAACACTGCAAATATTTGGCAGCTTTGAACAAAGATGGCTGAATGCCAATGTGAATGTTCTACACTCTTTTCAAAATTTAAAAGTTTTCTTTCACATATTACTAAGGACACTTTGAAAATAAGGTTAATTTAAAAAGATAGTTTTTATTTTAATATTAGATCAATATATTTCAAAATTTGTTTGATAGTAATTAAAAATTATTTATTGTTTATTGTCCATCTGTAGTCAGTTACGAGGGTGGTCAAATAATTTATCAGAAAATTTAAATTTATTTACTAGTTGACCAGGGTGGTCAACTACTCATTAATTCCTTTGTTTATCTTATCTCATCATAATATGTAAATTTGATATTTTTATGATTTATTAGACCACATTTTTTCATACTTTTTTAAGAAAGAGCAGCTGAAAAGGAAAGAAAGAAAATGACAACAAGAGGCAAAAAAAGAAAAATAAGCAAAATATCAAGAAACAGTATCATGGTTTTTATTTTTCTCTCATTGAGTAAATGATCAACTACTAAAGCTAAGGATGGTCAGATACTGAAAAAAAAATTTTTTGAAGCTCAACTACTAACATAAAATCATGCTTTAAAAATACAGCTGCTGATGAAAAGATAGTACTTTGAAAAATATTGATTAACAGTATAATAGAAGATAGTATGGTAAGTTGTTAGAACTATTTAGAGTATATAATTGGTAAACAACCTTAAAGTTATAACAGACCTTAATAATATAAAATAAAAAAAACTTTTTACTCGTATTTTACTTGTATCTATTTTTAAAAACCTAAACAGGCATGTTTTAAAATGAAAAATCAGTTCAACTTATAGATGATTCTAATATTTTTTACACCACTGTATATTGCTATAACCAAGTTATTTTTAACCAAACCAAAAAACTAGTTAATGCTTTTAAATAAAAATAAGCTAAAATATTTCAAAGATAATTCAATTTATAATTTTCTGTTTATCAGGCAGACTAATAGTGTTCATAATAAACTTTTTTTAATTTATTATTTTCATTGAAACTAAAAACATTTTATGTTAACAATTTCATTATGTATTAAATTGTATTACCTAGATGGGTCTTTTTTTCTATTGGTATCAGAAACATTAGGTTAAATAATAAATTAATTGAAAAAAGTAACTAATCATATATTGAGGGTGACAAACGGATCAGCATAAATAGTAATTTATGCTGAGCTTCATTTAAAATATCTACATTCTACTCTGGCTTCTTTGGCCTTCAACTCTTTTATTAGTTGACTTGACCATTTTTTCATGCAACTCAAGTATTTTTTGCTCTTTAGTATTTTGCTCTTGTCATAATTTTTTGCACTTCTTGTAAACCTAGAACTTTTTTCTTTAGGAAACGGAACATGCAAAAATTTATTTATATAGATGCTCTCAAAAGACTTAACAGTCGTCACAGAAAAGTTTGTGTCACCTTTGTTGCCAATGCAACTTGTATACTTAGAGCTAATTGATTCTCAAACCTGATTCTGATACCACTATTCTAACATGCATTACAGCTACTTATAATAAATTCTCAAAGTACTATAGATAAAAAAATACTGTAGATAAAAAAATACTGTAGATAAAAAAATACTGTAGATAAAAAAATACTGTAGATAAAAAAATACTGTAGATAAAAAAATACTGTAGATAAAAAAATACTGTAGATAAAAAAATACCAAAAAATCTGTAAACAAGATTTATTATTTTATTTTTGAGTACAAGAAAAAAAAAAAAAAAATCATTTAAATGGTTTAATTGAATTTATTGGTTGTCCGCCTAAAACAAAATAATAACAAATAATTAAAAAAACAAACGTTTATCATACTTTTTTCTTTTTCTTTTTCATACCAGATAAAACAAAGGCTGGTTCAACTACATCAACAATGTCCAAATCCCAAATCAAAATATCTGGTTCCATTGTTCCTACTGCTATATAGTTACCTAAATTAAAAACTAAATATTATATACAACAACTACACATACAACTCTAAGTATTATCATAAAGAATAGGGATAAAAAAGTATTTTTTTAAATTATACCAGGTTTTCCATCTAAGACAGGGTCATAACTTAACCATTCTAAGCACAAAGGATATGATTCAAGGAGAATATCATGGTGCACATACTGACTAGATTCTTCCTCATTGTACACTAAAAGATAAAAAAAAAAAATTTAAAATATAATAAAAAATTTTTTAGACCACGATTTAAGAACTTATCATGTTTCAATAAATAGGTGGTTTATCCAAACCAAAAAATACCAAAATTTTATTCAATCATTTGTTGAATAAAGTTTTTACTTAAAATCTGATGCTGAAGTATTAGCAAAACTAAATTAATAACACTGAGATTTAGGTAAAAAAAAATTTATTTAAAAACAATTTTCTTTTTAATAACAATTTTAACTTAAATTTTTTAAAGCTAAGCAATTTTCTAAAATAAATCTTTTTTTTTAGGTTTAAGTTGATTTGTTCCATCATGATACAAAATCTACAATATTTAAAAATGGTCTTCCCAAAAAAAATAATACAACTGTTTTAAACAACCTCAGTTGGGAAAATTCATATATAAAAGACTGTGATAAATTCAAGCTCTGAAGCTATTAGACAGATATATTTGCACAGATAAAATGATTATATATTTATTATACATTCTATTTGCAAATATCATCTGTCATATATATTATAGGCTATGATATGTATTATATTAGAAAATAGAAATATTTCACATTGATTGTTTTTCTAAACTGCCGAATTAATAAATACCATATTAGCAAATAGTTCAGAATTATAATATTGATCGATATTCTACACTGCAATATTAGTAAATATTATGGTTTATAAATATAATAGTGGTCAACACCCAGTAAACACAAGGCGTGTGTTAGACATTTGAAATGTTTCAATACATTTTTTAGACTAAAAACCTATCTTGTGTTTACTCGATATTGATACAAAACATGTTTTTAATTCATATCAACCAATCATAATTCATGGATTTGACTATTTAATAAGTGAAAAGCTATTTAATAAGTGCTTGATTAAATCTTCTCTTTGTGCCGGCTGAAAAACGGCATCTTTGGTTCCAATTTTTTAAAACTCTGGAAATCACTTTTACCCCTTCAACTATCATCCAATCAGTCTTATCTATATTATTAGCAAGGTCTTTGAATCTTTAATCAACAACTTTCTAACAACCCACCCTGAGTCTAATAAATTACTCTCTGACAATCAATACAGTTTTCGATCATCTTGTTCTATGGTTGACTTGCTAAATAATGTAACTAAAAAATTATATTGTACATTTGTAGATTATGGAGGCTGAGATGGCAAGGTCTATTCTTTTGACAGTTTTCAATAAAGTTTGACATGTTGGTCTTCTTCATAAGCTTGCCTTATATGGTGTATTTTTTTGAGATTATCAAATGAAATTTTTATTGAGATTATTGAATAATTTTTTTTAACCGCAGTATAAAAGTTATCTTCATAGTTTAAACGTAGACTTGCTCTATCTTTCAAGTTAGAGTTGCTCGCCCATCCTCACAAAGTTGCATCTTTTTCTCTTTTCTACAAATATTATCATGGTCGATACATATACTATTATGATCACTGATTTCCATAAACCAAAACTCATTCTCGTTTGACTCATTATTTAGCAAAGTTACATCTTTTAACTGTAACTGACCCTTCATGCCTTCAAAACTTTTATTTATCTAGTTTTTTTCCTCATACTTTAATTTTTAGGAATTCTCTCCCACCTTCATATTTTCTAAACACATACAACATTTAAGTTCATGGCTTGTCAACCATTTCCTTGCTATTTAACACTATTCTTTGTTTCCAAGTAACTTCTAACTTTATAGCGGTTGCTTTGTTGGGAGTGTATTAGATTAAAAAAAGAAAAAAAAACAATATATTATACTGAAATAAAGAGCTGGGAAGGCTTTAGTATATACATCGACTGACTATCTAGAGAACATGTAAAGAAATGCCACTATGCTAACTAGAAGTTTGGGTTGGGTGTTTATACAAAATCTTATAAATTATCTTCTAAAATTATTCATTTATGTTAAATATGCTCTGGCAAAGATAAATAAACTAATATATTCAAAAATATGTTGTAACAATAGGTCACAAAGCATATATTTATTTATGAAATAAATAAACATAACATATTTTCAATTGTAATAAATGATATATAAAAAAAATGTTAAAAAAAAAAAAAGTTTAATATTGTATTCAATTGAGTGGTTTAAAGCTAATTTGGTATAACCATTTATTGCTCACTGTTATTACAATCATTTATCACTCACAGTTTTTTTTGTCAAATATTTTGATATAAATATAATAAGTAAAATTAAATACATATGTTTACCCACAGCTACTGTGTTTTGTCAGAATAGTGGATAAAACACTTGCTCAGCTGTGCAACAAATTATTATATTAGTAAAAAAAATTTTTAATATTAATATTCAAGAGATTTTAATCTAACATTCAAGAGTTTTCTGGTGGAATAGTTCACCATTTATCATTAAATAAGATTTTAGTTTTTTCTTATAAATAGTTGTGTTTTTTTTGTCACGGATGTTATTTGGAAGTATATTTCAAAGTTTAGGACCATAGTAGGATAATGCTCGATTACCAAAACGATTGCTGAATTTTGTTTCCTTTAATTTTAGTGTTCTTTCTGACATAAATGTTTTTAATAAATTTTCATTAGCATTTTAGAGGAAATTATTAGAATTTTGAGGAAGTACTTTTAAATAACTTTTTAATTAAAACAATAAAAAATTAAAAATATGACACTTTTCTTACCTAATATTGAATCATTTCATTTAAAATTAAGCTAATTTAGCAGGGGTGTATAGTTGTGAAAAAAAAATGTACCAACTCCGACTCCAGTCGTTGCAATTTTCAGAGTACAACTCTAACTCCAACTCCAAAGCAAAATTTTTGAAAAATTCTTTGAATTCTTTAAAAAACATAACACAATTAAAATTATTTTTTTTTGCCAACTATATGAAAAGTTCTTTGAAGGTTAAATATTTTCTACATGCACATGCAATACTGCAAAGTTTTACTATTGGAGGCGGAGTCATGATTTTGTTTAGCGACTCCACTAAAAATATTTTCACAGCCCTGTAATTAAGTTTGAAATCATTCCCATATACACTACCGTTCATAATAATTCGAATAATATTAACTTTATTTGAAAATGCTATTTTTTATTTAATTATTTTTTATGTTTATTTTCACACTATGAATTAATTTAAAAGTATTTTGATTAAAATGCTTTGATAAAAATCATAAGAATCATATGAAAAAGGGCAAAACTTTATAAAAAAGATCATCAATGTCTGTAAACGTGTGCCGACAAGTCTATAAAGATAAGATTGTTTGTCTGGAGAAAAAAATTAAATCTATGGTAAAATTGTGCCTATTATTGACTGTAAAACATGGTGGATGTAGCGTTAAGGTATGGGGCTATTTTAGTTGGAACGCCACAGGTGACTTTGTAAAATTAAAGAGTAATGACAAAAGTAGTTTAAATGCACACTAAAAAAATCACGCTACACCTTCAAAAAGATGGGTTAATGGGAAACCACTTATTTTTTTAGAAGAAAATGACTTAAGTTTAAATCAAAAACATATTTTTCAAAAATCTGTATAAGTTATTTGAATGAGTTTGAGAACAATCAAATATTGAATAAAATGATTTAGCCTACCCAATCATAAGATCTCTTTATTAGATCTCTTTATTACCCGATCTCTTTATTACCTGATTTTTATGAGAGGAATTAAAAGTAATGTCAAAAACTAATGCCTAATGATGAATAAGATGTGGAAAAAACTTATTAGTTAGTGGCATAATATTGACTTTGACAAATTGGTTAGTTTATTAAGTAAAATGCCAAAAATATGTATGACTGTCATTGTCGCTAATGGTGATTAAAAGGCAAGTAACTTATAAACTAATCTAATGGGACTTTACATTAATTTTTTGTAAACCTAATAAATAAGAAGATAACATATAATTCAGGTAGACATGGCTTACATTTTTTACTCCAAATAATAAGTAAAACTTTGATATCTTATATCGAAAAGTACGAAAAGTACATTTGAATAATTATGGACGGTAGTATATTTTTGAATATTGTTTATAATTGAATGAAAAAACATTTTTTTGAGATAGATATTTTGGCAATCGATTACATTTTAGTTGAATTAATTAGGGGTGCATTAACAGCTACTATTGACCAATGCCAATGCATACAGACAGATTCCAATGCATTGGCCGATGCCAATGCATAAAAACATTTAAATTTATACTCTATAGTATTTATAAGATTATTTTATGTCTTTATGTAGAATATAAACACAAAGAAAAAAAAAGATATTATTATTATTATTATTATGCCATCAGTAAATGATATTCAAGGCTAATAAAAAGCTTATAAAAAGCTCATTTAATCAGTGCATCCCTAAAAATTATACACATTAAACTTTATTTTGTTTGTTTTTAAATAAAAGAACATGTTTATTGTCCTTAAAAATTAGTTATAATCCATAATTAACAAATAATTTAATGATTAAAATTATTGCAAAAAACTACCATATACATCAAGACAACTATGATCTTCTTCCATTTTTCCGACAACAAATAAGTTGTCATTCTTTTTTATAACATAATCTTCTTTATCCTCATCGTCCTATTTAATTAAACAATAAGTTATTTTTTTTAACATTATCATCTTTATCATCATTGTCCTATTTAATTAAAAAAAAAATTATTGTTAAATTTTATTGCACAAATTAGAAAAAAACTAATTTTGTACCATTCCTTTGAGATCAACATAAGGATCTTCCTCTGTAGAAACAAAATACATTAGGCCTGCCATACCAGCTCCTGTCATTTTTGTACCTAAAAACAAACATATATAATTTTTAAATTTAAAATTTAAAAACTTTAAATTTAAAATTAAAAAACTTAAAATTTAGCAAAAAAATTTTTTTTTAATATGCATTTCTACATATTTTGTCATTAGTCACAATTGAAGATATTAACTTGAAGCTTTGGCTACAAAGTTGAATTATTTTTCAGATGAAGAGAGCGAATTCTAACTGAATGTCAAGGAAAAAAACTAGACAAATAAGAATTTACAGAACACTTAAGAACAGTCACAGTAAAAGAATGAGACTAAATTGAATGGTGAATAACACAAGAATGAATTTTAGTAGATGGTGCAAGAGATGTTAGCTACTAGAGGGCACTGTTCTCCATTATAGTATTTATAGAAAAGAGAAAGAGAAGCAACATTACAACTGTGTGACAATGTTTGAAAGTTGGCTGGAAAATCAGGTCTAACTATGTTTACAATTCGTTTTTGCACATTGTCTAAAAGAGAAATGGATCATTCGAAGATCTGCTCTGGATATGGCATTAAGATTCCATGCAAGGACAGATTTGAGATTTATAGAAATAATAAAATAGAATCCAGAGAAAGAAAGTGAGCACTATAAAAAGATGCAACTTTAGCAAATGCTAATTTAGCAATGGATTTGATATATGGTTTCCAAGAAAAATCTGAAGAGTTAATTCTAAAAGACGAAGGGTAGATGACTCATCAATTACATTACCATTCATAAATAAAGGAAGATCTAGATTGTTGCAATAACAATCAGCAAATTTTATACAAAGGTCTTAAAACAGAAACAAGGTCGGAAATTATTTGTCGACCTCAAACACTTTTAGGTCTGCAGTTAGGTCGACATTGCCAAATGCTGACCCTAATTCCGAGGGTTGAGTCTTCAACAAGTTTTTAAATTTTTTCTAGTCTTGTTACTTAAGTTTAAGATTTTTTTATCAAATCAAAACAATTTTAAAATCTTAAAGAAAAAAATGATAAATAGATTTAGCTTAATAGGCAATTAACCAAAACTCCATTTAAAACTAGTTAAAATTAAAAATTTTTTGTGGTTTTAGATTGACTTTTAATCCAAGGATCTCAAGCTTAGATCTGTTTCTAGTCATAAAATCATTGTCTATGAGTAAAATAAAAAAGCCAAGAGAAATGTGATTTATATACTTTGAAAACTTTAACTATTTGTATACTAATTACTTAAATTTAATAACAATGACAGGCACTCTTGATAAAGAAGCACAAAGACATTTTGATGCTCAAGAAACCCATGTGGCTTCGATGATATCATAAAAATATATATTACACATCTTCTATATTCATTGATCTTTCAATAAATATAAAGATTTTGATCTGCAATATTTGGATTTCCATATATGGATAATGGGGGACGGTTTCTGCTTTTTTGTAGCGGAATATTGCAGTTAACTTTTCACTAATTTCCAGACTAGCTGGAACTCTAAAACTTTTGGCATTTCTGTAGTGCCAATGAACATGTATGTTAAAGATGTCTTCAGGGCCCAAGACACCGGGGGAGGGGGCTGGGTCATGGGTCCACTTTTTTGAAGCAGGACTTTGTAATAGATTTTTCACTACTTTTCAGACAAACTGGAACTCTGAAACTTTCACCATTTGTGTAGTCCTGATCAATGTGTGTCAAAATTGTTTCCAGGGTAGATGACTAGATGGTCATCTGGAAATAATTTTAACATAAAAAATTCTTTTTTTTGAAAATATTTTCTTCAAAATTTTTTTTTTGTTTATATATGTTTCATTCGGCTTTTGATCATTCTGTATTCAATGATCTTTTTTAAAATGTTTTAAGAAAGTACATATGTCTATAAGATTTTTGATTTGCAAGTATATTAATTAAAAATAGCCATCCACCTAAAATTATAACAGAATTTTACATTGTATAATTTAAAAATTTTTGAATCAAAAAGAAAACAGATACAACAACACTGATCTGTCAGACAACAACAATTGAAGAATACAAATTGATGTTATCAGAGGCAATATACAAGTTAACAGTTCATTCCTACATTGCAAAATGTCAAGCAAGATACCTAAGGCAACAAAAGGAAAATTTAGCAAAAGACTGCTTATCGTCTTCTGCAGAAAACTACACATTTGTGATTCAAGATAAAATCTAAAGTTACCATTGGTACCAAAGTCAACGCATGTTAAACCCTGTTGCCTTCTATTTATTAAACAAAATCGACTAGCTTAAGGGAAAATCATTTTGCTTCATGTCAGAAAATAATGAGCATGACATTGGTTTTGTGTATGAAGTTAAGACAAATAGTTAATTATTTAAAAGAAAATCATTCTAATGTTTCAAAGATTCTTTATTTATAGTTGTGCTGCACAGTATAAAAACCACAAAAACTTTTACAATATTTGTCTACATAAAGATGGTTTTGATATTAATGCAGAGTGGACATTTTTGCTACAAGTCATGATAAGTCACCATGTGATGGTATTGGTTACACTATAAAATGAATAACTGCAAATCCAAGTTTACAAAGCCCCATAAATGACCAGATATTGAATGTAATAAAATGCACGACTGCTGTGCAAAAATTATTTGTTTACTTTTTTAAAAATTGAAAAAGAAAGACTGACAGAATTGCGCAACACTTTGAAAAAACGTTTTAAGCTAAGTAGAGCAATTCCTGGAATTAAGAGCTATCATCATTTTAACTCAGAATCTGATACTATAGTCAGACTCAGAATAGATACTATTAGTTTTAAACAAACAAGTGAAGATTTAATATAACAGGCATGTTTTTTTTCCTGATATTTAAAGTATTTAACCTAATCAGCAAAACAACATCAACACATTAAAAATTAACATTAATGCATTGAAATTTGGTGAACCTGTTCTGTGTAAATATGATACGCTTGATTGGATTAGTATAAGCAAGATGTTATGGTAATATTTATGCACCCACACAGTCCTTTAAACAAACTTTTCTGACCATCTAGAGCAGATGAGTATTGGGTTCCAATTACCAACATAATTTGTAACATTGATGCACCTGTAACAACAACTGGACGTATGTATACTTTGACCGTTGACCCATCTAAGCAAATCTTAACACAATCTTGAGACTTTATATTTTTGTATTTTATTTTGCAAATAACTAAATAAAACAGAAAAGTACAAACCAAAAAAAATTTAGAAACCAATATCATCATTAATTTATTGAAAATGCAAAAAAAAAAAAAAAAAATTTATTAAGAAAATAAGTGGGGCATGGTCCCAGTGCCCCGGGCCATAAATCCTCTGGTCGTCTGCCCTGGAAACAATTTTAATAGGCGTTCATTAGGACTACATAAATGCTTCAAGTTTTAAAGTTCCAGTTTGTCTGGAAGGTAGTAAAAAATATCACAAGATCTCACTACAAAAAAGTGGGACACTTGCTCCAGTTCCCCCTAATATTTCGGGGCCTTGAAAACAATTTAAACATGCATATTCATTGGCACTACAGAAATTCCAAAATTTTCAGAGCTCCAGCTAGTCTGGAAGTTAGAGAAAAACCAATTGCAATATTCCACTACAAAAAAGTGGAAACCCTGCCCCGTTATCCATATATGGAAATCCATATATTTGCAGATCAAAATCTTTATATTTTTTGAAAGATCAATGAATATAGAATAGGGTGTAATATATTTTTTGATATCATCAAGGCCAAATGGGTTTCTTGAGCATTAAAAACAGGTATATAAAAAATTGTCTAAACTTATTTAAATTGATTATTACAGGTACTTAATAATATTTTTTTACACTTCTGATCATTTCATTGGATTTGCTACCCTCAAAAATAACCAGTTACAAGTTTTCAAGTAAACAAATATTTTTAAAGTTATGTGACTTGAAACCTCTAAATAAATGGTGCAATTCTGAGGGGACAAGAGGGGCCTGGCCAGTATCTGCTAAAAGTAAAATGGTCATATTTCAGGATCTTCTTGGAGCCAGAGGCTCAAAATTTCAAAGAACTCTTATTTTACGAGGCACTCTTAACTGAATAAAAATCAGCAAAATTTGAGATGTATGGTGACATGATCTGGTTCATTTAACATGGAATTACCCAGACACTTTTGATGAAGAAGCACAAAGACTTTTCACAAGGATACAAAGACTCTTAAAAGTACAAAGTCTACAATAAATCTGCTTTTTTTTTACTTTTATTTTTTTATACTAGTGAATATTTTTATTTACAATTAACTGTAATGACTTAATGTAATTACCAGGCTTGGTAATTACATTAAGTCATTACATTCTTGGCTAAGACTTACAAAAATAATTGCGTTTTCAAGGAAGTTTATAATTATTGAAGTTAATAAAACTAATTATGTAACAAACATATAAGAAGTTTCTGCTTACTAAACACAAACGATGCATACAAAGTAACTCGCGGATGAACAAGCACCGCGTCTGAGGTCACGACAGAACACAAATATATTTAGCAAGTTATTAGATATAAAGAAAAGTTTTAGATATTGGTTTACTAACTCTAATTTTTTCGCTTAAGTTGCCATTCTTAAAAACTCGTTATACTTTTTTCTGCTTTAAATACTAATTAAAATTAAAAAGCCCACTCTCTAAACACCATCAGCAATATTGTGAAGTAGTTTCGCTTCCTCGTCATACATTATTTTTAACTTTTTAGTTAATTTCTATCTAGTTAATTTAATTTCTATAGTAATTCAATGATTTAATTATTTCATTTGTATATCTTACTAAGAAGAATTGTTTCAAATATTTTAAACTTTTCAAACTACGCGAAACATACGTATTAAAAAAATTAACTTTTTTATTTATAAAATAATTTAGCTTAGACAAAACTAAAACTTGCAAACTTTGTTAAATAAAGAGCATTTGTTTCCTTTTTAAACAATCGTAAGATGTTACTTTATATAAAAACCGTCGCTTAATTTTATAAAAAAATTATAAAAGAGCCATGTTTCCAAAATATTTGCTCTAAATGTAATTTATTTTGCTTTAAGTTTTTTCGCTTTAAAAGATATTTTATTTTTTTAATTTTTTTTTGTAATTGGTTCTCATCGGTCCAATTAATCTTTAGCGCATTTTTTTTTTTGCTTTTTGAAATGTTCTCGAAACAACTAAAAAATCTGGCCAGCTTTTCGCAACTAAATAATATTTGTGGTCAGCAATCGAGAGCGATCGCTTCCGCTTCCCGACCAAGCCTGAATTACCAGTGTGCTGGCTCCAAAAAGCCAACACAGGATTTTTCTAATAAGGCCTTATTATGCATGATTTTCTCATATATATTCTTACCATATACAATAGAGTCATTAATTTACTATTTTTAATTAATAATAATTGATGACTTGTATTTGATAACAAATTGATAAAATAATGCTTGATTTGAAGGCCTGTAAATATATAAACACTTCTTTCTAAGACAACATGTAGTTATATACCATTATAAAACAGCAGTTAACTACATATAGTGTAAATAAATTAGCTAAGTTGCTAATTAATTTACACTATATGTAGTTAACTGCTATTGAATCTATCACAAGTAATTGTGATAGATTCCAAATGAAGGTTGAATTATTAGGAGAACAAAGAAAAATCAATAGATATTTTTTGAGAATGTAAAAAAATCAATTGATAGTTTTTATTGTGCTACAATTAATTATTAAAACAACATTTTGTGTTGAAAAATATTTTTATAACCTTAACTAAACAATAGATAACCAGGCATTTACATAACATTCAAAATCATGAATTAGACTATCCTGCCTTTTTTCATTCCTAAAAAGTAATTTTCATGCTTTGAAAATAGTTTTTTAATTATTACAGCTCGGTAAATCAGAATTGCGATTATAAAAACAAAACTTTTATTAGTCTGATAACAATTTCTTTTGTTTAGGAGAACTGTAACTTAAACTATTCAAACAACTTAATTTTATTTTAAAATAAAGATAAAATTTGATTTTTCTTTAATAAATAATGTCATTTTCCAAATATTTTAACCTCATAACAAAATTTTGATGGTAAAATTATAATTTAATGTAAGGTATTAACACCACAATTATTAGCAATTAAATAATCTGGTGGTTGGCTACACAAACATTAATTGAATTTAAAACTGAATAGTTGTAAGGATAAAATATTTTAATTGAAAAAAACTATATTTATTATGAGTAATTTTTTTTTTTTAAATATTGCTAATGATTAAATTAGCAGGAGGAAATTTTTACATCTCAAAACAACTATCAATTTTTCAGACAAAAGAGGAAATTTCTTTTAATTAGATTGTGAATTTCACTCTGACCTCACTCACTAGTTAAATCAACCCTTGATGCAATTTCTTTAAATTATTACAATTGTTAATAGCAATTTTTGTGATGTATTAATAAATACTTTTTTCAATTTTTTTTTTTTTTTTGAAGACAATGTCAAATAATGGCTACAGTGTTTCACAAGAAGACATGCAATCACACGTCATTATATGACCAGACAAATCACATTTGCTTTGATGATTTGACTGCAGCTATTTCAAAATACATTTCAAAAAGGTGCTGAATAAAAATATTTTGAATTATACCTTAGGTGAAATAAATTACATCAAAACTTCTTAACAAACTTTTTTATATTTTAGCAAAACGCTAATATAAAAAAGTTTTCCTGGTTAATAGAAACTAAATAAAGTAACAATTTACTAATAATGATTTTTTTAAAAGTAATATTGACAGTTGTATTTAATTTTTTAAATTTATATCATATAAATTATTTAAGTATGCAATTTTTATAATAAACATAATAAAAAAATAAAAAATTTTGTCTTTATAAACAATGACTTTCTAAGACAATGAAAGTCTCTTTAACAAATTGTGGAACATAAGAATGATTGAAGTTAATACATTTAAAAATATAAAAAAAGTTTCATCGAAAATAAGACAAATGTTTTTGAAAGCTGCTACAATTAAATAAGTTTGATCTTTAATGCTTTTATATTATAGAAACACTTTTTAATGAAGTAACAAAACACTACTAATGAATTTTTATGTTAAATATTAATAAACTGTTGTGTTTTTTTTTTTATTTGTATAATTATGTATTTTTTGTGATAAATGTTAATATTTTAAAACAAATTAAAAAAAAACAAAGTACAAATGTTAAAACAAAGAATGAAATGGTTTTTTTAATGCGTAATTATTAACTAGTTTACATTTACATTGAAGTTGATATTTTTAAATTAGTAAAAAAAACACTATAATTTTAATTAAGTGTCAGTATTTTTTAAACAATCATGAAAAGTAAACTGTTCTTCTTATTTTAGGGGTTTCTGATAATATTATATAGATAAAAATAAAAATAAAAAATTATTTCAAATGTAATAAAAAACATGATTTAAATAAACTAAGCATTTTAGTTTGTTGAGTTTTGAATTAGAAAGGTTTTTTTTAATTTTCTCTTGCGAAATGATTTTTTTTTCTTTTTTAAAGTAAAGTTTTCTTTAAAGATAAGTTTTACAGGAAGACGTGCGATCACACATCTTCCTGTGAAACATTGGGTTATGTTATGTTATGCAAAATACTAATATAAAACTGCACAAAATTTAACACTTTAAATCAGACAGTAAAAAAATTAATTTGCAAAACATTGAAAAAGTAAATAATAATTGATCGATTCCAGAACATAATAACAAAATAATTTATTTCCAAATGGTCCTTTTAAGATAAATGGCTCAAGGTCTTTGAGGGCAGCACATTACTGGCTAATTTTCTAAAAGAGGTAGTTGTAGCAACAGCAAAAAAAAAAGATAAAAAAATATAGATAAAATAAGTAGATCTACTCAAGAAAATATAATTAAGCAGATCTGCTTATTAAAAAAAAAAATTGCTTGAAAAATAGGCAATATAAGATGATGCACAAAGCATGATTTTAATGGAGATATATAACTTTTTTGATTTTAATGGAGATATATAACTTGATTTTAATGGAGATATATAACTTTTTTAATTTCACCTTCTTCATCATAGTCATCTAAACCATATTCTGCTTTTATTTCTTCATCACTATCATCATAAACAGGATCTTCTTTTCCTGAAATAATTTTCTCTTGCATTTCATCAAGATCTTCAACATTTTCTCCAAGATCACTAAAAATAATCCAAAATTGTGTCAATTAATTTAAAATTATTAAATGCAAAAAAGTTATTTGTAGTTATAATATGCTGTGATATTTAAATCTATTTTAATTTGCATTTAAATTTACAGTGTATTTTCAAAAATAGTTTTAAAAATAAAATCATATTTGTATCAAGCCTTCTCAAGAAAAATGTGCGACTGAATACTTTATATGACTACGCACACAGTATTTTGTTTTGACAACTTGGCTTTAAGATTGCATGTTTAAAAAATAAACAGATGTAAACTTAAACTAAAATAAAAATAAACAAACTATAACCGGAAAGAGAAATAAAAACTAAAAAACAAATACAAAAATAAATTTGAAAAATAAAAATCTTAACAAATGATAAAACGAATAAAAGATAAACTAGGAAAAATAAAAGCATAAAATTAATATTTTTATTTTAATTTAAAAATGTTTCACTCTAAGAAATTAGAAAAAATCGAAGTTTGAAAGTTATTCAATCCAAGCTCACTTTGAAACTTTTTTTTTTTATTATTTTAATTTATTTGCATTTAAATAAAAATACAAAAAGGTGATACAGGTAATTGGAGAATTACTCTTATGTAACACCAAGTTTAAAACAGTAAACAGTGTCTCTGAATATTGTATATTTTTAAATTCGATTTAAATAGAGACAATGAAGAGGAATACCCCAAATAATCAGGTGAAGAATTCCATATCTTAGTAACTCTTTCACAGAAAAACTCCTTATATCATTGATGTAGTTGTTACGTGATATTAATTTTTGGTAATGATATCTAGTTAATTAATGAGTAGGAGTTGAATAATGAGTTAAGTAGGAATGAATATGAGTGGGAATGAGTATAAATGTGAATGAGTATGAGTAGGAATGAGTATGAATGGGAATGAGTAGGAGTTGAATAATGAGTAGGAGTTAAATAATTCATAGAATAATGAGTATTTGGGTAGGACATCTAGTTGAATAATGAGTAATGAGAATGACATTAAGTTGAATAATGAGTTGTAATAATACTTATTTAAAAATTTGAAACTTTAATATTTCCTAATGTCTACGAAGCAAATAAAATATTTAAAAAAAATTCTGTTAGTAGGATTAGAACTCCAAATACCAATATGTTAGTCGCCTCATAAATGTTGCAATTAATCAACCTAGGCGGTACAACAACGTGGCAATAAAGGAAAAATTATAATATATAAACTATTAATTGGAATGTTTTTAAATTAAGTTTGATTTATTAATTGAGAGTCTTTTAAATTAAAAAATAAATTAATTTTATGATTTTATTTTTCCTGGTTTATCCTTTATATATTTTATTATTTGTTAAGTTGGTTTCTCTTTTCAGTTTATGGTTTGCTTATTTTTAGTTTTGATTTTAAATTATTTTGGTTTTTTCAGCGCATTTTTTTAAACACGCAAATTATCAATATATGCAAAAAACTATGGCCAAGTTGCCAAAAAAATGTATATGTGGTCATATAAAAGACATATCTTTCCTGAAAAGGCTTGATGTATTTATCTATAGCCTGTAAATGTTGTATATAATAACTCCTAATTTGCATAAATAAAAAGTAAAATTAGAAATTATAATCTTATAACTTTTAATACAATTATACTTTTTATTTATTTATAAATATTTATTTTTAAATTGCACTTTATATTTATATATTATTATTATTGGTTTTGCAATTTAATACATGATACAATATTTTTATTTTTTTTAATTTTTTTACTCTATAAAAAAATTATACAGGTTACTGATTTCTATTAAAAAACAACCCTAAGATCTTAATTGTTACTGAAAACTTAAATATGAATATAAAGTTAAATTCAAATAAAAGATAGTTGACACTTTTTGTAAATTTGAAAAGGTAAATTGTCTTTAACTTATGGTAATTTGTTTATTTATTATTCTATATATTGAAGTAGTATATAGCAGCGTATATATAGCAGTAGTATATAGCAGTAGTATATAGCAGTAGTATATAGCAGCGCACAACTAGACACAACATTTGTTTGTTTAAAAATCTTATTTAAAGGTTAGTTTTTTTAAAAGAATTTTGAAGTATAAAAATGGTGTTTTTTAAAATAATTTCCTTGAAAACATGTTCAAACACTGCATCAGATATGTGCACAAAAAATACGTTAATCTTGTTTTAATAATATGTGTGTAATAACATATGTATATGCATATCAAATGTACTGTAAGCATATTTAAATTGTACTTGCAAACCAAAATAATATTTGCTGTCTTAACATAAAAGAGTCATAAATTTGCTGATAAAATAATGATCTATTCCTGGGTTAAGCAACTTATCTGCTTCTGCATTATGAGATTTTTATAATAATTCTAGCAAAATTAAATTGTTTTAATTGTTAGAAATGTTTTTCCCATCGATCAAAAGCTCACATTATTTATTATTTGGACTTGAAAAAAATAATGAAATTTCAGAAGGTATTTTAATTTTTTAAAGGTATTTTAATTTTTTAAAGGTATTTTAATTTTTTATTAAGTTGCCTCGCATTTCTTACCAATAAAATTTAATCAGCCATGATTTATATCGGGAAATCATAACTTTTTCCCAAAGTAGACAACCGCTGATTGTTGATTGGTAGTTTGGTCTCCAGTCTTAATGTACGAATGAATTTCTAATAGCCTTTTTTTTTAATATATCGAAGCAAATTCAGAAAATACAGAAGTTTTTTCTGAATTTGTGATGACCTTCCTTTAATTTTTTCAATTTTTTAGTAACTTTAATAAGGTTATCACAATCAGCCATCTTTATCTAGTTATTTTAGTTTTTTAAACAATTCATTGGGATTCCAGTCTACATTCATAACTTACCACAAGCATTTTTAGAATGGCTTGGGCAATTTTTTAAATCCAATTTACTTTTCTAATTCAATTTTTTAAAAAAGAGGCTAAACAAACATTTTATTTTAATTCAAAATAAAATAATTAAAGTTAAAATGGCTAAACTTACATTCTATTTAAATTATAAACAAAACAAAAAAAATAAAAAATAAAAACAAAAAAAAAAAAAAAATGTTTTATTTAAACTCTAAACAAAATAATTAAAAAACAAAACTAACAAAAAAATATTTATGTGTAATATTGTGAAAATTACTTTGAAAAAATAATAGTTTATATATAATTTCTATTAAAAGCTTAAATATTCATTTTTAAAATAAATCAAATTTTAAGAATTAAAAATTTGATAGAAAAACAAAAAAGTATTCCTCCCAATTAAAAAAACAGTTTTTAAATTTTTAAGTGAAGCAAACATCAACCTTTGAGTAAAGAGCGCCAACCTTTGACTAAACTTGACGTTCGCTTATTTTATATTAAAAAAAAACTTGACCCTTTTTTGGTATATTTGTACTAAACATTTGTGTATTTGTCAATTGTTAAGCAATATTTAATAAACCTATTCATTCAATAGCATGCAAAGAAATGCAAGATTCTTTTTTAGCTGGACTTATAATGGTAACAAACATAAATAGAAGAAGACCACATAAAAGCAGTTCTGGCTAATTCAATAGTTTCAAGGTCGTTAAAGCAAAAAAGTTGCTGGTTTCTATTAGCATAATTTTATTATTAGAATATTTATTTAATAAAAACGAATTAATATATATTTTATTATACTTAAAATAGTAAAAATAATTATATAAAATTGTTTATAAAATAATAATTTAAATCATTATTAATAAGTTAATTTGGAGCAATATTTTTTTTAAAAAAAGATAAAAATGCAGTTTTGTTAAAAAAAAATAGAATGAAGAAAAAATTCTTTTTAACTTTTGTCTTTTTAACTTGCTTCTACGCAGAGATTTAAGTAATTTAAATTTAAAAATGCTTTACGTTGAATAAAAATCTCGGTGCAAAAAAGCAAATGATCATGCTTCTATTCAAAAGACAAACTTTGCGTGACGTACTTTACTATGAAAACATTACTTTTAAGAATTGCCAAAAAAAAAAGCTAAATTAGAAAAATAGTAATGTTGTGTTTTGATTATTTACTTTGTTTACTTTAGAGTAGAATAACTTATAAGAATTATAATATTGTTGTTCTTTATACAAGTGTTTCAATTTTCTACTCTTATCAAAATAAAATATGGATAGAGCTCAAGACCTACTCGCTTGGATACATTACCAAACTCACCTTCGGCAACAAAATTATTTAAACATTGGCTCAGAACATTTAAATATTATCTTGATGAACTCCCTCAAGAACTCAATAAGTTAAAAATCCTGACTAATTTCATTGTGCCCGATGTTTATGAATTAATAAGTGAATGTCCAAATTATGAAGCAGCAATACAAGCTTTACAATCTGTGTACATCAAACCATCAAATGAGGTTTATGCACGACACCTCTTGGCAACTCGTAAGCAACAGCCAGGAGAAAGTTTTGATGAGTATTTACACGCTCTTATAAATTAACAGCTGAAAAAGTAAACCAATTGCGAAAATATGTTTTAAGAAAAAGCTAATCGCGAAGGTGTAAAAAGCAATCGCAATACGCTTAATTCGAACCCTGATATTAAATCTTTTATTCAAATATTTTGACAGATAGAGATTGTCATCTTCTGTATCTCTGTGTAAAAATTCAAACTTATTTTGGCAATGTTTTATATGGGGCTTTACTTGTTTTATCTATTTGCTTAGCAAACCATGACAGTCACAAGAAATCTTGGTATTGCTTTCAACTTCAGTTAATTCCTCTGATTTTCTAGCCTGCTTTCTTCCTGTTGGCATTTTTAATCATTAAAAATATTATTTTTAAATCTAAAATAAATCAATACATAAAGAATTTTTTTTTAAATCCTACTGGGCTGGGTTTTTTTTTTAAATATCCAGATTTTTGCCAACCAGGATTCTTTGTCAAACTAAAAAGTCAACTAATTTTAGTCTAACTAAAAAAAGTCAGTCAAAGATAGTCAACTAATTTTAGCTGAAATAAAGAGTTGGTAAACTAACTTCAGTCAAACTAAAAAGTTACTCAACTAATTTTAGATTGTTTTTTTTTAATTAATTGAGAAATTAATTTTAGTTTCAGTTACAAATATATACTTTTTGCACAGTGCATTGGATTTTTCATTGCTAATTTTTTTTTTTTAGATTACCTTGAAATCTAAAATTTTAAAAGGTGGATTCGGACATTGTTGAATGGGTCAATATTGAGTCGAAAAGATTGTTGTATGAGTCAATATTGGGTCAAAAACATTGTTGAATGGGTCCATATTGAACCATAACAACATATAAACAAGTCCAAATTGAACCATAACAGCATAATAAACAAGGTCTACAAAAAAAACTCATTTGCTGAATCTTGGCCTTAATTCAGAAGGCTGTGCTATAAATATTTATTGAAATTACTTTAATAAAATAGATATTATTGATGAATTATTTTGAGAAAGGTCACTTTGTAATCAAATATTATTAAAAACAGTTTTGAAACTTAAAAATTAAGTATCTTGTACTAATATATTGTGAAACATTTTTTTCCCTGAACTCTTCATTTTCAAAAGTAAAAACTATTCTTTCAGTTTAAACTTGTTTACAATTTTAAAATGTTTTAAGTATTTTACAAAGTTTCAATTAAGTCAAATAAAAAATATGACCCCTTGCTACTCACAAAAAAAAATAAAGCTCTTTAAACAATAATATATTTATTGTTTGAAGAACATTATACAGATCATAAACTAAAATAAATTATATGAATCTGAGCCATTTTAAAGGTATAATGAGTGGTACTAGAATAATATATTAGTTCAGAGTTTCAAGAATTAAAAAAAGCTAAAAGTATTGAACTAAAAGAAAAGAACTTGACTATAAAAAATGACTTGTTTAAAATTTGACATTCCTTGTAACTATAAACTGACTACATTCAACAAACTGTATTTACAAAAAATTAAACGTATAATAAACATATGTGGCAACATACTTTATTTGCTCCTTTGTTTCTTGTAGAAGTTCTTTAAGTTCATCAGCGCTAATTTCTACCTGCATTCGAAACAAAATATTAATATAAAGAAAATTAGGTTTTTTGTAATTGCAATAATTATTGTATAATATACCTTGTCAGGTACTTCCTTAGCAACTCCTCTTTTAACCCATGTCCCACATGTCAACATTATTATTTAAAAATATCTTTTTTTAATGTTAAAAAAAGGTTTCTTAACATAAACAATAACAAAGAAAGTCTAAAAGATTTTCTTTCATTACTATATTATAACACAAAGTTATAAACGACAAATATATAATAGAGAGAATAGTTATAAATAACAAGTGTAAATCATTCTGCAAATATGTGAACCTCCACAACAAAACCAAAATATATGCACTTGGAGATCTATCATTTTGAATTAGAAAAGTCAACATATTTTGGGGACTGCATTTAGCCTGGCTTATATTGTAGAGTACAACCTATATAGACAATAAAAATAAAATAAAAATTTAAAAAGCTTTTAATATAGCAATTTTAATAAAGTAAAAATATAACTTAATTTGATTTTTGGGTGTAAACAATTAAGAATGAGTTTTAAAAAGTAAATTATTATATAGTAAATTATAACCAAACATTTACTGTTACATTAAAATTTACATTTTTCATAGGTTTATATTACACACTAAATGAAGTCCCCATTTTTGTAAACATGAGCTAAATATGAAGTATTTTAGAACTTTAACTAAACAAACAACATGCTAAACAATAACATTAGCAGGAGTTATTAGCTAGGGCTAGGATATATTGTTCAATATATATTATATATATATATATATATATATATATATATATATATATATATATATATATATATATATATATATATATATATATATATATATATATATATATACATATATATATATATACACACACACATATATATATATATATATATATATATATATATATATATATATATATATATATATATATATATATATATATATATATATATATATATATATATATATATATATATATATATATAAACATTAAATTTAGCTCAAACACAACTTTCTCTTTGCTTGTAAAAGATAAAACTTCTTTAAAACTTCTAATATTTTACTTATTTACTTAGGTACTGTAATGTATTAAATTACTTTTATTATATAATAAAAGCATGTAGAGTAATTGTAAATGCGAAAAAATGTATATATATAGACTCATTTAATGTTGATTGTTTGTGCTACATATCAACTATTGTTACCATCAACAGTGGATCAAATTAAAAAATACCAATCAAACTTTGATTGGTATTTTTTAATTTGATTATTGACATGTTAGCTTTGATTCAAAGCTAACATGGACATTCGTTTAAAGTCATCCAGCACTTAACTGCTTCAATTTAAACGTCTAAATTTGTGTACATAATGAGTAAAATTGTCTAAAATCTAGATCATTTTTAGTTAATAATATGAAATTTTTACATTACAAAAGACTTTTTGGTGGTTTTTTATTTGACTTTTTGACTGTCGAACAAGTCATAGTTGACATTAAAAAATCTTGGGTATTACTTTATAAAGTAGGGTAAGAACTTTTTTTATATTTATATTTAATTATCATTTATATTTAATTAAGTTATATAAATAAAGATATGAAATAAATTTTTATCAAAAAACAAATATCATAAAATATAATTAGTTAATCTATAAAAAAAGATAAAATTAATTATAAAAACAGCCAACGCAATAGAACAAAAACTGTATACACTTGAAATTTAAAATGCAGCTTTAATTATTAATAAAAATTAAATTAAATTAAATAAAAATCAATTAAAGTCTAATTAAAAATTAGTTAAAATCTCAGAATTATTATTTTTTTTATGGGGAATTAATAAAATCCCATGCGAAAAGTATGTAACCACGAGTTCCGTTCCGATACTTGGTACTATGAATCGGGCTGGCTTGGCCCGAATAGCTGCGAGGACATTTTTTAATTTAATTCTCAAATAATTGAACTAAAACAGTCCGCTTGACACATTTATTTATTTTTTTATTTATTATTACAAGTTTATGTCCAAGCAGAGGCGGATCCAGCATTTTTTGGTCTTTAAGAAACAAGGTGAAGAAATGTTTTTTGTGCGATTCTTAACTTAACTTATATTCATTGATAAATTTTAAATTTCATAGTAAAATATTTTAGCGTTATAATATTTATGAAATTATAGAGTTTAAACCCCTTTCAACTTGAGAGGGTTTCCAATTATAATTTTGTTATAAATAGATATTAAATTTAATAACATGGGAAACGGGCTCGTCTGGATCGCTGAGATCTAACTCATTTCAACCAGAATCTAATTAAGATAATAGAAGTTTATTCCATATAAACTTGTTTACTGACTTGGCCCAGTTTTAAGGACAGTTTCTATATTACTTATTCCTTTTTTATTTTAAAAAAGATAGAATGCAAGTATTTAATTCTTGAGGAAAAAAAATCTAATAAAGGTAATGGTTATTAAAAATAACGAAGAGAAGTTTTTTGGTTCAGTATTCCTTCCTTATTTACCATTAAAAAAACAAAATACAAGTTTGTCAGGACCAAATGCTCCTCGTGAATTTTTTTTAGAAAATTTCAAAAAGACAAAAAAGAATCCAGAAAAAAACAAAGGCAATAAACCAAGTACTTCTTGACCCAAATTATATTCTCTAATATAATTCGGGTTAAGAAGTGACAGTAGGAAAATTGTATTTAAACACTCTAAAAATCGTTAAGCAAATAATGAATTTTTAACATTTTGTATTCAAGAAAAGAATAAATAGTTTGAAAATAAGGTTAATTCTTAACTATTCTAGCTTCTATTTTGTTTTTAGTATAAGCAAGTCTACAAATTTAACCTGAAGAAAATTTGGGAAAGTACAAACCTTACTTCTTCATTCTACACACAGAGGCGATTCTACAAACAAAATGAGGGGGGTGAATCCTTAAAAAGTACCGGCTGGCTTTGTAAAAAAAATCCTCAAAAGTTAAATATAGCCGACTAAAAAGTGTCAAATGCCCGACTGGCCGGCTAAATGCGTAAAAAAAAGCCAACTATAGCTTGAAAGTCACCTTCTTTCGGTCTACACATTCTCAGATAAAGGTAGCAAAAATTTTAAGTGATTTAAAGTCAGTAGTAAACCAAAATAAAAGAAAAATTTATGCAAATGTGCCTCTTTAAGCAGCTAGTAGCAAAAAAGCCTGAAAAATAATTACTACTTTACGTTGTGACGGAAAAATCAGGGACATCTGTCTTAAAAATTACATAACTACTTGATAATGTAGTGCGAGATAATAAACAATGAAGGAATCAAAGCATCCAAAAGGATGGTCTAGAGACGGTTGGTTGAAGAGAATTGAATGGATCGTCGTCAAACCAAAAAACCATGTTCAACTAAGGCAATGAAAACAATGAGACTGGAAGAATGCATTGCTCATAAAGTACCAGAATAAGACTAATGAAGATTGGAGTAGAGTAAATATGACTTATAGTATTGTAAGAACCCATAAATTTTAAATTGGACAAACAAAATTTAATTTAATACATTTTTAAGGTAAACTAATATCTTCTTAATAGTTATAGGGTGATGCTATAATAACTAATTTCAAAAATAAGTTTCAAAAAATAACTGGTGAAAGCTTTTTTAAACATGAATAATTGTTTTCTAAAGAACCTTATAAAAATCAATGAATTATTTTAAAATTTTTGGAGATGAAGACGAAAATTCTATATTTACGTTTTTTGAAAACTGATTTAGTTTAAAATTTCAACTATAAATATATAAAAAAGTTTATAAATTCAAAATATTTTTAATTAAATATCTTAATAAAAATTTGAGTTAAAAAAGTCTCTTAAGTAGTGGCTTTTAGTTACTTTTTTTTTACTTACATGAGTAAGTTATTTTTTATTAAAAAGTAAATTACATTAGTAATTTTTAACGTTTAAAGTACATTTCCGTATAAGTAATTAATATTTTTGAAACGACTTTGGCTTTATAATGTAAGTTTTTTTACTTTCAAAAGTAAGTTATGTAAAAGAAGATTACATCAAAAAGTAGTTTACTTTTACCTGAAAAATGTCACATGTAGTGTTGCCACATCTGGCTTTTTTTCACTAGATCTAGATTTTTTTACCCCTGTCTAGGTTTCTGTGTTGTTTTTTTTTGCAAAATATTGCCAAATCTGGGCTTATTTTGTTTTTTGGGGGTTTTGATTGATAAAATTAAGATTTATATTTGATTGTCGGTTTTAATCAATAGTTAAAGAATATTTGAAGTTTGATATTCGAATTTTAATTCAAAAATTCAAGTTCTAAACATTACTTAATAAAGTTTTACATAATTTGGGTAAACTTAATAAAGTTTTACATAATCTGTTTACATAATCTGGGTATTTCTGTGGTTTTTGGGAGGGGGAATCTGGGGATTTCTTAAAAACCTGAGTGATAACGCTGGTCACATGAATAAGCTTTTTTTTTTTGTTTAATATATATTTTTATATCCATAAAAATATAAATTAAACAAAATACAAGATTTAATTTTAAATTGATTTAAATACAAGTAATGCATGGTATTATATCACGTCAAAAGCAATGTAAAAAAAAAAAATTTAACCATTATATTTATGTTAAAAAAATAAAATTATTCAAAATTTCTGTTATTTATGCAATATTTCTTCTGTTTTAGTATGTTATTTTAGAAAAAGATTTCTCTTTTTCTAAAATAACATAGGGGAGAGCGGGGTTGGTTGTCACACTTTTTACATTTTAGGCTGCTCAGCTTTTAATTTTCATCCAATCAATGCCAAACTTTGCACAAAGCTAGTTTAACTATTTCCAGTAACTATTATAATATTTTTATGACATTGAGTGAAATATTTATTGCTGTAAAATCATTTTTCAAAGACCACTTCTGTGTGACAACTAGCCCCGCTCACGGGGTAGGTTGTCACATGGTGCGGGGTTGATTGTCACATTTGGATTTTGACAAGTTTAGATAAGAATTTAATGTGAAACGAGTACAAATTAATTTCGTTTATGTTTTACTAAGAAAAATAAAAATAAAATACTACAAACTGAAATATATATATTTTAAATATAACACAATTAACAAACTTAGTTTTTCACTATAAATGTTTTTAGGTTTGGTTTTTTAAAAATTATTGGATAAAGAACACAATTCACAAATAAACTGTTGTAAGCCTGGTGTGCATTCTTCATGAGCCCGGCAAAACCTTTTTTGGCAAACCTGACATTGAATCCACTGTTCTCTTGATCGGCTGTTGGAAAATGTTTCAAAACAATAGATGCACTAAATATAAACAATGCACAAACAAAACAAGAGACAGTTTTACAAACTAAACAACAGCTAGTTGTTTAGTTTGTAAACAAAACAATAAACAGTTGAACTTCTGCAATCCTTTTTCTATAATTATACTAAACATTGGATCGGAATCTAAAGTTATGTACGTTGAAATAAAAATAATTTAGATTACAGATATTTAGTTAAACAAATATAACACTTTGACTTTAGATTTTTAAATAATATCTTAAACAATAAAATATTCCTCAATAATGCGGAAAATAAACAAAGCCAATAAAAAATCTGCAAGCGGCGTTTAATTTGCAGCGCATGGAGTCGAGGCAAGTGTGACAACCATCCCCATATATTTTGTGACAAGCAACCCCTTCTGAGTAAGTTGCTGGACACCTGTACATTTACCTAAAAGCGTGAGAATTTTATGATAATTTTTTACGGATTAAGTTACTCAAATGAATAAAGTACTTTATAAATCTACATTCATAACACAATAAAATAATTTTCGTTTGGTAAAAGAAAATTTCTGAGTAGGCGAAATTTTACTTTTTCATATCAAAAACCTTTAAAAACGAATAACTTTTTTTCTGCACGCTAAAAAAAGATAAAAATTACTGTAAAAAATGTTTTTTTTATATAACATTTCCATTGCATAATTTGAAATTTCTATATCTTATTTACATTTCCTGTTATAAACTTTGTGACAACCAACCCGTGTGACAACCAACCCCGCTCTCCCCTACTAAAACAGGAGAATTTGGTATTTCCGCTACTTACATATTAATTGGGTTTAACAACATTAGAGAAAAGACGAGCTAGAGGAGATCTTATACAACAATACAGATTCAAGCAAAATATAGACCAAATAAATTGGTACAAAAATCCAAAACCGGCATCATCCGTGACTAGTTCAGGCCCGGCTTTTTCTGTAAAGGGCAATAAATACAGGCTAGAAAGAGAATACGTACCATCATGTTTACCGAGATGTAATTTCTTTACCAATCGAGTTTGTAAAAATTGGAATTTGTTACCAAATGAAATCATTGAAGCAACATCGTTGGATGTTTTCAAAGCGTGAATAGATAAACATTTTTCATAACTTGTGTTTTTTAATTTGTGTGGGCTGTCTATAACCCGATGCTTCCATCGCGTTCCACAATTTATTTTATTTTTAAATATTTATATTTAAACAAATTTGTAATTGTTACAGCAATAAATATTACTACTATTACTACTATAACTACTATTACTAACTCAAACTTGATCATCGATTTTTAATGGAAAAAATGATCATCGATTTTTAATAGCAAGTTTTTAATGACTTTATTATGTACGGATATTTTGTTACTTGGCAATAAGACTATTTTAATTGTCTTCTTCTTGCCCCTGCCATTTGTATACTTTACAAAAGGAAAGTAATTATTTGTAACGACAAATTAAAAAAAAAAAAATTATAAAAATTAAAAATCAGCGATTACATTAAAGAATGTCTTTATGTAATAAAAAAACAATAATCAATGACCAAATTAAATTTGAAAAAAAATTTTATTTGATTATATTAGTGTCATATTACCATAACAAAATACTTGATTGAAAAGGCAAATACAAAGAAAAAAACAAGAGAACGAACGCGCTCTAACGAACAGTGACTAAGTCAAGGTTTAAACATGCATGAATTACCCATAGCTTAGAAATTATACCCCCCTCCCCACCAACGTATTTCTGCTCAACAAAAAAAAAGAAATAAAAAATCAATGATTATTTGGCACTATTAGCACCATTGCGGTAGGGAACCTGTCTTTACACTACTGGTATATCCGCAAGTTGACTATATTTGCCCCTAATTATAATTAGGGGCAAATATTGTCAACTTATAGGAACTATTCTTTATGGTATACGTGAAAAAAACCCATTATATTATCATTAATCGTAATTTATGTCTTTAAGTCCAAAAATAAGCTACAATTAGAAAAGTTCGATGTTTATTAAATTAAATAGTAATTTTTCATAAACAATTACAATATTTAGTATATTGTATATTAAAATTCGAATAAGAAGATTGTTTGAATAACTAAAAATACAATATTCTAAAGTAGAGGTTATAAAAAAAATAACAAATATATATATTATAAACAAATGTTAATATCATATATAAACCAATAAAAAAACCGATAAAACTCATGCTTGAATTTAACAACAATTTTTGTGTTTAGAGCTAACAAATTTAAAATGATATAACAATCAACTTTTTTATTCTCAACCACACAATTAACGTATTTGAATGACCGAAAGCCGCTGAGGATCACGCCATTTCGAATAAGATTCTTCTTTCTTCAAAACTAATTCGACCCATAAATTTAGTCTCCTTGATCTGTCAAGAGAGCAGTTGGGATATCAATATCTATAACAGCAGCACCAAAAGGAACTATTTCATCTGGATTGGGTCCAACTGAATTATATTTAGGCTTCACACACTGAAAATCTACATGTCGACTCTTACTTCCTTCTTTCTCCCAAGACATGTGCACAAAGGGTCGCTGTATATAACTATACACAACTAAAATACAAAACATATTAATAAAAATACAAAATATATAAAAAAAAATACAAAACATATAAATAAACATACAAAACATATAAATAAAAATACAAAACATATAAATAAAAATACAAAACATATAAATAAAAATAAAATTGCACTACTATTTAACTAATATGTTTCATAAGCTCGATGTTTATTAAATAATAATATTCAAGCATACCATCAGGTTTTCCATGTTGTTTGTATTTGACTTTCTCCATATGCGTTGGGTAACCTTCAATACCCAATTTTACTTTTTTTAAACCTCTTTCTTTTAATACCTCTTTTGCAACATCTCGGTTTTCAAAGTATTTAAAAAAATGATACAACTTAGAACTATAGATAACTAAAATAAAGGAAAAAGAAAAAAAATTTTTAAAATACAAAGCATTTTAATATCATAAATACTTGGTACATTTACATATGGTCCCAACAATTTATTTCCATTGTAAACTCTTTTATAAAAATTTAAAAATGTTTAAACTTTGTTTAATCAATTTTTTATTACTAAATGTTTTCTTAGAGACACTATATTTCATGAACGAATATATCATGCTTAAAAAAATATCCAGTTACTTTCAGCAAACTCTTCTCCAGTGCTTGGAGGAAACTCTCCCCATTCAATTGTGTCGTCATCTTTAAGCACAACTAAGTGGCATTCCCTGTTACCTTTCTAAAATTAGAAAATACATTGCAAACAAGCTGAAACAAAAGAAAAAGTATTTTAAACATTAGCTCACATTAAAATAT
>NC_061157.1:46794925-46814925 GCF_022113875.1 Hydra vulgaris | reverse complement strand
GTTGGAAACTCACTATCGTTAGGTGATCCTCATATGAAAGCAGATGCTAAACGTTTAATCATTGAGAAACTTTTAAAATTTCCAATTCCTGGGTTATCAGAGATTTCTGTTATAGCTCCTTCTGCTGTTATTGTTACCAGTGATAGTCGATTAGAGGATTTAATTACGAAGGAGAGTTGGCTTTTTTTTATACTTACAGGTCACACCGAATCTGTTCAAGAATGGCATACTTCAAGTGATTTCTTAGCGCTAGATTCATACAAACATTTTGCTCAGTTAGTTTGCAATCTTAGTGTGACCAACGATTGCGCAGAAAGAAATATTAGTTTAATTGAAAACTTTGTTCACAGTTTCCACAATAAGTATCAGAGACAGAACATTCTTTTGGTAGTCAGGGAGCACAGAAAGCTTATAACAAAAGATATGTCGCTTAAGGAACTGGTAAAGCTAAAACCTAGAGTTGAAAAATTATTGTAAAATAATAGCTAACTGTATGAAACTATAAACAGTGTTTTTTTTCTTATAAGATCAAACAAAAGTTTAGTTATAAACATATTTTAGCCCATAAAAAATGACAAAGTTCATTTAATGGGTCCCTAAATATTAATTGGAAAAAAGTTTTTAAAAAGTATGTCTTGTTAGGACAACCCCTGCAACTTCATTTCAAGTGACCCTGTTTTACATTATGAAAAGATTAATTTATATAAGGAGAAGAGATTCACAGAAGTAAAGAATCAGGAGTTAGAAAACAGCAAGCATAATAGCAGCCTTAAGCAAAAACTATTTTTGGAATAAATTCTATATATGGTTTTTATAAGTGGTCAGTTGTGAAAGATAATCTAAGAGAACAAAAAGTCAGAGTGTTGGCATTTATTAACTTATTTATTAATACATATAATATTAACATTAAGATAATTATTAGCAGCAAAAAGTTTTACTTGGGTTAAAATTCATAATTGCAAGTCCTGTTTGTTACAACCAATAAAAGATAACTTCTATTGTCACTAGCAAATAAAACCAACTTAGAGGTGATATCAGATAGATCATTAATTTATATTAAAAAATATATTGAAAAAAAAAAAAAAAAAAAAAAAGACTAAGAATGTAGTCTTTTAGTACCCAGAAGTCACTGGAAATAAACAAGAGTATTTCCCATCATAAACAAACTAAATACTTGGTTAAAAAGGAATAGATAAATAGTTTTTTAAGTAGAACAAGAAAAAAAAGAGCACAAGCTAGGATCAGCAAATAAAAAAAAGTAATCTAGGCAGCCCTTAGAATTATAGTCGGCATTCAGCAATGCCAACCCTAAAGTGTTTGAGGTCAGCAAAAAACCTCGTTTCTATGTTCTATGGTAATCCCTTTGTTGTTTGAACAGTTTGAGGTCAGCAATTTATTACCAACCTCATTTTTACTAATTCCAAGGGTTAAATCTAGGAGTAAAAGTAAGATTAGGGTTGTCTGAAAACAAGTGACAAAATTTGAGAAAGACAAAAATTGTGAACATAGTGTCAGCAAGTTACTAGAATGGATTTTAGTAGATGGCACAAGAGACACTAGCTCTTTAGAGTAGTATCTAATATAGTATTTATAGAAAAGAGAAAGAGAAGCAACATTATGATATGATAATGGTTGAAAGTTTGCTGCCAAGCAGGTCCAACTATGTTTACAATGCATTTTTGCACCTTATCTAAATTTAAAAAAAGGCATCATTCAAAGATTTGCTCTATAAAACGCAACAGTACTCCATACCAGGACAGATTTATAGAGATAAAGAATAAAATCCAGAGTAAGAAAATGCCGAGCGCAATAAAGAGATGTAACCTCAGCAGAAGCTAATATTGCAATGGATTATATATATGGCTTCCAAGAAAGATCGGAAGTAAGAGTTAATCCTAGAAAAGGAAGGGTAGATGACTCATCAACTACATTACCATTTATAAATATAAGTTGATATAGATTGTTTAATAACAATTAGCTGAAAAAAATTGAGTTTTATCCGGGTTGAAGTTTGCCAGCCACTGAGAGCCGCAGAAGTGAACTCCTTTTCAAGCTCAAATGCCCCGTCCAAGTAATCAGAGCGTTGATTTTTTATCAAGATAAGAATAAATGGTAGTATCATCAGCAAACAATGCCTTAGATGTGAGAATTTCTGGGAGATCATTAGAGTTAGATTTAAGATTAAGTGTTTATTAACTAAAGACTCAAAAATCTTGCTTATGATAGGAAGAAGAATAATGGGGCAGTAGTTAGATGAGTCAAACTGCTCTCCAGAATTTTTGAAAATAGGGATAACAGATGCCACTTTCCATCAGGCTGGAAAACAACTCTAATAAGCATGTGTTAAATAGTTTTGAAAGTATAGATGAGAGCTCCAAAGAGCACTTCTGCAAGACTATAAAGTTATGTTGTCCAGACCACAAGCTGTAGAAGAATCCAAGTTGGAAATCACTTTAGATACAGAAGCTGGTGTGATACAAATGTCAAGCAATGGATCAACCTGTTTGTTGGCTATATCAGGTAGGATGTGATTATTAAAATCAAGAGATAAGATTGATCAAAAGTTCTTAGCTTACAATTCAGCTTTGTTATTAGGTGAGGTAATAAAATCTGAACCATTCAAGAAAGGTAGAATAACAGATTTTGTGACCTGAGAATAACAGGTTTTGGCGTTAGACAAACCCTTTTTACAATGGTTTCTAGCAATAGCAAACAGACGTTTGTTTTCTAGAGAGTTGTTTTGCTGATAGATATGTAAGTAATGGTCACAATTGGAAATTTCATTAGTACAATGAGAGGAAAACCATGGAAAAGAGTCAGGTTTGACTTGGAATGGTTGAGAGGAATAAATGATTCCATGCCAGCCTGAAAATAAGAATTTAAAAATGAAAGCTCATTCGTTAGCAGGAAGACAAAAGATTTCTACCCAAGAGCCATCACAAACAAAATCACAGAATAAGTCTCAGTCCCCTTTAAGGTGCTTGTAAGAGTTACGATGATAGGGGGATTCTGATGATGAAGAAGGATGAGATAATAGTTTTAGAGAGATCAAACCATGACCAGAAGCACCTAAAAGAGTGAATGGGGAGAAACTGAACACTGAATATGATTAGAAACAAGACCTAAGCCAAGTAGAAAAGGTAAATAAATCAGATTGTCTGGAAAGCGAGCTGCAAAGTTGACTGTGTGTATTACAGATTAAGAAAGTCAAAAATTGTGGGCCTTAATGCCTGCAGAGTCACTGACACTAGAACCAAGCTATTTAGTGTGATAAGCATTAAAGTCAACAACAACAACAATATTGGCTGAAGGATAAAGAGAAAGAGCTTAGTTAATTTGATCAGAAATGACATCAAAAAGAATATTGTCTTGAGTTGGAGAACAATATAGAACAAAGTGAAATGGTGGTAAAGAAAAGCACATTAAAGAATAGTCTGTAGATTTAAAAACATTTATTTTACTATTTTCTTTTTATTCTTCACCAACAAAGGGGTAAATTCTTACAAATGTAAATGTCCAGACTAAACATGTTACTATTGAAGTCTTTACAAATTAAAGGAAAATAACCATCAACACTAAAATCACAAGATGAGACAGCTGAACTTAAATTAGTCTCACAAAGAGCAAGTTGGTCTGGTGAACTTTGCAAGAGATAAGACTCAACATAAGAAGAGTTACTTCAAAGACCACGATTTGAGTGAATGATGGATTTAGAGTGTCTTTGGTAATGATGATGGTTTTTAGTGTTTTATAGTTTTTGGTACTTTAGTCATTTTGGATTTATTAAAGATATTGACTCAGATACATGCACAGATAGTACTCAGTACACTAATTATTATATAACAATTGCAAAGATAAAATTAAAAAATAAGAAAAATCTAATTAATATGATTTTTATTTTAACAGAAAATCATATAAGATTGATGCTTTCAACAAAATTTTACTAAAGTAAAAGTAAAAAAATATTTATATACTAGCGCCTCCACCTTCAGGAAACATGGTGAAATCAACAGTGTTACACTAACTTGTTATTAAGAGTGTATATTAAAAAAATATGTTATTATTTTTAGTTATTTGTCCATCTGGTTGAATGAATGGTCACTTTAAATGTTTGTAGAAGTCATCATGAAAAAAAATTCCTAATAACATAATTTTATTTGAGAGTAAACAATCTAAGTTAAGAACATTAAATTTTTAAAAATTTCAAAATTTAATTTTTTTTTGTATATTCGTATCAGAAATATAACATACCCATTTTGTACTCTGATGCATGGGTGCCCACAAAATTTTTTAATGTTTCAGATATGACACATTCACATGTTGTGCTAATTCCAAACTTAAGTATGCTCATACCTATGCAAAATGAGGAGGCTTTGCAATAAGTCGTAATGATGGAGGCCTGAGAAAAAATACTCCAAAATTTTGGTAACCCTGCCCAAACGGGAGGGCAATTATGTAGTAAAATTTTCAACTTTAAATTCATATACAGGTTTTGAATTTCATTCAAAAGTATTGTAAACCACAAAAGTTATGACCATGCAAAATTTACAATCCCTCAGTTTGGGGAAGGGGGTCTGAATCTAAAATCTTTATCCACTCTGGCCCTCAACACATTCAAGATCGATAAAAATGTCAACGAAAACTGTTTCCAGATCCTTTAACAACTTTTTTTGTACATCACAAATCTGTTGAAATTAAAATCCTAGCTGCGTCAAAGATTTTTAAATGACTTTCAAATCGACCATTTTTTCTTAAAAACGTCAATGTCCGGTTTAAATACTTAATAAGATAACTAGATCACATGTGTATTATTCTGGTTTTTAATAAAAATAATTTTGTATTAATAAATAGCTAAGAACTATATTGAACTAAATTAATAACAAATGTGAGAAGTAATAACTATGATATTATTGCAGCATATAAAAATAAAGTCTTTATCTTTGACATTTTCTTTATTTTTTGGAAATTTATGAACCAATTGCTAAACTATAAAGACATATTATTAATAAAAAAAACTAGAACTAGAGAAGATAGATAATGCAATTGCTATAAACGCATCACAACTAGGTATATTGGTCATCAACCCGTCATTAAAGGAAGAGGTTATAAAAGAAGATTGATTTCTAACAGTACTGAAGACAGTGGTTTACTTGCTGCTGCTGGAATTAGGAAGGTTTCTTTAAAATCTTGTTGAGGTTAATAGTATAAGCTTTTACATAATTTATATATAAATATAATAATAAACAAAGAGAGTGATATTTCTATTCAAAATTTATAGGTAATGAAGCTGCAAATTCAGTAATTATTTGTTTGTAATGAAAATTAGAAATTGGAAAAAGACTGTCCTATTATAGCAAGCAAACAAAATCAGCAGAAAATATTGATAAAATTTTAAACAAAACCTTACCAAAAAAAAAGACCAGTTAATAAATTCATTACTTAAAACTAAGGCAGATAATCAAAAAGATTCAAGTAAAAAAAATATCTGGTTAGAACCTTATTCAAAAGGCAGATATAAATCACAAATCGTTTTAAAACCTGATATAACCAAAAAAAAGTCAATTTTTCAAGCGAAGGCTTGAATAACTATCAGTTAAATACTGGAGTATCTTCAAATGTGATGGAGAAATTTACTAATTTTATTAAATCCAATAATGGTAAAAAGACTGTTCCTGCCTATCACAGAGAACAGGCATCACAAAAATCTAAATCTTCTAAAAGTTTATATTAGGTTACACAAGATATGTTTGATGTAGAGGGTGAATCTTAAAAGAAAGCATAGAGGACAGAACAAAATATTGGGAAGATTCACAAGATATTGTGAATGCTGTGATAATAGCTAGAGAGATTAATGAAAAAGTATACTTTAAAACAGGCTCATAGCAACCAGGGGATCAGCAGAAGTATTTGAACCCCCTTCCCAATAATTTTTCAAATAAATAATTTTGATAAAAAATAAAAGGTTCTTTAAACTATTTTTGGGCCCCTTACTCCAGTACTGCCTCTCCCCCCATATAATTTTTGTACCTATGGGCCTGCATTAAGGTATCATTGTGTTTTATATTTACATTAAAATTTAATTTGTAATAAGTAATATAATTTTCGAAAGTTCTGTTTAATTTAGGTAATATAGGTAACGACGGTTTTCTAAAAATCTGAGCAATAATTTTGCCAGAAAGTTATCTCCTGAGCTAATGATGAATTATGAATTAATTAAAGATGAAACTGAAGAGTTTCATCTTTAAACTAGCTAAAAAGGAAAGTTTGCAGATTATTAATGCTTTGTATAGTAACCCCAAGTTAACGAGTCTTATGAAAACATGAAACTGCTGTTTAATCTAATTAGGTTAGATAGAATTACTTTTGTTTTTGTAGCTGACTTTAAATTAATTTTGGTTTTTAATGGTCTGCAGGATACCACTTCAACAAATCCTTGTCCATATTGCTTTGTTAAACTATAGTCGCTCCGAAGATTAATTAAATTACACAGGGGGAAAAAAATGTATGTGACGCAAACTGCAATTTAGATATTTCTTTGAAATCTTTGAACAATAGATTGGCAGGTTTTCGAATATATTGTGATCTGAGAAAAAGCTGCCACAGTTAAAATTAAATAACATTATGTTTTAAATAATTTTCTGCTTTCAATGTCCTATCACCCGTTTAGTAATAAACATTTAATATATGTTTAATAAATACTTTACTAGGTTTCAGCCATTAGGAGGATTAAAAAAAAAGATGCCCCAAACACTATAAGCGCAGTGAATCTTCCACTTTTTAATGAACCAGATTCTATGTTAGTTATAGCTAAATGCCCTCTTTAATATAAGGATAACCTTTAATATAAGGATTCGTCACCCATGATTTTGAAAGCAACAGATTTATCTGAAACTCTAAAAATGCATGTAGTTCTTAAACACATTGACTAATGTCTTTGTGAACTAAAATCGTAATATAGATTAAGACTTGTATCTGAACAAGCCAGAAAGTCAATCTATAGGGAATTTTTGAAGATTTGGTCACGATATCAAATTAATATAATCACTGATGTGTCGTATGGGAAGCGATTTAAAACAGTTTTATTTTCTATTTATTTTAATTTTATTTGTTTAAACCCCATTTCTTTCAAACATTAATTATGAAAATATCGATTAAAACAATTTTTAACTTTTTTTGATTCTAATTCACTTAGCAATTGCTCCAATTGGATTTAAAGTATACAAAAGTGTGGTTTTATTGCGCATTGTAGAATTATAATAACTTTCAAAAGTATTGCAAATTGCTGAAGTAATTTATAATAATAAAAACTCACAGTTTTCTCTATTACCATATGCGAGATGAAAAAATATATTTTAAAATAATGACTTAATTAAAAGTTAATTTGTTGAGGGCCAGTGTGTATCCTTAAAACATCTTATCTCTCATAGGCTATCATAAAATATGTGTGGTTTTATTGCGCATTGTAGAATTATAATAACTTTCAAAAGTATTGCAAATTGCTGAAGTAATTTATAATAATAAAAACTCACAGTTTTCTCTATTACCATATGCGAGATGAAAAAATATATTTTAAAATAATGACTTAATTAAAAGTTAATTTGTTGAGGGCCGGTGTGTATCCTTAAAACATCTTATCTCTCATAGGCTATCATAAAATATTTACAGAATACAGTTTAAAAGTAAAGAAACCAATTTGTTTTTACCAATCACAAGAATATTTTTAGCCACCAATTAGAAGTTTGATAGAAATTTTAAAAAAAATGAATTTTTTGTTGTAAACATATATTGATACAAAATATTTTAACTCCTTTTTAGACTTTTCATTCATTTCAAAGCAAAAAAATATATAAATTTTATTATAATTCACTACAACAGCCACTAGTTTCTTTGTTACAACATTTGCTTCTCTAAGTTTATTTTAAAATCTTGACTAAGGCTTACAATTCCACATTTAATTTTACCAATCACTATTTTAGAATAACTACTTTAAATTTGAACTAAAAAAATGTTTTTTTAAAAGGTATGGCTGTAAATTCTATTGCCTAACATTAACTTTTACAAAATTTTTAAAGACAGTATATATTTACATAATTAACTCTAAAAAAGATACAGAAATATTTAAAAATCATATAGTAACTAACATAAATAATCATTTACTGATGTTAATTTGTTAATGTTAACAAGATTAAAAATACTGAAAATAATGATTGCTTACCTTCCTAACATTGTATTTGGATGCTTCATAAATATATGAGGGTTTATATTGAAACGAGTTCCACCAACTAACAATGTAGCCCTATTCTGAATTTGGATTTTTGGTCTTGTTGATTGATTAGCAGTGGCAATCACCTCTGGCTGTAAAGAAATATATGATCTAGAAAATGACGATTCATCATTATCACTATTTACGACATTGGAAGATGATAACGACGGAATAGAAGAATGATTACTAACAACATTTAAAACTGGAGAATACAATTCTTGAAAAGAATTTTGAAGCATAACAATATCTGAATCGTTGTCAGATGAACTTGATGCAGGAACATCAATAACTTTAAGTCTCCTAGCAAGCCTTTCTTCTCTTGGTGTTCCAACAGGTACTTCATCAAAATCATCACTTTCGTTTTTCATTTTTCAAATAAAAAAGGAGTTATATTGAAAAATCTAAAAAACAAGTATAAAAATAACTTTTAAATTGTTTAACGTTATAAGAATTTTAACTTGAAGCCAAATACGGAAAAAAACTTTAACGATTTCAAAATATACGCCGATCGTATATTTTGAAATTTCCAGCATTCGACGGCCCAAACAGAAATTTGTACAAGGGTGATTCCTTTTGGAGACTACGAACAACGCGAATGATATATACTAGCTATTGCCCTAATTAGAAATGGCTTCCACAACATTAAATAATATCTGTAATATTTATTTTCCACAACTATATAATATTTAATTATATAATAATTAATTGGCCCTTTCTTAATTGGCGGATTAAATTTGTAAACAAAAAAACGGCTTCACTTTTCGTCCCGCAAGTTCGACATCTAATATATATATATATATATATATATATATATATATATATATATATATATATATATATATATATATATATATATATATATATATATATATATATATATATATATATATATATATATATATATATATATATATATATATGTATATATATATATATATATATATATATATATATATATATATATATATATATATATATATATTAAAAAAAATATATATATATATTAAAAGCAAAAAGCTTATATATGACAAAGTGTTTTAGTTTTTCTCAAAAGTAGATTAAGTTACCTTTTGATAAGAATAAATGTTTTAATGAATTAATATTTTAAGAACTTAGTTCTGGAGATCTAATTTATATCGTTGTGCTCCTGGGGCGAGAAGTCTTTATCTTGCAAAAAGAAAACCGCTTAAACCTAAAAAATTGGTACATTTTTACAGCTATCCAAATGATATCAATTTTTACAACAAATCATAAATTTAAAAGTAACCATAAAATTAAAAATTAAATTTAATCAACTAAATTTAACATAGACGTAGTTATTCAAATTTTCTTGTATACGGCTGCAACGATTTGTTACGTAGAACGTTTCCTATTCAATATTGAAAAAAATCAAATGTTTAACTTTCAACTATAGATACTGCATATTAAATACTTAGAATATGAAGAACTATTTATCAAATATCTCTTTAACAATAATAATTTTTACAAAGGATATACTTAATAAAAATCAAATGACTGATTATGCATTGAATTTTTGATTTTTAATGGTAGAAGAGACCGGGGCTACCCAGCCATCTTGTTAGGACTATATGCCGGCTGGGTAGTTATCTCTGTTTTTACTTTTTAAGATCTGTAGCCATGGTTGAGAGTAATCTTGAAGAATTAAAGTAAGCTTTTCAAGTTGCATATTATAAAAAAACTTTCTTGGGGTCATTTCAGGGCATCGAAAAAAAAAAGGTTGCTAAGTTTTAACCGGGATGGTACATCAGGGTGAAAACACCATCCCGGTAATACTCTAATAATAATTTTCAAAGCGCAAACTTTGAAAATTATTATTCAACATTGTAAGTAATATTGAAACGTGCGCTTTACGACTTAAAAGTTGGATTAACCAACACAGGCAGAATCTTTAAGACAAAATTGTTTTGCAACTTCACACAATTCGTTTCAATTAAGATTAAAAGATAATTAACAAAACAACATCGTCTTTCCATAAACAAATTAAAAATTAATTCAGATATTAAGATCTGTTTCGATAAAGGCGCAGCTTTTGTATTATACCAAAAGGATGCAAATATATATCTGATTTTAAAATGTATACATCAGATTGTGTCTTACCTAGAATATAGGAAATGATTAACCCGCAAAAATCTGATAAAATTATTCAATGTGTTTTGCTGATCAACACAACACCTAAAAGAACATCCAAATATCTTGTTAATATTATTCAACTAACACTAAATAAAATCAAAGGTAAATTTATTAATTTGAATAGTTTTATTAATGAAGCCAGGCAATGAAAATAGATCTCAATGAAGTTCAAGCTTCATTTGATATAGTTAATTTATATCCGTCCATACCGATTGTCACGCTCGCTTCGAATCAATATAACAGCAATAAATGTTTCTAAATACCCTAAACGAACCATATCCTGTTAAAAAATACACTGTTGAACTTGAAAACTACCAAAAACTGTTTTTTAGATGATAATATTACAAATACAATGCATGAAGCTTATGAGTTTCAAATACATCGAAAAAAAGCAATCACTTAATTATTCAACTTAAATCTAACTTTAACATCAATTCCAATATTATCATTGGCATATTTAAAGTATTTTAAGTTGCTTTATTAGAGTATGCTCTCAAAACTACTTCCAACAAGAAATTGATTTTCTAATAGAAATACTTGTTGAAAACGGGCACAACAAGAACAATCTAATTAATATTGCCAAAGGATATACAAAAAACGATTTAAAAAAAAACAGTTATTACCCAAAGGAAAACCAACCATTTATAAAGCTACTATGGATGCTAGTTGTTGGTTCTAAACTTAGGAAGCAAAAAACTCAGGAAGCAAAACATATAAGTTATATTTACATCAGCTCCAAATTTAAATAATATATTCTGTAAAAATAAGACAAAACTTCCTCCTAATACAAACCCAGACGTCTATCAACTAAAATGCTTATGTGATTCTATTCACATTGGTGCAACTAAAAAGAAAATCATATCAAGATGAATTGAACACGATAAAAATAGTATAGAGGAAAACTGGCATGTTAAATTGCTATAAAACATTTCAAATCATACCACGGTACTTTTGACTGGTTGCATCCCAAATCCTTATCTATTGCTCCAGAAAATCATGCTCGGAAAATTAGAAAATCACTTGAAATAAGCAGAGCTACAGTTTGATACTAGTTGGAAAGTGGTAAAAATTTTTTTAATGGGAATGGCGGTACTAACGTGACAAGAAAAGAACTGGGGCCATTTTTTCATTTGAAAAATTTTGTTTCTGTTATTTTTTCAACGGTTTGATTTTATTATAACAGTTTTTTTTGTAACGACTTTTATTTATTATACCTGATGACGCTGATCACAATAGATCAGTGAAGTATCGATTAATATATATTAAAATAAAAAATATATATTATATTAAAAAGTTTATACGTATTTATTGAATTTTACATCTGCAAATATACACATTTGCTTTCAGATTTTAGTCTTGCTATGTTTGTTTTGAAGCCGGAATTTTTTATAATTTCTTCAAAGAAAATTTCTAAAAACACATTTACTCGGGAATATTTAAAATCTTTTTTTTTTTTTTTATATATAAATCTTTATTTAAAATTGATTAGCATTGCAAATAATGAATTGTACAATTTTATCTATTGTTAAATAATGAGTGAAAATCAGCTAAAAACGCAAGAAAAGAATTGATCATTTATGTGTTCAAAAAGCAGCGGAGCTGCCAATGTTTTGTGGGAGGTAGAGGTCACTGACACCATCACAAAAAATACGTAGATATTTTTGAATAAAGAATTGCTGATAGGTAGTAGAGATTTCGGTATTTAGAGTGAATGGGAATCTGTTGGGGTTTCTGCTATCGGTGCGAGGTAATTTAGTGGTTATCGGATGGTTTGTGTCTGGAAGGATCTTTTTAAGGATATTAATACAGGTCTTGTCAAGTAATTCTTCAATGTAAAAACAAATATTGAGACGGCTCGAGTTGGTTGCATCAACTCCAATAATTTATGAGGCATTTTTGTGGAAATGTTATTTTTAAATCTTGTGGATGTTACACCTGTCTTCAGCAAATTCCTGTTTTAATTTTTTTAATTCACTAACATCATTTTTGTAAAATAAGCAGTCTATAGGTATTGAAATATCTTTCTTACCAAAATAGGCTCTTCTCTTCTATGAACACAACAGAAAGTTTTTTTTAAGACCCATAACTCAATCAAAAGCCAATCTTTTTGTTAATTCATTACATACTCTTTATAGTTTATAGATTTAATAATTTTAAGAGTATCATATTTTTTAGTTCTTCTTTCTTTTCATTTGTAAGTAACGTGCAGTGATGATACTTCTAGATGGAAATTGTTTGTGGTTGAAGTCTTTATCAGGAGAATTAAACAAAGCACAGCTGGTACAGTATAAAGGAATTTTTAAATTTTCTACGCAATGAAAATGAAAAACAATGAAAACCATACTTAGTCTTGAATTTACTGCGTTAAACGTTATTAATAAAATACTAATATTTAAATGAATACTACGTTTGGTAATAGTAACAGAACCAACTTGAAGCTTTCCTCTTCTAGCTAAAGCATGTTTTAGCTCCTAATATAGTAGTGATATCAATCTCATTGAAGTTCTACATATTATTTGGTGAAATTTTATATTTGGTCAAAAGATAGATTATTTTAAAGTAGATCCAAATTATGTTTATTGAATGCAAACATTTAAGAAATTGATGTTTTCATTATGAAAAGTTCTTTATGAAATCTCTGGTTTTATTGTGAAAAGTTCTAGATTAGGCTTTAAAAAATTCTAAGCTAATCAACACCAGCATGTTTATTTGCTTCCCAAGGTTTTGCACAACCTGCAGCCGTATTCTCATCTCTCTGTTAAGCTTAACGGAGCTTTTGTCTGAAATTTCATTACAATATACAATATATTATGTATCTAAGTAAAGAAATGACGAAAAACTTATTTAAATTTTTTAACATGAAACCAATACTAAAATAAAACATTTATTTTTAAAAATTAATATTTTTAAAGAGCTTTTTTATCATGTAGTTAAAAAGAAATTTTTTACTAACGCTCCGTTAAGCTTAACGGAGAAATGAGAATAAGGCCTCTGGACAGGATGTTAAATTTTTTCTCAAGTTTCAAAGCATATTTAAATGTTAGTACTTTTAGCTTAACAAGATTTTATCCCATTTCTATATCTCGTTTTTTTAAAAAACGAAGCAATATTGAAATAGCTCTTTTTCTAATACTTTTAAACGTGTTATACACGTTTTTGACGTCTTTTGAACGTCTTTTGAACGTTTTGGACGTCTTTTGAACGTTCAAAAGTTGTCTTTTTAAGGTCCGGTGCCACTGGGTTTTGTCAAAACATTTTTAAATACTTGGATCAATTGAGATGCCATCTACCTTTTATGGATGTTGCTTTTTGATGTGATCTGAGAGTATAAGGCCTCTGACTAAAGCATGTCCAAGGTTAGCGTCAAAAAAGGTAGGAAAAAGCGTTCATCTATGATTCTTACTTACTCACCTGTCAAAGCATGGCTTGCTAAAAGTAATAAAAAAAACTAAAAAAGGAAATATTAATAAGAATCGTAAATTATTTATTAATAGATGTGAAAAAGAATTGATAAAGTCAAATTTTGCCCCCAAAAAACTTCTACAGTCTTAATTTCATCTAAAGATGTAGAATATCTATGTATCTATTGTTGTGAATCATTTGCTAACAGCACATCAGAGAACAGTGAACTTGCCAAAAATGAGCTCATGAATAATGCACAACAGGCTTACACCAATTTATATGTGAAATGTGTTCTTCATCCAACAATTTATAAAACATCATTTTTAAAAACACTTTAATAGTCCTAAACTAAATGTGTTTACAATGTTATATTAAAAAAAAAAAACATTTTTCGGTATATAGTATTTTTTTTTTCAGTATATAGGCTTTTTCTTTTCTGATTATTTAGATTTATTCATGTATTATATAAAAAAAATTTATTGGTACTAGTTTTAAATTTAATCAAATCGAAATATAATAACCAGCCCCATTGTATGCGACAACCAACCCCATGGGTGGGGTTGGTTGTGAAACGTAAGAGGTCTTTGATAAACAATTTTACAGCAAAAAATATTTCATAAAAATCATATTAATCATAAAAATATTGTAATATTTACCGGAAATAATTAAATTACTTTCGGGCAAAGTTTGGTATTGATTTGATCAATACCAAAATTGCCCGTCTAAAATGTAACAAGTGTGACAACCAACCCCGCTTTCCCTTATATATATATATATATATATATATATATATATTAATATATATATATATATATATATATATATATATATATGTATATACATATATGTATATATATATATATACATATATATATATATACATATATATATATATATATATACATATATATATATATATATATATATATATATACATATATATATATATATATATATATATATATATATATATATATATATATATATATATATATATATATATATATATATATATATATATATATATATATATATATATATATATATATATATATATGTATATATATATATATATATATATGTATATATATATATATATATATATATATATATATATATATATATATATATATATATATATATATATATATATATATATATATATATATATATATATACATATATATATATATATATATATACATATATATATATATATATATATATATATATACTATATATATATATATATATATATATATATATATATATATATATATATATATATATATATATATATATATATATATATATATATATATATATATATATTATGCACATGGTTTTTCTTCAGCATATTCAATAAAAAGACATTGATTGAAAGCTAAGTTTACCCAATGTTATTATCTGCCTTCTACACTGGTTTATTTATATTCCTCATCATGAAATCTTTCTTCAAAAAGAGTCTTTTTGACTTAAAATATTTTTCTGCTAGACTTTTTTTATAATAAATTAGCTGTTCCTGTATTTTTTTTTTAATTTTAATTCACCTCCTCAAGGCTGAGAAGGCCACTACAGACGAGGAGGCTACTTATTTGTGGCTATAACCCTCTCTCAACTCTATAACTCCGAAACACGAACCTTGACGAACAAGGCCGCTGCGCGGAGAAACGAGTTGAGCGCGGTACTACCAGGGACGTGGTGGGGATCGAACTCGGAACCACTCGTTTATGAAGCGAGCGCTCTACTACTACACCACTACCGCATTTGTATTAACATGCAATTTAGGTTCATTGCTAACTTTTAATACTACAGTTGAATTATCATACAAAAAGTGAAAGGGGTTTACTGTAGTAAAATTATTTTTGAAAAAAATTCAAATTTAATAGCTGTTTTTAATTAAAATTCCTTTGTCTAATAGATCAAAAGGCAGTTTATTTTGTTTAGAAGAAACTTCTTAATGCATACATGCAATCTGCACTCTTCTTAAAGAAAAATGTAGGTGCTTAGTAAGTACTTAAAATCAAGAAAAAGAACAGTTTTCTTATTTCTTCAGAATTTTTAGTAATACATAAAAATTAGTCTTTTTATGTCCGTATAATTTTTACTTTTTATTTAAGCCTTTCCTAATTTGTAAATATGTATATAGTTTTATTTTTATTTTGTTCAAAAACCAAGAAGTTGTGTTTTTTTTTTAAATATGTTTGTTGCGTTTCTAAAGTTATGAGCTATATAATACAGAGTTTACACACTTTTAAATTTACTGTCTGAGTTAAAGTTATAATATTTAACTAATGTTGCTCTAGTTTCTGAGTTTGTCTCCATTGACAACAAACCGTTTTTTTCTTCAATAACACAAGCCAAATAAGTTTTTTAATATGTTAAGTTTTGCAATAAAAATAGGTTTGATTTAAATGTTGCATGTTTAAGAATTTTAAATAATCTAATGGTGTAAAAGGGTTAGAAAATAATAAAGAAATAATAAGAACAAAGAAAAGAAAACAAGATGTGATGCTATGACAACAGAATGTGTTGAAAGTATCTACATTAAACGAGATAGGATTCAAGTCTGTCTGTTGAAAATAGTATATGTTTATTGTTAACCCCCCACATTGAAATTTTGCTAGCTAAGTGTTACTTGTAAAGATCACTAGTGGCTATGAACTGTTATTATTGTTTTATTACTTTGTTTAACTGTGAGACTCTTTTCACACCATCTTTTTTTACGCTGGGGACATCTTCTTTATTAATGAAATTTACTTGATGATTGGTTCAGTAGTGGTTTTAAATTTTTTTTTTTTTTTGTCTACCACTAAAAGTTTAACTAATTTGTTTAGCACTTAAACTGAAATTGTTTATTGATAAATAATTTATTTACTATTAATTTTTTGTATATTCTGCATATTTTTGTAATTATAAATAACCAATTCAATGGCCAATTTTATTTTGCGTTTGCTGTTTGATTAACAAACATTCATAATTGTTAAAATTCAAGTTATTTTTTAAAAACATAGCATTTTGTAGAAGTTGTTTTTTTATCTGATCAAAGAGTTTTAAAAAAGTTTTATGTTATTAAAATAAATTAAGTTAGGAATCCAAGGTCGTCATTTGATTATATGTTATCTAGTAAAATTCGAACTCCTGTAGTTTTTCTATGTCTGTCAAAATTGTCCTTTGTGGAATTTCTTCCTGATTTCACGTTTTGCTAAAGAATATTAACATCATCATAAAACATTTATAATTATTCTAAATATAAAAGATAAAAATTAATTGAAATACAGTTCTGTATAAGACATTTTCTCACAAGATCTTCAAACAACATTTTTGAAGATATTGTTTTTCGAAAAAAAGTTTTTGTAAAATGTACATACAGTATGAAAATTATTCTGTACATCTACTTTTAATTTTATTGTGAGATTTTTTTACACGAGTTGTCTAAAATAAATGTCTAATTCATAAATAAAATTTTGGAAATTCTTTGTAGTTTTTCAAATTGATATATTTTTTATAATTCAAACTCACTTTGGTTGGAAATTTTGCAATCTATAATTTTTATAAACAACAAAAAGATGTATTTTTCCAGTTGCTAGACAGATACATGCAAGTATACTGGTTGATGGTTACAATAACAATATGACCGTTGAAAGTATTTTTGAGTTTACGATATTGTAAATAAAAATAACTGAAAAAAAACAACAACGTTTGTTAACGTTTATTTGTTTTTAGTTGAGTTTTTTAGGGCATTTAGTTTTGTTTGTGAACCACTCTTGCTTGATTTTATCAGAAAGTTATAACTTTTACTAATAGTGATAACATGATTTCAAGAAATTTGAAAAATTAAAACCACAAACTTTCTAATGACAAACAATTAAACCATTCTGATAAAAAATGTTTTTTTTTTTTTAGTTTTTTTTGATAATATTGTTGTGTATTTAGAAAAATGTATTTTGTATCATGATAAGTAATTAAACAATTAAATTGTCTTTTTTGTTTGTTTTTTCTTCTTTTTTGTTGGTCTTTTTTTTTGGTTTATTATTTTATTCCCTATTTAAAATATATTTTTAGTAAACTTTAACAGTAAAAAAAAAATTTAAAAGATATGTAACTTACATTATTACGGTTTTTATAAGCATTGTAACTTACGGTGTATTTATTACGGGGCTTAGTGATAAGACAACTACAGTCTTCTTTTTGCCCAGGTCATATTTTATTTTTATTCATGTTCTTTGGTATTGTAATTACTCATGGCGACGAAATATATATATATTAAAAAAAAAAAAAAGTAATTTTAAATTTAAAAAAAGTTAAAGAGTAAGACGTAAAAAATTTTAAACACATATAAAGAGCTTTTCTTTTCATTATCCACCCAAACCAGAACCCTAAAATTATTTAAAGTGGGCATACTGACTGATTTTCCATCAGTATGCTTACTTTAAACAGTTTGAAAAAAACAATTTAAAATTCTACTATATTATTTAAAGATATAGTAGAAAGTGCCTTCAATGTTTAAAATATACTTTTATAACTATAAAGAAAAAATATGACAAAAATTATGGTCATTGGATACTTGCGTGATATATATGATAATTATAAAGAAAGCATTATTTTAAGTTGTGCGGTTTTTGTTTTTCCTAAACTTTATAGTTTAGATTTTCTAAATATTGATTTAAAAAAAAAAGTTTGTATTCTTATCAATATCCGCTTTCCAAAAATATGATCCTTTTAAAAACAATTTTCGGCAATAAAAGATCTTCCAAGCACTTCACTTGACATTATTTACTTAAAAATTCGCACTTTTTCACGGGATATAGTTCTTAAGGTACCGACTTCCGAATGTTCTGGAAGAGTGTTTATTCTTTAATTACTTTGTTAAATTAATACACCGAAAACCCTTCAAGGTGTAATAAACGATAACAATTCAAACACGTTCAAATTAATAAGTTAAAACAATAACAAAACAGAAAAATGAAATTTTTATACGATATAAAAAAATGACAATCATAAAGATTCATTTTTAGAATTCAAAATACCACACAACATATATTACAATTAATATCTTATTTAGCAATAGATTGATAATGAAAAGCCTATAACAATTATATAGCAAAACTTTATATTACCAATAATTAAATTTAATATTTGCATATAAATATTTAAAAAAATCTAAATTTAATAAAAATAAAAAATTGGTTAAAAAAATTGGTTATAAAAATAGTATAAATATCTATAAGTATACAAAATTCAAAGTATAAAAAGTTTGTAATAAACATAAAACTTTATATGTAAAATATATAACTTATTAAAAAATTATAAACATTAGCATATTTATGTAAATATTGCGAAATAAAAATACTTATAAAAACTTATTCTTGATTTACTTTATACTTTTTATTTTGGATATTGCTATATACTTTATTATTATAAATTTAATTTGATTTTTGGTTTATGTGAAACATAACAAATTTCTGTTTTCTGCCTTAAATCTTCTGATGATTAGTTTAATTTTTTTACGAAAATTTTTAAGAAACAAAGCATAAATAAAAGGATCAACCAGTGTGCTAATAGCCATTATGAAAATTGAAAATTCTTCCAGTCCAATCGGAATCAGGTCTAACCTGCCTATAGCTTCTAAAGTCGTAAGTATTATAACAGGAATCCAATTCATCATATATGTTAGAGCAACAATTCCAAACGCTGTGGCCGACTTTAACTCTGACATTTTTGATTTGAGTTGTTTAAAAAGCGAAGATCTTATGTCAATTTCCTTCTTGCAGTTGTTTGCAGAACTATCACTTGTTTTAACAGCGCTTACGCTAGAATCACTTGGTTTGAGAAGATTTTTAGATAAAACAATTTCATTTTCAATTTCTGGAACGCAGGTCATCTCTGAAGCTATATTTTCTACCGAAGATGAAAATTGAAGGATGTTTGATCCAATACATTCTTTGTTATAATCAAGCATTTTTTTAATTTCAAGGCATACTTTGATGTATGTGGTACACACAAAAATTAAAGGTGCAATTAAAAACACAACTAAAGTAAAAATTACGTATACCTTATGGTAAACCATATTAATATCACTATTCCAAACTAACGGTAGCAACGCGTAAACTAATGAAACAGTCCATGCTGAAACAGCAATTATTGTGGTCTTTTTTTTTGTAATTATCATCATATATTTAAG